>OZ012736.1:217369230-218569230 GCA_963859935.3 Lathyrus sativus | reverse complement strand
CATCACCTGATACGATGAACACGATTACTGCGTGCTTCGTACCGCAAATAGAACCAACACGATCACTGCGTGTCTTGAACAATAAACCCCCGAGATAATACCGACACGATCACTGCGTGCCATACACCACGAATCCGCGCAGATGGTACAAACACGATTACTGCATATTTGGCCCATCGATACCAATATCAACATCGACACGATCACTGCGTGCCTCACCACATGAACCCCATCGAAGATACAAATACGATCACTGCGTACTTGGGCCACAAAATTCACACACCAAGATCAACACGATCACCGCGTGTCCTACAACATGAACCCCCAAAGGTCGGGACCAATACGATCACTGCGTACTTGGGCCACAAATCAACATCTCAAAATCAACACGATCACTGCGTGCCTTACAATATGAACCCCGTATATGGCACAAAATACGATCACTGCGTACTTTGACCATAAAACAGCACCTTCCTGAATCACGATTTCTCTTATCGGCAAGGAACAACATGTCTGAAACTGAAGAGGTAACCACCTGGCTTATGTTTCAAAAAACGCATGTGTAATGCTTCTATACTGCATGGAAATGCTACGTACTCGTGTAATATGCAAATGCTCATGATGCATGTTTATGCAAAGAGTTACTTCAGCAAAATAAATGCTGAAGGCACACTGGATCCGCTGGGGATGACCGGAATACTATCGATACGCTTCCAACAAAATAAATGTTGGGAAGATGAACTAACTCCGCTGGGGATAACCATCCTGCTGGGAAAGTAGCTCACGAACTCGAAACTCCAAAATCTGCTGAGGACGATCCTCCTGGCGAGGAAGAGCGACTTGCTGGGGAAAGAAAGGACAATCCTGCTCGGGAAAACTCATTTCAGCAGCTCCAACCACCTGATCACACTCTGTGGGGAACCTTTCCTGCTATCACTGAGGTGGGGAAATCATCCTGCTATCACTGAGCTGGGGATTGAACTAGACATTCTGATTTGCACTGCCCAAGAATTCTCTGGGAAGTTAATCACATTTGTCTTGACCTTCGCTGGGGAGGACTCTGCTCTGCTTGACAAGCTACTTCTGAACTACTGAAGATACATCAATCTTTTCCTTTGACGCGATTTCCGCTCTCCTGGGGAGACAACATTCAATTTTGCCTGGGGCGACTTTACTGGGTAAAGACACAACATTCAACCTCTGGAGAGGGTACCAGCCTGCCATGGACTCTGGCGGGGAACTTTGCGAGCTTTTGAATAACTTGCCCCAGTGCACTCAACTTGCCCCTATCTAACTCCTGGGAATACTTGCTCTGAACCGTTTTCTATGAGACGACCTCGAGATTACTTGCCCCATCATCTATACGACAAAAAGATTCAATCTCCATTAGCCCTGATCAACCCAGTTGGTTTCAACGCTCTCTGCGGCGACTTGCCTCTGAATGAGCGTTCTAGCGACTTATCCTGATCTGATTATCCACCTGAAGTATCTGCTTTCAAATCTCCACATTCTGTATGACTGCCCCTGATTGGATCTCGAGAAGACTCACTTCTGATTAGTTGCCTCTCAAGCATACTGCCCCTTGATCAACTGAAGCTTCGGGACTTGTTCTCAGACTAACTGATTCCGAACTCAATGGAAGTCAATGCCCCTGATTCACCGGGTTTCACAACATACGCCATGCTGGTTCAGACTGCTGAATTACTCAGTCCTGCTCGATTATTCCCTGCTGGAATCTCCTTCATGTCAACTACTAACCTGCAAGTAAAAATCGTCTGTTCACGAATGGTAATTCTAATGCGATGTTTATGCAGATTTTGAAGAAATTTGTGCTGTCACTCATTTACACGTCATGATTGAGTGACGAATGAACCAAAGTTCAAACGTAGTGCTTACGTGGTCAGTGAAAAAAACACAACAAGTATGTGACTAGCAAGTCACGAGCGAGTCAGGTTACTCAAACTTATCGTAATGCGCTTTCAGAATAAACCCTGCCTCAATTAGGTCTTTTAAGGGTTGTATCGTGGTCGGGTTGACAGTTCATGAAACAAAGGATATTTGGCTCAAATTTTGACTTGTACCCACCCCTTCTACGTGATGTTCTCCGATCCTACAGTTCAGCTAACTTAGCTCGAGCGCTCGCCTCCTCGAGAGGTATGTTGAATATTAGGAACACAGTTAAGGAACTCACAGGGTTTTTCGGAGTGACAGTTACTCCTTCTTCATTTTCGGTGTCTGTATACACGACTTTGTCTTTCACTGGGGATCTATATATATTTTTTCTATCCCTTCTTTTCCATTCTTTTTTATTCCCTAATTTTTGCCTGGACTGACTCCTTTTGAGTGCTTTTTGATTTTTTCTTTTGAAGTCCAGCGGGATGCCCTGATTTTGGCCTAAGTATTTGCTTTCTAGCTTTTTTCTTTTTACTTAACGGGCTTTCTTTTTCTTTCTTTTGGAACAAAGTCGTGTGACATTGGTTGTCTTGCTTGCTCCGAAAGGATTGTAACTGTTTCACCCCTGATTGGTGAGGTTTAACCACTGTGGTTGACGAGGTACATCCTCTTGAGAGGCATAAACTGTAATTGGTCCTCGAAAGACAACACTCCTCTGTAAGACTTGAATGCTCGGTCAAGCTAACTGACAACTACCCTGCCCCGGGTTAAGATGTGAGGGTTTTAAAAGTCCGAAAGAAACTCCTACTTCTTGGCTCGAAGTGGTTAACAAGGGATTCTCTTCCTTATTTCTCCGGTGTTTAGGGGATTTGAAACAATGCCTTGTACGTCATCGGCAAGGTTTTATCTGAAAGCATACGATCATCGGTTATGAGTTTATTTCGTCATCCTCCCTCCCATCTTTGCTAGTCACAGTGATAAAGTGGAGTGAATAAAATGCAAGTGTCAACGCAATGCAGTAAATGAGCGACAGCGACATGATTAATTCAGAAAAATGCATAGTCACTTTATTAACATCACCATTCGAAACAAACAATGTTTACAGCAAGTAGTAACTAACAGAAAAGAAACTACAAATACAAATGATATAAAGTTTGAGGACTGCCAATGCTGAGGGCGCCTGCCTGTCCGGACCACTGGCTTTCGCTAGGGAATACTTTCCGAGTATACGAGCTTAGACGGCTGATAAGTTCGTATGAACAAACAGAAATCCTTCTCGAAAGGAAATGCAATCCTGGTCGATCAACTGCTGTACCTTCGCCCGAAAAACTTTACAATCTTCAGTTGCATGCCCTGGAGAGCCACCATGGTAACCACACTGAACTTAGGGATTGTACCCAGGAGGGTAAGGTTCTAGCACAGGCTTGAGAACTTTCGGCTCCACCAAAGCGTTCTGAACCAACTGTGGCAAAAGCAGACTGTACGACACAGGAACTGGGTGGGAAGGACCATTCCTTCGTTTCAAACTGCTACGAGGTCTGTTTTATATGGATTTTATATGGATTTTCTAAGATCAAAGAAAATATAAAAGAAAATAAAAATCAAAAAAAAGAATTAAATGGGGAGGGGGGTGTCACAAGCAGACGCGCCCAGTTATATTATTGATGGGCCAGGGAAGTGGGGTCGTGAATATCAAAAGCGTTAAGCCCAACTAGTTTCAGAAATCAGATAAAAAAATAAAAGAAAAAAGATGATGACCACGGTGCATTTAGCAACAATCTTCAGTTCATTTCCATTGGGCCTAGGTTTGGGGGGTGGGGATAGCGCGTTTTGGATCAGGCCCATGCTGAGTCTTTAGTGAAACGCCGCGTTTCACTTTGGACTTTCCCTCCGTTTTTCTGTTTGAATTATGGCCACACGATTGGCTTAATTAGTCAATTATCTAGGATAATCCAACGGTTGTGGCTTATCTTCTCCAAACCTCCAACTAGGGTTTCAGTTTTTGATTTCATGCATGGGAATTCCTCACGTTCGTTATCCCTCCTCACTCAACCAAATGCTTTACTGCAAAAACCTAAAATGATCTACTCCCCACCCTCTACAAAACCCTAGCCCTAGTTTTCTTTAAAACCTCCCCTAGCCCCAAACCCGATAGGTGTAAGTCTTGGACACCATTGATTAGTTCTGTCATGCATAGTGATGGTTCTTGCTGAAACTATATTAGAATGATCTATGGATTATGTGGAGTATTCTAAGCATAAAAGCTAACACTAACACGCCCTAGGTTGAGAGTTCTTGGTCAAGAAAGTTGCACTGCCATGAATCAAACCTTCTCTAATGGCCATAACAGATTGTGCACATGTTCTTATATCCTATCCTAGCCTTTCTATACTACAAATAACAACTAACATGGTATAAATAAAGAGATGTGGATTGAAGTGCATACCTGGAGATTTGATGAAAACAGTTGTGAATCTTTGCACTAGAGACCTTGGCAATCCTCTTAAATGATCCTTGGAGTATGGTGAGCTTTCTGTTTGCAAAGGAAATGGAGAGAAGAGCTTGGATTCTTGGCTGCAACTCTGGTGCACAATCTTGAGTTTTGGGAAACAGCTCCTTAAACCTCCATTAATGGACCTTGAATCGTGCTCATTCACACTCACAGTATACCAAAGACTGAAAATGAAGAACTCTCTTGAACAGAAATGGAAGGTTATGAAGGTTCTTTCACTTTCTTACAATGGAAGCAACAATGGAATTCTCTCTCTCCCCACTCTCTTTTCACCAAACTCTTGCACTAATGATCCACACTCATTATATAAATGATGATGGACAGATCTAGAAGTTTCTGGATGCCTCTAGGATGATTCTAGAATGTGGTGGAAATTCATGGAAATCTCACTTGATGACATGTTGAATATCTCTCATCTCATGCATATAACCCTCCAAACTTGTGTTAAAATCTCTCCTCATGAGATATTGAAATGGTATGTGTTAAAAACAAGCCTTTCCTTGCCTTGTGTTGAGTTTTGCCAAGTTGCCTTATGATGCAAGAAAGAACTTTACAAAGCAAGTCCAAAATTTAAACCCTAACTCAAAAAAGTGGCTGAACCAATGTCTTTAAAATGATGTTTGGATTCAATTTGGTATATTGGATGACCCATTTTGGATTTGTAGATCTCTCAAACCATTTTCCAACTTGAACTTTTTCAAGTTATATGCCTTTTTTAGGTCATTTTTCACCAACTTTTATCAAGTCTTGTTCTATGAATTTCCAAACTTCCATGACCTCTTTTCTAGACTTAAAATGACATTTTGAGCAACTTTGATGTTGTGAAGTTTTTCATTTGAAGCTTCCTTGTATGAGTTTTAGGCATAGGCTAAGAATGACCTGTAATTCTCAGATGACCAAAATACCCTTTGCTTGCCAAGACCATAAGTAGAGTTCCACAAATCATATGAAGGCATACCATACCTTTATAGAAATCTAAGACAATGAGGAACAACTCTTATGTTGGCCAGAAATCTATTTGAAATCTCCTTGAAGGTCAAACGTTGCTTGGAAGACAGACAACTTTCACAGACAAATTTCAGTGTCCTCAGATGACCTGTAACTTGCAAGAGCTATAACTTGAGATCTATAAATCATCTTGATGACTTCCACCACTCAAATTAAAGCTATGAAGATACTATACAAGTTTCATGTGGACCAGGAATTCATATGAAGCTTGCATCTTGAGTTACACTGCCTTGAAGTTTGACCTAAATCAGGGGATTTTACACTGAAACCCTAATTTGGTAACTCCCTCTTCTCCTTGACTCCTCTTGATTTTTCTTTAGCACAACCTCATACCCATATCCATATAGAAAATAATGAATCCCACATTCTTCAAATGATTCTTGATGCCTTTCAAAACAAGTCTTTGACCTAGGATTGACCTAGTGTTGACCCAGATAAAACCCTAGCTGACTGACTTCAACTGAGGCTCTTGCAATCATTCCAATGACTTGGTTAATCCTAAAAAATGATCATCTAGGCTCTTCATAACATCCATACACACCTCATGCTCTTGGCTCATGGCTCACACTTCCTCTGATGATCCCCAAACAACCTCAAGATAGGAGAGAACCCCATGAGTGATCTGTCAACACTTCAAAGCTTAAATTCTTCCCTGATGACCTGAGTAGTCTTGATTATGAATGAAACCCTTGAATATGCCTCTTGAGATAAGAATAGCACTTGATCCCCTGATTAAGATAGCTTACTTATGTTATGCAATGCAGATGAATACACTATGTACATAATGCCAATGCAAATGACTATGCAATTGAAACATAAACCTAGGTTAGAAAAGGTTGGGCAAATTTTGGGGTGCAACACCTAGGATCTCTGTTTTTCTCTGTGCAAGAGAGAAATATGACAGACATTAGGTGTTAACCCATGCATGACAACATTAGGGTAGTTTTGATTCCCCATTTCAACCATAGGATTTTAGAGCGTCGTTTCTCTTCTTATCTCAAAACAACTAAAAAAAACACAGTAATAAGGTTAATCGATGTCGTACGCTACGAGCCTTAAGCTATTTGAGAAAGGGTTGCTGGGGAGTTTCTGTCCAGTAGTCTGGCTGCTTAGTATGGTACCCTTTGGGTGACACGCGACGTAGTCACTCTCAAGTCATAGTCTCTAGTGTGTCAGAGATTATAAACATCATAAAAAAATAGTTCTTGCGTAAAAGACTGAAAACAAACATCAAAGTGTCATTTTTGTCCGCTTGGACTCCTAATCAGAAGAAAACCTTTTTCAGAAGGATAAAAGATAAGCAGACAAATCTGTGTCTTCCGTAGCCCGAACTACGTTTGCTCTGATCTTTCATGATGTATGGAAGTACGTAGGCATAGGATGCCGTATCCTAGCGAGCACCATTCCCCTTCTTTCTCGTAGGTAGGCGAACTACGTTGACTCTGATTTCTCATTCCAGACGGGAATACGTAGGCATAAAGTGTGATACTTTGCGTAGTCATTTTATTTTCTTTTAACCCTTGACCCTTTAGAGTAGATAGAATAACAATCCGTACTAGAAAATATGCGTGGATCCCGTCGAGTACGAAGGACGTGAGGGGTGCGAATACCTTCCCCTTGCGTAACTGACTCCCGAATCCAGGATTTGGTTGCGATGACCATTCCTTTCCCGTCTTTGCGGTAGGTTTACTTCGAGCGTTTCCTTTCCCTCCTTTGGGATAAATAACGCACGATGGCGACTCTTCTGTTTAGCCGGCGCCGATTTTCGTAGTAGCGACAGCTGGCGACTCTGCTGGGGATAGGAACATCTCCTATGCGAGTCAATCCTAGCGCTTGTTTTCCCGTCGTGGGTGTTGTATAGATTTACTTTTCTGTCTTTACTTTCCGCATTTTATTATCAACTTTATATTGTTATTGCTGTTGTGGGAAGGGGTTGATTTGTTGAGAGATAAGCCGGACTTGGGCCTGAGGTTACACCTAGACTTAGAAGTAGAGAGTAGTGGTTAGCCTGCTTGCTTAGCTCGCACCAGCTAGCCGCGAAATTTACGCTCGGACGAGATTCTCTTTGATGCTTCTTGCCTGGCCCTTAGGGCTCGACAAGATGTCTGACCCGAGGATTGTCGACTCTGGAGACCTACCAATTGGGATTCAACTAAGTGAGGCTGCTTCAAGGGATGATGATGCCACACCTTCTGGGTATCGTATCATCGCTCTTGAAAGTCTGTGACGTTGAACCCGCATAGGATGTCGTACCTCGCCTGCGAGTTAAGTACATACCTGTGAGGGGTAGGTAGGTTTGTTTGCAGGAAACCTTTGACCTCAGAATACCTGGTTTATCTCTGTCAGTGAGATGTGGTACATTTGAGTGGTTGGTTTGAGACGAAGATTTGATGGTGCTCAGGCTTCAGTATAGAGCAGCATAGTTCACCAGCATTGCACTTGGTCCCTTGTTTGCATATGCATGTGCATTTTCATGACTGCATTTCATTAACATGTATTTATGTTACAGGTGTGATCATTCTCCTCTGATTCTAGGGTATCTTCTAGCCAAACATGGAGTCCTTGAAGAGGACAGTTGCTTACTGGTTACATTCACCAGATATCAGTTCCTTGCTGGGTTTAGTTGCTCTAGCAGATGAGAGTGTGAGGGCTGAGTTCAGGGTATCTTATGGGAGATTGCTTAGCTTGTTGTACAGACCTTCAACATTCGAGACGACTGGGGTGTATACTTTGATGCAGTTTTATGAGCCGCAGCTGAGATGTTTCTTATTTCCCGACTATATTCTGGCACCCACTTTGGAGGAGTATTATGCGATGTTGGGAGTTCCTGTGTTAGACCAGATGCCCTTCATACATGTTGATGATGAGCCCGAGTTGGCTACACTTGCTGAGATTGTCAGTTTAGACGCTTCTGAGTTCCCTGGAGGCTTGGTCAAGCTGAACGGAGCTTATGGTTCTCACTTGTCTGTCCTGGTTGAGAAGGCTACACAGTGCGCGAAGAGTGGATGTTGGGTTGCCTTCAGTGCCATTCTAGCTGTCTGCATCTACGGGATCATCTTGTTCCCTAATGTGCCAGAGTTTGTCGACTCAGATGCCTTCTTGATTTTGGCCTCGAAGAATCCAGTTCCTACTCTCTTGGGCAATGTTTATCATTCCATTCACTACAAGAATGAGAAACGTCGTGGCAAGAATGTTTCCTGCTGTCTTCCTCTCTTGTACAGGTGGTTCCAGGGGCATCTTCCGAAGACAGGGCCTTTTGTTGATGTTGTTGATACTTTGGATTGGTCTTCCCGGTTGATGGGGCTGTCGGCTGAGAATATCATTTGGTTTGATCGGAGTATGCTTGACACGGATATCATATATAGTTGTAGTGGCTTTCCGAATGTCCCCTTGATTGGACGGAAAGGCTGTATCAACTATAACCCTTCACTGCTGGTAAGACAGTTCGGCTATGCATTGAGGGATGCTCCTATTGAGAAGGAGATACATGAATCTCCGTATCTCACAGGCTTATTAGACACGGCTGTTTTGATCAGATTGAGACATGTATGGGCTAACATCCATAGGAGAGGGAAAGCTTTGCTCGGTAAGAGCAACAACAAAGCTTATGATCCCTATTTGGCTTGGATTCGCGAGAGAGCTAGTACTTCCTTGATGCCTTATCCTGCTGCGAAACCCCTGTATCTTCCCATGATTGAGGTACCTGCTTCGGAAGAAAGTGAGAAGTATAACAAAGTGTTGGCTGAAAACAAATAATTGAAGAAAGCCAATGATGAGTTAGAAAAAGAGATCTTCCAATTGCGTCGTGAGAAGAATGAAGCTACCTTCACTGTGAAGGAACATACTGAATTGATTAACAGGTTGGGTTCAGAGCTGACGGAGGAGACCAACAAGAAAGAAAAAGTGGGAATAGCCTTGAAAGGTGTTAGCAAGGTGCTTACTTCCAAGAAGGAACTTTTAAGAAAAGCTTATTCCCATCTCAGCAAGTGGGAAGCCTTGTGAAATGCCACGCTTACCAAGCGAAAGGAGCGTGAAGACGAACTGAAGATGCAGATTGCCACGCTAGAGGCACAGATTAGAGCCTAAGACGCAAAGATTGCCGAAGAGACATCACTTAGGAGCGTTGTTGAGCCTAGAGTAAGTAACCTTGATGAGAAGCCTAGAGGTTATAAAGTGAAGGCCAGTTCCAAGAGGTGCAGACTTGACGAGAGTTCTGGCGGAGGAACCTGCCAGGACGACGCCAAAAAACTGAGATCTACTACCGAGCGGCATGCTTTACTGATACACGAGTTGATCTCTCGACTAGGGAAGTCGGAGACGCTGAGGATATTAGAAGACGTCAGAGCACGCCATTTGGCCTGATTTATGTTTACCTTTGCCTTTTGAACTTGTATTTAGACCATCGCCAGGCTTGTTGGCCGAGGTCTCTTCAGTTGTATTCAGTTGTACTCTTGTACTCAGCCTTTTGGCATTTGTTTATATATGAGGGTTTTTCTGATTGCTTGCTTGCTTGATGGGGACTCCATTGTCGTAATGGCCCTCTCTCCGAGACTAGAATCGGGGGGGAATATAACCTGTAGCATATTTACACAATTGCATCTGCATTCATATTGCATGACCGGTATTCTTGAATCTGTATCTTATTTCCTGCATCTTCAGGTTTTCAGGATTGACGAACCAAGAGTTCACTGCTACTCAACCCGAAACAACTGCAAGAGAATCATGGATCAAGTCCAAGTGGAGATGTAGGAAATTCGCGAGAAGCTAAATATGTTCATGCAAGCAATGGAGAACATTGCTAAGGGCCAGGAGAGCCTCCAGACTTTGGTACAGCCGCTGCTGACGCGGGCTAATGGGACTGGCAACAATGACCACAATTCTGCGCACGTTGAGACTATTCCGGAGGATGGGCCCCCTACGCCTGTGGTTCCACCTGTAGTGACCCCACCTGTTGTGGTTGTAAACGATGGCGCTGGCGCTGGCAATGGCAACGCAGGGAACGGAAATGAGATTGTTGTTAACAATGTTGGATTTGGGGACGCCAACCAAGGTGGTGGTAACAACAATGGCGGTAATGGTTTCGGCAACAATGGTTTCGGCTACAATGATCAGGGATTTGATTACGTCAATCAGGATGGGATATTCGGTTTCAACACTCAGGGTTTCGGTTATGACGGTCTTGGTAACGCTAACCAAGGGTATGGTGGATTTGGTAATATGAATGGTGCTGGGGTGATTCCTGTCAACACTGGGTTTGGACCTGTTAGGGTTAACCAGGGTTTCGGTAACAGGGGACGAGGTCCCATGATCAATCAGCAAGGGTTTGGTCGCAACACTGGTTACGACGGATATGGAAATGGAAATGTGAATTGGGGCGAAGACTGCCAGGAGGACGCCTTTTCTGGAAGAGGCATGGGATTTGAAGGACCTGTTGATCCTGTGCAGAGGATCAAGATGCTTGAAGAACAGATGAAGGGAGTAGTGAATCAGAACTCCACCGGTTTGGATATGACTACAATGGGCTTGGTACCAGGGCTGAGGGTGCCGTTGAAATTCAAGGCTCCCACTTTTGATAAGTACAAAGGGGACACCTGCCCTAAGGTCCATGTCCGCTCTTATTACAGGAGGATGTCCGTGTATTCAGATGATGAAAGGATGCTCATGCATTTCTTTCAGGATAGCTTATCAGGACCTTCACTTGAATGGTATATGGGGCTGAAGCCCACGCAGATCAAAACCTGGAAGCAGTTGGTTGATGCTTTCGTGACACATTACAAATACAACAGCGATCTGGCGCCAAACCGGGTCCAACTGCAGGGTTTGTCACAGAAAAACGGTGAAAGCTTTAAAGAGTATGCGCAAAGGTGGCGTGATATGGCAGCGAGGGTGCATCCTCCTTTAATTGAAAGGGAGATGAATGATATGTTCATTGGGACATTTACGGGGGTGTTCTACGAAAAATTGTTTAGTGTGTCATTGAGCAGTTTCTCAGATTTGATTCTTATGGGGGAGATGATTGAAAACGGGATTAAAGTTGGAAGGTTCCAAGCAGGTGAGTCTACTTTAGCAGGAGGTACCAGAAAAGCATTTGGTGGTAGACGACAAGGTGATACCAGTGCCGTGTTTGGTGGCAGGGGCAGGGGCAGAGGAAGACATCAGTATGTTCAGCCGCAACAGATAGCTAGCGTCACTATCCCGCTTCCTCAACAAAGACAGCCACCACAACAACAACAACAACAATAACAGCAAGGACAGAATCCTGGCCAGAGAAGGGTACAGAACGCGAGAGCGAAAAGAGTGTTCGATGCACCTCCTTCCACGTATGCAGAACTCCTCCAGACCCTGCTAGGTTTGAACTTGGTTGAAAAGAGGACTTTGGCACCGCCTGCGGGGGCATTACTTCCTTACGGATACGATGCCAACAAGCATTGCGACTTCTATTCTGGGGCACCCGGGCATGATATAGAAGCTTGTCAGGCATTTGAACATAAAGTTCAGGATCTGTTGGATAGCAAAGCTATCAACTTTGGACAGGTGGGTCCAAATATAGTACAACAGCCTATGCCCAATCACGGGGCAAACGCCATCCTGACAGAGGAGAATCTGAATCTGGTGACGGATGTCAATGAGCTGAAGACACCGTTGGGTGAGATTAAAAGCAGGTTGTTAAGAGGGGGTGTATTCCCGGGGTGTGATGAATTTTTCTTGGATTGTTGGATACAGCCAGAGGGTTGTAATTAGTTGAAGCAAGGCATTCAGGCTATGATGGATAAGGGTACCTTGCAATTTGATAGAACCGCGGTTGAAAAGCCTGTAGAGGCGTTGTGTGATGAGCAGAACGATGTTGCGACAGTGACGATTCCGAGAAAAACAATAACGATAACGGCACCCGCCAAGCGGCTGACGATCACAATTACCAAGGCAGGACCAGTTCCTTTTAAGAGTACTAAAGTCGTGCCGTGGACTTACGGGTTGGAGGTATATTGCGATGGTAAGAAAATTGAAGTCAATGGACAACCAGTTGGGGTTGTAGATAATGTTGTCGGAACAGGGGGTATGACCAGAAGCGGGAGAATCTTCACGTCACCCGAGATAGAGGCGGAAAGATAAGCCAAGGGTAAAGCCAAGGCAACTGAGAGTGGTCCTTCTCAGTCGAATGAAAAGGAAACGTCACTTAAGGATGTGGAGGAGTTTATGAGGCTCATTCGTAAAAGTGATTACAAAATCGTTGAGCACCTCCAGCAAACGCCGTCAAAAATTTCCATCCTATCATTGTTGTTATGTTCTGAGGCCCATCGGAACGCTTTGCTGAAGATCCTAGACACGTCGTTCGTTCCTCAAGAAGTTTCTGTTAATCAGTTAGAAGGGGTGATGGCGCATGTCAATGCGGGGCACAGTTTGGGCTTCACAGACTTTGATTTGACCCCGAGAGGGCGAGAGCATAATATGGCATTGCATGTGTCAGTAGAATGCCGGGGCACAGTCATGTCCCATGTTTTAGTGGACACTGGATCTTCCCTGAATGTGCTACCGAAGAAAGCCATGATGAAGTTAGATATCAGGGGGATTATCTGCACACCCAGCGACCTAGTGGTGAGAGCGTTCGATGGAACGAGGAGGACAGTTTTCGGATCAATAATGTTACTGTTGCAGGTGGGGCCTGAAATATTTGAAACTGAATTCTATATAATGGACATCCAGCCAGCGTATAGTTGTCTCCTTGGACGCCCATGGATCCATGCTGCCGGGGCAGTCACGTCCACGTTACACCAAAAGTTGAAGTATATGGTTGGGGATAGTGTCGTCACTGTTTGTGGAGAGGAAGATATTCTGGTTAGCCATTTGTCTTCATTCAAATATGTGGAGGTCGACGGCGAAATACACGAAACACCCTGCCAAGCCTTCGAGGGGTTGCGAGTTAAAGAAAAAGCTCCGGTGCCAAGTAAGATATCAGATGTGGCGGTGTCATCCTACAAAGAGGCTCAAGCTCTAGTGTAGGCAGGCAAAACCAAGGGCTGGGGGCAGGTATTGGAGATTCCCGTGAAGAATGACAAGTTCGGGCTTGGATATCATCCTTCGTCATCAGCATCCTCTTCAGGAGCGCCCAGGTTCAAGGGACCAGTCACCATTACACCAAATGGGGTGAGCTTCGAGACTATTAATGTTGTTTCCGATTCTGAAGAAGGAGATAGCAACTGTGATATGGACGCGTGGATCAAGCCAAGCGTGCCAGGACAAAGTCTCTGCAATTGGTCTATCCGGGAAACTGTTCCCGTGACAACTAAACAGTAATGATTTGTTTTCTTAATTGTTGAATAATCATGTGTCCTACCCGGGGAATAGTGACTTTGCTTAGGGCCATTTGGTTATGTACATTACAGTGTTTAATCATGAAATAAAGGCGTTTTTCATATACAAATGTTGCGATCCCTGTTTTTCCTGTTTTTATCTTTTACAATAAAATGGCAACGTGGTTATTTGCTTTGTATGCGTTTTGAAGCATTTAACCATTTCCTTTGCAGGATTACTATTTCAGATGACATCTATGAACCTCCTATGACTCACTTCGACTTCGAACACCCGGTATTCCAGGCTGAGGAAGAGGTCGTTGAAGATGGCGACGTACCATAAGAGTTGACCTGGTTATTGAAACAAGAAGAAAGAATCATTCTGCCTCATGAGGAAGTCATTGAGATTATCAATTTGGGGTCGGAAGGGGTTGAGAGAAACATCCGTATAGGGGCTGCGCTGCAGAGCGACATTAAGCAAAGGTTGGTTGAGATGCTCAAAGAGTACAGCGATATATTTGCTTGGTCGTACAAAGATATGCCTGGGTTGGATACGGATATGGTTGTTCATCGTCTGCCACTGCGAGAGGAATGTCCGCCTATTAAGCAGAAACTCCGAAGAACTAGACCGGACATGGCTGTGAAGATTAAGGAGGAAGTTCAAAAATAGTGGGATGCTGGTTTCCTAGCTGTTACAAAATATCCCTCATGGGTCGCTAATATTGTGCCAGTGCCGAAGAAAGACGGTAAAGTGCGAATGTGTGTAGACTACCGTGATTTGAATAGGGTGAGCCTGAAAGATGATTTTCCACTTCCTCACATCGATGTGCTGGTTGATAACACTGCTCAATTCTCCGTATTCTCCTTCATGGATGGCTTCTCGGGCTATAATCAGATTAAAATGGCGCCAGAAGACATGGAGAAGACTACTTTCATTACTCCTTGGGGAACATTTTGTTACAAAGTGATGCCCTTCGGATTAAAGAATGCTGGGGCAACATATCAGCGTGCTATGACGACTCTCTTTCATGACATGATGCATAGAGAGATCGAGGTTTATGTTGATGATATGATTGCCAAATCCCAGACGGAGGAGGAGCATTTGGTTAATCTGCTGAAACTGTTCAAGAGGCTTAGGAAGTTCAGGTTGAGACTGAACCCTAACAAGTGCACCTTCGGGGTGAGATCGGGTAAACTGCTGGGGTTTATCGTGAGCGAAAAAGGAATAGAGGTTGATCCTGCGAAAATAAAAGCAATACAAGAAATGTCGACGCCTAAAATAGAAAAAGAAGTGCGTGGGTTTTTAGGGAGGTTGAACTATATCGCCCGGTTCATATCTCACTTGACTGCGACATGCGAGCCGTTATTCAAGTTGTTTAAAAAGGACCAGGTTGTGACCTGGAATGAAAATTGTCAAAAGGCATTCGACAAGATAAAAGAATACTTGCAGGAACCTCCTGTTTTGATACCCCCAGTGGCCGGGAGACCTTTGATTATGTATTTGACAGTTCTTGAGGAAAGTATGGGTTGTGTTCTCGGTCAACACGACGAGACTGGGCGTAAAGAGCATGTGATCTACTATTTGAGTAAGAAGTTTACTGATTGTGAGTCCAGATACTCCATGCTTGAGAAGACGTGTTGCGCGCTAGCCTGGGCCGTCAAACGTTTGAGGCAATACATGTTGAATCATACAACCCTGCTAATTTCAAAGATGGATCCAATCAAATACGTGTTTGAGAAGCAAGCACTCTCCGGAAGAATTGCCCGATGGCAGATGGTGCTAACCGAATACGATATACAATATGTCTCGCAAAAGGCTATTAAAGGTAGCGTTTTGTCAGAGTACCTTGCGGAGCAGCCTGTTGAGGACTACCAATCGATGAGGTTTGATTTTCCTGACGAGGATATCATGTACCTGAAAATGAAGGATTGTGAAGAACCGTTGTCAAACGAAGGACCAGAGTTGGGTTCCAAGTGGCAGTTGATATTTGACGGAGCTGTAAATTCCTATGGTAGCGGAATAGGTGCAATTATTACTACTCCTCAGGGGTCACACATCCCCTTTACTGCCCGATTGACCTTTCCCGTTACCAATAATGAGGCGGAATATGAGGCTTGCATCATGGGTCTGGAAGAAGCTATTGATTTGCGAATCAAACATCTGGATGTATACAGAGACTCAGCTCTGGTAGTGAATCAGATTAAAGGAGAATGGGAGACACGGCAGCCCAATTTGATACCATACATGAACTATGCAAGGAGATTGTTGCCTTTCTTTGACAAGGTGGAATTGCATCACGTACCGCGAGCAAAAAATCAAATGGCTGACGCCCTGGCGACATTTTCTTCAATGTATAAAGTTAACTTCTGGAACGAGGCTCCCCGGATTATTATCTCTCGGCTCGATAGGCCTGCTTTCATATTCGCCATTGACGAAGCTCCCGATGGTCAACCCTGGTACTTTGACATCCAGAATTTCCTGAAGAACAAGGGGTATCTGGCTGGGGCATCCAGTTTTGATCAGAAGACTCTCAGGAGATTGGCTGGAAATTTTTATTTGAATCATGACGGTGTCCTATACAAAAGAAACCACGACTTGGTGTTGCTACGTTGTGTAGATGAGAAAGAGGCGAAGTTGCTCATGGAAGAGATACATGAAGGTACATTTGGTACACATGCTGGTGGGCATGCTATGACGAGAAAACTGCTGCGGGCAGGTTATTACTGGCTAACTATGGAAACAGACTGTTTCAAGTTTGCAAAGAGGTGTCATAAATGCCAAATTTATGCGGACAAGGTCCATGTACCCCCAAGTCCTCTAAATGTGATGTCATCACCGTGGCCGTTTGCGATGTGGGGAATTGATATGATTGGGAAGATTGAGCCTACGGCATCAAACGGACACCGGTTCATCTTGGTGGCAATTGATTACTTCACCAAATGGGTGGAAGCAGCATCATATGCCAATGTCACCAAGCAAGTGGTCGCCAGATTTATCAAACGAGATATTATCTGCAGATATGGAATCCCTGAGCGGATTATCACCGACAACGGTTCGAATTTGAATAACAAGATGATGAAAGAGTTGTGCCAGAATTTCAAGATCGAACATCACAACTCTTCTCCTTACCGACCCAAGATGAATGGCGCTGTTGAAGCGGCCAATAAGAACATAAAGAAGATTGTTCAGAAGATGGTTGTGACCTACAAGGACTAGCATGAGATGCTACCTTTCGCGTTGCACGGTTATCGTACGACGGTACGCACATCAATCTGGGCAACCCCATTTTCATTGGTATACGGAATGGAGGTAGTGTTACCGTTGGAGGTTGAGATTCCTTCCTTGAGGGTTTTACGAGATGTCCAACTTGACGAGGCAGAACGGGTTAAAGATAGACTGAATCAGCTCAGCTTAATGGATGAGAAGAGGCTAGCTTCTCTCGCATACGGTCGGTTGTATCAGAGCCGGATGAAGAAAGCATACGATAAGAAGATATGTCCGCGAAGCTTTCAGACGGGCGACCTTGTGCTGAAAAGGATTCTCCCCCACAAACAGATCACAGGGGCAAATGGACCCCTAATTACGAAGGGCCCTACGTTGTCAAGAAAGTCTTCTCTGGAGGAGCCTTGCTACTATCTACCATGGATGGTGAAGACTTTACGTCTCCTGTGAATTCGGACGCAGTTAAAAAATACTTTGCTTGAAAGTGACCCGCTGGACAGTAAAAAGAGAGTCCAGGCAAAAATGGGGCATCCTGGCAAACCGTAAAAAATGAATAAAAGGTTCGGGCAAAAGTTAGGGATAAAATTGAAAAGATGTACACCCGCGAAGTCGAAAACCTGCATTGGGCGACTTCGGCAAAAAAAGGGGTGTCTCGGTGAATTGAAAACCCGCAAAGGGCAGTTCACGCAAAAGTTAGGGATTGAAAAAGCAAATGACTCCGGTCCGGATCTGATATAGCATTGCTTATTGGTTTAGGAGTACCTGAGGGTTCATTTATCCAATACAATCTCTTCCGAAAGTCGAATACTGGGAAAGCGCCAGAGTCAGGCGAGTCATAGGAGGATCAGCTCACAATGTTTGTCTGCACCACGTTGCCGACATGTGTACAAATTCGATTTGTATTTGTATTTTTATACTTTTTGTGCATATATGTATGGGTGTGTGCGTAACTTCCTCTTTTCAGGAGTTGCATCCGGTGTACGAAACTTTGCCTATTCAGAGGCCTGTTATTAATAAAACATCTTATTCAGTATTTGATGCTTGTTCTTTACTGTTTTGTATGTGAAAACGCCAATGTTCCGATGAACTTGTATGTGCATAACTTTGCTGGCCCTTTCCAATAATTGCTAAAACTTCGAATTGATTGAAGTAATGTCACGGACACTAACCCGAATAGATTTGGTTGTATAGATTTGTGTTGTCTCGTTTGTGTTTTGCAGGGTTCTCACCTTTGAAGCGAACGATCAGAAAATTGTGGCCCCAGCCGGAGGTTCGTGGTGAAAGACTTGACTTTGTATGACGGTAATCCCATGCAGGTTGCACCTCACCCCCAGAGGTTGAGACGATGAGTATCCCTTACCGAAGGAAGGATTAGCTCCCCCAGAAGAGTATCCTCATGGAAGTTGTCCATAGGATATCCCCAGCGAGTCAAGATCAGTGTCCCATGCAGAGTTTATACTCCCCAGAGAGTCGAATATGTGCACATTCGGTCCCCAGCTGGGAGGATTTCCATGGCACATAACCAAGATAGTAAGTTCAGAAGGATTATCCCCATCGAGGATGGTTTTCTTTCCCCCGCAGGTCGTCAGGCCTTCGTCAGGATGATTATCGCCAGCAGAGTGGTAATTCCGAGTTCGTAAACTGTACCCAGACAGTTGTCCCCCAGAAGGGTTGCTTCTCCCCCAACGGAGTTAATCTTCCCAGCAGGTGTTATTATTTCCTCTCAGTGGAAATCGATGTGTAATATCTCCCCGGCAGAGGTGGTTGTATTTCCGGCATTTATTTTGCCAGAATACGTTGCGATATCCGTTCAGCCCCGACAGGGTGGTCTTTGCTCTCAACAGCCGTGTTGAAGCAAGCTTGTCAGAGCTTCCCCAACAGCCTGAAATTGCATTTGCATTTGCATACATTATCATGTTTGCATCTACCCAGAAAACGCGTAACATTTCCATGTCGTATGGAGCATTACGCCATTGCCAAACATATGCATTTTTGAAACATAAATCAGGTTGGTTAACCTTTTGCTTTCAGGTGTGTTTCTCAGCAGGAGTACGAAGTTATAATTCAGGTTTAATACCAGACGATCGAGGTCTCGCCGTGAGACATGTGATGATGCAGTTCTTGTCATTATTCCCCACAGAGTTACTGGCTGAAGTTTCTTTTATCCGACCAGCGGAGTGTTTTTCTTCAGGTTCGCTGTCGCGACAGCATTTCAGGGTTTCATAAATCAAGATTTCAGAAGAGGTCACTTGTTGTCGGAGCGGGTGTCGGGCAGTTATTTTCAGAATATCCCCAATGGAGTTAGCTACTACCGCGAACAGGCTAGGAAGCTATAACCAAGGTTATGTTTTCTTGTAAGGAACAGGCGTAAGAACTTTCCTGTATGTATCAGGCAGATGTGTCATCTTTTCCCGTAAGGATCAGGCGGAAGAACTTTCCTGTATGTATCAGGCAGATGTGTTATCTTTTCCCGTAAGGAACAGGCGGAAGAACTTTCTTGTATGTATCAGGCAGATGTGTTATCTTTTCCCGTAAGGATCAGGCAGAAGAACTTTCTTGTATGTATCAGGCAGATGTGTTATCTTTTCCCGTAAGGAACAGGCGGAAGAACTTTCCTGTATGTATCAGGCAGATGTGTTATCCTTTCCCGTAAGGAACAGGAGGAAGAACTTTCCTGTATGTATCAGGCAGATGTGTTATCTTTTCCCGTAAGGAACAGGCGGAAGAACTTTCCTGTATGTATTAGGCAGATGTGTTATCTTTTCCCGTAAGGAATAGGCGGATGAACTTTCTTGTATGTATCAGGCAGATGTGTTATCTTTTCCCATAAGGATCAGGCGGAAGAACTTTCCTGTATGTATCAGGCAGATGTGTTATTTTTTCCCGTAAGGAACAGGCGGAAGAACTTTCCTGTATGTATCAGGCAGATGTGTTATCTTTTCCCGTAAGGAACAGGCGGAAGAACTTTCCTGTATGTATCAGGCAGATGTGTTATCTTTTCCCGTAAGGAACAGGCGGAAGAACTTTCCTGTATGTATCAGGCAGATGTGTTATCTTTTCCCGTAAGGAACAGGCGGATGAACTTTCTTGTATGAACCAGGCAGATGTGTTATCTTTTCCCGTATAAAGCAGGCGGATGAACTTTCCGGTATCCCGATAGGTGATTCTCCCGTGATAGACAGAGTATGTGAGTTGGGTTCCGATAGTTGACAAAAGTATTTTCCCCAAGGAAGTCACCGTGATTTCCTCGTATTACTGTCCCCAGTAGAGTCCTCTTCAAAGTCGTTTATGGGTTGGGATCAACGGAGGTGGCTACTGTAGAGATAGGCAGATGAGTTCTTGTGATTAGACGGAAATGTTTCCCCAGCTAAGTCGTCAGGACCTCCCTGTGTTGGCAGAACATAGTGTCCTAACGTGGACCAAGTTCTAACCCCGCGATGATAGAGTCTCTTCCGGGCTGATGAAAATAATCCCTAGCACGGTCGCTAATTGATTAGTTTGTTGCCGTAACAACCAGATCCAGTCGGCAGATGTTGTTAGCAAGCAGTTTGTGCAGTTTATTTTTGTGGTTGGCAAATTTCCAGGTTCTTGGTATTCAACCGTCTTGTACCTCGATTGTTTGAAGGCCGTTCACTCTTCACCCAGTCGGGTCCAAGCCGTTTGAATAGGGGCAGCTGTTGCACCCTAAAATTTGCTTAACCTATTTCATTTGATTTATGTTTCAATTGCATTATCATTTGCATAGTAAATCATGTACATAATCTAATCATTTGCATAACATAGCATAGCAAGTCATATAACAAGGGATCAAGTGCCATCCTTATCTAAAGAAGCACATCAAGGGGCTTTATTCAAGCTTAAGACAATCCAAGTCATCAAGAAATGTTTGAAGCTTTGAGAAGTTTGAGGGTCAACCAGTGGATTTCTCTCCTAATTTGAGGTGTATGGAGGGTCATCAATGAGTTATGAATTGAGGGTATGGAATGTTTACAAAGCTTATGAATCGCTTAGAGGGTCATATTGAAGATGAGACAAGTCATTGATTCAAGTACAAGAGCCACAGTTGAAGTGCAGTCAACTAGGGTTTCATCTAGGTCAACCCTAGGTCAACTGAGTGATTGAAAAACATCAAGGCTTAATTGGAGGTTGTGGGATTCATGAATTGATATGTTGATACATGTGTGGTGTTGTGCCAAGGATAAATCAAAGAGAATCAAGAGTGGGAGGAGTTACCAAATTAGGGTTTCAGTGTAAAATCCCCTAATTTAGGCCTATCTTCCAAGCCATATAAGTCAAAATGAAAGTTTCAAATGGATTCTTGGCCAACATGAAACTTTTAGAGCTTCTCAATAGCTTCAATTTGAGTACTATAAGTCTTCAAGGAGATTTGTAGAACTCAAGTTATGGTTCTTGCAAGTTATGGGTCCCCAGAGGACATTGAAATTTATCTGTAAAACTCACTTGACTTCCAAGCAACTTTTTCCCATCAAGGACTTTTCAAATGGACTCTTGTCCAACATAATAATTGTAGGGCTTGACCTTAGCTTTAATTTGAGTACTAGAAGTCCTCAAGAAGATTTGTGGAACTCAAGTTATGGTCTTGGCAATCCAGGGGTATTTTGGGAAAGTTGAATTATAGGTCATTTTCCAACATAGGTCAAAATCTCTATCTTCCACTCCTCAAATGGAAAAATGTTCAACATGAGATGTGCTTAAAATGATGTTTTTGGGCTAGGTAAGAGGTCATGGGTGATTGGAAGGGCTTGTATCACAAAATTGCAAAAATGGCCTAAAATAAGGGTGAATTTTAAATGAACCAAGGATGAAAATTCGGATTTTTGAGCTATGGGTCCAAACCTAGCCATATGACATACCAAATTGATTGGAAAACACATTTTGAAAACAATGACATTGCCACATTTTTGAGTTAAGGATTAATTCAATGGCTTCCTTTGTAAAGTGGTTACTTACATTATAAGTCACATATGCAAAACCATTCTTCAAGGCATAACCAAGGCTCTAATGAATCCTAACACATTCAATATGTCATGTGGTGAGAATTTGGATCAGAATAAGGTGCAAATACAAGCTTGAAACTCAGCTGCCATATGTGAATTCCTCATGACATTTTCAAATGCAAGAGATGTGGAACTTCTCATTGGATCAATCCAGAAGTTTCTAGGGCTTTCATTCATGTTCTATATAAGGATTAGAAGAGGTTCAAAGCATTGGTTGGTGGAGATTGAGGGAGATTAGAGAGATTGAACATTGAGTTTTCAGTTTGCATAACAGAATCGGTTACAACCATTTGATCCATTTCAATCCATTCTTTTGTGTTCAATAGCTTCCTTTGGTGTTGGTGAGTGATTCCAGATACAATTCAAGGCAAGATTGGTGCAAAATCGTGAGAGAGCATTTTGGATTCATCTCTTGCAAGTCAGAATCGGATTCAAGGATTCAAGAGGTTTCAATCCAATTTGTTGCATACAGAAGCTTGGTAATTGATCATAGAACGTGTCTGGAAGATCTTGGAGCTTGATTTGGAGGTTTTACCACTCTGTTCATCCAAGATTTGCAGGTATGTAAAATTCTTTCTATGGCTCGATTCATGAAGTTTCTTTAGGTTTTAGACGGTGGTAAGCATTGTAGAGCATGGCTAGGTGGATTCTGGTAACAATTGGCACGAGTTAGAGACAAAATTAGGTTGGACCAGATTTCTTGTGATGATCGTATCTTGCAATTCTTGGAGGTTTAGACCTAATTAGATAGTGGAGTTCATTCAGTGTAGCATGGTGATGAATCTAGGCTATTCAATTTTGAGTTTGGTGATGATTCTTGTTTGAGCGATTTCTGAAGATGCATTCGTGTTTTGAGAAGGAGAAGGTTTCAATGATAATGAATAACATGAGTGAATTCCTTGTGGAAAAATGAGCCAGATGAGGTTATTAGGGTTAAGTTTTGGTAAAGATTAATGGAGTTGCATTTGGAGAAGATGAAGACTTGAAGCTCTGATCAGCCATGGCTTTTCTCCCTCCAAAATTCAAAGGAAGAAGATGAACTTATCACCATAGGATCGTGCAAGACCTTTGACTGAAACCATCATCCAACGGCCACGGGTGAATCTAAAGTTATGAAGGAATTCTGAGAGGAGGGTGAAACGCGTTGTTTCACTTAATGAGTTGGCATGGGCTTAAGTGAGAATTTCCTACCAATACCCCCTTCCCAGGCCCATTTGGGATTCACACGTGAAACCCTTGCTATTCGTACCAGCGTTTTTCCATTTTCTTTGATTTTTCATTTTTATTTTCTGATTTGAATTGGGCCTGGCGCGCGCTTCCTATGCGCACCCCCCTTTGGGCCCAATTGGTGAAGTGAATTGGTTCTAATTGTTATTTGTCACGCCTTCTTTTCATTTTCTTCTATTTTCTTTTATTTTTTCATATTATTTTAGTTAATAAAAAAATCCATAACTAATTGAAAAAAGATCATTTTAGGGTGAGGATTTTTTCCTTGTTTTCCTTAGGGTTCCTAGAATTTAATAAAACAATAAAAACATTATTTCATGCATTTTATATTTTTTGGTACATTTTACAATTTTATTGATTTTATTTTGCATTTGTTTGATACCTTATTTTGCTGAATTTAGTATGAGAGATTGGTGAGTGTTTTTGAGTTAATTCTTGTTGGATTGATTAGATTAGAGATACATGCTCCCTTAGAGATTTTTCTCATATTTGTATGATGAAATTTAGGATAGTTTTGAGTAATGAACTTTAGGGTGTTAGGATTAGGGTTTTACAACACTTAGGTGTAGTTTAGGGCATAGTTTGGAGACTTAAGGTTTGATTTAGGTCTTGGGGTTTATATGGGGTATAGGGTACATAGTTAGGTTACCTTAGAAATTAATCTAGGATTTTAGGATAAGTATTACTATTTTATCTGATTTTTGCAAATTGGTTGTTATTGGTGTGTTTCCCCCTTGGGATGTTGTTTTGTTTGTTGGGTTTTGGGCATTTCAATTGGGTGTTGGGGTTTGAGTTTTTCCTGATGGAGCTAATGAAGACCTTGGAGATGATTGGAGATAAAGGATGGAGCTTGGAGCATGAGATTCTTAATCTTGAAGATTGCTTTTGAAGACTTAGGAGATAGGAGATATAGGAAGAGCTTTAGAGTAGACTGATTTTTTCTGTCAAACATAGAGAGCTTCTTGTGCCTCTATTCCATCCTATGACACAAGGTCCCCCAAAGAAGTTCCATCTCTCCTTAGGAGGGATATAGAGCATGCTTTGATTGGGTAGAACCTTGAGGATACCTTTCACTTGCTATGATAAGATCTTAGTGATTTCCCTGGGTTATCATTAAGCCTCTTAACATTCCAACTTCATCTATTAGTTGATTCTCTCCTGTGAGTGTTTGCATTTGGAGAATGAAGTTCATTGAAGACTGGTAAAGATGAAGCTTATACCTGTCAAAGCTGGTTAACTGTGAAGATTAGGGTTTTGCTGTTGTTTGAAGCTGTTTATTTGTTGGGGTTCAGTGCTTACCAGAGCTTGGAGACCTTTGAAGACAGAAGCTTATCTAAAGCTTGGGGATCCTTGAAGAGTGAAAATGGGGTCTTGCTGGGAGAAGTTGTTACTGTCAACCTTTTAATCAACTGTAGCTGTCAGAGTTGGTGTTGTTTGAACTACTTGCTGTCAGAGCTGGTGTTGGGTTTTTTTTTCTTTTTCTTCTTTTGTTTATTGGCTTGTTAAGCTTGCCCCTTAGGTTTGAAGTGAAGCTGTTTCATTTTGCCTATTGTTTTCCCAGATTCGAGGTTGAGTGGGACTCCCTTGCCTCGCTTGTACTGTTGCATCTCATGCATATTTACTGTTTACTGTATATCTGTTTCTTTTCCGTTTATCCCCTAGGATCTCTGTTTTTCTCTATGCAAGAGAGAAATATGACAGACATTAGGTGTTAACCCATGCATGAAAACATTAGGGTAGTTTTGATTCCTCTTTTCAACCATAGGATTTTAGAGCTTCGTTTCTCTTTTTATCTCAAAACAACTCAAAAAAAACACGGTAATAAGGTTAATCGATGTCGTACGCTACGAGCCTTAAGCTATTTGAGAAAGGGTTGCTGGGGAGTTTCTGTCCAGTAGTCTGGCTGCTTAGTGTGGTACCCTTTGGGTGACACGCGACGTAGTCACTCTCAAGTCATAGTCTCTAGTGCGTCAGAGATTACAAACATCATAAAAAACAGTTCTTGCGTAAAAGACTGAAAACAAACATCAAAGTATCATTTTTGTCCGCTTGGACTCCTAATCAGAAGAAAACCTTTTTCAGAAGGATAAAAGATAAGCAGACAAATCTGTGTCTTCCGTAGCCTGAACTACGTTTGCTCTGATCTTTCATGCTGTATGGAAGTACGTAGGCATAGGATGTCGTATCCTAGCGAGCACCCTTCCCCTCCTTTCTCGTAGGTAGGCGAACTACGTTGACTCTGATTTCTCGTTCCAGACGGGAATACGTAGGCCTAAAGTGTGATACTTTGCCGAGTCATTTTATTTTCTTTTAACCCTTGACCCTTTAGAGTAGATAGAATAACAATCCGTAGTAGAAAATAAGCGTGGATCCCGTCGAGTACGACGGACGTGAGGGGTGTTAATACCTTCCCCTTGCGTAACCGACTCCCGAATCCAGGATTTGGTTGCGATGACCATTCCTTTCCCGTCTTTGCGGTAGGTTTACTTCGAGCGTTTCCTTTCCCTCCTTTGGGATAAATAATGCACAGTGGCGACTCTTCTGTTTAGCCGGCACCGATTTTCGCAGTAGCGACAGTACTCCGCTTCATTACTGGTGACCGGAAACGTCAGTCTCGTCGTGAACAGAATGTGGGATCCATGGGGAGTCGTGATGATCGCCCCAATGCCACTTCCGTAAGAATTAACCGCCCCGTCAAATATCAATTTCCATTGGGATTTCCTATCCGGCCCCTCGTCGGGCAACGGTTCATCGCAATCTTTCGCTTTAAGAAACATGATATCCTCATCAAGGAATTCAAATTTCATGGGCTGATAATCTTCGATCGGCTGTTCGGCAAGGTATTCAGACAATACGCTACCCTTAATGGCCTTCTGGGAAACGTACTGAATGTCATATTCCATCAACACCATTTACCATCTAGCAATCCTGCCCGAAAGCGCTTGCTTCTCGAAGACGTACTTGATCGGATCCATCTTCGAAATTAGCATGGTTGTGTGATTGAGCATGTACTGTCGTAAACGTTTGGCAGCCCAGGCTAGTGCACAACACGTCTTCTCCAGCATCGAGTAACGAGATTCACATTCTGTGAACTTTTTACTCAAGTAGTAAATGGCATGCTCCTTTCTGCCCGTCTTGTCGTGCTGACCGAGAACACACCCCACACTATTCTCCAGAACTGTCAAGTACATGATTAAGGGTCTTCCGGCCACTAGGGGTATCAAGATCGGAGGTTCCTGTAGATACTGGTTTATCTTATCAAATGCCTTATGGCAATCCTCGTTCTAGATAATCACCTGATCTTTCTTTAGCAGTTTGAACATCGGTTCACACGTGGCCGTGAGCTGAGAGATAAACCTTGCAATGTAGTTTATTCTGCCCAGGAAACCACGAACTTCTCTTTCTGTTTTTGGCGCTGGCATTTCTTGTATTGCTTTTATTTTCGTAGGATCAACCTCAATGCCTCTTTCACTCACGATAAACCCCAGTAGTTTTCCCGACCGTACTCCGAAAGTACACTTGTTAGGATTCAGCCTCAACCTGAACTTCCTAAGCCTCTCAAAAAGCTTCAGCAAATTGACCAGGTGTCCCTCCTCCGTTTGGGACTTCGCAATCATGTCATCAACATAGACTTCAATCTCATGATGAATCATATCATGAAACAAAGTGACCATTACTCGTTGGTAAGTGGCCCCTGCGTTCTTCAGACCGAAAGGCATTACCTTGTAGCAAAATGTTCCCCAAGGTGTGATAGACGTAGTTTTCTCCATGTCCTCCGGCGCCATCTTGATCTGATTGTAACCGGAGAAGCCATCCATGAACGAAAACACGGAGAACTGAGCTGTATTGTCGACCAACACATCAATATGGGGAAGTGGGAAATCATCTTTAGGGCTCGCCCTATTCAAATCCCGATAATCGACGCACATTCGTACCTTACTGTCTTTCTTCGGTACAGGCACTATGTTGGCGACCCACGGAGGGTAAGTGGTGACCGCTAAGAAGCCAGCATCAAGCTGCTTTTGCACTTCTTCTTTGATCTTAACGGCCATATCTGGTCGTGTCCTCCTAAGCTTCTGCTTAACGGGAGGACAATCTTCTCGCAGCGGCAAGTGATGGACCACGATGTCAATATCAAGTCCGAGCATATCCTCGTATGACCAAGCAAAGATGTCACTATACTCTCTCAGCATCTTGACTAATCTCTGCTTGACATCACTCTGCAATGCAGCCCCTATCCTGACGTTCCTGATCAGTTCTTCAGAACCCAAATTCACAATCTCAATCTCTTCCTCGTAAGGCAAAATAACTTTCTCTTCTTGTTTCAACAAGCGGGCCAACTCTTCGGGAAGGTCTTCGTCTTCATCAATCTCTTCTTCGGCTTGATAGATCGGGCAATCGAAGTCGAAGTGAGTCGTAGAAGGTCCAGAGTCGATGTCATCTTCTATGTGGATCCTGCAATAACAAGGGCTAAGCTTAAGACAAGGATATGCAGGTTAGCACAAACCCCATTGCCATTTTGTTGTTTTTCAAAACAAATATAAAACAGGAATAACAGAGATCACAACATTTGAATACAAAGAAAAACGCCTTTTGATTTATAGGTAAAATGCATTTACATAATCAAATAAGGCCCTGACAATAAAACCACTATGCCCCGGGTAGGACATAGGGTTGTACAACAATTGGAGAAAGTAAATCATTACTCTTTGCCTGTCACTTGGATGGTATCCCTGATGGACCAGTTGTTGAGGCTCTCGCCTGGTTTGCTTGGCTGGATCCAAGAGTCTAGGTCGCAATCATTGTCTTCGCCGTCTTCAGACACCGCGTTGACACTTTCAAATATTACTTTGCCGTTTGTAAACTGGATCGGCCCTTTACCTCGCGACGCACTGTGAGAAGAAGAGGCTTCAGCCGTAGGAGAGTATCCCAACCCGAACTTGTCTTGCTTGTTAGGTATCTCTAGAATTCGCCCCCAGCCTGGGGTAGATCCGGCCTGAACAACGGCCCGGGCTTCCTTGAAGGAAGAGAGAGTCATCTCTGGTTTCTCAGTGATTACAGGAGCCACGTTCTTGACTTTAACAGCTTCGAACGCCTGACATAGGGTTTCGTGGATCTCCCCCTCCATCTCAACATATTTGAAGGACGACAAATGGCTCACCATCATGTCTTCCTCGCCACAAACAGTCACGATGCTGCCTCCGACAGCATACTTGAGCTTCTGGTGCAACGTGGAGGTCACGGCGCCAGCAGAATGGATCCATGGCCGGCCTAAGAGACAGTTGTAGGCAGGCATGATGTCCATGATGTAGAAGACTGCGTCGAAAGTTTCTGGCCCAACTTGGATTGGAAACGTTACCTCTCCGAAGACACGACGCTTGGTTCCATCAAACGCTTTCACAACCAGATCACTGGGTGTGCAAATCAATCCTCGAGTATCTAACTTCATCAATGTTTTCTTCGGAAGAACATTGAGCGATGACCCTGTATCCACTAACACATGAGACATAATCGTTCCCTACACTCTATCGAGATGTGCAGGGCGCTGTTGTGGTTTCTTCCCTTCGGCGTCAACTCCAGGTCAGTGAACCCTAACCCGTTCCCAGCATTTACGTGGGCTACGACCCCTTCCAACTGGTTGACCGAGATCTCCTACGGTACATATGTGGCATTCAAAACCTTTAACAGCGCGTTGCGATGTGACTCCGAACACAGCAACAAATTCAGGATGGAAATTTTCGAGGGTGTTTGATGGAGGTGATCCACGATCTTGTAATCACTCTTCTTGATCAACCTCATGAACTCTTCAGCGTCCTTTACAAGTAAGTCCTTCTCTACCCCACGAGGGGTTTCTTCAACGACTTTACTCTTTCCCTTATCGGTTATTTTAGCTTTGTCCGTTTTGTCCGCCACAATCTCCGGTAGAGCAAATACTCTTCCGCTGCGCGTGATTCCGCCAATGCCCACTAGGTTATCCAGAGATTGCCCTGAGGGTTCCAATTCTAACTTCTGCCCGTTGCAGTAGACGTCCACCCCATAATGCCACGGGACAGCATTGGTGCTTTCAAAAGGGATTGGCCCAGCCCTGGTGATGGTAATCGTGGACGGTCTGGGTGCAGAAATAGTTATCGTCTGGCGAGGGATGGTGATGGTAGCAACCTCATCATCTTGCTTCAGCATTACCTCTCCAGATCCATATTCGGCCCTTCGGCTAAACTGCAAGATTCCTTCGGTCATCAGACTCTGGATCCCCTCTATCAACTGTTCACACCCATCAGGCCTAGTCGCACAGCCCATACATAGTTCTCCGTAGCCCGGAAAGAAGCCTCTCTTCATCAGCTTGGCCTTGACGAAGCTAAGCGGTGTCTTCAGATCTCTGACGTTAGTCAACAAACCCAAGCTCTCGTCTTCACTAATGGCATTTACCCCACCTCCCCTATGATTCGGCATAGGGTTCTTCGTGACATTTGGCACATTATCTGAGAAATTGATGATCTTAGCATCTACCATATCCTGCACCTTGTGCTTGAAGGCTTTGCAGTTTTCTATAGTGTGGCCTGGTGCCCCTGAGTGAAACTCACAAGTTGCATTCGCATCATAACCTGGCGGAGGTGCCCCTGTCAAGGGAACCAGGGCTCTCTTCTGTATTAACTACAACTGAAGCAGAGTTTGTAACAGTTGAGCATAAGACATGGGCGGCGTCTTAAGGTGACGACTTGATAGAGGTGCCCTGTTCTGATACTTTCTGTACCCTTGCTGATTCGGCTGCTGCTGCTGCTGCTGCTGTGGCTGGGGTTGTTGGACAGTGGGGATGGTTATACTGGCCACCTGCTGGTGCTGGCCCCTACCCTTCCTTCGAGCGTTGGATACGGCGCTCGTCTCTCCTTCACGCCTTTTGTTACCATACGGTTTCTTTCCTCCTCCAGCTGAGGCTGGATCGGCACCTTGAATTTTCCTCAGTTTGATCCCATTTTCAACGTGCTCGCCCGTGATGATGAGATCTGAGAAGCTTCCAGACATACTGCTGACCAATTTCTCGTAATAAACCCCTGGGAGGGTGGCTACAAAAATTTCAACAAGCTCCCGTTCCATCATCGGCGGCTGAACTCTAGCTGCTAATTCACGCCACCTCTGGGCGTATTCCTTGAACCCTTCGTTGTTCCTCTGTGACAAATTCTGCAGTTGAACTCGGTTCGGAGCCAAGTCACTGTTATACTGGTAATGGTGCACGAAGGCTTCAGCGAGTTCCTTCCACGTGCGCACACTGGTAGGCTCCAGACTCATGTACCATTCCAAGGATGGCCCGGACAAGCTATCCTGAAAGAAGTGCATCAGCAACTTCTCGTCTTCAGAGTGAGCGGACATCTTTCGGTAGTATGACCTTAAGTGGACACGAGGGCAGGTGGTGCCCTTGTACTTCTCAAAGTCGGGTACCTTGAACTTGGGAGGCACCTTGAAATCAGCAATCAATCCCAATTTGGACATGTCGACACCCATAGTGTTCAAGTTCTTGAAATTCCTCATTTTGTCCTTGAGTGCCTTAAACCTCAGACGTGCTTCAGCAGTCAGCTCTCCTTCAGCACCTTTCTGTGAGAACAAGTCTTCTTGACGGTCTTCCAACCATGGCTGAGGCCCATACATATTTCCAACACCTGCGTTGCCGTTGCCCAGCCCAACATTGACATTAGCTTCAAAATTTCCATTACCGACGCCAGTCGTATTACCATTGAGCCCCATGTTAGCGATCACATTGCCGTTACCACTACCGTTCCCCCCAGTCACGGGGACGCCATTCTGAGGAGTTTCAACAGGTGGAGGGGTTGGAACATTCCCGCCATGGAGTACACCATTGTTATCAACCCTTGAAATCAGAGGCTGGACCAATGTTCTGAGCTGGTCTTGGCCGTTGGCAACCACTTGCATGAGCTCCATGAAGTGGTCCATCCTCTCTCGGAGTTCTTAAACGTCAGTCTGCACTTACTCCATTGCTCTGGCTTGATTTGCTCTGGTCTGGTAACGGTAGATTGGTCTTTGATCAATCCTGGAACAACCTGAAACAACCTGTATACACAAAAGGGTTAGAAAAACGACAAAGTGCTCGTTATGCAGATGCTTCATGCAAATGCAAACGTGTGTCTGTGCATTAGGGATATTTCCCCCGATCCTAGTGCCTGAGTACCAGTGCTGATAATAAGAAGTCTGAGTCCAGTCATGGAAATAACATCTCATATATATAAAGAAAGCCCATCAAGGCGGTACACAACGTCACTGGATACAAGCAGAATCAATAGCATAACCTCAACCAACAAGCCTGGTGATGGTCAGCATACAACAATGATCAAAAACAAAGGATTACAAATATGGTCAAGCACGGCCACGGGCGCGAAACTCTTCTAACAGATTCCGCGTTTCTGGATGATCAGGCCGAGTGAGCAACCCTTCGACGAGTAACTCCCTCTGCGTAATAGTGTATTGAAGACCTTCAACTGAGTCTTCCCATGCTCCTTCGCCGAAACAATCTTCTAGCTTCCGCTTCTTGGATTCAAACGTCAGTTTGTGATCCTTCAGGTTAGCAAGAGCCTTGTTGAGCAGGCCTTCAGCAGCATATCTGTGAGCGGTCTCTTCATCAAACCTCTTCTCACTAGCCTTCGCCTGGGCCTTCAACTTGGAGATCTGCTGCTTCAGTTTATCCTCCCGTTCTTTGCCGTTGGCTAGGGTGGCCTTCCAATGCTGATTAAACTTGGATATCCTCCGGTACGCTTCATCCAAGTGCTGCTTCTTAGTGGCCAGTACGTCATTAACAGCTTTGAAGTCCCGACCCAAGCGCTCGCGCTCGGCCATCTGCTTAGTCAAATCCATCCCTAATTGGTTCACCAGCTCCGTTTGCCTCTTGAAGGAATGGACGGCTTCGCTTCTCTCGCTTCTGAGTTGAGCCAATTCTTTCTCCAGTTCTTCATTTGCCTTCTTCAGCTCATCTCTCTCAGCTAACACCTGATTGTGCTGCTGAATAGGCACAGTGGTAGGCTCTTCAATCACTGGAGGGGTTTCTAGCTTGGCAGGAGGAAACGGCATCCCTATGATCTCTGCTCTGGCTCTGATCCAGGTCACATACGGAGCGTAGGCTTGGCTATTACTTTTTCCCAGCAACGGCTTGCCCAGCTTACAGATACCCTTGCAAGCGTGCTGAAGCTTAGATAACATATCCCCCTCTAGAATACCAGTGAGGTACAGAGATTCCTGCACCTCTTCATCCTTCGGCGGAGCTCTCAGAGCATAAGCAAATTGTCGGACCAGCAGAGATGGATTATAGTTGATACAACCCTTCCTGCCTATCAAAGGCACATTCGGAAACCCACTGCAGCTGAAGATAATCTCAGTACCCAACCTATCTCTATCAAACCAGGCAACATCCTCCGCTGATAGACTCATCAAACGCTCAGACCACTCAGTTGTGGCTGCAGACGAAGCAAAGGGGCCCTTCTTGGGTAGGTGACTATCAAGCCATCTATAGAGCAGGGGTACACATCACGAGACATTCTTTCCCCTTCTGTTCTCGTTTTTGTAGTGGACGGAATGGTAAACATCTCCTATCAAGGTAGGGACTAGATTCCCTGATGCAAAGATGTGAAATGCGTCGAAGTCTACAAAGTCGGGCATATTGGGGAACAGAACGATGCCATATATGCACAGAGCAAGGATGGCGTTGAACACAATCCAACATCCGTCTTTGGCGCATTGCTGAGCTTTTCCCACTAAGAACTGCAAGGAGAAACCGGGAACCCTGTTCCAACTAGACAAGACCAACTCGGAGGCATCCAAATGAAGTGAAGGGGCTAGACTAGCCAAATTAGGCTCAGCATCCATATGAACAAAAGGCATCTGACTCTTGATAGGCACACCTAACAAATCAGCATACTCCTCTAGTGTGGGTGTGAGAATAAAGTCTTGGAAAGTAAAGCATCTCAAAGGAGGATCGTAGAACTGCAGCAGGGCGTGCAGCCCATTCAACTCAAACACGGAGGGTTTACGAACCAAGCTGAGCAGTTTCCCATAAGACTTTCTGAATTCACCTCTCACAGAATCATCTGCAAAAGCAATCAAACCAGTCAGCTGAACAACATCAGGAGTAGGGAGCTTGTAGGCCACAGTCTTCCTCAGAGAACCCATGACAGCACAATAGAAGGCAAGAAAACCTAAATCGGGGGAAACGGTACCTGCAACACAGACACACGTTAATGAAATGCAGATGAATATGCACAACAATGCAAAATGCAATCATGCAGCAGGAGATCAAGACGACTGTGCTATTGAAGTAATGAAGGTGAAGATCTTGTATCAACAAAACCACAATACTGCTCTGTCAAGAACAACCCTATCTCTGATGAGAAGAAAACCATGGTATCGGACCATAAATCTGCTCTGTCAAGAACACACATATCTGAAGACAAGGACCTCTGATACAGGACCACAAATCTGCTCTGTCAAGAACAAATACATCTCTGAAGATAAGGACCTCTGATACAGGACCACAAATCTGCTCTGTCAAGAACAAATACATCTCTGAAGATAAGGACCTCTGATACAGGACCCCAAATCTGCTCTGTCAAGAACATATATACATCTCTGAAGATAAGGACCTCTGATACAAGACCATATCTCTGCTCTGTCAAGAACACATATACATCTCTAAAGATAAGGACCTCTGATACAGAACCATATCTCTGCTCTGTCAAGAACACATATACATCTGATGATGAGAACCTCTGATACCAACAAAACTGATTCACTATCAAGAAAACCAGGTAGTCTAAAGGTTAAGGTGTCCTGCAACAAACCCAACCCTGCTCACAGGTATGGACCTAAACTGACACAAGTTCGGCATCCTATGCGGTCATCAGCGTCACAGACATTCAAGAGGGGTGATACGATACCCAGAAGGTGTGGCATCACCATCTCCTGAAGCGGCCTCACTCAGCTGAATCCCAAATGATCGGTCCCCAGAGTCAACAATCCTCCAAACCAACAACCCCTCAGGCCCAAAGGGCCGGAAAAGAAGTCAACCGGGAGAACCTCGTCTGAGCGTGGATTTCATGAGACACTAGTGCCTGCAAAGCAAGCACGCGTCCACTAATTTCCACAACTAATGCTAGGTACACTCAAGCCTGGGTCTGGCCTCTCACTCATCAGAATGCCCCTCCCACAACAGCACAAATAATCATATCATACTGAAAATAAAGTGCGGGAAATAAAATGCGATAAATAAACACAACCCAACAAGTAATCATACAAGCGCTAGGATTGACTCTCGCAGGGATGTTGGATCCCCAGATTGACTCGCATCAGGGACGTTGGATCCCCAGGAAGCTATCTTAAAGTCCCCAGTAGAGTCGCCAGCTGTCGCTACTGCGAAAATAATGTGCCGGCAAAACAGAAGAGTCGCCACCTTTCGTTATTTATCCCTCAGAACGGGAAAGGAAACGATCGGAAAAACCTGACGAAAAGGTATAAGACAAGGTCATCACAACCATTGTCTGGGTTCGGGAGTCGGTTATGCAAGGGGAAGGTATTAGCACCCCTCACGTCCATCGTACTCGATGGGATCCATGCTTGTTGTGTTTACTGGACGGGTTGGTTTTATCTATCTACCTATCAAGGCTGGTCTGAAAAGAAAAGCAAATGACTCGGCAAAGCGTCGCACTTTATGCCTACGTATTCTCATCAGAGAATGAGAAATCAGAGTCAACGTAGTTCGACTAACTACGAGTTACGGGGAAGGTGGCTCACCAATACGTCAGTATTGTGCCTACGTATTCTCATCTGTTTTATCGAGTAGGGTTAACAAACAGTTCCAGCAGTTTGGTGTATGCAGCTCGACCCTTGGAGACTTAGGCGTTACCGTTTGCGGTAGAACTGGGAGTTAACGACACTCTTTTCTTCAGAAAAGCTTTCCTTTGAATTACGGGCCCACGGGGCAAAAAAGGTTTGAAGTTTGTTTTCTGTCTTTTACGAAAGAACTGTTTTTTATGGATGTTTGCAACCAATATCGCACTAGAGACTATGACCTGAGAGTGAATGCGTCGCATGTCACCCAAAGGGTACCATACTAAACATCCAAGCTGTCGAAAAGAAACTCTCCAACAACCCTTTCTCAGATAGCTTAAGGCTCGTAACGTACGACATCAGTTAACCTTTATTACTGTATTTTAATTTGTTTTGAGATGAGAAGAGAACAGGCTCAACTATGGGGAGACTATCAAGTCCTAATGTTGTCATGCCAAGGATTCATCCTATGGTTAAGGTTTGAAACAGGGATCTCCTAGAAGTTATCATGCATAGGTTTCAACCTAAAGTTCTAATCATCACTTCCTTATCAAAGGAAGTGAGATTCCTAGGGGATCATGTCAATGATAAACAGAAACAGATAAAGCATCAGCTTAAACAGTAAACAGATATACAGTAAATAGATATACAGTAAACGACTGTAAAATGCATGCAATGCAAGTGAGGGAGGAAATGTGTGTGGGGCATCAGCCTCCACAAGCTCATCTCAACCTCAAGCCAGATATGAATAACTGCAATCATACAGAAGCAATAACATGCTATCAAGCAAACACAATAACTGCAATCATGCAGAAGCAATAACATGCTATCAAGCAAACACAAACCACACAGGCAAGGGAGCATGGCTCTACCGAATACCCGCAAGCAAAGCCATACAGTAAAAATACAAGCAGAGGGAGCAACTCAACCTCTAGTGCAATCATGCTCCAAGCTTAAATCAATCTAGATATGAACTTACTCTAATGCATCAAGAAAATCAAACAAGTCACAGCAATACAGTTGCACAGACAGCAAACAGACAGGAAAGAAAGCAGATCAACAGCTTCCACAGCTTCTCAGCAAAGCTCTCCTCTGACAGCAGTTCAATCCTCAGTCCTCAACTGCTCTTCAAGTCTTTCACCTTCGATAGCAAATGTCAACTTGCTTCTTCAAGCTTACAAGGCATCAATCATAAGTATTAACTTATTATTTCTTCTTCAAGCCTCAGCTCCAAAGTAAACTCCACCTTCAGGCTTCAATTCCACTAGCAAGCATTAACTTGTTCCTTCAGGCACTCCAAGCATTGCACTCACAAGTATCAACTTGCTTTCCAACCTCAAGCTTTAGCTTCTTCATTTAATCTCCAATGGATTCCCTTCACAAGTATCAACTTGTTCTTCATCTTCTTCAAGATTCAGCTCTTTCTCCAATCTCAACTTGATCTTCTTCCCACAAGTGTCAACTTGTTCCTCTTGATCTTCAAGCTTCAGCTCCAAGGGTAGTCTTTAAACATCTTCAATCTTCTAACAAGGACTTTATCCTCTAGCAAGGGAGAAAGATTCATCTAACAAGAGCAAGGTTTGGATGACTGACAGCAGAGTGAAGACCAAAGGTCACCACTAAGCATCCTATCATCAGAGAAAGGGACCCTCAAAGGTTCTACCAACTTGTAAAGAGCCACACATCCTACAAAAGGAGGGATAAGGCCTTTACAAGGGGACCTTACATCATAGGGAAGAATGGAAGTGATCAACATCTTCCATGTTTATGAAGGAAGAGAATCTATCTAGAAGCTCTGCCTACAAACCCTAATCTCAACACCTAATCAACACTACACCAAAAGAAGGGAAATCTTCACATCCAAACTTCTTCAAGCAATCCATGGTATCCCAAGCTTGTCTTCAACATCATCCAAGAGCAAGAGAGGCAAAACCCTAATCTAAGGGAACTAAAGAAGTCAATCTAATTGAATTAGCAAGTTAGGATCACCTAAAACCTAGTACTAAAGTTAGTCCTAACTAAAATACTAAAACCAATTGTAAAATCTTACAAAAATAACTATGGAACCCTAATTCAATCATGAATCTACCATACAAAATTCAGAGGTTGAATCATCCACCAAGTCCGAGAAATAAATCCTAAATCACAAGGTACTAAGCATAAACCCTAAAAATAGAGCACCTAAAGTTTCAACCTAAAACTACCACCTACATTCATCACAAAAATGTGAGAAAAATCTAAGGGGAACATGCATCTCTATGCTAGCTATACACAAAAAATCAAGGCAAGAATCATCACCAAGTGCTCAAACCAAATTCATCAAAGCAAGGTATCAACCATGGCCATTTTAATACCAATTAATATTCAAAAAATGCAAATAAAATAAAAAATGCATGAATCATTAATATTTTTTATCTACAAAATTCTAGATTCAATCATGAATCAGGGGAAAAAAATTGGAATTAATTGAATTAGTCTTCTATTTTTTATGAATTAATTTCTAAGTCACATGAAATAATGAAAAATAAAAGAAAATAAAAGAAATTGATAAAAGATGCGTGGCAAATAGCAATCCAATACAGTTTATTCCAAGAATTGGGCCCGGGGGGGTGTGGATATCACTCTGAGTCCTAAGCCCAAAACAATTCAATTAATGAAACGGTGCGTTTCATTTGGAATTTCTCTTCAGAGCTTGAGGCGCAATCGTGGCCCTCCAACACACGCCTGAGTCAAAGTCCAAACCATCATCCAATGGCCCATGTTCATCGTCCCCATTTGAACTCAGCTTGGGGGGAAAATGCAGACGGTGGCCTGAACAGTGGCGCCACCGTCTTCTCCGGTGAGCCAACCTCCACAGGTCATCAAAAACCACAAAACCAATCACTATCCCACTCCAAATTTGATGCTGATCACGAATCCACCCTCAGAATTTCCTAATTCCATCTCTAACTCAAAACACGATCACATTTTCAGAGTTCATCCAAATCTTGATTTTCACCATTCTTTAAATTAAAGGTCTCAAATTAATCCTCACTCTTCACTGATCAATTTCCACCATCTAACCATGAATAATCCTTCAAGAATCGTGAGATATCATCCTCAACAAAAAATGGTCACATTCCTAACTTGTCTCTAATTCACCAACTTATGATCCTAAATCCAACTACAGGTTGCAAGGATCTTAACGATATATACATTTCTAAGTTTCTCCTCCTAAATCATGCACAAGGATGAAAGATACAAACCTGGTTTCAGAGAGGTAACAGAGGTGGTTTTTGCTCACTTCAACTGCCAAGATGATGCAGACACGTTCCAAATTCACTCTCCAAGCCTTTGCACACCTTGATTTGGCTTGATTCTCCCTTGAATTGAAAACCCGATTTCAACTTGAACCTTCAAAATTTCAATGGCTCCTTCTCTTACCAGCTTCAATTCCTTCCAAAAAATGGCTGAGCTCACTCACTAGCTTATATAGAAATGATTAGACTCCTCTAGAAACTTCTGAATCCATCCAAATAAGATTTTGGATTTTCAATTTCTCTTCAAAATATCTCCCATGGCAACCACCATTCTGACTCCTTCTTGGCATGGCTATGTGTGTAATCAAGTTCTCATGAGATATTGAATGATTTTAGAGTGTTATTTTCCTTGCTTGCAGGCCAAAGGTATGCATTTGATTATGTTGCTTCATCATGAAGAAATGAAATGGAATTCCATTCAAATGACCTCAAATAAAAATTCTAACCTTTCCATTATTTCTAGAATCATTTTTACAATCAATTTGACCTATAATTTTGTTTCATTTGGTCACAAAATGACTTATTTGAATTTTTGACCATTAAATCCTTTTAATTCTTTCTTTTTCAAAGTTTCTTGAACCAAGTCTCTCATTGAGCCATTTCAATGCCTCCTTGATGCATGGTCAAGGTTAAAACCCCATTTTGAGCAACTTTATAGTTGAACAAAATTTCATTTGAAGCCTCTAAGGTTGTGAAAATGGCCTATGATCATAAATGACCTATAATCACCAAATGTCCAAAATACCCTTGACTTGTCCAAGCCATAAGTTGAGTTCTAAAAATCCTATCAAGGACTTCTAGTACTCTCTAGAAAGCTAAGAGGATAAGGAACAACATTCATGTTGACCAAAAGTTCATAGGAATCATCCTTCTAGGGAAAACGTTGCTTGCAAGTTGGGTAACTTTCAAGCTCCAAAATTCACACTCCTCAGATGACTTATAACTTGTCAAAGCCATAACTTGAGTTCTACAAATCCTATCAAAGACTTATAGCACTAAAATTAAAGCTAAGATCATGATCTACAACAATCATGTTGTGGGAAAGATGATATGACAATCACATCTTGAGCTAAATTTCCTTGAAGATAGGGGTCAAACTAGGGGATTTTACACTGTCAAGCCTTAGAAACCCTAGCTTGAAACTTCTCAAACTCTTCAATCATGATGAGTTGACCTTGGAATCATCCTTATAACATCTCAATGTATCAATCCATGATCACATGGCTCTTGAATTAGGTCTCAACCTTCTTCAAATCATCAGTTGACTTAGGGTTGACCCAGTCAAACCCTAGCTGCACCAATCATGGATGAGGCTTCTTAACCTTGCACAATGACCTGTCTAGGCCTCAAAGTGATCTTAAAACCTTCTCATGAGCTCTCTCAAGACCTCAAGTCCAACTTCAAGGCTTCAGAATCATCTGATGACTTCCCACAACTCTCAAGTTAGGAGACACACCCCCTTTGCTTCAATCACTCTCTCTGAGGCTCTTTTAACTTCTCTGACAAGGATATCAACCCTTGAATGCTTGAATAACTTTCTTAGCTAGCTTCATAGTCTTGTGTAGCTCTTGATTGGTGATCATACCTCTTGATCTCCTGCATACATGTCAATGAAATGCAAATGATAATGCTAATGTGAATGAAATGAAACATAAGCTAGGTAAAGAAATGTTGGGCAAATTTTGGGGTGCAACAGTATGGACCTAATCTCTAATAAGGTACGACATCCTATGCAGGTCGTCAATGTCACAGACTCTCGAGAAACGATGATATGTTCACCATTTCTGGTTTGACATCATAGTCAAACGAGGAGGCCTCACTCAACTGACTTCCCAATGATCGTTCTCCAGAGTCGTTAATTTTCAGATCCAACATCCTATCAACTGTCTGAAACGGACTAGACAGGATGTCTTCAAAGAAAATCCCGTCTGAATGTGAATTTCATGAGGACTATTGCATGCCAAACATGCAAGCCCTCACTACTTTCCACACTAATTCTAGATGTGTACTCAAGCTTGGGTATTGGGCTTATCTTACAATAGAACACCCATCCAACAGCACAACAACAACAGTATAATAATAAAGTGCGGAAATAAAAATGTAGAAATACAACAATATACAACACACAAATACACACCCACAAACAAAAACAGACAAGCGTTAGGATTGACTCGCATAGGAAAACAGAATCCCCAGCAGAGTCGCCAGCTGTAGCAACTGCAAAAAAAACTGACAAACAAACAAAAGAGTCGCCACCGAACGTTATTTATCCCAAAGAGAGGGAAAGGAAACTATCGAAGAAAACTTGAAGAAACGGGAAAGACATGTCATCGCAACCAAATCTTGGGTTCGGGAGTCGGTTGCGCAAGGGGAAGGTATGAGCACCCCTCACGTCCGTTGTACTCAACGGGATCCACGCTTGTTGTCTAATCTATGGGTGAAAACTATCTAAAAGCTACTGCTAAACGGGGATGAAGAGAAAGAACATACTCGATAGGACATCACCGCCCTATGCCTACGTATTCCCTCGTGCAATGGGAAAGTCAAAGTCAATGTAGTTCGGGAAACTACGGGTGATGGGGGGAAGGTTGCTCGTCAAGACATCATCGTCTTGTGCCTACGTATCCTCATCTGGTATGAGAAATCAGAGCAAACATAGTTCGGGTAACTACGGAAAAACGGGGTCTCGATCGCACGGGTGCGAGAGAAAAAGGTTCAGAATAACGGGTTGATCTCGATTGCACTAGGGAAAGAGAAAGGGGAAGTTAGTTGTTAGTGTGCTCATCAAGGATAGGGATACTCGTGCCTATGTATCCTCATTTGGGAATGAAGAATCAGAGCAGCCGTAGTTTGGCAACAATGGGACAAGGTTAGTTAAGTATAACAGGTTGGTGTTGATTGCACTGGGGCAAGAGAAAAGGGGTCTTGAACGCACGAATGCGAGAGAAAAGGGTCCTAGGTCTGGAATGCCTAAACGGAAGGGAACCGGATCGGTTTGGGACACGCGCTATGATAAATTCTAAGATGTAGGAGCGAATGCGTCGCATATCTCCCAAAGGGCATACGCTAAACACTCTAGACAATGTGAGAAGAGACCCCCCACTTATCATTTCCTACGTATCTAATGCTTGGCTCACAACACTCATCGCGGTTATGGTTTAGAAATAAGGTTCAACGGTGTTAGTGAATCGAATCGGGACACAATGTGATGCTAAACCGTCGTAGCTCGACTTATAAGGGAAATTGAACTATAGGAGGTCCCGTAATTGATATCCGTGCTAAGGACAAGATAGAGAAATGATATTGAGGATCATTTTCCGATTTAATCGTGTCGCACGGACCAAAAAAGTGGGATCTCGTCTTAATTGCAAATATAATATCAATTAATCGAAGGTAGCCTATCGCGATCCCAAAGTAAAGAAAATGACCCAAATGGTCATTTCCCATAGATTTGAAATCGGGAAGGCTATCGACTCCGATAAATCGACTTTTATGAATACAAGACTTCATCGATCGAAAGAGTCAAAATAAAATCGAAAAGAAGAAGAAATGAGGAGAGAAAGGAGGTGGTCTTAGATCCAACATTATTTATCAATAATTTGACTAATAACGGTTTACAGAAGTCTCGTCATCGACCAAAAAGCGACAGAAATGAATAAAGATGGATAAAAATCGAAAATGAGAACAAATGAAAATTTGGTCTCAGATCTATCGTTTTTCATCAATAATTTGACAGAAAAACTTAGAGGTCTCTTCATCGACCAAAACGAAGAAATATGAAAATAAATCCTCAATAAAAACGTTAAAATCTAGCTTCTATGAAAAATAAATCATAAAACTCTAAGAATTAAATTAAAAGAAAATATTAAAATTCTAGAAAGCTAGATTAGAAAAAAAAAAAAAATATATATATATATATATATATATATATATATATATATATATATATATATATATATATATATATATATATATATATATATATATATATATATATATATATATATATATATATATATATATATATATATATATATATATATATATATATATATATATATATATATATATATATATATATATATATATATATATATATATATATATATATATATATATATATATATATATATATATATATATATATATATATATATATTAAAGACTTAAAAAAGACTAAATAGAAAATGTTAACAAAAACTCATCTATTTAAAATATATTAACAAATCTTCTATAAGACTAATTTATAAAATATTGAAAAGCTAAACTTAAATTAGAATGAATATTATATTTACAAACTTTGAAAGAACTAATTTATAAATAACATATTAAAAAACTAATTAAAATATATTAACAAATGGAACTAGTTTTACAAAATACAATAAAAAAAAGATATGAAAACAGGGGGTGTACAAAGGAAAACCGGGATTTAAGCCCAACACAGAAATCATACAGAACCATCTTCTTTAAAAATTATCAGCAAGTCAACAAAAACTAATGCCACAAACTGAAAATTGGTCACCCCCAACCTTATTTCTCACGACGCGCTGGCTCTTTCTATTTTCAAACCTTCTTCTCCAAATTCTTTCCCTTAGATCCAGTGGAGAAAAGCTCGTTGTTGTTGTTGATGATATTCTGGTGAGATTGATGGTGGGTTTGAGGAAGTCCGGAATTTTGGGGGTTGACGGAAAAAGGGAGGACGAGATTCATAGGTGGTTTGGGTTTCGAAGGAGAAAGGGGTGCGCAGTTTATGGGTTGTTGGTTTGTTGAGGAAACGACGGCAGATTCAAAATGGAGAAAAGGGTTAGTGGTGGTCGCGATTTGGGAATGGAGGTTGGAAGTTGAAGGTTTTCGAAATGAAGGTTCGGAGGGTTTCGAAAATGGGTGGTTTGCGGAAGAAAATGGTGGGTTGAGGTTGGAGAAAGGGGTTTCGTGGATTGGTGTTGTTGGTTAAAGGTTGAGATGAAAATGGGTTTTAATGGAGGAGAATGTTTTTCGTTTGGAATAGGATTGAAGGTGCGGTGGCCGTTTTGGATTGTCGATGTTGATGAATAGGAGAAAAGAGGCGGCCAGATTTGTGTTAGGGTTTTTCGGATGAAGGTTGAAACAGATTGAGGAAATGGATTTCTTGCGGATGGGTTGGGTTTTCTGTGTGAGTTGATGAAGAAGATGATGGTGATGAACAGTGTGGCGGTAGCTGCGTTTTTTAGGGTTCTCAATGAAGGAGAAAATGAACAGGGCTTTATACGCCCAGAAACTAACACGTGGCACTGCTGTCCCAATTTGATTTTTGCTGATTTTTGTTACTTCTGATTAAATGAATAAATTCCATTGATTAAATTGCACTAACTTTAATAAAAACTAATTCTAATTATTAATCACCTAATAATCTTATTCTAAATAATCTAATTCTAACTTAATAATTAAAATAAATTTAATTTCTAATAAAAACTAATATTCTAATTCTAATGATTCTAATTAAACTAAAATAAATTCCAAACAAAATTCTAATATTAAATTAAGTTCTAATCTAAGATTAATTAACAACCTAACTCTAAATTAAAAAACTAATGAATTCTAACTCCTAATAAAATTCTAATAATCTAACTAATCTAAACTAAATACTTAATTAATCTAAACTAATTAAAATCTATTTCTAATTAAAAGCTAATTCTAATTAAAAAAGAAAAATCTATTCTAAACAAATCTAATAAAAATCTAATCCCGACACCAATTAACTAATTTTAATTTCTAATAAAACTTAATTTCTAACAATATTCTAATTCTAAAATCTAAATAAACTTCTATGATTCTAATTAAATTCTAAGTCTAATTCTAAAACTATATAAAAAAATAAATTAAAGCAAAAGTAGAAATAAAATCACAAAATACTACGGAAAAAGGGGCGAACGCCGAAACACACCAAAATTATCAGCACAGACTAAATCACAGGAAGAGAGCAACTTTTGCTCGATTTCGACATGGAACTTCTCATTTGAATTGGTTTAAACTGTCTAAAATGTGAACGAAGCGACTGAAATCCTGATAAATCCATTACGGCTGATAACATGGGCAGTATGCGAGAAATGATCGACCTAGATGATATGCAGATGAAAGCGGAGCAAAAAGTCAGTCAAAGCTAGAAAAAGGGTGGGCAAATTTTGGGGTGCAACAAATAGAAAATAACCTTTAGATAAATGTCACTCATTCACGCTTAGACGACCTACATGGTTCCCGTTTAATACAAAAAATGGAAGGGTCTTAATACTTTCCCCTTGCCTAACCGGCTTCCGAACCCGAATTTGGTTGCGAGACCATATTTTTCACCTTTTAGAGGGGTTTTATCAATTATTTTCCCTTTCTTTGGAATAAATAAAGTTCGGTGGCGACTCTGTGCATTTTTTGGCGTAGCGACATAACTTTGGTGATGTGTCCAAGAATGTTATCGATTGTAAGGTCCTTGGAAGTCCTCCATGCCAAGGGAAGATCATCCATTTTCATTGGACTATCATCCTTCTCCTTTTCAAGATTGTCATCTTCCTCCTCCTTAGGTTTCACTACTTTAGGTTGATCAATTCCTTTTTTAGGTGTCTTTGAGTATGTCTTCTGAAGATACACCTGTATCATGAAAAGAAATACCTTTCTCACATTTCTCATATAAGATTCATCAAAATTGACATGCACGGACTCCTCAACAGTAAGCAAACTCTTATTATACACTCTATAGGCTTTTCTTGACCGATAGTATCCAAGATTAATACCGTTGTTAGATTTCGCATCAAAATTTCCAAGGTTGTCCTTCCCATTATTTAACACAAAACACTTGCAATCGAAGACGTGAAGATGTGGTAAATTTGGCTTTCTACCTTTGAGAAGTTCATAAGGTGTTTTGTTCAAGATATGATGAATATGTATCCTATTTAAAACGTAACATGCCGTATTAATTACATCGGCCCAAACTTATTTAGGTAGACTACTCTCATTGATCATAATTCTTGCCAACTCCTCTAAAATTTTGTTTTTGCGCTCCACAACACCATTTTTTGTGGGGTTTTAGGAGTGGGAAAATTATGTTTAATACCATATTTATCACAATAATCCTAAAAGATGTGGTTTTCAAATTCACCTCCATGATCGCTTTGAATTGCAACTATCTTTAAACTCTTTTTTTGGGACAACTTGGCAAACTTTGTGAAAGCTGAAAAAGTCTCATATTTACTATGTAAAAAGATGGTCCAACAAAATCTAGAATAATCGTCTAATATTACAAAACCATAGTAATTACAACCTAAGCTTTTTATCCTTGAAGGACCAAAAAGATCAATATGAAGAAGCTCAAGAGGTCTAGAAGTTGAAACAATATTTTTTAGATTTAAAGGAGACTCTTGTTTGTTTTCCCATTTGGCATGTATCACACAAATTATGAGTCAATACATAAAGCCTAGAAGTCGATACATATACCTTAGGAGTCTATACAATCAAGGTAGAGCCATTTGTCTTGCAAAAACTTTCAACTGGAGTCGATACAATCCAGGATGAGTTGTAACACCCTGATATTTATATTTTAATATTTGTTAAATTATTTGGGATTATCGGTGAATTTTGGTGAATTATTATGCATGGTGTGTTCTTGTTATGTGTTGTGGGGTGATGGTGAGTTAAGGGAATAATAGGATTATTTAGAAATTAAATAATTAATTAGAATTATTTTAGAGTTAATGATAATAGAATAATATAGATTAGTTTATTTAGACTATTATTATTAATTAAAACAAAATGAGTGGAAACATCGAGGGCAAAGTGGTCATTATAGAAGTAGTAGTGAGAGTTGTCGTAACTGCGAAAAACAACCAGCGGAAACAAACAAAAGAGTCGCCACCGAGCGTTATTTATCTCAGAGAGAGGGAAAGGAAACGATCAAAGAAAACATAAGGAATGGGAAAAGGAGAGACAAGGTCATTGCAAGAAAATCTTGGGTTCAGGAGTTGGTTACGCAAGGGGAAGATATGAGCTCCCCTCAGGTCCGTTGTACTCAACGGGATCCACGCTTGTTATCTAATCAAAGAGAGTGTTATATAAAGCTACTACTAAACGGGGGAGGGAAAAGAAAAAGGAGACTCGATCGGATATCACCGTCTTATGCCTACGTATTCCCTCGTGCAATGGGAAAGTGAGAGTGAACGTAGTTCAGAAAACTACGGGTGATGTGGGGAAGGTTGCACTCCAAGACATCGTCGTCTTGTCCTACGTATCTTCATCTGGTATGAGAAGTCAGAGCAAACGTAGTTCAGGTAAAACTAGACCACTGATTGATTAAATGTTTTTTATGAGCGACGTTAAGTTTCCATTCTATCAGTTAGGATCGATGCCTGTTTGCGGTAGAATGGAAAAGTAACGTACTCTTTTTGGAAATGATTTTGAAACAATCCCGAAGGATGAAAAGATTTTAATTTGGTTTAATAGTTTTAGAGAAGTGAATTGAATTTGTTTGACATTCACGTTGCACTAAAGACTATGACATAGGAGCAAATGCGTCACATATCGCCCAAAGGGCATACACTGAACACTTTAGACGAGTGAGGAGAAACCCCCCACTCATCATTTCCCACATACTTAAGGCTCGTGGCGCGCAACATTCGTCATTCTTTATTAAGTGTCTTAGAGTTGTTTGAGAAATAAAAGAAAGGTGCACGCAAGGTCTAAAGGGGAAACTGAACCCTAACTATTATCATACAAAGTGGCCCTAAGGTCATGATTAGGAGGGAAGTTAACCTAATATTGTCATACTTGGATTGAAAGCCTAATGTCTCTCCTACCTCGAACTTAATCGGAAATTAAGTCGAGCTAGGAATCCTACAGGATCAAGTGGATACAGGGGTAATCAGCAAGTAAACACGAAGCATCGCAATCACAAACAACATGAAGTATCGAAACTCAAGTTAATATTCAAAGGCAAATATATACAAGTATCAATAGAGAAATATTCACAAATGCATTCATGAATTAATCAAAAACTAGAACTAAAATCAATAATAAAACTCAAGTTAATCAACAATTAAAATCAAGGTTAATGTTAGAGGTCATGATTAATTTCTAAAATCTAATTCTAATTAATCTAAATTAAATAAATTTGAAAGTTAAAATCTAATTAGAAAATTCAAGATCTAAATCTAATTAAAGTTAATCCTAAGTTAATTAAAACTTAAGTTAATTAAAACTAAAGTTAATATAATCCTAGAGTTATTATCTAATAATAAAAACAAAACCTAATTAATTCAAGATTAAATTTAATTAAACAAATAAAAAAACTAATCTAATTAACATAAACCAAATAACTAAAATTAATTATATCAAAACCAAATAAACAAAACAACTAAAAGTGTGCAGCAGTAATCTCAGGGTGGTGTGAGAAGCATTTCCATGGCATAAGGCTTAATGATTCGGTCAGGTTAGAAACCCGGTCCAACTTGTGGCATTCTAAGATCTTAACCTAATAAGAGATGAAGCTCAAACAAAATACTCAGCTTCCCAAAACACTCATTGCACCGCTCCTCGATTCCGTCGTCTTCTCCATCAACACTTCCTCACGCCGTTGCAAAATGTTCATCATCTCTTTCATTCAACACGCTATCTCGCTGAAAACGCTGTTATCTTCTCCTTTCTTCACTCAAATGCATCGCCGACAATGTTCTCCTCCGGCCATGGCCTCACGCCGGCGGAGGCGGAGAAAACTCCAAGAAAACTACATTGCAGTCAACGTTTCTCCATGAAACTCGCAACAGTTCGTACGAACTTCACAGTGCACAATTAAAACCTAATATCAAGATCTAAACGAGCGAAAAAGGCGGAGCAGATAATGATGCTTACCTTGAATCAAAGTCCCTTCAGATAAGGATTCAAACTTCAATATGCAAATTTTGTTTGTTTCGTTCCGATTTCAAAACTTTTTCTTCTTCCTTGATCTCTGCTTGATATTTCTCATTGTTGTTGGTTTCGCGAAGTCGCTATTCTCGAATCATTCTCTGAATTATCTGTATATGGCCTTAAATCACTGTGATGAAATGCTCAGATACGAAAGTTATTGCGATTCGATCTTCTTCTCCTCTCTTCTGCGTGCAACTTCGAATTCTGAATCATTGTTGTTGATTTCTACTATGTTCAAATTGTTGAAGTGGTTGTGGTTGTTGCGTTTCTTTGTGCAGGTTATGGATAGAGAATGACGAAGCTCTTTGTAGTCCCTTTTTACTGAGTGAAGGGAGAAAAACTCTCTACAAAATTGATTGCTGCCGAGATGGAAAGAAGCTGTCGTTTTCTTTTGATGAAGGTGATTCCCCAAGATGCCTAAGCTCTGCAACCAGAACTTTTGATTTATATTGAAATTAGGGAGGGTAATTTGGCATTTCTGTTTGAAAATTCTGTTAAGGTTGAGCTGTTTGCAGGCAATGTTGTGGTGGTTTGTACCAATTGTATTCATATGCAGGTTGATTGTGTAATTTTGTATGGGGTAGGACGTGATTTTTGTAGGATTGGCAATGTACCATTTTGTTGGCTAGTGCGTGAACCATGATTTGTTTTAGCTATCTTGGGGTACAACATAGGATTCATGAAGGTCACAGTTTGCTTTTTCATTTCACTATTTGGCGTGGGGGCCATGGTGGCTTTGTTGATTTATTTTGCAAGTGGAATATTGTGCTTCGATGAAACAGACAAAAAGGAGAAGGAAATCGTATTGGGTCGTACCAATTTCACGTGCATTTGCATGGATTTGTGAGTGAAGAATGGAAATGTAGAATTAGTGGCTTGGTGAATGCGAAAACTCATGTAGGCTTCGTGGAACTTTTTTTTAATTTTATTTTCTTTGAATTTTTTGTAACAAAAGTGGGCCCTTTTTATTTTGATTGTAATGGGCTTGTTTCAATAATATCTTGTATGAAATTTGCAATTGTGGTTATGAAACTTGAGAAGTAACTAGGAGTTTGAATCTTAAACTTGAATTGAAGTGGAATTGTGCATTGTCAGGAATTAGAATTGAGATGGACTTGAAATGTGAATGCGGGCTTTTGTAATGAAGAGATGATTTTAAATGGTTCTAAAAATGCATTAAAAATGGCTTTAAAAATGGATTTGGAAAAAGGATATGGATTGAATTGGACTTGAACTTAAAAAATGTTTATGGATTAATGGTTATGGATTCCTAAAAAAAATGGATATGGAAATGGACATAAAAATAATGTATGGATGATGACATATGAATTTATATCCAACTGTGTTGCCTTCCCACCTCAACTTGAATTAAACTCTAGATTTGCCATAAATGTTTAAGAACCTGATCATTCCTGAATCAATACTCCACTTAAAGATGAATCTAATTGCCTTTCATGCCATGATTGACTTGGCTTGATGAAAACCAAACAATCCATGAGAAATTCTCTTTATTAAAGAAATTTTTCCCAGTTCAAATACAAAGGGTATGGAAATACCATTCACTTGGTCTTGAGTGTGCATAGATGTAGGAGTGACTTGGAGAGTCAAACCCTGATTCACACCAATGAAGACCTGACCTAATGCTTCTGATGACTCCTCTAAATTGGAAGATAATGTGAATTCAACTTGTGTCAATCTTGACTAAAGTAATAAACAACTACATCACCTCTGAATAGGGTAAGCATAAATACCAAATAAATACTTTAATCCCATGTCTTAGAAGACCAATGCAACATATGATTATGACCTAAATAAGATGCATATGAATGCGAAATATAAGCCAGAAAAAGCTAGAAAGAGGTGAGGGAAAATTTTAGGGTGCAACAGCTGCCCCTAGCCAATCGACTTGGACCTGAAGGAATGATAACAACGGTTTTCAGACATTCAAGGTAAAAAGTGATTGAATACAAAAAGAACCCAGCAATTTGCAAACTGCAGGAATGGCCACATTCCAAAGATTTCCAGCTGAAGGTGGAGTTAAAGGACAGCGGGTACCAACCTAAAGTTGGGATAACCGAAATGGTAACTGATCAAGAATAATGACTACTAACCAAAAGTTAGGATCACGAAAGAGTAATAACCAAAAGTTGTGAGAAAGAGGCTACTAACCAAGAGTTAGGATCACCCAGACGCTGACCGAGGGCGAATACACAAACGATAAAGACTACAAACCAAAAGTTGGGATCGTCCAAAAGCTTACCAACCAAAAGTTGGGATACACAGGAAGTAGAATCAACCGACTTACATCCTGAAAGGAATATGACTCCGTTGGGGAAACAATAGAAGACTACCAACCAAAAGTTGGAATAACATCCACAAAACAATGGACTACCAACCAAAAGTTGGGATGACATCCTCAAAATAATGGACTACCAACCAAAAGTTAGGATGACATCCACAAAACAACGGACTACCAAACAAAAGTTAGGATGACATCCACAAAACAACGAACTACCAACCAAAAGTTGGGATAACATCCACAAAACAACAGACTACCAACCAAAAGTTAGAATAACATCCGAGAAAGGCAGGAAGTAAAATCGACCGACTTACGATCTGAAAAGAATACTCCGCTAGGGGAAAGAGAAGTTTAAACAAACAAACTCTGCCGGGGAGCAAAAGTAAGATGAAGACATCTATCAATGATTTCTACTGGGGGTAAGGTACCACAAAGCCCCATGAATTACTCTGTTATCTGCTAGAGAGATATCTGGCAACAAAATGTATCAAACTTTGGCTTATGCTTCAGATGCATATGTTTGAATATGGCGTAATGCTCCATAGAAAATGGAAATGCTACGCGTTTGGGACGATGTAATGCAAATGATATGCAAAAGATCATCACCAAGAAAGGCGCTGAGGAAATCAATAAACAAACTCTGCTAAGGAAGGCCCACTGAATGGCTTCCATGAAAATAATTTCCACTCCGCTGGGAATTGAGAAAGATATCTTTTAGGAAATCGTCCCAAAGATATGACTTTGAAGAATACCAATGACTATTGGACTTTTGTTGAAGATATCAGCCACCGCTGATTTACTCGTCGAGGGAATCAACATCAATCTATGCTTGGGGAGAGAAATCAATGACATAGATCTTGTAGGAGAATAACCTTCACCTCTACTTTACTGCTAGGGAATAAGCCCAATCTTACCCTGCTGGGGGTAAGACTCCGACTCAAAAACATCACCCTGTGGTGAAAGCCCTACTGGGAAAAGGGTCAGTCATCCTATAAACGACAAATAATCAAATAGAATGTCTTGTATGCAAAATGGCTATTTCGGTTACCATCCATGACATCATTCAAGTAAGTTCTTGTTTCCACTATGATTCGCAGAGCCCCAAAGTTGTCACATGCAAAGTTTATCAAAAATATCGGACGCCCTTTTTACAAATAAAACAGTAAAAATAAAAACAAGAAATGGAAAGCTCTTTGAATGAATAATACTTTATTAATTGAAAAGGTCTGTCAGTAGGAAAATTACAACAAATGCAATTCCTGAAAAGAGGTAATTGCGTAAAAAGTACACCAAGAAATATACAAATGTCGGCAATGTGGAAACAGACAACCACCATGTGTCGATTCGGCTATGATTCAGATGTCTTTGATACTTAGCCCATGTTCTGCCTTCTAAAGAGATTGATTGAACTGATTTTTACACTTCGGGACTTCCTAGAGTTAAAATGCATTCACAGATCGAACGCAAGACATAGTGATTTGCTTTTAAATCCCTAACTTTTCCTGGATCGCCCTTACGGGTTTTCAATCCACCAGGATACCCATTTTTGCCAAATCGCCTTTTCAGGTTTTTGATTTTGCGGGTTTATTATTTTCTTTTTATCCCTAATTTTTTCCCAAACCTTTTCCTTTTATGGTTCGCCAGGATGCCCCATTTTTTCCTGGACTTTCTTTTTATGTCCAGCGGGTCTTTTTAAGCAAAACATTTTTTGACTACGTCTGCGTTCACAGGGGACATAAAATCTTCACTGTCAATGGTTGATAGTAATAAGGCTCCACCAGAGAAATCCTTTCTTACTACGTATGGAACTTTATAATTGGGAGTCCATTTTCCCCTGTGGTCTGTTTGTGGTGGGAGGATCCTCTTCAACACCAAGTCACCTACCTGGAAATGTCGAGGGTGCACCTTCTGATCAAATGCCTTCTTCATTCTACTATGGTACAACCGACCATGGGCGATAGATGCCAGTCTCTTTTCATCAATCAGAATAAGCTGATTCAACCTAGCCTTTAACCATTCTGCTTCATCCAGCCTCACATCATACAATACCCTTAGAGAAGGAATCTCGACTTCTAATGGTAGGACAACTTCCGTACCATATACCAGCAAGAAAGGTGTTGCCCCAGTCGATGTACGCACCGAAGCATGACAACCATGTAAAGAAAAGGGCAACATCTCATACCAATCTGTATAAGTCACCATCATCTTCTACATGATCCTCTTGATATTCTTATTTGCTGCTTCAACAATGCCATTCATCTTCGGATGGTATGAAGAAGAGTTATGGTGTTCAATTTTGAAACTCTGGCATAACTCCTTCATCATCTTATTATTCAAATTCGATCCATTGTCAGTAATGATTCATTCTAGTATTCCGTAACGGCAGATGATGTCTTTCTTTATAAAATGAGCAACCACTTTCCTGGTGACATTGGCAAAGGAAGTTGTCTCTACCCACTTGGTGAAATAATCAATTGCTGCCAAGATAAAGCGATGCCCAATGGAAGCGGCCAACTCAATTTTCCCAATCATATCGATGCCCCCACATTGCAAAGGGCCAAGGAGATGTCAACACATTTAAAAGGCTTGGTGGCATATGCATTTTATCGGCATAAATTTGACAATTATGGCATTTCCTGACATACTTAAAACAGTCGGACTCCATGGTCATCCAGTAATACCCTGCTCTCAATAATTTTCTAGACATTATATGCCCACCAGAATGAGTACCAAAAGAACCTTCGTGGACCTCTTCCATCAGAAAATTTGCTTCGTTTTTGTCCATACAACGCAACAACACCATATCGAAGTTTATTTTGTACAACACATCATCCTTGTTCAAGTAGAAATTACCCGACAACCTCCTCAGAGTCGTTTTGTCTTTACTTGATACCCCAGGCGGATACTCTTGAGTCTTGAGAAAATGTTTGATGTCAAAATACCAGGGCCTCCCATCTGACGCTTTTTCAATTGCAAATACAAAGGTCGGACTGTCAAAGCGCATGATAGTGATTGTTGGAGCTTCATTCTCGAAATTCACTTTATACATTGATGATAACATTGCCAAAGCGTCCGCCATCTGATTTTCATCCCTCGGTACATGATGAAATTCAACTGTGTTGAAGAAAGGCAGCAGTCTTCTTGCATAGTTCCTATAAGGCACCAGGTTGGACTGACGGGTTTCCCGCTTTCCTTTGATTTGATAGACGACTAAGGGTGAATCCCCATACACATCTAGATTCTTGATTCTCAAATCAATAGCTTCTTCTAGACCCATGAGGCATGCTGTTGCACCCCAAAATTTGCCCAACATTTCTTTACCTAGCTTATGTTTCATTTCATTCACATTAGCATCATCATTTGCATTTCATTGACATGTATGCAGGAGATCAAGAGGTATGATCACCAATCGAGATCTATACAAGACTATGAAGCCAACTAAGAAGTTTATTCAGGTGCTCAAGGGTTGATATCCTTGTCAGAGAAGTTGAAAGATCCTCAGAAAGAGTGGTTGAAACCAAGAGGGTGTGTCTCCAAACTTGAGAGTTGTGGAAAGCCATCAGATGATTCTGAAGCCATGAAGATGGAATTGAGGTCTTGAGATAGCTCATGAGAAGTGTTGAAGATCACTTTGAGGCCTAGACAGTTCATTGTGCAAGAATAAGAAGGCTCAGCCATGAGTGGTACAGCTAGGGTTTGACTGGGTCAACCCTAAGTCAACTGATGATTTGAAAGAGGTTGAGACCTAATTCAAGAGCCATGTGATCATGGATTGCTACATTGAAGACCTAATTACAAGGTTAATTCATCATGATTGAAGAGTTTGAGAAGTTTCAGGCTAGGGTTTCTAAGACTTGACAGTGTAAAATCCCCTAGTTTGACCCATGACTTCAAGGCCATTTAACTCAAGATATGATCTTCATCTAATCTTGACCCTAACATGATTGTTGTAGGGCATGATCTTAGCTTTAATTTGAGTACTAGAAGTCCTTGATAGGGTTTATATAACTCAAGTTATGAGCCAGACAAGTTACAAGTCATCTGAGGCATGTGAATTTGGAGCTTGAAAGTTACCCAACTTGCATGACACTTTTGCCCTAGAAGGATGATTCCTATGAACTTTTGGTCAACATGAATGTTGTTCCTTATTCTCTTAGATTTCTAAAGAGTACTAGAAGTCCATGATTGGATGTGTAGAACTCAAGTTATGGCTTTGACAAGTCAAGGGTATTTTGGGTATTTGGACATTACAAGTCATTTTGAATCATAAGTCAATTTCACCATCTTGCAACCCTCAAATGGATTTTTGTTCAACATGAAAGTTGTTCAAAATGATGTTTTTAGCTTGTCTAGGTATCAATAGTCCATTGATATGGATTACATCAAGCATTAGTGGAGGAAAGTTCATATAAAAGCCATCTTAATGAGTTAAAATGAGAAAATTCAAAACAATTGAGAATAACATGTTTTCAAGTCAAATTTGTAGTCATTTTGAATGGAATTGATGTTCTAAGGAGATTGGAATTATTACATTTTTGGTTTGAAGTCCATAACATGGCCATTTGGAAGGTTGCTTCACAAATAAGAAACACATCTCACACACTCCATATGTTGAAATCAAAGGAAGGAAACCACATCACTACATTCCACAAGACTTAAGTGAATGGTTTGGATTGAGTTTGTAGAATGAACAAGGCTTGAAGGTGGATATCAACTTTGGAAATTTGGAAGAAAGGTGAAAATCAAAAACTCATGAATGAGCCTGGTTTGGGCCTCTAATCCATTGAAACAGAATATAAAAAGGATTTAGAACAGAATTGGAAGGTTCTGGTGATCATTTTCGTGGAGAAGCCATTGGAGAGAAGTGAAGAAGCAAGCTTGGAATTGAAAATTCATTTTTGAGAATCAAGAGTTTTCAACCAGAATTGAGCATCAAGAAGCATTCACCATTGATCATTGAAGGTTTCTGGAAGATTTGGAAGAGAATTGAGGCTCGAGTCCACTGCAATCCAAGCTCAAAGCCAGGTTTTAAATTCTTGAAATCTCTCTCTGATTATGTGTTTTTAGTGAACTAGAAGCATGCGGTTAGGTTCTATTCATGATCTAGATGAATTTTGGATAGTTAATTTCAACTTTAGAGACAATTTAGGGTTAATTGCATTTTCGGTTGAGATGGTTATCTCAAGATTCTTGCGTTGTTAGAGCGAATAAGTGGTATGGTTGAACTGCTGGTGAAATTCTGGTCAAGTTTCATGTAGAGATCGTGGCCATTGGTGGCCTGTAGATGAACTTAGGGTTACGCCAGGGTGGCCGGAAAAGCCACCGGCGGTTGGTTTCGCGCGTGCAGACTTGCAAGTTTAAAAGGTTGAAGACGAAGTCTGGGCCGTCCGTTCATGTTAAAACCTTGACTCAGTCTATCCATCCTAGCGCGTATGTTGCGCCACGTATCCCCACGTCCAAACGCAGCGTTTGGTTTATTGAACTTCAGACTTTGTTTGCTTCGCTGTGTAGACCAAGGAGGAACGAGTTCGAGTCCTGGCATGTATTCTTTTTTCTTTTTCAGCAATTTTTGAAGTGAACATGAGGAATTTAGAGCGCATGGGCCTTGGTATTTTCTTGCTATTCACACTCCCCTCTGGCCCAACCCAAGGATTTGAACTGATTATATTTGCTATTCAGCACGCTGGTTTTGTTTATTTCTTTTGTCATTCTTTTAAATTCATCATTTCATGTTAGTTTGAAAACAATTCATGAAAAATAGAAAAATAGGTCAATTAATTCCAGATTTTTTCCCCCTGATTCATGATTGAATCTATAATTTTTTTGAATAAAAATATTAGGAAAATCATGCATTTTCAATTTTTTTTAGCATTTTTTACATTTTATTTGATAATAGAGTGGCCATGGTTGATACCTCTGTTTGATGATTTTAGTGTGAGCACTTGGTGATGATTTTTGGCTTGATTTTTTGTGTGTGATTAGCTTAGACATGTATGATCCCATAGTATTTTTTTTCTCACATTTTTGTGATGAAATTAGGTGTGGTTTTTAGGTTGAAACTTTAGGTGCTTCCTTTTAGGGTTTAGGTTTAGTACCTTGTTGTGTAGAATTTATTTCTGGGTCTTATTTGAGGATTTGATCTCTGGAATTAACATGGTAGAGTCATGATTGACATAGGTTCCCATAGTTATTTTTGTAGGATTTTACAATTGGTTTTAGTATTTTAGTTAGGATTAACTTTAGTACTAGGTTTTAGGTGATCCTAACTTGCTAACTCAACTAGAATGACTTCATTAGTTCCCTTAGACTAGGGTTTTGCTTCTCTTGCTCTTGGATGATGATGAAGACATGTGGGGGCTGCTGTGGAATGCATGGTGGAGTTTGGACTTGAAGTTTTCTCTCCCTTTGGTGTAGTTTGTTTAGGGTTAAGGATTAGGGTTTTAGGGAGATCTCTTAGAATAGATTTTCTTCCTTCATGAAACATGGAAGGTGTTGATCACTTCCATTCCTCCCTATGATGTAAGGTCCTATTGTGAATACCCCATCCCTCCTTTGGTAGGATGAGTGGCTCCTCACTAATTGGTAGAACCTTTGAGGGTTCCTTTCCTTGATGGTGGAGTGCTTAGAGGTGACCTTTGGTCTTCACTTTGCTTCTCCCTATCCCCACCTTGCTCTTGTTAGATGAATCTTTCTCCCTTGCTAGAGGATGGAGTTCCTTGCTAGAAGATTGAAGATGCTAGAGGTTACCACTTCCCCTTTGTTTGAAGACTGCCTTTGGAGATGAAGCTTGAAGATCAAGAAGAACAAGTTGACACTTGTGAAGAAGATCAAATTGAGATTGAAGAAAGAGCTGAAGCTTGAAGAAGTTGGAGAACAAGTTGATACTTGTGTTTGATGCATTGAAAGCTTGAAGAATCAAGTTGAGACTTACTATTGAAGATGAAAGCTTTAAGGAACATTTCAGACTGAGGACTGAACTGCTGTCAGAAGGATTGCTTTGCTATAAAGTTGTGGAAGCTGTTGATTTGCTTTCTTTCCTGTCTGTTTTCTTTCTGTGCAACTGTATTGCTGTGACTTCTTTGATTTGCTTGATGCATTAGAATAAGTTCATGTTTAGACTGCTTTAAGCTAGGAGCATGACTGCACTAGAGGTTGAGTTGCTCCCTCTGCTTGTATTTTTACTGTATGGCTTTGCTTGCGGGTATTCGGTAGAGCCCTGCTCCCTTGCCTATGTGGTTTGTGATTTGCTTGATGGCATTTTATTTCTTCTATATGATTGTAGTTATTCATATCTGGCTTGAGGTTGAGATGAGCTTGTGGAGGCTGATGCCCCACACACATTTCCTCCCTCACTTGCATTGCATGCATTCTATAGTTGTTTACTGTTTACTGTTTAAGCTGATGCTTTATCTGTTTCTGTATCCCTTTGACATGATCCCCTAGGAATCTTACTTCCTTTGATAAGGAAGTGATGATTAGAACTTTAGGTTGAAACCTATGCATGATAACATCTAGGAGTTCCCTGTTTCAAACTTCAACCATAGGATGAATCCTTGGCATGACAACATTAGGACTTGATAGTCTCCCCTTAGTTGAGCTCGTTCTCTCTTCTCATCTCAAACAACAGTAAAAAACGTAATAAAGGCAAGTTAGTACAAGCGCGTTACGAGCCTTAAGCTACTTGGGTAATGATAATTGAGCGGCCTCCTCTCAATCGTCTAGAATGTTTAGTATACGTCCTTTGGACGATATGCGACGCATTCGTTCCCAGGTCATAGTCTCTAGTGCTGTACAAACTACAGACAAACATAAAAAACAGTTCTTCCGTAAAATACAGAAAACGAACTTCAAACCTTTTTGCCCCGTGGGCCCATAATTCAAAGGAAGCTTTTCTGAAGAAAAGAGTGTCGTTAACTCCCAGTTCTACCACAAACGGTAACACCTAAGTCTCCAAAGGTCGAGTTGCATATACCAAACTGCTAGAACTGTTTGTTAACCCTACTCGATAAAACAAATGAATATGAATTCCCGTAATCCGTATTATCCTGAACTACGTAAGCTCTGATCTCTCATACCTGTTGAGAGTACGTAGGCACAATACTTATGTATTGGCGAGCCACCTTCCCCCATCACCCGTAGTTAGTCGAACTACGTTGACTCTGATTTCTCATTCTCTGATGAGAATACGTAGGCATAAAGCGCGATGCTTTGCCGAGTCATTTTCTTTTCTTTTTCAGACCAGCCTTGATAGGTAGATAGTAAACAAACCCGTCAGATAAACACAACAAGCGTGGATCCCATCGAGTATGATGGACGTGAGGGGTGCTAATACCTTCCCCTTGCGTAACCGACTCCCGAACCCAGACAATGGTTGCGATGACCTTGTCTTATACCTTTTCGTCAGGTTTTTCCGATCGTTTCCTTTTCCGTTCTGAGGGATAAATAACGAAAGGTGGTGAATCTTCTGTTTTGCTGGCACCTTATTTTCGCGGTAGCGACAGCTGGCGACTCTGCTGGGGACTTGATAGTTTCCTGGGATCCAACGTCCCTTATGCGAGTCAATTTGGGGATCCAACGTCCCCTGCGAGAGTCAATCCTAGCGCTTGTATGATTACTTGTTGGGTTGTGTTTATTTATCTCATTTTATTTCCCGCACTTTATTTTCAGTATGATATAATTATCTGCACTATTGTGGGGAGGGCATTCTGATGAGTAAGAAGCCAGACCCAGGCTTGAGAGCTACATAGTATTAGAGTGGGTTAGTGGAGGACGTGCTTGCTTTGCTTGCAGTTGTTCCCACGTAACCTACACTCAGACGAGGTTCTCTTTGATGGCTTCCTATCAGTCCTTTGGACTCGAGGGGTTGTTGGATATGAGGATTGTCGACTCTGGGAACCGATCATTTGGAATTCAGCTAAGTGAGGCCGCTTCAAGAGATGATGATGCCACACCTCCTGGGTATCGCATCAGCATTTCTTGAAAGTCTGTGACACTGATGACCGCATAGGATGCCGAACCTTTTCCATGATTAGGTCCATACCTGTGAGCAGGGTCGGGTTATTGCAGGAAACCTTAACCTTCAGATTACCTGGTTTTCTTGACAGTGAATCAGTTTTGTTGGTATCAGAGGTTCTCTTCATCAGATATATGGTTGTTCTTGACAGAGCAGATTTATGGCCTGGTATCAGGGGTTTCTTCTCAGAGATATGCTTGTTCTTAACAGAGCAGTATTGTGGTTTTGTTGATACAGAACCTTCATCTCCTCAACAGCACAGTCGTCCTGATCTCCTTCTGCATGATTTCATTTTGCATAATTTGCATCCTCATTTGCATGTCATTAACGTGTGTCTGTGTTGCGGGTGCATATTTCTCCCCTGGTTCTAGTGATCTTGATCCTCATGGCAGATATGGCATCTCTGAAGAAGACTGTGGCTTACAAGCTACCAACACCTGACATCCGAGAGTTACGAGCTTTGATTTCCTTGGCTGACAAGACAGTGATGGAGAGTTTCAGAAAGAGTTATGGGAGACTTCTGAGTATTGTGTATAAGCTTCCTACGTACGAGTTGAATGGCCTCTATGCCCTGCTACAGTTTTACGACCCACAACTCAGATGCTTTGTGTTTCCAGACTATGTCCTTACCCCGACCTTGGAAGAGTACTCTTACATGTTGGGGGTGCCTTTGATGAATCAAATGCCTTACTACCGTGTTGAGGGTGAACCCAAATTGAGTAAGCTGACTGACGCTCTTCATGCAGATGAGTCTGAATTGGAAGGGATGATATCCAGAAAGATCGGAGTTCATGGTTTCCCTTTGCCTTTCCTGATGGAAAAAGCCCGAAAGTTTGCCGAGAAGGATCGCTGGGATGTATTCAATGCCTTCTTAGCCCTCTGTATCTATGAGATCGTGTTATTCCCGAGTCATCCGGACTTCATAAGCATGGATGCTTGCCACATATTTGCCTCCGGGAATCTAGTGCCCACTCTCCTCGGAGACGTCTACCATTCAGTTCACAGCAAGAATGAGAACAGAAAGGGAAAGAACGTGGCATGTTGTGCTCCTTTACTGTATAAGTGGTTTGCTAGCCATCTTCCTAAGTCAGGACCGTTTATTGATTCTGCTGAGTCTTCACCCTGGTCTGCATGTTTGATGGGTTTGACTGCTGACGATATCATCTAGTTTGATAGAGATCTGCTGGGCAAAGATATTGTGTATAGCTGCTGTGGCTTTCCTAACGTCCCCTTGGTCGGAAGGAATGGATGTATCAACTACAATCCATCTCTGCTGGTACGACAATTTGGGTATGCACTACGAGGTCCTCCTGAAGAGGAAGAGATACGGGAATCTCTGTATCTCACAGGGTTGCTTGAAGGCGACACTTTGGTCAAGCTACAGAATGCTTGGAGCAAAATTTACCGAAAGGGGAAAGTCTTGCTAGGAAAAAGCAACAACAAGGCCTTTGATCTGTACGTGACTTGGGTTCGAGAAAGAGCCGCCAAGTTTCTAATGTCGTTTCCTGCTGTGGAACCATTGTGTGCTCCCGCGTACAAAGAGCCTACCACAGTTGATATTCAGAAATTCAACCAGGTACTCCAAGAGAAGGAAGAACTACAAAAGGCCAACGAAGAGTTGGAGAAAGAGATCGCTCAACTTCGGAAGGAGAAAAGTGAAGTCGTTTATACCTGCAAGAACCAGACCGAGATGATCAACCGTCTGGGCTCCAGCCTGACCAAAGAAACTGATGCTAGGGAACATCTGGGGTTGGACCTGAAGTCAGTACATGGCGTGTTGACAACCAAGAAACAGGATCTAGATAGGGTGTACCGGAAGCTAACCCAATACGAAAGGGTCTGGAGCAGCACCATAACCAAGTACAAAGAGCGGGAAGAAAAGCTGAAGCAGCGAGTAGCCGAGCTAGAAGCTCAGATTATGGTGAAAGACGAGAATACAGGGGCTGAAGCCTCCCTGCGGCAAGACGTCCAGTATAGATTGGCTGAGGCCGAAGCGGATTTACAAGATTCTCAACTCCGGGCTGATGCTAAAAGGAGAGGAGTCGAGAACCATTCTGAAGAAGGTATTTCTAGGAGCGTTGCCGAGAACCTCCCAAAGTCCACCAGTCAGAAGGACCTGCTGGCCCGGGGTTTGCTTGCTCAGTCAGATCACCCCGCTGCAAAGAAGTTGATAGATGATTTTCGGGCCCGTGGCCGCACTTGATCTTTCTGTATTTTCTTTGTACGTTTTATACATTGATATGCTGATCACCGCCAGGTCTGTTGGTTGGGGTCATGCCTTATTGCTCCAGTTGTATGTGATTACAGTTGTACGCTACCCAAGCGAGATTTTCAGATGAATATATGAGGATTTCTTTTCCATGATTGGATCATAGACTTTATTTGTCTCGGAAACTAGGATCGGGGGGGGGGGGGGATCTCCCCAAGGCACAGACACACGTTTGCATTTGCATGAAGCATTTGCACAACGAGCACCTTGTCGTTTTTCTTCTAACCCTTTGTGTATGCAGGTTGTTCCAGGATTGATCAAAGACCGATCCACCGCTATCCGACCAGAGCGAATAAAGCTAGAGCAATGGAACAAGTGCAAACTGACGTTCGGGAACTCCGAGAGAGGATGGACCACTTCATGAAGCTCATGCAAGTGGTTGCCAACGGCCAAGACCAGCTCAGAACATTGGTCCAGCCTCTGATCTCAAGGGTTGACAGCAACGGTGTACTCCATGGTGGGAGTGTTCCAACCCCTCCTCCTGTTGAAACTCCTCAGGGTGGCATCCCCGTGACCGAGGGGAATGGCAGTGGTAACGGCAATGTGATCGCTAACATCGGGCTCAATGGTAATACGACTGGCGTCGGTAATGGAAATTTTGAAGCTAATGGCAACGCTGGACTAGGCAATGGCAACACAGGTGCTGGAAATATGTATGGGCCTCAGTGTTGCACCCTAAAATTTGCCCAACCTTATTCACTTGGTTTATGTTTCAATGTCATTAGCATTTGCATATAGAGTCATGTACATAGCTTAATCATCTGTATATCATAGCATAGTAAATCATTCAACAAGGGACCAAGCATTATTCTCCCCTTTAGAAGCCTATTAAGAGGTTATTATCCCAATTCAATCTCATTCAAGTCATCAAGAAAGAATTTGAAAGCAGAGAGTTCAGCAGATCAAGCCTTGAGTCCATCTCCTAGCTGAGGGTATCTGAGGGTCAACAAGAGGGTTGTGAGCTGTGAGTTGAAGGCATGGAGAGTATCTAGACATTATGAGAGACTTAGAAAGTCATTTAAAGAAGGAGACAAGTCATTGATGAGAGCACAAGAGCTATAGCTGAAGGCAGTCAACTAGGGTTTCATCTGGGTCAACCCTAGGTCAACCCTAGGTCAATTGATTGATTTAAGGGGCATTCAAGTCTATTGGAGAGATGTGGGGTTCATCATTTGACATATAAAGAAGGATATGGAGATATGCCAAGAAGAATCCAAGAGAAATCAAAGAGAAGAGGAGTTTCTAAATTAGGGTTTCTGTGTAAAATCCCCTAGTTTAGGTCAAATTTCCAAGCAAGATAAGTCAAAATGCAAGGTTCAAATGGATCCTTGGCCAACATGGAACTTGTAGAGGATCTCAAGACCTTTAATTTGAGTGGGGGAAGACATCAAGGAGATTTATAGAACTCAAGTTATGGTCCTTGCAAGTTACAGGTCATCTGAGGTATCTGAAATTTTGTCTGTGAAAGTGACTTGACTTCCAAGCTAGTTTTACCCCTCAAGGAGATTTCAAATGAGTTTCTGGTAAACATAAGAATTGTTCCTCATTGTCTTAGCTTTCTAGAATGGTATGGTATGCCTTCATATGATGTGTGGAACTCAACTTATGGTCTTGGCAAGCAAAGGGTATTTTGGTCATTTGTCAGTTATAGGTCATTTTTTAAGCAAAGGCCATATCTCCTATTTCCAAGCCTCAAATGGAAAAACTCAAAACATGAAAGTTGTTCAAAATGTGATTTTAAGTCAAGAAAGAAGGCCATGTAAGTTTGGAAATGCTTGTAACTCATGCTTGTAGAAATGACCTAAAAAAGGCATAAATTTAATACATGAAATGTCCATTTTTGGGAATTTTATACTACATGATCAAAATGAGGCAAGTGACATATCATTTTGACTAGAAAACATATTTTGTGATCATTGGCATTGTTAGATTTTGGATTTGAGGTCATAATTTGGGACTTGCCATAGATTGCTTATAATTCAAGTTACACATCCAACTCACATAAGGGATTAACACACAAGCTTGCAAGGCTTTTCAGCATGTTCAAAATACCATTTGGGGAGATTTTCAATTGATAATCATGGGCTGTAACAAGGAGAACTTAGACTGAACTATGCATAGCATGAAATGAGAAAGTCATGACATGAGAAACTCAATTTCTCATAGGAAGATTCCAGTTGGTTCTAGATGATTCTAACATCATCTATATATGGATTGGAGTGTGCTCAAATGGAGAGGTTAGAGATAATTGCTGCAGAAAGAGAGATTGAAATCAAAGTACTTCCATAGCAAGTCATTTTCCAATTCTTCATTTCTTCTCCATTCTGTTCAATTTCTTGATCTGGTTTAATTCTATCATCATCATTGAGGGTGTGACAATCAAAATCAGAGGGAATTCAAGTCCAAATCGTGTTCTGTATCTTGAGTTTGGCAGCTTGCAGCTTCAGATCCATTTCCAAGATTCAGAGCTTTTCAACCTTCCTTTTTGCATACAGAAGCTAGAAGATGGATCACTGAATGATTCTGGAGAAATTCAGGCATTGATTTGAAGAATTCTACCATCTGTTCATCTCATTTCACCAGGTTTGTAAATTTCTTCGTGCACCTTAATTTAAGTAGAATTGATTAGAATTAGTAGGTTAGAATGGTTAGAAATCATTAGGGGAAGCTTTCTGGAAAGTTAGAGGTGATTTAGTGATGATTTTGTTAGAGGCACCATTTCTGTGTGGACCAAGAACTCCCTCAATATTGAATGATAATCTTGGTTCTTTAGGGGAAAATGATCTAGGTGAAGAGAGGAACACGCTTGTGCCATCAATTTTGAAGATAGTGAGAATCAGTTCTTGATCTTTTCTTGGAGGTAGCTATCGGGTTTAGGGTTAGAGGAGATTTCAGTTAGTTGTGGCACCATGGTTGGATTCCTGGTAAGTTTTGGAGCGGATTTGGTTTTTATATGTTGGCATTCCATGGAGAATCGAGGGAGTTAGGGCATGGAGCAGTTGGTGTGTCCATCCATGGAGTTCCCTCCAAGCCCTGAACCAAGGAGGAAGACGATCCTATCACCCTCAGATCACCTTTTGACCAGTTGACCGACCTTGGATCCAACGAATGAGATTTAAACTTCGTTTGTGAGGGAAAGGCTGAGCTAGGACCAAACGCTGCGTTTCATTAATTGGGGGTTGGGCTCAGAGCGCTATCCACACCCCCCATTTTAGTAAGCCCAATGCCTTGAACGTGTTATACCTGCTATTCGCACCCCCTCCATTTTATTTTCTTTTATTTTCTTTTATTTTCTTTAATTTTTTATGCATCTTCTAAAATTCATAATAAATAGCTAAAAAATCATTTTTAATTCATTCTTTTTGCATTATTTTCTTTAGGATGTCTAGAAAATTCTAAAAAATAAAAATTGCATTTTATCTTTTATTTGATATTTTTCTCATATTTTCCAAATAAATGACATTGTAAATAGTTTCATTTCATGCATGATTTTAATAATTTTTGTTCTATTAGATACTTTCATATTTTTTGTTCATTCTTTTTAGGTTGTTTAGATTAGATATTGAACTTATAGATTCAATTTAGTTCCCATTTTTAGAAATTAAATTTAGGTGCTTAGTGTAGGTTTGAACAACATGAACAAATTAGGGTTTTTAGGTGATGACTTAGGAGATTTGATTCTTTTCCCTTAGGACTTAGGGTTTGAATAGTTTAGCTATGGGACTATAGGGGCTATGGGTAGTTATTAGATCCTCTTAGAAAAAGTCAGGATTCCCCTACTGCTATTAATACTCTGTATATATCTGATTGACTGGTGTGGTGTGCCCTCTGGGGATTGTTGCTTGCTTGTTTGGGTATTGGGTTTGTCTGGGGACTTGGGGAAGCTGGAAACTTGTGAAGATGAAGCCATTGAAGAGCCAGATATTGAAGATCAACTTCCAGAGTTGGAGAAGAGATTCTTGCTAGCAGATGCTGAGAAGATTAGGGTTTAAGAGCTAGGCAGAGCTCTAGATTAGAAAGCTTGTTTCTCAAATATGGAATGCCTTGTCTGCATCCATCCTTTCTCTATGATTCAAAGTCTCTTTCAAATATCCACCTCCTTCCTTTGGAAGGATCAGTGAATGTATTTGGAAGATAGAACTCTTGAGAGAAACCTGTCTGTATAATGTTAACAGTTAATGAGCCACCCTTGGTAGGCAATTTACTGTTTAACATTCCTCTCCTCTTGTGACTGATTCCTCATCCTGGAGGTTTGAACTTGAAGAAAAGCCATTGCTTATAGAAGATTGGTGATCAAAGCCCTTACCTGAAGATCATGAAGATGGAGATTGATGCTTGTTGAAGCTCATGAATGATTGGAAATTACTTGAAGCCAGATGTTGATTCAGAGCTGCTGATGCTGTTTCTTTTGCTGATGTATTTCATTGTTGATGTATTAATTGGTTTTCCGGACTGTATTGTTTGTTGTTTACCCTGTTGGGTTGAAAGTGAAGTCTGTTCACTTTTGCCTATTGTTTTCTAGGTTCGAGGTTGAGTGGGACTCCCTTGCCTCGCTTGTACTGTTGCATCCATGCATTTTACCGCTTTATTATATCTGTTATTGTTTCTGTTTCTGCCTATCCCGTAGGATCTCTGTTTCTCTCTGTGCAAGAGAGGAGCATGATAGACACTAGGTCTTAACCCATGCATGATAGCATTAGGTTAGTTTGTTTCCCTTCGCAACCGTAGGTTAGAGTTCTGTCTCTTCTTTCTCAAAACAAACAGAAAAACACCATAAAGATTTCAAACACAATAAAAGACACTTCTTCCGTAAAAGAATGTAAACTCATCAAGACGTCATTTTTGTCCTCTTGGACTGTTAATCAGAAAAACCTTTTTCAGAAGGAATAAAATCAATCAAGGACAGACTTGTGTCGTACGTGGCCCGAACTACGTTTGCTCTGATCTTTCATGCCGTGTGAAAGTACGTAGGCATAGGATGCGATATCCTAGCGAGCAACCTTCCCCTCCTTTCCCGTAGGTAGGCGAACTATGTTGACTCTGATTTCTCGTTCCAGACGGGAATACGTAGGCATAAAGTGCGATACTTTGCCGAGTCATTTTTATTTTCATTTTATTTTCTTTTTAACCCTTGACCTTTAGCGTAGATAGAATAACAATCCATACCCGAAAACAAGCGTGGATCCCGTCGAGTACGACGGACGTGAGGGGTGCTAATACCTTCCCCTTGCGTAACCGACTCCCGAACCCAGGTTTTGGTTGCGACGACCACACCTTTCCCGTCTTTGCGAGGTTTACTCTGAGCGTTCCCTTTCCCTCCCGTGGGATAAATAACGCACGGTGGCGACTCTTCTGTTCAGCCGGCGCCGATTTTCGCAGTAGCGACAGCTGGCGACTCTGCTGGGGATCCAACGTCCCCTGGCTGCTAAGGACTGCGATGGTTCTTTTGCATTTGGGATCCAACGTCCCTTAAGAGAGTCAATCCTAGCGCTTGTTTTCCCGTCGAGGATTTTGTATGGATTTATATTTCTGACCTTTATTTTCAGCATTATATATTGATTGTTATTGCTGTATTGGGGTGTGACGGGTGTTCTGATATTGAGTGAGAAGCCGGACCTGGGCTTGAGTGCACCTAGAATTAGAGTAGAAAGTAGTGGGCGCGTGCCGGCTTTGCTTGCATTAGTGTCTCATGAAATCTACACTCGGACGAGGTTCTTCTGGTTGGCTTCTTTTTCTACCCTTTGGGTCGAAGGGGTTGTTGGTCAGCTGAATTGTCGACTCCGGGAACCGATCATTTGGAAGTTGGCTAAGTGAGGCCTCTTCAGGATTTGATGATGCCACTCCTTTTGGGAATCGTATCATCAATCCTGAAAGTCTGTGACGCCGACGACCGCATAGGATGTCATACCTTTGTCAGTTACTAGGACATCCACCTGTGAGAGGGTTTGGGGTTATGCAGGTAACTAGACCTTCAGACTACCGATTATTTCCTGATCAGAGATCCTGGGTATTTATGGAGAGTTAGGAGGTCTGTCAGAGACCATTTGGATTTGTGTTCTGAGGTCTGTCAGAGACCAGTTGGAGAGTCCTGAGGTCTGTCAAAGACCAATTGGAGATATGATTTGAGGTCTACCAGAGACCAGTTGGAGTTATGGTTTGAGGTCTGTCAGAGACCAGTGTTGGAGCTTTGTTTTAGGTCTATCTGAGACCAGGGTTTGAGGACTTCTGGATGGTCTATCTGAGACCTTTCTTGATTGGGTTCAGGCTATGCAGCTACAGCTTTGGTCCCTGTTGCATGTTACTTGCATTGCATTGCCTGCATATCCATTACCTCTTGCATCCCATTAACGTGTGTCTGTGCTGCAGGTGCATTTGCATTTCCCTAGTTCTAGTGCCCGGACTTCTGAGTATTGATTATGGCTGGTTTGAGGAAAACAGTTGCGTATAAGCTGCCTGCACCTGATATTACTTCTTTGCTCGGTCTGATATCTCTTGCTGATGAAGAGGTTAGAAGAAGCTTCAGAATGAGTCATGGGAGATTACTGAGATTAGTCTGTAAGCCCACTGCTGATGAGATGAACGGGCTATACACCTTGATGCAGTTCTATGACCCCGCATTGAGATGCTTTATTTTTGCTGACTTCATTCTAGGACCTACCATTGAGGAGTATGTGGAGTTTACTGAGCTTCCCGTGCAGAACAAGGTTCCCTTTATTCACTCTGTTGCTGAGCCCAAGCTGGAGGACATAGCCAAAGCCTTGCATATGAACGCTGCTGAGTTGTTAGTGACTTCTTGGCTTGGGGTTTCAGGTTTCTCTCTTGATTTCTTGGTTGGCAAAGCGCAGGAGTATGCCAAGAGCGGATGTTGGGTGGTTTTCAATGCTATTTTGGCTCTCTGTATTTATGGGATTGTGCTGTTCCCTAACTTACCCAACTTCGTAGACCTGGATGCTTTCCATCTATTCGCTGCCGGCAATCCAGTGCCAACGTTGATCGGAGACTTCTACCACTCATTGCACTACAAGAACGAAAACCGAAGGGGAAAAGTTGTTTACTGCTGTACTCCTCTGTTGAATATGTGGTTCAAAAGTCATCTCCCTATGAAGGGACCCTTTGTAGACAGTGCAACCTCAGCCAGTTGGTCAGAGCGCCTGATGAGGCTATATTCCGAAGACATTGTGTGGTTTGATCGAGACCTGTTGGGATCTGAGCTCATCTTCAGTTGTTCTGGGTACCCTAATGTACCGCTGATAGGAAGAAAAGGGTGTATCAATTACAACCCTTCTCTGTTCGTTCGTCAGTTCGGATATGCGCTGAAGAACCCGCCAAAGGAGGAGGAAGTACAGGAATCTCTGTACTTCACCGGAGACGTGAAGGGGGAGTTACTAGCCAAGCTACAACATGCCTGGACGCGTATTATCCGAAGGGGGAAGCCGTCGTTAGGAAAGAATGATTGTCAGGCCTATGCACCTTATAGAGTTTGGATTCAGGAGAGAGCCAGTCAGTTGAGGATGCCGTTTCCAGATGCACCAATTCTTGTTCCTATTCCGGTAGCGGAGCCAACTACTGTTTCTCGGGAAGCCTACGAGCAAGTGGTGAGAGAAAAAGAAGCCTTGTTGAAGATTAATGAAGGGTTAGAGCAAGAGTTAGCCCAGGTACGCAGTGAGAAAAACAAGGCCGTGTATGCTTTCCAACAGCAGATTGAGCTAATGAACAGGTTAGGGGCCGAGTTGACCGAGGAGAAGAAAAAGCGCGAACGTCTGGGGCAAGAGTTCAGAAGTTCCCATGACATGCTGGAATCAAAAAAGAAAGCGCTTGACGCGGCACACCGAGAAATCTCCTCTTGCAACAAGACTTGGAATGCTACTCTCACCAACAATAAGAAGAGGGAAGATAAGCTGAAACAGCAAATCTCCGACCTCGAAGAGAAGTTGAAGTCTAGCATCAAGAAGTGCGAGGAAGAAGTGGCGACCCGGTATAGTGTCCAGCATGCACTGAACAAGGCAATCAAATCCAGAGATGAAGCGGTGTCTCAGAAACGAAAGCTAGAAGATTGCTTCGGGGAAGCAGCATGGGAAGAAACTGCTGAAGACGTGCGCCGCGTTCTTAAGAAGAGAAACCAACTGGTTGAAGGGCTGCTTACCCAACCAAGTCATCCGGAGACCAAGAAATTGCTAGAAGAGTACAGGACTTATGGGAGGATTTGATCATTTCATATAGTAACTTGTATGCTTTATTTGCATAGTGCTGACCATCACCAGGATTGTTGGTTGAGGTCATGCCGTCTTATTGTACTCTCAGTAATATTGTACTCTGGGCTTATTAATTTTCCCTGCAATATATGAGGCTTTCTATGATTCAGCTCCGATATTCCTACTGTCAACATTGTCACTGCACTGGCACCTTCACACTAGAACTGGGGGAATGAACTTCCCTAATGCACAGACACATTGCATTGCATTCATATTGCATTACAGGTAATCTTTGAATATTGTCTTATTTCCTGCTTTTACCAGGTACTTTCCAGGATTGCAGATCAACATCCGCACCGCTATTCTACCCGTACCAATTGTCGAAGAATCATGGATCAAATGCAGAACGAGATGCAAGATGTGCGCGAGAAGCTCGCTCTCTTCATGCAGACCATGGAAGCTATAGCAAAAGGGCAGGAGAATTTGCAGGCCATGGTCCAGCCTCTGTTGGCCCGAAACGCTGGTCATGGTAATGAAGATCATCAGTCTGTACGGGTCGATACTGTTCATGGAGACGGTACTCCCACGCCAGTGGCTCCGCCTGTGATCAACACACCTGCTGCTAATGTTAACAACGCTACCGCTGCTGTAAATGGTAACGTCGGAGTTGGAAATGAGACTGCTGTCCATAACGTTGGGCTGGGGGATGTCAATTTGGGTGACAATATGGGAGGCAACGGCTTTGTCAATGCTGGATTCGGGTTCAACGATCAGGGATTCGATAACACTGGGAAGTATGGCTTTAATGCTCAAGGCTTTGGGAAAGACGGTTATGGCGCGACCAATCAGGGTTACGGAGGCTTTGGAAACGGAAACGGTACTGGATTTATGGCTTTTGGTCCTGCTGGAGGTGTTCAAGGGTACGGCAACAGGGGCCGAGGTCCGGGGATGAATCAGATAAGAGCTGGACGTAATAATGGATATGATGGGTATGGAGCTGGAAATGGTATGTGGCAAGAAGATCAGCAGGAAGACGCCTTCTCCGGAGGAGGTTTTGAAGGGCCGATGGATGATTCCCAGAAGATCAGAATGCTGGAAGAGCAGATGAGGGGAGTCTTAAACCAAAGTGCTGTGGGATTGGACATGGCAACCATGGGCTTGGTACCTGGTTTAAGGGTGCCGATTAAATTCAAAGCTCCTGCGTTTGACAAGTATAAAGGGGATACGTGTCCAAAAGTGCACGTACGGGCTTATTACAGAAAGATGTCTGCATACTCAACTGATGAAAGAATGCTAATGCATTTCTTTCAGGACAGTTTGTCGGGCCCTTCCCTAGAGTGGTACATGGGGTTGGAGCCAACTGATATCAAGACATGGAAGCAATTAGCAGAGGCATTTGTAGCTCACTACAAGTATAACAGCGACTTGGCACCCAATCGGGTCCAGTTGGCCGGGCTGTCGCAAAAGAAGGGGGAGAGCTTTAAAGAGTACGCGCAAAGGTGGCGCGATATGGCTGCCAGGGTCCGTCCTCCGGTAGAAGACAAGGAAATGAATGACATGTTTGTCGGCACATTCACAGGGCTGTTTCATGACATGCTGTTTCACACGTCTCTGGCCAGTTTTTCGGACCTGATTCTAATGGGAGAAAAGATTGAACGTAACATTAAGCAAGGAAAGTTCCAAGTCGAGGAATCAACTGCATCTGGCAGTAATAGGAAAGCTTATGGTGGGCGCCGTCAGGGCGAGGCAAGCGCAGTATTTGGAGGCCGAGGCCGGGGCCGAGGCAGGGGACGAGGTCAATATCGTCAGCCGCAGCAGGTGGCGAGTGTTACTATTCCCTATCAGCAACAACCACTCCAGCAACAACAACCGGTTCAGCAGCAACCAATGCAACCGCAGCAGCAGCCTCAGCAGGGGGCACAACAAGCTCAGCGAAGATTCCAGGGTGGTAAACCGAGAAGAGTGTTTGAGAAGCCTCCCTCGACATATGCCGATTTGTTGCAGACATTGTTGGGATTGAATCTGGTAGAGAAAAGAACTCTGGCACCAATAACGGGAGCTCCCCCGTTTGGGTACGATGCAAGCAGGCACTGCGAGTTTCATTCTGGGGCTCCAGGTCACGATATAGAAGGTTGCCATGCTTTTAAGCATGTTGTGCAGGATCTTTTGGACAATAAGACTATCAATTTCGGAACGGCAGGTCCGAATATAGTGCAGAAACCCATGCCTAATCATGGGGCCAACGCCATTCTGACTGAGGAAGGGTTGAATCTGGTTATGAATGTCGAAGATTTGAAGACGCCGCTGAGCGAGATAAAGAGCCGACTGTTACAAGGAGGTGTTTACCCAGGATGTAACGAGTATTGCTTAGACTGTTGGACCCTAGCTGGGGGGTGTGAGGATTTGAAGAAGGGCATTCAGGCTTTAATTGATGAGGGCATATTGCAGTTTGACCAAGCGGCAACGGAAGAACCCGCAAGGGCAGCAGCAGATAATCAGAATGATGTGGCCACTGTGACGATTCCTCGGAAGACGATCACTATTGCAGCACCAGCTCAGCGCCCACCGATCACCATAACTAAGGCCGGGCCAATCCCGTACGAGAACACAAAAGCAGTCCCATGGTCATATGGGTTGGAAGTATATTGTGACGGGATAAAAATTGATGTTAACAAGCAGCCAGCGGAGGCTGTGGATAATGTTGTTGGTTCAGGAGGCATGACGAGGAGTGGCAGGATCTTTATATCTCCTGAAGTGGAGGCTGAAAGACTAGCGAAAGGAAAAGGGAAAGCGGTCGAGAATGTTCCAGTGCAAGCGAGTGAAAAAGAAGCAGCATCGAAGGATGTAGAAGAGTTCATGCGCTTGATTCGAAAAAGTGATTATAAGATTGTGGAGCATCTGCAGCAGACACCGTCCAAAATATCTATCCTGTCATTGCTGTTGTGTTCGGAAGCTCACAGAAATGCTTTGCTGAAAGTCCTGGACACTTCTTTTGTACCCCAAGACGTCTCTGTAAATCAGCTAGAAGGAGTATTGGCACATGTGAATGCAGGCCACAGCTTGGGTTTTACCGATTTTGACTTGACTCCGAAAGGGAAAGATCATAATATGGCATTACACGTATCTGTTGAGTGTAGAGGATCAGTAATGTCACACGTCTTGGTTGACACCGGGTCATCCTTGAATGTGTTACCCAAGAAGGCGATGATGAAGTTGGATGTTAAAGGAATCTTGTGCACACCCAGTGACTTGGTAGTCAGAGCGTTTGACGGCACGCGGAGAACAGTCTTTGGATCGATCACTCTGCCTCTGCAAATGGGGCCGGAAGTGTTTGCAACTGAGTTTTATATCATGGATATACAGCCTGCGTACAGCTGCTTGCTTGGAAGACCATGGATTCATGGAGCAGGGGCAGTCACGTCCACCCTGCATCAGAAGTTAAAATACATGGTCGGAGACAGCGTAGTCACCGTGTGCGGAGAGGAGGACATCCTGGTCAGCCATCTGTCGTCATTTAAATATGTGGAGGTCGATGGAGAGATTCACGAAACACCATGCCAGGCATTCGAAGGTTTGCGCATCAAGGACAAAGGTCCCGGGCCGAGCAAAGTGCCAGAGATAGCTGTCTCATCGTATAAGGAAGCTCAAGCTCTAGTGGAAGCAGGAGAAGCCAAGGGTTGGGGCAAAGTGCTGGACATTCCTGTGAAGATGGACCGGTTCGGGCTGGGGTACCAACCGTCGTCATCAACTCCTTCCGTGGGGGCACCCCGTTTCAGAAGGCCAATCACCATCTCTGCCAGTGGAGTATGTCACGAAACTGTCAATGCTGCTTCAGAATCTGATGAAGGAGACAGCGACTGTGGTATGGATGCCTGGATTCAGCCAAGCACGCCGGGACAAGGACCGTGCAACTGGTCTATTCAGGAGCTTGTTCCTGTGACTTTTAAACAGTAATGCTTTGCTTTATTAATTGTTGAATAATCTGATGTCTTGCCCGGGGCATCGAGATTTGCTTAGGGCTGTGTTGTTATAAACATTGCGTGTCAATCATTAAATAAATGGCGTTTTTTATGTGCAAATACTGTAATCCCTGTCTTTCTTGTTTTATATTTTTCAATAAAATGGCAACGTGGTTATTCGCTTTATACGCATTTTGAAGCACTTAACCATTCCTTTTGCAGGATAACATTTTCAGATGACATCCTTGAACCACCCATGACTCGTCCCGACTTCGATCACCCGGTATTCCAGGCCGAAGAAGAGGTTGTCGAAGGTAGCGACGTTCCTGAAGAACTGTCTTGGTTAGTAAGGCAAGAGGAAAGAGCCATTCTGCCTCACGATGAGGTTATCGAAATTATCAACTTGGGGTCGGAAGGGGTTGAGAAAAATATTCGTATTGGAGCCGCACTGCAGAGTGATGTCAAGCGAAGACTGGTTGAAATGCTCCAAGAGTATAGTGATGTATTCGCTTGGTCGTATGAGGATATGCCAGGGCTCGATACATATATGGTTGTGCATCGCCTGCCACTGAAAGAAGATTGCCCGCCGGTCAAACAAAAGCTTCGCAGAACTCGACCAGATATGGCAATGAAGATCAAAGAGGAGGTTCAGAAACAGTGGGACGCTGGTTTCCTGGCTGTGACGAAGTATCCTTCATGGGTTGCTAACATCGTACCAGTGCCCAAGAAAGATGGCAAGGTTCGAATGTGCGTGGATTATCGAGATTTGAATAAAGCAAGCCCAAAAGACGATTTTCCACTTCCTCATATTGACGTGTTAGTTGATAATACTGCTCAATACTCCGTGTTCTCCTTCATGGATGGTTTTTCAGGCTATAATCAGATTAAAATGGCGCCAGAGGATATGGAGAAGACTACTTTCATAACACCTTGGGGAACATTTTGTTACAAAGTGATGCCCTTCGGTTTGAAAAATGCTGGGGCAACATATCAGCGCGCGATGACGACTCTTTTCCATGACATGATGCATAAAGAGATCGAAGTTTATGTTGACGATATGATTGCCAAATCCCAGACGGAGGAAGAGCATCTGGTGAATTTGCTGAAGTTATTTAAAAGGCTTAGGAAGTTCAGGCTAAGGCTGAACCCTAATAAATGCACCTTCGGGGTGAGATCGGGTAAGTTGCTGGGGTTTATCGTAAGCGAAAGAGGAATAGAGGTCGATCCTGCTAAAATAAAAGCAATTCAAGAAATGCCGACGCCTAAAACAGAGAAAGAGGTGCGCGGGTTTTTAGGGAGATTGAACTACATTGCCCGGTTCATATCTCACCTAACGGCCATGTGTGAACCGTTATTCAAGTTGTTGAAAAAAGATCAAGCTGTAACATGGAACGAAAATTGTCAAAAGGCGTTCGATAAAATAAAGCAGTATTTGCAGGAGCCTCCTATTTTGATACCCCCAGTGGCAGGGAGACCCTTGATAATGTATTTGACGGTTCTTGAGGGAAGCATGGGTTGTGTTCTCGGTCAACACGACGAGACGGGGAGAAAAGAGCATGCGATCTATTACCTGAGTAAGAAATTTACAGACTGCGAATCTCGATATTCAATGCTGGAGAAAACTTGTTGCGCGCTAGCCTGGGCCGCCAAGCGTTTGAGGCAGTACATGCTGAATCATACAACCATGCTCATCTCGAAGATGGATCCTATCAAATATGTGTTTGAAAAGCAGGCGTTGTCAGGTAGAATTGCCCGTTGGCAGATGGTCTTGACTGAATATGATATTCAATACGTCTCGCAGAAGGCTATAAAGGGGAGTGTGCTGTCTGAGTATCTGGCGGAGCAGCCTATTGAAGAGTACCAATCGATGAGGTTTGATTTTCCTGACGAGGATATCATGTACCTAAAGATGAAAGATTGTGAAGAGCCGTTGCCAGACGAGGGACCAGAGTTGGGTTCCGAATGGAAGATGATATTTGACGGAGCCGTGAATGCTTACGGTAGCGGAATAGGGGCAATCATCACCACGCCACACGGGTCGCACATCCCGTTTACTGCCCGATTGACCTTTGCCGTTACCAACAATGAGGCCGAATACGAAGCTTGTATAATGGGGCTTGAAGAAGCCATTGATTTGCGAATCAAACATCTAGACGTATACGGAAACTCAGCTCTGGTCGTGAACCAGATTAAAGGGGAATGGGAGACACGTCAGCCCAACTTGATACATTACATGAATTATGCAAGGAGATTGTTGCCTTTCTTCGACAAGGTTGAATTGCATCATGTACCGCGGGCAGAAAATCAAATGGCTGACGCTCTGGCCACTTTGTCTTCCATGTACAAGGTCAACTTCTGGAACGAAGCTCCCCGAATCATTATCTCTCGGCTAGACAGGCCAGCTTATGTATTTGCTATTGATGAAGCATCTGATGACAAACCGTGGTATTTCGATATCCTCAATTTCCTGAAGAATAAAGAGTATCCGGCTGGGGCATCCAGTCAAGATCAGAAGACTCTCAGGAGATTAGCGGGTAATTTCTATTTGAACCCGGATGGCGTCTTATACAGAAGAAACCACGATTTGGTGCTGTTACGTTGTGTAGACGAGAAAGAGGCAAAGCTTCTCATGGAGGAAATACACGAAGGTACCTTTGGTACGCATGCTGGTGGACATGCTATGACGAGAAAACTGCTGCGGGCAGGTTATTTTTGGCTGACTATGGAGACTGACTGTTTCAAGTTTGCGAGGAAGTGCCACAAGTGCCAAATCTATGCTGACAAGATCCATGTGCCTCCAAGTCCTCTAAATGTGATGTCATCTCCTTGGCCATTTTCAATGTGGGGAATCGACATGATTGGGAAGATCGAGCCGACAGCTTCTAACGGGCATCGGTTCATCCTAGTAGCAATCGATTATTTCACCAAGTGGGTAGAAGCGGCGTCATACGCAAATGTAACGAAGCAAGTGGTGGCCAGATTCATCAAGAGAGATATCATTTGCCGATATGGGATCCCCGAGCGGATAATCACAGACAACGGTTCAAACCTGAACAACAAAATGATGAAGGAGCTCTGTCAGAATTTCAAGATCGAACATCACAACTCCTCCCCTTACCGACCCAAGATGAATGGCGCTGTTGAGGCGGCCAATAAGAATATCAAGAAGATCGTTCAGAAAATGGTGGTGACCTATAAGGATTGGCATGAAATGCTACCTTTTGCTTTGCACGGTTATCGTACGACGGTACGCACATCAACCGGGGCAACCCCGTTCTCGTTGGTATACGGAATGGAAGCGGTATTACCATTGGAAGTTGAGATCCCTTCTCTGAGGGTATTGCGAGATGTTCAGCTAGATGAGGCAGAATGGGTAACAAATAGATTGAACCAACTGAGCTTAATGGATGAGAAGAGGCTAGCTTCTCTAGCATACGGTCGTTTATACCAGAGCCGAATGAAGAAAGCGTACGACAAGAAGATACATCCGCGAAGCTTTCAGACGGGCGACCTTGTGCTGAAAAGGATTCTCCCGCCGCAAGCAGATCACAGAGGCAAGTGGACCCCCAACTACGAAGGGCCATACGTTGTCAGGAAAGTATTTTCGGGAGGAGCGTTGTTGTTGTCCACCATGGACGGAGAAGACTTCACGTCGCCTGTGAATTCGGACGCAGTTAAAAAATACTTTGCTTAAAATAGACCCGCTGGACAGAAAAAGAGAGTCCAGGCAAAAATGGGGCATCCTGGCGAACCAAAAACAGAATGAAAGGTTCGGGCAAAAATTAGGGATAAAATTGAAAAAATGTACACCCGCGAAGTTGAAAACCTACATTGGGCGGCTTCGGCAAAAAAGGGTATCCCGGTGAACTGAAAACCCGTAAAGGGCGGTTCACGCAAAAGTTAGGGATTTGAAAAGCAAATGACTGCGGTCCGAATTTGATAATTGCAATAAGCATCAATGCGGGAGAAGACAGTTGAGGAGCCAGTTATCGGATACAATCTCTTCAGAAGTGGGGATACCGGGAAGGCATTAGGGTCGGACGAGTCATGGGAGGATCAGTTCGTGGTGTTCATCTGCATCCCGTTGCTGACATGTGTACAAATTTAAGTTGTCAATATTTATGCTTCTTGTGCATATTCGTGTATGTGTATATTTGCTTTGTGTAGCTTCCTCATTTCAGGAGTTACATCCCGTGTACAAAACTCCGCCCATTCAGGGGCCCAATCAATAAAATACGTTATTCAGTACTTAACACTGCTCTTTACTGTTTTGTGCATGATTAACGCCTACGTTTGATGAAACTAGCATGAGTATAACGTCGCTGGCCCTTGCCAACAGTTGCTAAAGCTTTGAATTAACTGAAAATAACGTCGCTAACCTGAGTTGATTTGGTTGCATAGGCTTGTCTTGTCTTGTTTGTGTTGTTGCAGGTTTCATAACCGTACGAGGAAGATGATCGAAAGATTGCAATAACGAAAGACTCAGCCTTCACGCAGGTCATGCAGGTTTTTCCTGGAGAAGGATCGAACTCCCCAGCTAGTCGTAGCTTGTGCAAAAAAAAAGAGAAAGGATCGGCGATTACAAGATCGTAAGGCTGTATTCAGACAGGTTCATCTTTCCCCGCAGGGTCATTCACTCTCCCCCAGCGGAGTCAGTGGATTCCCCCGAGAGAGTAGTCCCACCAACGGAGTTCTCTCCTTTCAGCGAATGTTCTTTCCTCCCAGTGGAACTCGAAGATCAAGACTCTCCCTAGCAGAGTTGGTGGTGGGTCCTGTCATTTATTTTGTCAGGGATACTGTGTAATATCAGTTCACTCTCCAGCAGAAAGCCCGATCATACTGTGCACATCTGCTATTCCCAAGCAAAGTTATATTCCCCAGCAGGGGGTTACCTCAATAGGGTGTTTGGTTTGAGTTCCCAATTTCCCAGCAGGGTTGACTTCACCCTTCCAGCATTTATTTTGCTGGGATAATTCTGTAGCATCTGGCTATCCCCGGCGGAGTCGGCATTATCTTCAGCATTTATTTTGCTCTAGCAGTTCAGGTGGAGAGAACTCTTGCTCAAATGAACTACCAAACCTTCAAGATCTCGGCACGGGACATCCAATGATAATGTCAGTTTCGGCCGTATTCCCCACAGAGTTATCAGGATAAGTTTCTCTTTATTCCCAGGCAGAGTTAGTTGTCATCAGGGGTTCCATGAATCAGAATTTCAGAGGCCACCGCCGGTTATCAGAACAGGCGTCCGGTAGTTTGGTTTCCAAATATCCCCAGTAAAGTCCGCCCCAAAGTCGCTGTCACGTCGGTGCTAAGAAGTTTGTGGGTGGGGATTAATGGAGAACTAAGTCCTGACGTGGACATTTTATTCCTATATTGACGGGATTTCTTCAGAAGTGGGCGTCCTAACGTGGACAGGTTTATTTCCCCGGATTGGTGAAGTGTGTTAGTCCTAACGTGGGCAGATTCGGATTCTCGAAATTAGTGGAATGGGAGGTCATGACGTTGACAAAAGTGGTTACTCTTTGTGTTGATGACCTGACTTGGACCAGTTCCTCTCAGCAGTTATCTTTCTTTGTGTTGGCAAATCATGGGTCCTGACGTGGACAGATCAGACAAGCGTGTGAGTCCTTACGTGGACAAGTCTTATTTCCTCAGCAGGTCGAAGACGCCTGAGTCCTAACGTGGACAAATCAAGACGAGATCAGTGTCCTGACGTGGACAAATCAAAGAAATTATTATTCCTAACGTGGAGAGGTGGGTCCTAACGTGGACGATGTAGTCCTTACGCGGACATATCAAGTTGGATTCCTTACATGGAAAAAGATAGTTTCCTTACGTGGAAATGACCGCATTCCTGACGCGGAAAGATCGGAGTCCTTACGTGGACAGATTAAAATGGTGATTCCTTACGTGGAAAGATTGGAGTCCTTACGGGGAAAGTCAAAGAAGTTATTCCTAACGTGGAAGAAGGAAATAGATTCCTTACGTGGAAAGTTTAGTCCTGACGTGGACGGATTCAGAAGAAGAAGTATGCCTAACGTGGAAAGAAGGCGTGTTCCTTACGTGGAAGAGAAACTTCAGGTCCTTACGTGGAAAGATGGGAGTCCTTACGTGGACAAATCAGAAAAATGGTTCCTTACGGGGAAAGGAGATCGTGTTCCTTACGTGGAAAAGATTGAGTCCTTACGCGGACACATAGGAGGAGGATTCCTTACGTGGAAAGAGTGGAGTCCTTACGTGGACAGATTAAGATGGCATTCCTTACGTGGAAAAATGTAGTTCTGACGCGGACAAATCGGAAGGAATTGGTTGCCTTACGTGGAAAAGTTATGTTTCCTTGCGTGGAAAACGGATAGCGTTCCTTGCGTGGAAAGAGGCTTGTATTCCTGACGTGGAAAGAAAGAATGCATTCCTGACGTGGAAGGGGTTTAGTTTTGATGTGGACAGACTCAAAAGAAGATTTATTCCGTACGTGGAAAAATTGGGGTCCTTACGTGGACAGATTCAAGGAAAGTTGATTCCTGGCGTGGAAGAATGATGTACTCCTTACGTGGAAAGTTGAGTTCTGACGTGGACAGTTTCAGAACCAAAGTTGAATTCCTTACGTGGAAAGATTGGAGTCCTGACGCGGACATGTCAAGTGGTATTGGAGTCCTTACGTGGACAGATTGATATAGTTCTCCTTATGTGGAAAGAAGATTGCTTCCTGACGTGGAAAGATGAAAGGTTTGGTCCTGACGTGGACAGATACAGAAGAGATGATTCCTAACGTGGACAGATGTTACTCCTAACGTGGAAGAATTTTATTCCTAACGTGGACGATTCAGTTTATGGAAATACAGACGAATTATCCCCAGCGGTGTTGCCGAGATTTTTCTGGGTTAACAGCAAGTGGAGTTCTAACGTGGACAGGTTTTAGTTGAGATTTCTTCGTATTGATGACAGACAGAGTCCTAACGTGGACAAGCAAGCAATCTGTTATGACAGAATCCTTTTCAGAACGATGAAGACAGTCCCCAGCACGGTCGCACGAGATCAGTGGGTTGCCGTAACAGTCATATTCAGCTGACGAATGTCGTTCCTCAAGCAGGAGCGCAATTTAGTTTTGCAGTTGGCAAATTTCTGGTTTCACTAGTATTCAACCGTCTCGTACCGCGAATGTTTGAAGGCTGTTCGCTCTTCACCCAATCGGGTCCAAGTCGCTTGAATAGGGGCAGCTGTTGCACCCTAAAATTTGCCCAACCTTATTCACTTGGTTTATGTTTCAATGTCATTAGCATTTGCATATAGAGTCATGTACATAGCTTAATCATCTGTATATCATAGCATAGTAAATCATTCAACAAGGTACCAAGCATTATTCTCCCCTTTAGAAGCCTATTAAGAGGTTATTATCCCAATTCAATCTCATTCAAGTCATCAAGAAAGAATTTGAAAGCAGAGAGTTCAGCAGATCAAGCCTTGAGTCCATCTCCTAGCTGAGGGTATCTGAGGGTCAACAAGAGGGTTGTGAGCTGTGAGTTGAAGGCATGGAGAGTATCTAGACATTATGAGAGACTTAGAAAGTCATTTAAAGAAGGAGACAAGTCATTGATGAGAGCACAAGAGCTATAGCTGAAGGCAGTCAACTAGGGTTTCATCTGGGTCAACCCTAGGTCAACCCTAGGTCAATTGATTGATTTAAGGGGCATTCAAGTCTAGTGGAGAGATGTGGGGTTCATCATTTGACATATAAAGAAGGATATGGAGATATGCCAAGAAGAATCCAAGAGAAATCAAAGAGAAGAGGAGTTTCTAAATTAGGGTTTCTGTGTAAAATCCCCTAGTTTAGGTCAAATTTCCAAGCAAGATAAGTCAAAATGCAAGGTTCAAATGGATCCTTGGCCAACATGGAACTTGTAGAGGATCTCAAGACCTTTAATTTGAGTGGGGGAATACATCAAGGAGATTTATAGAACTCAAGTTATGGTCCTTGCAAGTTACAGGTCATCTGAGGTATCTGAAATTTTGTCTGTGAAAGTGACTTGACTTCCAAGCTAGTTTTACCCCTCAAGGAGATTTCAAATGGTGTTTCTGGTCAACATAAGAATTGTTCCTCATTGTCTTAGCTTTCTAGAATGGTATGGTATGCCTTCATATGATGTGTGGAACTCAACTTATGGTCTTGGCAAGCAAAGGGTATTTTGGTCATTTGTCAGTTATAGGTCATTTTTTAAGCAAAGGCCATATCTCCTATTTCCAAGCCTCAAATGGAAAAACTCAAAACATGAAAGTTGTTCAAAATGTGATTTTAAGTCAAGAAAGAAGGCCATGTAAGTTTGGAAATGCTTGTAACTCATGCTTGTAGAAATGACCTAAAAAAGGCATAAATTTAATACATGAAATGTCCATTTTTGGGAATTTTATACTACATGATCAAAATGAGGCAAGTGACATATCATTTTGACTAGAAAACATATTTTGTGATCATTGGCATTGTTAGATTTTGGATTTGAGGTCATAATTTGGGACTTGCCATAGATTGCTTATAATTCAAGTTACACATCCAACTCACATAAGGGATTAACACACAAGCTTGCAAGGCTTTTCAGCATGTTCAAAATACCATTTGGGGAGATTTTCAATTGATAATCATGGGCTGTAACAAGGAGAACTTAGACTGAACTATGCATAGCATGAAATGAGAAAGTCATGACATGAGAAACTCAATTTCTCATAGGAAGATTCCAGTTGGTTCTAGATGATTCTAACATCATCTATATATGGATTGGAGTGTGCTCAAATGGAGAGGTTAGAGAGAATTGCTGCAGAAAGAGAGATTGAAATCAAAGTTCTTCCATAGCAAGTCATTTTCCAATTCTTCATTTCTTCTCCATTCTGTTCAATTTCTTGATCTGGTTTAATTCTATCATCATCATTGAGGGTGTGACAATCAAAATCAGAGGGAATTCAAGTCCAAATCGTGTTCTGTATCTTGAGTTTGGCAGCTTGCAGCTTCAGATCCATTTCCAAGATTCAGAGCTTTTCAACCTTCCTTTTTGCATACAGAAGCTAGAAGATGGATCACTGAATGATTCTGGAGAAATTCAGGCATTGATTTGAAGAATTCTACCATCTGTTCATCTCATTTCACCAGGTTTGTAAATTTCTTCGTGCACCTTAATTTAAGTAGAATTGATTAGAATTAGTAGGTTAGAATGGTTAGAAATCATTAGGGGAAGCTTTCTGGAAAGTTAGAGGTGATTTAGTGATGATTTTGTTAGAGGCACCATTTCTGTGTGGACCAAGAACTCCCTCAATATTGAATGATAATCTTGGTTCTTTAGGGGAAAATGATCTAGGTGAAGAGAGGAACACGCTTGTGCCATCAATTTTGAAGATAGTGAGAATCAGTTCTTGATCTTTTCTTGGAGGTAGCTATCGGGTTTAGGGTTAGAGGAGATTTCAGTTAGTTGTGGCACCATGGTTGGATTCCTGGTAAGTTTTGGAGCGGATTTGGTTTTTATATGTTGGCATTCCATGGAGAATCGAGGGAGTTAGGGCATGGAGCAGTTGGTGTGTCCATCCATGGAGTTCCCTCCAAGCCCTGAACCAAGGAGGAAGACGATCCTATCACCCTCAGATCACCTTTTGACCAGTTGACCGACCTTGGATCCAACGAATGAGATTTAAACTTCGTTTGTGAGGGAAAGGCTGAGCTAGGACCAAACGCTGCGTTTCATTAATTGGGGGGTTGGGCTCAGAGCGCTATCCACACCCCCCATTTTAGTAAGCCCAATGCCTTGAACGTGTTATACCTGCAATTCGCACCCCCTCCATTTTATTTTCTTTTATTTTCTTTTATTTTCTTTAATTTTTTATGCATCTTCTAAAATTCATAATAAATAGCTAAAAAATCATTTTTAATTCATTCTTTTTGCATTATTTTCTTTAGGATGTCTAGAAAATTCTAAAAAATAAAAATTGCATTTTATCTTTTATTTGATATTTTTCTCATATTTTCCAAATAAATGACATTGTAAATAGTTTCATTTCATGCATGATTTTAATAATTTTTGTTCTATTAGATACTTTCATATTTTTTGTTCATTCTTTTTAGGTTGTTTAGATTAGATATTGAACTTATAGATTCAATTTAGTTCCCATTTTTAGAAATTAAATTTAGGTGCTTAGTGTAGGTTTGAACAACATGAACAAATTAGGGTTTTTAGGTGATGACTTAGGAGATTTGATTCTTTTCCCTTAGGACTTAGGGTTTGAATAGTTTAGCTATGGGACTATAGGGGCTATGGGTAGTTATTAGATCCTCTTAGAAAAAGTCAGGATTCCCCTACTGCTATTAATACTCTGTATATATCTGATTGACTGGTGTGGTGTGCCCTCTGGGGATTGTTGCTTGCTTGTTTGGGTATTGGGTTTGTCTGGGGACTTGGGGAAGCTGGAAACTTGTGAAGATGAAGCCATTGAAGAGCCAGAGATTGAAGATCAACTTCCAGAGTTGGAGAAGAGATTCTTGCTAGCAGATGCTGAGAAGATTAGGGTTTAAGAGCTAGGCAGAGCTCTAGATTAGAAAGCTTGTTTCTCAAATATGGAATGCCTTGTCTGCATCCATCCTTTCTCTATGATTCAAAGTCTCTTTCAAATATCCACCTCCTTCCTTTGGAAGGATCAGTGAATGTATTTGGAAGATAGAACTCTTGAGAGAAACCTGTCTGTATAATGTTAACAGTTAATGAGCCACCCTTGGTAGGCAATTTACTGTTTAACATTCCTCTCCTCTTGTGACTGATTCCTCATCCTGGAGGTTTGAACTTGAAGAAAAGCCATTGCTTATAGAAGACTGATGATCAAAGCCCTTACCTGAAGATCATGAAGATGGAGATTGATGCTTGTTGAAGCTCATGAATGATTGGAAATTACTTGAAGCCAGATGTTGATTCAGAGCTGCTGATGCTGTTTCTTTTGCTGATGTATTTCATTGTTGATGTATTGATTGGTTTTCCGGACTGTATTGTTTGTTGTTTACCCTGTTGGGTTGAAAGTGAAGTCTGTTCACTTTTGCCTATTGTTTTCTAGGTTCGAGGTTGAGTGGGACTCCCTTGCCTCGCTTGTACTGTTGCATCCATGCATTTTACCGCTTTATTATATCTGTTATTGTTTCTGTTTCTGCCTATCCCGTAGGATCTCTGTTTCTCTCTGTGCAAGAGAGGAGCATGATAGACACTAGGTCTTAACCCATGCATGATAGCATTAGGTTAGTTTGTTTCCCTTCGCAACCGTAGGTTAGAGTTCTGTCTCTTCTTTCTCAAAACAAACAGAAAAACACCATAAAGATTTCAAACACAATAAAAGACACTTCTTCCGTAAAAGAATGTAAACTCATCAAGACGTCATTTTTGTCCTCTTGGACTGTTAATCAGAAAAACCTTTTTCAGAAGGAATAAAATCAATCAAGGACAGACTTGTGTCGTACGTGGCCCGAACTACGTTTGCTCTGATCTTTCATGCCGTGTGAAAGTACGTAGGCATAGGATGCGATATCCTAGCGAGCAACCTTCCCCTCCTTTCCCGTAGGTAGGCGAACTACGTTGACTCTGATTTCTCGTTCCAGACGGGAATACGTAGGCATAAAGTGCGATACTTTGCCGAGTCATTTTTATTTTCATTTTATTTTCTTTTTAACCCTTGACCTTTAGCGTAGATAGAATAACAATCCATACCCGAAAACAAGCGTGGATCCCGTCGAGTACGACGGACGTGAGGGGTGCTAATACCTTCCCCTTGCGTAACCGACTCCCGAACCCAGGTTTTGGTTGCGACGACCACACCTTTCCCGTCTTTGCGAGGTTTACTCTGAGCGTTCCCTTTCCCTCCCGTGGGATAAATAACGCACGGTGGCGACTCTTCTGTTCAGCCGGCGCCGATTTTCGCAGTAGCGACACTCAGCCATGGCTAGAAGATTGTCAAGAAGATTTGTTCTCACAGAGGAGTGCTGAAGGAGAACTGACTGCTGAAGCACGTCTGAGGTTTAAGGCACTCGAGGACAAAATGAGGAATTTCGAGAACCAGAACACTATGGGGGTCGACATGACTAAGTTGGGATTGATTTCTGATTTCAAGGTGCCTACTAAATTCAAGGTACCCGAATTTGAGAAATACAAGGGCACCACTTGCCCTCGTGTCCACTTAAGGTCGTACTATCGAAAGATGTTCGCTCACTCTGAAGACGAGAAGCTGCTGATGCACTTCTTTCAGGATAGCTTGTCCGGTCCATCCTTGGAATGGTACATGAGTTTGGAACCCACCAGTGTGCGCACGTGGAAGGAACTTGCTGAGGCCTTTGTGCACCATTATCAGTATAATAATGACTTGGCTCCGAACTAGGTTCAACTGCAGAACTTGTCACAGAGGAACAACAAGGGGTTCAAAAAATACGCCCAGAGATGGCGTGAATTAGCAGCTAGAGTTCAGCTGCCGATGGTTGAACGAGAGCTTGTTGAGATGTTTGTAGCCACTCTCCCGGGGGTCTATTACAAGAAACTGGTCAGTGGTATGTCAGGGAGTTTCTCAGGTCTCATCATTATGGGCGAGCACGTTGAAAATGGGATTAAATTGGGAAAAATTCAAGGAGGTGATCTATCCTCAGCTGAAGGAGGAAAGAAACCATATGGTAACAAAAGGCGTGAGGGAGAGACGAACGCCGTGTCTAACGCTCGAAGAAAAGGTAAGGGCCAGTGCCAGCTTGTGGCTAGCATAACCATCCCTGCTGTCCAACAACCCCAGCCACAGCAACAGCCGCAGCAGCAGCAACCAAATCAGCAAGGGTACAGAAAATATCAGAACAAGGCACCTCTGTCAAGTCGTCACCTCGAGACGCCGCCCATGTCTTATGCTCAGCTGTTACAAACTCTGCTTCAGTTACAGCTAGTCCAGAAGAGAACCCTGGCTCCCTTGACAGGGGCACCTCCGTCGGGTTATGATGCGAATGCAACATGCGATTTTCACTCAGGGGCACCTGGCCACACGATAGAAAACTGCAAAGTCTTCAAGCACAAGGTGCAAGATATGGTGGATGCTAAGATCATCAATTTCTCAGATAATGTGTCGAATGTCACAAAGAACCCTATGCCGAATCATAGGGGAGGTGGGGTGAATGCCATTATTGAAGAGGAAGATTTAGATGTGCTGACTGATGTCAAGGATCTGAAGACACCGCTTAGCTTCGTTAAAGCCAAGCTGATGAAGAAAGGTTTCTTTCCGGGCTGTGGAGAATTGTGTATGGGTTGTGCGACTCGTCCTGATGGATGTGAACAGTTGATAGAGGGGATTCAGAGTCTGATGACCGAAGGAATCTTGCAGTTTAGCCGAAGGGCCGAATGTGGATCTGGAGAGGTAATGCTGAAGCAAGATGATGAGGTTGCCACCATTACCATCCCCGCCAGACGATAACTATTTCTGCACTCAGGCCGCCCACCATTACCATCACCAAAGCCGGGCCGATACCTTTTGAAAGCACCAATGTTGTCCCATGGCAATATGGGGCAGACGTCTACTGTAACAGACAGAAGTTGGAACTAGAACCATCTGGGCAGTCTGTGGATAACCTAGTGGGAATTGACGGAATCACGCGCAGCGGAAGAGTATTTGCTCCTCCTGAGATTGTGCAGGACAAAGCAGACAAATCTGAAGAAACTGATAAGGGAAAGAGTAAAGTCGTTGAGGAAACCCCTCGTGGGGTAGAGAAGGACTTACTTGTAAAGGACGCTGAAGAGTTCATGAGGTTGATCAAGAAGAGTGATTACAAGATCGTGGATCACCTCCATCAAACACCCTCGAAAATTTCCATCCTGAATTTGTTGCTATGTTCGGAGTCACATTGCAACGCGCTGTTAAAGGTTTTGAATGCCACGTATGTACCGCAGGAAATCTCGGTCAACCAGTTGGAAGGGGTAGTAGCCCACGTGAATGCTGGAAACAGGTTAGGGTTCACTGACCTGGAGCTGACGTCGAAGGGAAGAAACCACAACAGCGCCCTGCACATCTCGATAGAGTGTAGGGGAACAGTTATGGCTCATGTGTTGGTGGACACCGGGTCGTTGCTCAATGTCCTTTCGAAGAAAGCATTGATGAAGTTAGATACTCGAGGATTGATCTGCACACCCAGTGATCTGGTTGTGAAGGCTTTCGATGGAACCAAGCGTCATGTCTTTGGAGAGGTAACCCTGCCAATCCAAGTTGGGCCGGAAACTTTCGACGCAGTCTTTTACATCATGGACATCATGCCTGCCTACAGCCGTCTCTTAGGCCGGCCATGGATCCATTCTGCTGGTGTCGTGACCTCTACATTACACTAGAAGCTCAAGTATGCTGTCGGAGGCAGCATTGTAACTGTTTGTGGCGAGGAAGATATAATGGTGAGCCATTTGTCGTCCTTCAAATATGTTGAGATGGATGGGGAAATACACGAAACCCTATGTCAGGCGTTCGAAGCTGTCAAGGTCAAGGACGTGGCTCCAGTAATGGCTAAGAAACCAGAAATGACTCTCTCTTCCTTCAAGGAAGCCCGGGCCGTTGTTCAAGCCGGATCTACCCCAGGCTGGGGGCAGGTTATAGAGATACCTAACAAACAGGACAAGTTTGGGTTAGGATACTCTCCTGCGGCTGAAGCATCCTCTTATCACAGTGCGCCGCAAGGTAAAGGGCCAATCCAGTTTACCAGTGGCGGGGTGATATTCGAAAGTGTCAACGCAGTGTCTGAAGACGGCGAAGACAACGATTGCGACCTAGACTCTTGGATCCAGCCAAGCAAACCAGGTCAGAGCCTCAACAACTGGTCCATCAGGGATACCATCCAAGTGACAGGCAAAGAGTAATGATTTACTTTCTCCAATTATTGTACAACCCTATGTCCTACCTGGGGTCTAGTGGTTTTATTGTCAGGGCCTTGTTTGATTATGTACATGCATTTTACCAATAAATCAAAAGGCGTTTTTTCGCATTCAAATGTTGTGATCTCTGTTATTCCTGCTTTATATTTGTTTTGAAAAAAAATAAAATGGCAATAGGGTTTGTGCTAACCTGCATATCCTTGTCTTAAGTTTAACCCTTGTTATTGCAGGATCCACGTAGCAGATGACATCGACTCTGGACCTTCTACGACTCACTTCGACTTCGATTGCCCGATCTATCAAGTTGAAGAAGAGATTGATGAAAACGAAGACCTTCCCGAAGAGTTGGCCCGCTTGTTGAAACAAGAAGAGAAAGTTATTCTGCCTCACGAGGAAGAGATTGAGATTGTGAATCTGGGTTCTGAAGAACTGGTCAGGAACATCAGGATAGGGGCTGCGTTGCAGAGTGATGTCAAGCATAGATTAGTCGAGATGCTTCGAGAGTATAGTGACATCTTTGCTTGGTCATACGAAGATATGGCCGGACTTAATACTGACATCGTGGTCCATCACTTGCCGCTGCGAGAAGATTGTCCTCCCGTTAAGCAGAAGCTTAGGAGGACGCGACCAGATATGGCCGTTAAGATCAAAGAAGAAGTGCAGAAACAGCTTGATGCTGGCTTCTTAGTGGTCACTACTTACCCTCCGTGGGTCGCCAACATAGTGTCTGTACCGAAGAAGGACGGTAAGGTGCGAATATGCGGTCGATTATCGGGATTTGAATAGGGCGAGCCCTAAAGATGATTTCACACTCCCTCATATTGATGTGTTGGTCGATAATACAGCTCAGTTCTCCGTATTTTTGTTCATGGACGGCTTCTCCGGCTACAATCAGATCAAGATGGCGCCGGAGGACATGGAGAAAACTACGTTTATCACACCTTGGGGAACATTTTGCTACAAGGTAATGCCTTTCGGTCTGAAGAACGCAGGGGCCACTTACCAACGAGCAATGGTTACTTTGTTTCATGACATGATTCATCATGAGATTGAAGTCTACGTTGATGACATGATTGCGAAGTCCCAAACGGAGGAGGGACACCTGGTCAATTTGCTGAAGCTTTTTGAGAGGCTTAGGAAGTTCAGGTTGCGGCTGAATCCTAACAAGTTTACTTTCAAAGTACGATCTAGAAAACTACTGGGGTTTATTGTGAGTGAAAGAGGCATTGAGGTTGATCCTGCGAAGATAAAAGCAATACAAGAAATGCCAGCGCCAAAAACCGAAAAAGAAGTTCGTGGTTTCCTAGGCAGAATAAACTACATTGCAAGGTTTATTTCTCAGCACACGGCCACGTGTGAACCGATGTTCAAACTACTAAAGAAAGATCAGGTGATTATCTGGAACGAGGATTGCCAGAAGGCATTTGATAAGATAAAACAGTATCTACAGGAACCTCCGATCTTGATACCCCCAGTGGCCGGAAGACCCTTAATCATATACTTGACAGTTCTTGAGAATAGTATGGGGTGTGTTCTCGGTTAGCACGACGAGACGGGCAGAAAGGAGCATGCCATTTACTATTTGAGTAAAAAGTTCACAGATTGTGAATCTCGTTACTCGATGTTGGAAAAGACGTGTTGTGCACTAGCCTGGGCTGCCAAACGTTTACGACAGTACATGCTCAACCACACAACCATGCTAATTTCGAAGATGGATCTGATCAAGTACGTCTTCGAGAAGCAAGCGCTTTCGGGCAGGATTGCCAGATGGCAAATGGTGTTGACAGAATATGACATCCAGTACGTTTCCCAGAAGGCCATCAAGGGAAGCGTATTGTCTGAATACCTTGCCGAACAGCCGATTGAAGATTATCAACCGATGAAATTTGAATTCCCTGATGAGGATATCATGTTTCTCAAAGCGAAAGATTGTGATGAACCGTTGCCCGACGAGGGTCCAGACAGGAAATCCCAATGGAAATTGATATTTGACGGGGCGGTTAATTCTTACGGAAGTGGCATTGGGGCAATCATCACAACTCCTCATGGATCCCACATCCCGTTCACTGCTAGACTGACGTTTCCGGTGACCAATAATGAAGCAGAGTACGAAGCATGCATTATGGGTCTAGAAGAAGCAATTGATTTGAGAATCAAGAACCTAGATGTGTATGGTGACTCGACACTTGTGATTAACCAGATTAAAGGGGAGTGGGAGACTCGTCAATCAAATTTGGTGTCGTACATGAATTATTCCAGAAGGCTGCTTCCGTTCTTTGACCGAGTGAAACTCCATCATTTGCCCAGAGCTGAAAATCAAATGGCTGATGTCTTAGCCACATTGGCTTCGATGTATAAAGTCAATTTTTGGAATGAAGCTCCAAGGATTGTCCTTTCTCGTCTTGATAGACCTGCATTCGTCTTTGCGATCGAGGAAGCCTCTGATGGCAAGCCATGGTTCAATGATATCCAGACTTTCCTTATGACTAAGGAGTATCTTGAGGGAGCGTCAACCCAGGATAAGAAGACTTTGAGGAGGATGTCTGGAAACTTTTATCTCAATCCTGATGGAGTTCTGTATAAAAGAAACCATGATCTCGTGCTACTCAGATGTGTAGATGAGAGAGAAGTGAGTATGCTCATGGAAGAAGTCCATGAAGGCACATTTGGTACGCACGCCAGCGGGCATGCTATGACAAGAAAGATCCTGAGGGCAGGATATTACTGGCTGACGATGGAGTCGGATTGCTTTAAATTCGCGAAGAGATGTCATAAATGCCTGATTTATGCTGATAAGATTCATGTGCTACCGTGCCCGTTGAATGTCATGTCCTCCCCGTGGCCGTTCTCCATGTGGGGCATCGACATGATAGGCAAGATCGACCCCACTGCATCTAACGGTCATCGCTTCATTCTAGTAGCCATTGACTACTTCACCAAGTGGGTGGAGGCAGCCTCATATGCTAACATGACCAAACAGGTGGTGGCTAAATTCATAAAGAGGGACATCATCTGTCGTTATGGAATTCCCGAGCGGATCATTACTGATAATGGTTCGAACTTGAATAACAAGATGATGAAGGAGTTGTGCCAGAGTTTCAAGATTGAACACCACAACTCATCTCCTTACCGGCCGAAGATGAATGGCGCCGTTGAAGCGGCCAATAAGAACATCAAGAAGATTGGCAGAAGATGGTTGTGACCTATAAGGATTGGCACGAGATGTTGCCATTCGCACTGCATGGTTATCGTACAACGGTACATACGTCAACCGGGGCAACTCCTTTCTCACTGGTGTACGGTATGGAAGATGTCCTACCGTTAGAAGTTGAGATCCCTTCTTTACGAGTTTTGGTTGACGTGAAACTCGATGAGGCAGAATGGATTAAGAACCGACTAAACCAACTCAGCCTGATGGACGAGAAGAGGTTAGCATCGATTGCATATGGTCGTCTATACCAGAGCCGAATGAAGAAAGCTTATGATAAAAAGATGCGTCCTAGAAGCTTTCATACGGGTGATCTCGTCCTGAAGAAGATTATTCCTCCACACTCCGAACACCGGGGCAAGTGGACTCCCAATTACGAAGGTCCGTACGTCGTCAGCAAGGTCTTCTCGGGAGGAGCCTTGTTGTTATCCACGATGGATGTCGAAGATTTTGCATCTCCGGTGAATGCGAACGCAATTAAAAAATACTTTGCTTAAAGAATGACCCGCTGGAAAGAAAAAGAATATCCAGGCAAAAATGGGGCATCCCGGCGAACCATAAAAAAGGAAAAGGGTTCGGGCAAAAATTAGGGATATAAATGAAAAAATGTACACCCGCAAAGTCGAAAACCCGGAAGGGCGACTCTGGCAAAAAAGGGTATCCCGGTGAATCGAAAACCCGAAAGGGCGATTCAGGCAAAAGTTAGGGATTTGAAAAAGCAAATGACCGTGTTTCGCGTGTGGACTTTCATTGTTTAGTGGTTTGGAAGACCTGGGGGCCGTTTATCTGAATCAATCTCTTCTGAAGCTGAGGCGTCGAAGAAGTATCGAAGTCGAGTGGGTCATAGAAGGATCAACTCATGGTGTTCGTCTATGCCGCATTGCCGACATTTGTGTATATACTGATGTATTTATGCTTTATATTTGCGCAGCTTCCTCATTCCAGGAGCTTGCATCTGTTGTAAAACATTTTCACCCATTCAGGGGTTCGTCATCAATAAAATATATACTATTCAGGAATTTTGTTTGTTTGTTTAGCATCTATCTGTTTTGTTTGCGAGAAAGAACGCCGATGTTTTTGATAAAATGCGCATATATAAACTTACTGGCCTAGGCCGCTGATTGTTGAAACAATGAATTACTTGAACATTGTCACAAGATGATAACCTTGATAGGTCCCTTTGAGAAGGGTATCTTGTTTGTTTGTTTGTGTTGTTGCAGGAATGACATATTCCAGGTAGTGCGCCGTATGCGTTCCCAAGCAGGATGATTCCTTCTTCACCAGCAAGTTCAGCAGCATCTCCCCACGGAGCCCGAACATGGGATGGTGAACGTTGATATGTATCCCCCAGGAAGAGAAGATTCTACCCAATCAGATGTATCCTGAAGGATCATCATTTCCCCAGCTGAGTCATACACTAAAGTGTACGTTCATTCCCTAGCACTGGGTCAAAGTGCAGTTCTCGTAGCAAACTATCCGCAAGTATGCAACACTCGATAGCGTAGACTGAAGTCTCCAGCGGAATTGAAATCCCCCACAGAGTCGTATTCTCCCAGCAAGCAGGATGATTCCTTCTACCCCAGCCGAGCTGGCAAATCCCCAAAAGAGTCGAGTCCTTGGAAGCCGTTTGGGCCATGATTGGTTTTCCCTAGTAGCGTGTTGAATAACTGATGTTGTATTTCCCCATCGAAGTTATTGCTTAAGATGATTCTTACAAATCCCCGGTGAAGTCGCCAGAGTGGGTTACTCAAGTTGATGCTTAGAGTCCCCGGCAGAGTGTTTGCTCAGGATGATTCCTGAAATCTCCAGCAGAGTTATTTGTCCAAGATGATTCTTGAAGTCCTCAGCAGAGTTGATTCACCCAGAATGATTTCTGGATCCCCGAAGCAGAGTTACTTGATAGTTCTCCAGAATCCCCAGCGGAGATGTGTCATCCCTAGCAGGTTTCTAAACAGCGAAGTTGAAACTTCCCTTGAAGACTTGATGATTGAAGTCCGGCAGCGGTGCCGAAACCCCAGACTTACTGATGAAGTCTAATTGCGAGGTCAAAGCAGTTTGCCTAGCCGACGCAGGGTGCCTGATGGCAAAAGAATGTCTATCCTTATTGGTCCATGATGGATTAAGGATCCAATTTTAAGACTTACTGACGAAGTCCAACTGTGAAGTCAACGCAGTTCTCTCAGCTGATGCGGAGTGCCTGATGGCAGAAGCTTGGATGTCCCCAAGTGGTTCATGATTGACTGAGAATCCTATTCCCGACTTACTGACGAAGTCCGGCTGACGCCCGAAAATTTCTTTGAATGCCCAACGGCATAATTAACTTGATTGTTAAAAAGTCCCTAACGACCTGATGAGTCCCGAGGAATTCTTCTGCTATGACGCAGAACGCCTGACGGCATAATCAACCATCCATTGCCAGTTACCGTGTAACCGGTGATTCTTTGATGACCTGAGGACGAAGCTCTACAAAAAAATCAGATGATCATCCCGACGGAGGTTTGAGATTAGACCCTTCACCAATTACCGTGTGACCAATTCCCTGGCAGAGTTGCCATGCAACTGTCATGCTCAATTTTGAAGATGTTCCTACCAATCAGAGTATCGTTTACCTGTGCGGAGGAAGATCGCCCGTTACCGTGCAACCGGTGATCCCTTGATGATTTGAGGACACAATGATATTAGATAAATCAGAGAATCATCCTGACGGAGGTTCTGATCTGTATTTCTCCAGCTAGTTGTCGTGCAGTTATTATTTCAGTTTCCGAAGATTTGTTCCCATCAGAGTACCGTGTACTTATGCAGTTGGCAAATTTCCGGGTTTGTTGGTATTCAACCGTCTCGTACCTTGATTGTTTGAGAACCGTTCGCTTCTCACCCAGTCAGGTCCAAGCCGTTTGAACAGGGGCAGCTGTTGCACCCCAAAATTTGCCCAACATTTCTTTACCTAACTTATGTTTCATTTCATTCACATTAGCATCATCATTTGCATTTCATTGACATGTATGCAGGAGATCAAGAGGTATGATCACCAATCAAGATCTATACAAGACTATGAAGCCAACTAAGAAGTTTATTCAGGTACTCAAGGGTTGATATCCTTGTCAGAGAAGTTGAAAGATCCTCAGAAAGAGTGGTTGAAACCAAGAGGGTGTGTCTCCTAACTTGAGAGTTGTAGAAAGCCATCAGATGATTCTGAAGCCATGAAGATGGACTTGAGGTCTTGAGAGAGCTCATGAGAAGTGTTGAAGATCACTTTGAGGCCTAGACATGTCATTGTGCAAGAATAAGAAGGCTCAGCCATGAGTGGTGCAGCTAGGGTTTGACTGGGTCAACCCTAAGTCAACTGATGATTTGAAAGAGGTTGAGACCTAATTCAAGAGCCATGTGATCATGGATTGCTACATTGAGATGTTCTAAGGATGATTCCAAGGTTAATTCATCATGATTGAAGAGTTTGAGAAGTTTCGGGCTAGGGTTTCTAAGACTTGACAGTGTAAAATCCCCTAGTTTGACCCATGACTTCAAGGCCATTTAACTCAAGATATGATCTTCATCTCATCTTGACCCCAACATGATTGTTGTAGGTCATGATCATAGATTTAATTTGAGTACTAGAAGTCCTTGATAGGGTTTATAGAACTCAAGTTATGAGCCAGACAAGTTACAAGTCATCTGAGGCATGTGAATTTGGAGCTTGAAAGTTACCCAACTTGCATGACACTTTTGCCCTAGAAGGATGATTCTTATGAAGTTTTGGTCAACATGAATGTTATTCCTTTATCTCTTAGCTTTCTAAAGAGTACTAGAAGTCCATGATTGGATGTGTAGAACTCAAGTTATGGCTTTGACAAGTCAAGGGTATTTTGGGTATTTGGACATTACAGGTCATTTTGAATCATAAGTCAATTTCACCATCTTGCAAGCCTCAAATGGATTTTTTTTCAACATGAAAGTTGTTCAAAATGATGTTTGTAGCTTTTCTAGGTATCAAGAGTCCATTGATATGGATTACATCAAGCATTGGTGGAGGAAAGTTCATATAAAAGCCATTTTAATGAATTAAAATGAGAAAATCAAAACAATTGAGAATAACATGTTTTCAAGTCAAATTTGTAGTCATTTTGAATGGAATTGATGTTCTAAGGAGATTGGCATTATTACATTTTTGGTTTGAAGTCCATAACATGGCCATTTGGAAGGTTGCTTCACAAATAAGAAACGCATCTCACACACTCCATATGTTGAAATCAAAGGAAGGAAACCACATCGCTACATTCCACAAGACTTAAGTGAATGGTTTGGATTGAGTTTGGTTAATGAACAAGGCTTGAAGGTGGATATCAACTTTGGAAATTTGGAAGAAAGGTGAAAATCAAAAACTCATGAATGGGCCTGGTTTGGGCCTCTAATCCATTGAAACAGAATATAAAAAGGATTTAGAACAGAATTGGAAGGTTCTGGTGATCATTTTCGTGGAGAAGCCATTGGAGAGAAGTGAAGAAGCAAGCTTGGAATTGAAAATTCATTTTTGAGAATCAAGAGTTTTCAACCAGAGTTGAGCATCAAGAAGCATTCACCATTGATCATTGAAGGTTTCTGGAACATTTGGAAGAGAATTGAGGCTCGAGTCCACTGCAATCCAAGCTCAAAGCCAGGTTTTAAATTCTTGAAATCTCTCTCTGATTATGTGTTTTTAGTGAACTAGAAGCATGCGGTTAGGTTCTATTCATGATCTAGATGGATTTTGGATAGTTAATTTCAACTTTAGAGACAATTTAGGGTTAATTGCATTTTCGGTTGAGATGGTTATCTCAAGATTCTTGCGTTGTTAGAGCGAATAAGTGGTATGGTTGAATTGCTGGTGAAATTCGGGTCAAGTTTCATGTAGAGATCGTGGCCATTGGTGGCCTGTAGATGAACTTAGGGTTGCGCCAGGGTGGCTGGAAAAGCCACCGGCAGTTGGCTTCGCGCGCGCAGACTTGCAGGTTTAAAAGGTTGAAGATGAAGTCTGGGCCGTCCGTTCATGTTCAAACCTTGACTCAGTCTATCCATTCAAGCGCGTATGTTGTGCCACTTATCCCCACGTCCAAACACAGTGTTTGGTTTATTGAACTTCAGACTTTGTTTGCTTCGCTGTGTAGACCAAGGAGGAACGAGTTCGAGTCCTGGCATGTATTCTTTTTTCTCTTTCAGCAATTTTTGAAGTGAGCATGAGGAATTTAGAGCGCATGGGCCTTGGTATTTTCTTGCTATTCACACTCCCCTCTGGCCCAACCCAAGGATTTGAACTGATTATATTTGCTATTCAGCACGCTGGTTTTGTTTATTTCTTTTGTAATTCTTTTAAATTCATCATTTCATGTTAGTTTGAAAACAATTCATGAAAAATAGAAAAATAGGTCAATTAATTCCATATTTTTCCCCCTGATTCATGATTGAATCTAGAATTTTTTTGAATAAAAATATTAGGAAAATCAGGCATTTTCAATTTTTGAGCATTTTTTACATTTTATTTGATAATAGAGTCGCCATGGTTGATACCTTTGTTTGATGATTTTAGTGTGAGCACTTGGTAATGATTTTTGGCTTGATTTTTTGTGTGTGATTAGCTGAGACGTGTATGCTCCCATATTATTTTTATCACATTTTTGTGATGAAATTAGGTGTGGTTTTTAGGTTGAAACTTTAGGTGCTTCCTTTTAGGGTTTAGGTTTAGTACCTTGTAGTGTAGAATTTATTTCTAGGTCTTATTTGAGGATTTGGTCTCTGGAATTAACATGGTAGAGTCATGATTGACATAGGTTCCCATAGTTATTTTTGTAGGATTTTACAATTGGTTTTAGTATTTTAGTTAGGATTAACTTTAGTACTAGGTTTTAGGTGATCCTAACTTGCTAACTCAACTAGAATGACTTCATTAGTTCCCTTAGACTAGGGTTTTGCTTCTCTTGCTCTTGGATGATGATGAAGACATGTGGGGGCTGCTTTGGAATGCATGGTGGAGTTTGGGCATGAAGTTTGCTCTCCCTTTGGTGTAGTTTGTTTAGGGTTAAGGATTAGGGTTTTAGGGAGATCTCTTAGAATAGATTTTCTTCCTTCATGAAACATGGAAGGTGTTGATCACTTCCATTCCTCCCTATGATGTAAGGTCCCATTGTGAAGACCCCATCCCTCCTTTGGTAGGGTGAGTGGCTCCTCACTAATTGGTAGAACCTTTGAGGGTTCCTTTCCTTGATGGTGGAGTTCTTAGAGGTGACCTTTGGTCTTCACTTTGCTTCTCCCTATCCCCACCTTGCTCTTGTTAGATGAATCTTTCTCCCTTGCTAGAGGATGGAGTTCCTTGCTAGAAGATTGAAGATTCTAGAGGTTGCCACTTCCCTTTTGTTTGAAGACTGCCTTTGGAGCTGAAGCTTGAAGATCAAGAAGAACAAGTTGACACTTGTGAAGAAGATCAAATTGAGATTGAAGAAAGAGCTGAAGCTTGAAGAAGTTGGAGAACAAGTTGATACTTGTGTTTGACGCATTGAAAGCTTGAAGAATCAAGTTGAGACTTACTATTGAATATGAAAGCCTTAAGGAACATTTCAGACTGAGGACTGAACTGCTGTCAGAAGGATTGCTTTGCTGTAAAGTTGTGGAAGCTGTTGATTTGCTTTCTTTCCTGTCTGTTTTCTTTCTGTGTAACTGTATTGCTGTGACTTGTTTGATTTGCTTGATGCATTAGAATAAGTTCATGTTTAGACTGCTTTAAGCTAGGAGCATGACTGCACTAGAGGTTGAGTTGCTCCCTCTGCTTGTATTTTTACTGTATGGCTTTGCTTGTGGGTATTCGGTAGAGCCCTACTCCCTTGCCTATGTGGTTTGTGATTTGTTTGATGGCATTTTATTTCTCTGTATGATTGCAGTTATTCATATCTGGCTTGAGGTTGAGATGAGCTTGTGGAGGCTGATGCCCCACACACATTTCCTCCCTCACTTGCATTGCGTGCATTCTACAGTCGTTTACTATTTACTGTTTAAGCTTATGCTTTATCTGTTTTTGTATCCCTTTGACATGATCCCCTAGGAATCTCACTTCCTTTGATAAGGAAGTGATGATTATAACTTTAGGTTGAAACCTATGCATGATAACATCTAGGAGTTCCCTGTTTCAAACTTCAACCATAGGAAGAATCCTTGGCATGACAACATTAGGACTTGATAGTCTCCCCTTAGTTGAGCCTGTTCCCTCTTCTCATCTCAAACAACAGTAAAAAACGTAATAAAGGCAAGTTAGTACAAGCACGTTATGAGCCTTAAGCTACTTGGGTAATGATAATTGAGCGGCCTCCTCTCAATCGTCTAGAATGTTTAGTATACGTCCTTTGGACGATATGCGACGCATTCGTTCCCAGGTCATAGTCTCTAGTGCTGTACAAACTACAGACAAACATAAAAAACAGTTCTTCCGTAAAAGACAGAAAACGAACTTCAGACCTTTTTGCCCCGTGGGCCCATAATTCAAAGGAAGCTTTTCTGAAGAAAAGAGTGTCGTTAACTCCCAGTTCTACCGTAAACGGTAATGCCTAAGTCTCCAAAGGTCGAGCTGCGTACACCAAACTGCTAGAACTGTTTGTTAACCCTACTCGATAAAACAGATGAATCTAAATTCCCGTAATTCGTATTATCCCGAACTACGTAAGCTCTGATCTCTCATACCTATTGAGAGTATGTAGGCACAATACTGATGTATTGGCGAGCCACCTTCCCCCATCACCCGTAGTTAGTCGAACTACGTTGACTCTGATTTCTCATTCTCTAATGAGAATACGTAGGCATAAAGCGTGATGCTTTATCGAGTCATTTTATTTTCTTTTTCAGACCAGCCTTGATAGGTAGATAGTAAACAAACCCGTCAGATAAACACAACAAACGTGGATCCCATCGAGTACGATGGACGTGAGGGGTGCTAATACCTTCCCCTTGTGTAACCGACTCCCAAACCCAGACAATGGTTGCGATGACCTTGTCTTATACCTTTTCGTCAGGTTTTTACGATTGTTTCCTTTCCCGTTCTGAGGGATAAATAACGAAAGGTGGTGAATCTTCTGTTTTTCTGGCACCTTATTTTCGCGGTAGCGACACATGCTTCATACTCAGCTTCATTATTGGTGCAAGCAAACGTTAACCGGGTAGTAAACGATATGTGAGAACCATGAGGAGTTGTAATAATTGCCCCGAATCTGTTGCCGTATACATTATATCTTCATTGTTGCACCCCAAAATTTGCTCAACTTTTCTTTACCTAGCTTGTGTTTCATTTCATTCACATTAGCATTATCATTTGCATTTCATTGACATGTATGCAGGAGATCAAGAGGTATGATTACCAATTAAGAGCTATACAAGAATGTGAGGCTAGCTAAGAAGGTTATTCAGATGTTCAAGGGTTGATATCCTTGTCAGAGAAGTTAAAAGATCCTCAGAGAGAGTGATTGAAACCAAGAGGGTGTGTCTTCTAACTTGAGAGTTGTGGGAAGCCATCAGATGATTCTGAGGCCATGAAGATGGACTTGAGGTCTTGAGAGAGCTCATGAGAAGTGTTGAAGATCACTTTGAGGCCTAGACAGGTCATTGTGCAAGATTAAGAAGCCTCAACCATGAGTGGTGCAACTAGGGTTTGACTAGGTCAACCCTAAGTCAATTGATGATTTGAACAAGGTTGAGACCTAATTCAAAGGCCATGTGATCATGGATTGATACTTTGAGATGTTATAAGGATGATTCCAAGGTCAACTCATCATGATTGAAGAGTTTGAGAAGTTTCAAGCTAGGGTTTCTAAGGCTTGACAGTGTAAAATCCCCTAGTTTGACCCCTATCTTCAAGGCAATTTAGCTCAAGATGTGAGTGTCATATCATCTTTCCCCCAACATGATTGTTGTAGAGCATGGTCTTAGATTTAATTTGAGTGCTAGAAGTCCTTGATAGGATTTGTAGAACTCAAGTTATGGCTTTGACAAGTTACAAGTCATCTGAGGTATGTGAATTTGGAGCTTGAAAGTTACCCAACATGCATGAAACGTTTGCCCTAGAAGGATGCTTCCTATGAACTTTTGTTCAACATGAATGTTGTTCCTTATCCTCTTATATTTCTAGAGAGTACTAGAAGTCCTTGATAGGATTTTTAGAACTCAAGTTATGGCTTTGACAAGTCAAGGATATTTTGGACATTTGGAGATTATAGGTCATTTCAATCATAAGTCCATAACTCCTATTTGCAAGCTTCAAATGGGAAAATGTTCAACATCAAACTTGTTCAAAATGATGTTTTGAGTCTAACCAAGTGGTCATGAGAGGTTGTAATTGCTTGTAACTTAAAATTGCAAAATTGACCTAAAAAGGAAGAATTAAAGTTCATTAAAAGGACCAAATTTGTGATATTTCATTCCAAGGCCAAAATAAGACATGTAATATGTCATTTTGATCAGAAATGGCATTTTAAAGACAATGGCAATAGCACTTTTCTCATTTGAGGTCAAAATCATGGAGTTGCATTTTGTTACTTAAGACTTAAGTTACATATGCCAAACTACACATAAGATCAAATACATGGCTCCAACCCATTCAAACACATCCAAAATGTCATCTAAGGAAAATTTGAACACAAAGAATAGTGAATACAAGCTGCTGCAAGAACTGATATGAACATAGCATGACATGATATTTCAAGTGACATGAGATATTGAAATTCTCATTAGATTGATCCAGAACTTTCTAGATCATTCATTCATGTTCTGTATAAGCATATGAAGTGATTCAGAGCACTGGTTGGTGAGAATTGAGAGAGGAGAGTGAGATTTCACTTTGAAATTTCTTCTTGCAAATCCAATTCTGTTACAAGGTTTGAAGCCATTTCAGTCCAAGTTCTTGATCCCAATAGCTTGCTCTGAGGTTGGTGATCAATTCCAAATCAAATTCAAGGCAAGATCGTGGGAGAATTGGGAGTTGGCACTTGGATTTCTTCATCTGCAACTCATAGTCGGGTTCAAAGATTCAGAGTATTTCAATCCATTTGGTTGCATACAGAACCTTCCTTGGAGGCTAGTGAAGGAGTCTGCAAGTTCTTGAGGGTTGATTTGAAGATTCAACCACTCTGTTCACACGATTTTACCAGGTATGCAATTCTCATTCCATGGCTTAATTTAAGTAGAATCAATGGGAATTGTTAGGCCAGATGCATTGTAGATTGATGTAGGAAGGTTTTTGGATCATTAATTTGAAGATTAGTGACCAATTAGGGTTTATGCCATTTTCGGTTGAGATCGTACCTTTGCAAATCTTGAACTTTTAGAATGATTAAGTAGCATAGGAAGATTCCTTGTGAAATTTGGGATAAGATTCATGTAGAGACCATTTGGAATGGAGGTCTGTGGAGAGAGTTAGGGTTGGGAGAGGATGATCGGAGAAGTCACCGGTGGTGACTCTAGCGCGCGCAGGTGAGGGGAGTTCAGAAATTCAAAAGGAAGAAGATGATCCCAGAGCCATTGGATTGGGCTGAAGACTTTGACCTGTGAGGGATCCAACGGCCACGAGTGGTTTTCATTTTGTGAAGAATTCTGAGTTATGTTCAAACGCAGTGTTTCATTAATGTAATCTGGGTGGGCTTAGTGCAGATTGATACTCACACCCCCTTTTTGGGCCCAACCCTGAAATGAACTGAATTTTGTTGCTACCTGCACCACGCGTTTATCATTTTCTTTTGATTTTCTTTTATTTTTTCATTTCATTCATGGTTATTGAATAATTCATAAAAAATTGAAAAATGACTCAATTAATTCCATTCTTTTTGCCATGGATTCATGGTTGAATCTAGTTTTTTTTAGAGAAAAATATTAATATTTCATGCATTTATGATTTTATTAGCATTTTTTACATTTTAATTGATATTAAAATAATCATGGTTGATGCTTGATCTTGTTGAATTTGGTTTGATCATGTGATGATGGTTCTTGCCCTGATTTTTTGTGTGTAGCTAGCATAGATATGCATGCTCCCCCTAGATTTTTCTCACATTTTTGTGATGAATGTAAGTGGTAGTTTTAAGTTGAAACTTTAGGAGCTCCATTTTTAGGGTTTATGGTTGATACCTTATGATTTAGGTTTTATTTCTAGAGCTTGGTCGATGATTCAACCTCTGATTTTTGTATGGTAGGTCCATGATTGAATTAGGGTCCATTAGGAATTTTTGTAGGAATTTACAATGTAGTTTGCTATTTTTGTTTGATTTTAGTTTAGGTGCTAACTTTAGATGATTCTAAAGCACTAACTCAACTAGAATGACTTCATTAGTTCCCTTAGGTTAGGGTTTTGTCTCTCTTGCCCTTGGAGGATGTTTAAGGCAATTTGAGGATGCAAGGGAATGCTTAAGGAAGCTTGGATGTGAAGATCTCCCCTTCTTTTGGTGTAGTGTTGATTAGGTGTTAAGATTAGGGTTTGTAGGCAGAGCTTCTAGATAGATTCTCTTCCTTCATAAACATGGAAGATGTTGATCACTTCCATTCTTCCCTATGATGCAAGGTCCCCTTGTAAAGGCCTCATCCCTCCTTTGGTAGGATGTGTGGCTCTTTACAAATTGGTAGAACCTTTGAGGGTCCCTTTCTTTGATGATAGGATGCTTAGTGGTGACCTTTGGTCTTCACTCTGCTACCAATCATCCAAACTTTGCTCTTGTTAGATGAATCTTTTCTTCCTTTCTAGAGGATGGAGTTTATTGCTTGAAGAGAGTGAGGGATAGGAGTTGATACTTCTTTGTGTTTGAAGATTACCCTTAGGAGCTGAAGCTTGTAGATCAGGAAGATCAAGTTGATATTTGTAAGGAGGGGAGAGCTGAAGCTTGAAGGTCCAGAAGAACAAGTTGACACTTGTGAAGAAGGTCAAATTGAAATTGAGTGAAGAGCTGAGGCTTGAAGAAGAAAGAACAAGTTGATACTTATGTTGATACATTGAGAGCCTGAAAGACAAGTTGATACTTGCAATGGGGATTGAAGCCTGAAGGTGGAAACTACTGAAGAGCTGAGGCTTGAGGAAGAAAGAATAAGTTGATACTTATGTTTGATAGTTTAGAAGCAAGTTGACACTTGCTATTGAAGATGATAGCCTTGAAGAGCAGTTGAAGACTGAAGACTGAACTGCTGTCAGAGGAGAGCTCTGCTGGGGAAGCTGTTGATCTGCTTTCTTTTCCTGTCTGTTTTCTTTCTATGCAACTGTATTGATGTGACTTGTTTGATTTGCTTGATGCATTAGAATAAGTTCATGTTTAGACTGATTTAAGCTAGGAGCATGATTGCACTAGAGGTTGAGTTGCCCCTTCTGCTTGTATTTTTATTGTATGGCTTTGCTTGCGGGTATTTGGTAGAGCCCAACTCCCTTGCCTATGTGGTCTGTGGTGTTTGCTTGATGGCATTTTATTTCTTCTGTATGATTGCAGTTATTCATATATGGCTTGAGGTCGAGACGAGCTTGTGGAGGCTGATGCCACACACATTTCCTCCCTCACTTGCATTGCATGCATTTTACAGTTGTTTCCTGTACTGTTTACTGTTTACTGTTTAAGCTGATGCTTTATCTGTTTCTGTTTATCATTGACATGATCCCCTAGGAATCTCACTTCCTTTGATAAGGAAGTGATGATTAGAACTTTAGGTTGAAACCTATGCATGATAACTTCTAGGAGATCCCTGTTTCAAACCTCAACCATAGGATGAATCCTTGGCATGACAACATTAGGACTTGATAGTCCCCCCTTAGTTGAGCCTGTTCTCTCTTCTCATCTCAAAACAAGTTAAAATACAGTAATAAAGGTTAACTGACGTCGTACATTACGAGCCTTAAGCTACCTGAGAAAGGATTATTGGAGAGTTTATTTTCAACAGTCTGGATGTTTAGTATGGCACCCTTTGGGTGACATGCGACGCATTCACTCTTAGGTCATAGTCTCTAGTGCGATATTAGTTGCAAACATCCATAAAAAACAATTCTTCTGTAAAAGACAGAAAACAAACTTCAAACCTTTTTGCCCCGTGGGCCTATAATTCAAAGGAAGCTTTTCTGAAGAAAAGAGTGTCGTTAACTCCCAGTTCTACTGCAAACAGTAACGCATAAGTCTCCAAGGGTCGAGCTGCGTACGCCAAACTGCTGGAACTGTTTGTTAACCCTACTCGATAAAATAGATGAATCTGAATCCCTGTAATCCGTATTATCCCGAACTACGTAAGCTCTGATCTCTCATATCTGTTGAGAGTACGTAGGCACAATACTGACGTATTGGCGAGCCACCTTCCCCGTAACCCGTAGTTAGTCGAACTACGTTGACTCTGATTTCTTATTCTCTGATGAGAATACGTAGGCATAAAGCGCGACGCTTTGCCGAGTCATTTTCTTTTCTTTTCAGACCAGCCTTGATAGGTAGATAGTAAACAAACCCGTTAGATAAACACAACGAGCGTGGATCCCATCGAGTATGATGGACGTGAGGGGTGCTAATACCTTCCCCTTGCGTAACCGACTCCCGAACCCAGACAAGGGTTGCGATGACCTTGTCTTATACCTTTTCGTCAGGTTTTTCCGATCGTTTCCTTTCCCGTTCTGAGGGATAAATAACGAAAGGTGGCGACTCTTCTGTTTTGCCGACACCTTATTTTTGCGGTAGCGACCGCTGGCGACTCTGCTGGGGACGTGATAGTTTCCTGGGGATCCAACGTCCCTTATGCGAGTCAGTTAAGGGATCCAACGTCCCCTGCGGGAGTCAATCCTAGCGCTTGTATGTTTACTTGTTGGGTTGTGTTTATTTATCGCATTTTATTTCCCGCACTTTATTTTCAGTATGATATGATTATCTGTGCTGTTGTGGGAAGGGCATTCTGATGAGTGAGAAGCCAGACCCAGGCTTGAGTATACCTAGCATTAGTTGTGGAAATTAGTGGGCGCGTGCTTGCTTTGCAGGCACTAGTGTCTCATGAAATCCACGCTCAGACGAGGTTCTCCCGGTTGACTTCTTTTCCGGCCCTTTGGGCCTGAGGGGTTGTTGGTTTGGAGGATTGTCGACTCTGGGGACCGATCATTTGGAATTCAGCTGAGTGAGGCCTCTTCAGGAGACGGTGATGCCACACCTTCTGGGTATCGTATCACCCCTCTTGAATGTCTGTGACGCTGATGACCGCATAGGATGCTGAACTTGTGTCAGTTTAGGTCCATACCTATGAGCAGGGTTGGGTTTGTTGCAGGAAGCCTTAACCTTCAGACTACCTGGTTTTCTTGATAGTGAATCAGTTTTGTTGGTATCAGAGGTCCTCATCATCAGATGTGTATGTGTTCTTGACAGAGCAGATTTATGGTCCTGTATCAGAGGTCCTTATTATCAGATATGTGTGTTCTTGACATAGCAGATTTATGGTCCGATATCAGGGTTTTCTTCTCATCAGAGATAATGGTTGTTCTTGACAGAGCAGTATTGTGGTTTTGTTGATACATAACATTTGTCTCCTCTACAGCATAGCCGTCTTGATCTCCTGCTGCATGATTGCATTTTACATTGCTTTGCATACCCATTTGCATTTCATTAACGTGTGTCTGTGTTGCAGGTACTGTTTCCCCCGATTCAGGTTTTCTTGCCTTCTGTTGTGCTATTATGGGTTCTCTGAGGAATACTGTGGCTTACAAGCTCCCTACTCCTGATGTTGTTCAGCTGACTGGTTTGATTGCTTTGGCAGATGATTCTGTGAGAGGTGAATTCAGAAAGGCTTATGGGAAACTGTTCAGCTTGGTTCGTAAACCCTCTGTGTTTGAGTTGAATGGGTTGCACGCCTTGCTGCAGTTCTACGACCCTCCTTTGAGATGCTTCACTTTCCAGGACTTTATTCTCGCATCCACACTAGAGGAGTATGTTGATTTTTTAGGTGTGCCTATCAAGAGTCAGATGCCCTTTGTTCATATGGATGCTGAGCCTAATCTGGCTAGTCTAGCTCCCTCACTTCACCTAGATGCCTCCGAGTTGGTCTTGTCTAGTTGGAACAAGGTTCCCGGTTTCTCCTTGCAGTTCCTAGTGGGAAAAGCTCAGCAGTGCGCCAAAGACGGTTGTTGGATCGTGTTCAACGCCATCCTTGCTCTGTGCATATACGGCATCATTTTGTTCCCCAATATGCCCGACTTTGTGGACTTCGACGCTTTTCACATCTTTGCAGCAGGGAATCCAGTCCCTACCTTAATTGGAGATGTTTACCATTCCGTCCACTACAAAATTGAGAACAGAAGGGGTAAGAATGTCTCGTGCTGTGTACCCCTGCTCTATAGATGGCTTGATAGTCATCTGCCCAAGAAGGGTCCATTTGCTTCGTCTGCAGCCACAGCTGAGTGGCCTGAGCGTTTGATGAGTCTGTCAGCGGAGGATATTGACTGGTTTGATAGAAATAGGTTGGGTACTGAGATTATCTTCAGCTGCAGCGGGTTTCCGAACGTGCCTTTGATAGGCAGGAAGGGCTGTATAAACTATAATCCATCTCTGCTGGTCCGACAGTTTGCTTATGCTTTGAGAGCTCCGCCGAAGGATGAAAAGGTGCAGGAATCTCTGTACCTCACTGGTCTTCTAGAGGGGGATATGTTATCTAAGCTTCAGCACGCTTGGAATGGTATCAGTAAGCAGGGAAAACCGTTGCTGGGAAAGAGTAATAGCCAAGCCTACGCTCCGTATGCGACTTGGATCAGAGCCAGAGCAGATGCTATAGGGATGCCGTTTCCACATGCCAAGCTAGAAAGCCCTCCAGTGATTGAAGAGCTTACCATCGTGCCTATTCAGCAGCATAATCAGGTGTTAGCTGAGAGAGATGAGCTGAAGAAGGCAAATGAAGAACTGGAGAAGGAATTGGCTCAACTCAGAAGCGAGAAAAGCGAAGCCGTCCATTCCTTCAAGAGGCAGACAGAGCTGGTGAACCAGTTAGGAACAGACTTAACTAAGCAGATAGCTGAGCGTGAGCGCTTGGGTCGAGACTTCAAAGCTGACAATGATGTACTAGCCACTAAGAAGCAGCACTTGGATGAAGCGTACCGGAGAATATCCAAGTTTAATCAGCATTGGAAGGCCACCCTAGCCAACGGCAAGGAACGGGAGGACAAACTGAAGCAGCAGATCTCCAAGCTGAAAGCCCAGGTGAAGGCTAGTGAGAAGAGGTTTGACGAAGAAACCGCTCGCAGATATGCCGCTGAAGGCCTACTCAACAAGGCTCTTGCTAACCTGAAGGAGCGCAAATTGACGTTTGAATCCAAGAAGCAGAAGCTAAAAGATTGTTTCGGCGAAGGAGCATGGGAAGATTCAGTTGAAGGTCTTCAATACACTATTACGCAGAGAGAGTTACTCGTCGAAGGGTTGCTCACTCGACCTGATCATCCAGAAACGAGGGATCTGTTAGAAGAGTTTCGAGCCCGTGGCCATGCTTGACTATATTTGTAATCCTTTTGTGTTGATCATTGTTGTATGCTGACCATCACCAGGCTTGTTGGTTGAGGTCATGCTTTTGATTCAACTTGTACTCAGTAACGTTGTGTACTGCCTTGAGGGGCTTTCTTTTATATATGAGGTGTTATTTCCATGACTGGACTCAGACTTCTTATTATCAGCATTGACACTCAGGCACTAGGATCGGGGGATATCTCCCTAACACACAGACACACGTTTGCATTTGCATGAAGCATTTGCATAACGAGCAAATTGTCGTTTTTCTAACCCTTTGTGTATGCAGGTTGTTCCAGGATTGATCAAAGGCCAATCCACCGCTATCCGATCAAAGCAAATCGAGCTAGAGCTATTGAGCAAGTGCAGACTGACGTTCAAGAACTCCGAGAGAGGATGGACCGCTTCATGGAGCTCATGCAAGTGGTTGCCAACGGCCAGGATCAGCTCAGAACATTGGTCCAGCCTATGATTTCAAGGGTTAACAACAATGGTGTTCTCCATGATGGGACTGTTCCAACCCCTCCACCTGTTGAAACTCCTCAGAACGGCATCCCCGTGACTGGGGGGAATGGCAGCGCCAACGGCAATGTGATCGCTAACATGGGGCTCAATGGTAATACGACTGGCGTCGGTAATGGGAATTTCGAAGCTAATGTCAATGTTGGGCTGGGCAACGGCAACACATGTGTTGGGAATCTATATGGGCCTCAGCCATGGTTAGAAGACTGTCAAGATGATTTGTTCTCGTAGAAAGGTGCTGAAGGAGAGCTGATTGCTGAGGCACGTCTGAGGTTTAAGGCACTCGAGGACAAGATGAGGAATTTCGAGAACCTGAACACTATGGGTGTTGACATGTCCAAGTTGGGACTGATTGCTGATTTCAAGGCGCCTCCCAAGTTCAAGGTACCCGACTTTGAAAAGTACAAGGGCACCACTTGCCCTCGCGTCCACCTGAGATCATACTACCGGAAAATGTCCGCTCACTCTGAAGACGAGAAGTTGCTGATGCACTTCTTTCGGGATAGCTTGTCCGGGCCATCCCTGGAATGGTACATGAGTCTGGAACCTACCAGTGTGCGCACGTGGAAGGAACTTGCTGAGGCGTTCATGCACCATTATCAATATAACAGCGACTTGGCTCCGAACCGGGTCCAACTGCAGAATTTGTCACAAAGGAACAACGAAGGGTTCAAAGAGTACGCCCAGCGGTGGCGTGAATTGGCAGCTAGGGTTCAGCCGCCGATGGTTGAACGAGAGCTTGTTGAAATGTTTGTAGCCACCCTCCCAGGGGTTTATTACGAGAAATTGGTCAGCAGTATGTCTGGAAGCTTCTCAGATCTCATCATCACCGGCGAGCACGTTGAAAATGGGATCAAACTGGGGAAAATTCAAGGTGATCTATCCTCAGATGGAGGAGGAAAGAAACCGTATGGTGGCAAGAGGCGGGAAGGAGAAACGAGCGCCGTGTCTAACACTCGAAGGAAAGGCAAAGGCCAGCACCAGCAAGTGGCTAGCATAACCATCCCCGCTGTCCAACAGCCACAGCAGCAGCAGCAGCAGCAACCGAATCAGCAAGGATACAGAAAGTATCAGAACAGGGCACCGCTATCAAGTCGCCACCTTGAGACACCGCCCATGTCTTATGCTCAGCTGTTACAGACTCTGTTTCAGTTACAACTAATCCAGAAGAGAACCCTGGCTCCCTTGACAGGGGCACCTCCGCCAAGCTATGACGCGAATGCAACTTGTGAGTTTCACTCAGGGGCACCAGGCCACACGATAGAAAACTGCAAAGCCTTCAAGCACAAGGTGCAAGACATGGTGGATGCTAAGATCATCAATTTCTCAGATAATGTGCCAAACGTCACGAAGAACCCTATGCCGAATCATAGGGGAGGTGGAGTAAATGCCATTATTGAAGACAGGAGCTTGGATTTGTTGACTGGCGTCAAGGATTTGAAGACACCGCTTAGCTTCGTTAAAGCCAAGCTGATGAAAAGAGGTTTCTTCCCAGGCTGTGGAGAATTGCGTATGGGCTGTGTGATTCGTCCTGATGGGTGTGAACAGTTAATAGAGGGGATTCAGAGTCTGATGACCGAAGGAATCCTACAGTTTAGCCGAAGGGCCGAAAGCGGATCTGGAGAGGTAATGCTGAAGCAGGATGATGAGGTTGCCACCATCACCATCCCTCACCGGACAATCACTATTTCTGCACCTAGACCGCCCACCATTACCATCACCAAGGCTGGGCCAATACCTTTTGAAAGCACCAATGCTGTCCCATGGCACTATGGGGCAGACGTCTACTGCAACGGATAGAAGTTGGAACTGGAACCATTTGGGCAGTCGGTGGATAACCTAGCAGGAGTTGGCAGAATCACGCGCAGCGGAAGAGTATTTGCCCCACCTGAGGTCGTGGCGGACAAAGCGGACAAAGCTGAAATAACCGATAAGGGAAAGAGTAAGGTCGTTGAGGAAACCCCTCGAGGGGTAGAGAAGGACTTACTTGTTAAAGACGCTGAAGAGTTTATAAGGTTGATTAAGAAGAGTGACTACAAGATCGTGGATCATCTCCATCAAACACCCTCGAAAATTTCCATCCTGAATCTGTTGCTGTGTTCGGAGGCACATCGCAACGCGCTGCTAAAGGTTTTGAATGCCACGTATGTACCGCAGGAAATATCGGTCAACCAGTTGGAAGGGGTCGTAGCCCACGTGAATGCTGGAAACAGGTTAGGGTTCACTGACCGGGAGCTGACGCCGAAGGGAAGAAACCACAACAGTGCCCTGCACATCTCGATAGAGTGTAGGGGAACGATCATGTCTCATGTGTTGGTAGACACGGGGTCGTCACTCAATGTTCTTTTGAAGAAAGCATTGATGAAGTTAGATACTCGAGGATTGATTTGCACACCCAGTGACCTGGTCGTGAAGGCGTTCGATGGAACCAAACGTCGTGTTTTTGGGGAGGTGACGCTACCAATCCAAGTTGGGCCGAAAACATTCGACGCAGTCTTCTACATTATGGACATCATGCCTGCCTACAGCTGTCTACTAGGCCGGCCATGGATCCATTCGGCTGGCGCCGTGACCTCCACGTTGCACCAGAAGCTCAAGTATGTTGTTGGAGGTAGCATCGTGACTGTTTGTGGCGAGGAAGATATAATGGTGAGCCATTTGTCGTCCTTAAAATATGTTGAGATGGATGGGGAGATCCACGAAACCCCATGTCAGGCGTTCGAAGCTGTTAAAGTCAAGAACATAGCTCCTGTAATCACCAAGAAGCCAGAGATGACTCTCTCTTCCTTCAAGGAAGCCCGGGCCGTTGTTCAAGCCGGATCTACCTCAGGCTGGGGGCAGATTCTGGAGATACCTAACAAGCAAGACAAATTTGGGTTAGGGTACTTTCCTGCGGCTGAAGCCTCCTCTTCTAGCAGTGCGTCGCGAGGTAAATGGCTGATCCAGTTTACCAGTGGCGGGGTGATATTTGAAAATGTCAACGCGGTGTCTAAAGACGGCGAAGACAGTGACTGCGACCTGGACTCTTGGATCTAGCCAAGCAAGCCAGGCGAGAGCCTCAACAACTGGTCCATCAGGGATATCATCCAAATGACAGACAAAGAGTAATGATTTACTTTTTTCAATCATTGTACAACCCTACGTCCTACCCGGGGCATAGTGGTTTTATTGTCAGGGCCTTGTTTGATTATGTACATGCATTTTATCAATAAATCAAAAGGCGTTTTCCTTCGTATTCAAATATTGTGATTTCTGTTATTCCTGTTTTATATTTGTTTTGAAAAACAATAAAATGGCAATGGGGTTTGTGCTAACCTGCATATCCTTGTTTTAAGCTTAACCCTTGTTATTGCAGGATCCACATAGCAGATGGCATCGACTTTGGACCTTCTACGATTCACTTCGACTTAGATTGCCCGATCTATCAAGCCGAAGAAGAGATTGATGAAGACGAAGACCTTCCCGAAGAGTTGGCCCGCTTGTTGAAACAAGAAGAGAAAGTTATTCTGCCTCACGAGGAAGAGATTGAGATTGTGAATCTAGGTTCTGAAGAACTGGTCAGGAACGTCAGGATAGGGGCCGCATTGCAGAGTGATGTCAAGCAGAGATTGGTCGAGATGCTGAGAGAGTATAGTGACATCTTTGCTTGGTCATACGAAGATATGCCCGGGCTTGACACCGACATCGTGGTCCACCACTTGCCGCTGCAAGAGGATTGTCCTCCCGTTAAGCAGAAACTTAGGAGGACACAACCAGATATGGTCGTTAAGATCAAAGAAGAAGTGCAAAAGCAGCTCGATGTTGGCTTCTTAGCGGTCACTACTTACCCTCCGTGGGTCGCCAACATAGTGCCTGTACCGAAGAAGGACGGTAAGGTGCGAATGTGCGTCGATTATCGGGATTTGAATAGGGCGAGCCCTAAAGATGATTTCCCGCTCCCTCATATTGATGTGTTGGTCGACAATACAGCTCAGTTCTCTGTATTTTCGTTCATGGATGGCTTCTCTGGTTACAATCAGATCAAGATGGCATCGGAGGACATGGAGAAAACTACGTTTATTACACCTTGGGGAACATTTTGCTACAAGGTAATGCCTTTCGGTCTGAAGAACGCAGGGGCCACTTACCAACGAGCAATGGTTACTTTGTTTCGTGATATGATTCATCATGAGAATGAAGTCTATGTTGATGACATGATTGCGAAGTCCCAAACGGAGGAGGGACATCTGGTCAATTTGCTGAAGCTTTTTGAGAGGCTTAGGAAGTTCAGGTTGAGGTTGAATCCTAACAAGTGTACTTCCGGAGTACGGTCTGGAAAACTACTGGGGTTTATCGTGAGCGAAAGAGGCATTGAGGTTGATCCTGCGAAGATAAAAGCAATACAAGAAATGCCAGCGCCAAAAACAGAAAAAGAAGTTCGCGGTTTCCTGGGCAGAATAAACTACATTGCAAGGTTTATTTCTTAGCTCACGGCCACGTGTGAACCGATGTTCAAGCTGTTAAAGAAAAATCAGGCGATTATCTGGAACAAGGATTGCCAGAAGGCATTTGATAAGATAAAACAGTATCTACAGGAACCTCCGATCTTGATACCCCCAGTGGCTGGACGACCCTTAATCATGTACTTGACAGTTCTTGAGAATAGTATGGGGTGTGTTCTCGGTCAGCACGACGAGACGGGCAGAAAGGACCATGCCATTTACTACTTGAGTAAAAAGTTCACAGATTGTGAATCTCGTTACTCGATGCTGGAGAAAACGTGTTGTGCACTAGCCTGGGCTGCCAAACATTTATGACAGTACATGCTCAATCATACCACCATGCTAATTTCGAAGATGGATCCGATCAAGTATGTCTTCGAGAAGCAAGCGCTTTCGGGCAGGATTGCCAGATGGCAAGTGGTGTTGAAAGAATATGACATTCAGTACGTTTCCCAGAAGGCCATCAAAGGAAGCGTATTGTCTGAATACCTGGCCGAACAGCCGATCGAGGATTACCAGCCGATGAAATTTGAATTCCCTGATGAGGATATCATGTTTCTCAAAGCAAAGGATTGCGATGAACCGTTGCTCGACGAGGTTCCAGATAGGAAATCCCAATGGAAATTGATATTTGACGGGGCGGATAACTCTTATGGAACTGGCATTGGGGCGATCATCACGACTCCCCATGGATCCCACATCCCGTTCACTGCGAGACTGACGTTTCTGGTCACCAATAATGAAGCGGAGTATGAAGCATGCATCATGGGGCTAGAAGAAGCAATTGATTTGAGAATCAAGAACCTAGATGTATATGGTGACTCGGCGCTTGTGATCAACCAGATTAAAGGGGAGTGGGAGACTCGTCAATCGAATTTGGTGTCGTACATGAATTATGCCAGAAGGCTACTTCCGTTCTTTGATCGAGTGGAACTCCATCATGTGCCCAGGGCCGAGAATCAAATGGCTGATGCCTTAGCCACATTGGCTTCGATGTATAAAGTCAATTTTTGGAATGAAGCTCCAAGAATTGTCCTTTCTCGTCTTAATAGACCTGCATTCGTCTTTGCAATCGAGGAAGCCTCCGACGGCAAGCCATGGTTCCATGATATCAAGACTTTCCTTATGACTAAGAAATACCCTGCGGGAGCGTCAACCCAGGATAAGAAGACTCTGAGGAGGCTGTCTGGAAGTTTTTATCTCAATCCTGATGGAGTTTTGTACAAGAGAAACCATGACCTCATGCTACTCATATGTGTAGATGAGAAAGAAGCGAGTATGCTCATGGAAGAAGTCCATGAAGGCAAATTTGGTACGCATGCCGGCGGGCACGCTATGACAAGAAAGATCCTAAGAGCAGGATACTACTGGCTGACGACGAAATCGGATTGCTTTAAATTCGCGAAGAGATGTCATAAATGCCAGATTTATGCTGATAAGATTCATGTGTCGCTGTGCCCTTTGAATGTCATGGCCTCCCCGTGGCCGTTCTCCATGTGGGGCATCGACATGATAGGCAAGATCGAGCCCACTGCATCTAACGGTCATCGCTTCATTCTAGTAGCTATCGACTACTTCACCAAGTGGGTGGAGGCAGCCTCATACGCTAATGTGACCAAGCAGGTGGTGGCTAAATTCATAAAGAGGGACATCATCTGTCGTTACGAAATTCCCGAGCGGATCATTACCGACAATGGTTCGAATCTGAATAACAAGATGATGAAGGAGCTGTGCCAGAATTTCAAGATTGAGCACCACAACTCATCTCCTTACCGGCCGAAGATGAATGGCGTCGTTGAAGCGGCTAATAAGAATATCAAGAAGATTGTACAGAAGATGGTTGTGACCTACAAGGATTGGCACGAGATGTTGCCATTTGCGCTGCACGGTTATCGTACAACGGTATGTACATCAACCGGGGCAACTCCCTTCTCACTGGTGTACTGTATGGAAGCTGTCCTACCATTAGAAGTTGAGATTCCTTCTTTGCGAGTTTTAGTTGATGTGAAACTCGATGAGGCAGAATGGATTAAGAACCTACTAAACCAACTCAGCCTGATGGACGAGAAGAGGTTAGCATCGATTGCATATGGTCGTCTGTACCAAAGCCGAATGAAGAAAGCTTATGATAAGAAGGTGCGTCCTAGAAGCTTTCAGACGGGTGATCTCGTTCTGAAGAAGATTCTTCCTCCACACTCCGATCACCGGGGCAAGTGGACTCCCAATTACGAAGGTCCGTACATCGTCAGCAACGTCTTCTCGGGAGGAGCCTTGTTGTTATCCACGATGGATGGCGAATATTTTGCATCCCCGGTGAACGCGGGCGCAGTTAAAAAATACTTTGCTTAAAAAATGACCCGCTGGAAAGAAAAAGAATATCCAGGCAAAAATGGGGCATCCCGGCGAACCATAAAAAAGAGAAAAAGGTTCGGGCAAAAATTAGGGATATAAAGAAAAGAATGTACACCCGCAAAGTCGAAAACCTGGAAGGGCGACTTTGGCAAAAAAGGGTATCCCGGTGAATCGAAAACCCGAAAGGGCGATTCAGGCAAAAGTTAGGGATTTGAAAAAGCAAATGACTGTGTTCCGCGTATGGACTCGCATTGTTTAGTGGTTGGGAAGACCTGAGGGCTGTTTATCTGAATCAATCTCTTCTGAAGCTGAAGCGTCGGAGAAGTATCGAAGTCGAGTGGGTCATAGAGGGATCAACTCATGGTGTTCGTCTACGCCTCATTGCCGACATTTGTGTATATACTGATGTATATTTATGTTTTATATTTGCGCAGCTTCCTCATTCCAGGAGCTTGCATCTGTTGTAAAACATTTTTACCCATTCAGGAGTTCGTTATCAATAAAATGTATACTATTCAGCAATTCTGTTTGTTTGTTTAGCATCTATCTGTTTTGTTTGCGAAAAAGAACGCCGATGTTTTTGATAAAATGCGCATACATAAACTTACTGGCCTAGGCCACTGATTGTTGAAACAATGAGTTACTTGAACATTGTCACAAGATGATAACCTTGATAGGTCCCTTTGAAAAGGGTATCTTGTCTGTTTGTTTGTGTTGTTACAGGTAGCATATTCCAGGCAGTACGCCGTATGTCTCCCCAAGAAGAGAAGATTCTCTCCCCAACCAGATGTATCCTGAAGGATCGTCACTTCCCCAGCTGAGTCATATACTGAAGTATGCGGCTTTCAAAAGTTCAGACTGAAGTCTTCAGCGGAATTGAAATCCCCCACAGAGTCGTACTCTCCCCAGTAAGAAGAATGATTCCTTCTTCCCCAACCGAGTTTGCGGATCCCCGAGAGAGCCAAGTTCTTGGAAGCCGTTGAAGCCATGATTGGTGTTCCCCAGTAGAATGTCGAATAAATGATGTTGTATTTCCCCACCGGAGTCGTTATCTCCAGGAAAGTTTAGTCGTGAAGGTCGTGCAGTTTATTTCTGCAATTGACATCGTTTCCCTCAGCAGTTTGTGGTTCGTACACCCGGTGGAGCGGGTTCAGGTTCTCGTAGAACTGCGGTCCCCTACAGCAGTCGACTGAAGTTCGTTTCCCCAGGCGGGATCTAATTGAGATTGGTGTGACTGTTTCTCCTCGGCAGGATGAGTCCTTCCTCTACCAGAGTGGTTCTTTCTCCTTGACAGGAAGTTTCTCCTTTCAGCATTTATTTTGCTGATGGGGTCGTAGCATTTTGCATGATTGCATAGCCTTTACTCTAAACGCGTAGCATTTCCACCGTGTGGAGCATTATGCCATTGCCAATCATATGCATATGAAACATGAGCTATGTTGTTACCGTTCTTGTTTTGCAGGTATTCCCCAACAAGGTCGCTTGCCCAAGATGATTCTTGAATTCCCCAGCGAAGTTGCTTGCTTAGGATGATTCTTAAAATCCCCAGTGAAGTCACCAGAGAGGGTTGCTCAAGTTGATACTTAGAGTCCCCGACAGAGTGTTTGCTCAGGATGATTCCTGAAATCTGCAGCAGAGTTATTGGTTCAGGATGATTCTTGAAGTCCACGACGGAGTTATTTGTCCAAGATGATTCTTGAAGTCCTCTGTAGAGTTGATTCACCCAGAATGATTTCTGGATCCCCGAAGCAGAGTTACTTGATAGTTCTCCAGAATCCCCAGCGGAGATGTGTCATCCCCAGCAGGTTTTAAACAGAGAAGTTGAAATTTCCTTGAAGACTTGGTGATTAAAGTCCGGCAGCGGTGCCAAAACCCTTGACTTACTGATGAAGTTCAGTTGCGATGTCGAAGCAGTTTACCTAGCTAACGCAGGGTGCCTGACGGCAAAAGAATGTATGTCCTTATTGGTCCATGATGGATTAAGGATTCCATTTTGAGACTTACTGACGAAGTCCAACTTTGATGTCGACACAGTTTCCTCAGCTGATGCAGAGTGCCTGATGGCAGAAGTTTGGATATCCCTATTTGGTTCATGATTGACCGAGGATTCTATTCCCGACTTACTAACAAAGTCCGGCTGACGCCCGAGATGTTCTTTGAATGCCCGACGACATAATTAACTTGATTGTTAAAAAGTTCCTAATGACCTGATGAGTCCCGAGGAATTCTTCTGCTGCAGTGCCGCAGAATGCCTGACGGCGATATCAGCTATGTGTCGCCGGTGACCAAGTGACCAGTGATCCCTTGATGACTTGAGGACGAAGATCTACAGCAAAATCAGATGACCATCCTGACGGAGATTTGGGATTTGACCCTTCACCGGTTACCGCGTGACCGATTCCCCAGCAGAGTTGCCGTGCAACTGTCATGCTCAGTTTTTGAAGATGTTCCTACCAATCCAAGTATTGTTTGCCCGTGCGGTTGGCAAATCACCAGTTACCGCGTAATCGGTGATCCCTCGATGATTTGAGGATGCAATGATATCAGATAAATCAGAGAATCGTCCTGAAGGAGGTTCAGATCAGTATTTCTCCAGCTAGTTGCCGTGCAGCTATTATTTTAGTTTCCGAAGATTTGTCCCCACCAGAGTACCGTGTACTTGTGCAGTTGGCAAATTTCCGGGTTTTTTGGTATTCAACCGTCTTTTACCTTGATTGTTAGAGAGCCGTTTGCTTCTCACCCAGTCAGGTCCAAGCCGTTTGAATAGGGGCAGCTGTTGCACCCCAAAATTTGCTCAACTTTTCTTTACCTAGCTTGTGTTTCATTTCATTCACATTAGCATTATCATTTGCATTTCATTGACATGTATGCAGGATATCAAGAGGTATGATTACCAATTAAGAGCTATACAAGACTGTGAGGCTAGCTAAGAAGGTTATTCAGATGTTCAAGGGTTGATATCCTTGTCAGAGAAGTTAAAAGATCCTCAGAGAGAGTGATTGAAACCAAGAGGGTGTGTCTCCTAACTTGAGAGTTGTGGGAAGCCATCAGATGATTCTGAGGCCATGAAGATGGACTTGAGGTCTTAAGAGAGCTCATGAGAAGTGTTGAAGATCACTTTGAGGCCTAGACAGGTCATTGTGCAAGATTAAGAAGCCTCAGCCATGAGTGGTGCAACTAGGGTTTGACTGGGTCAACCCTAAGTCAATTGATGATTTGAACAAGGTTGAGACCTAATTCAAAGGCCATGTGATCATGGATTGATACTTTGAGATGTTATAAGGATGATTCCAAGGTCAACTCATCATGATTTAAGAGTTTGAGAAGTTTCAAGCTAGGGTTTCTAAGGCTTGACAGTGTAAAATCCCCTAGTTTGACCCCTACCTTCAAGGCAATTTAGCTCAAGATGTGAGTGTCATATCATCTTGCCCCCAACATGATTGTTGTAGAGAATGGTCTTAGCTTTAATTTTAGTGCTATAAGTCCTTGATAGGATTTGTAGAACTCAAGTTATGGCTTTGATAAGTTACAAGTCATCTGAGGTATGTGAATTTGGAGCTTGAAAGTTACCCAACTTGCATGAAACGTTTTCCCTAGAAGGATGATTCCTATGAACTTTTGGTCAACATGAATGTTGTTCCTTATCCTCTTAGATTTCTAGAGAGTACTAGAAGTCCTTGATAGGATTTGTAGATCTCAAGTTATGGCTTTGACAAGTCAAAGATATTTTGGACATTTGGAGATTACAGGTCATTTCAATCATAAGTCCATAACTCCTATTTGCAAGCTTCAAATGGGAAAATGTTCAACATCAAACTTGTTCAAAATGATGTTTTGAGTCTAACCAAGTAGTCATGAGAGGTTGGAATTTCTTGTAACTCAAAATTGCAAAATTGACCTAAAAAGGAAGAATTAAAGTTCATTAAAAGGACCAAATTTGTGATTTTTCATTCCAAGGCCAAAATAAGACATGTAATATGTCATTTTGATCAGAAATGGTCTTTTAAAGACAATGGCAATAGAACTTTCTCATTTGAGGTCAAAATCATGGAGTTGCATTTTGTTACTTAAGACTTAAGTTACATATGCCAAACTACACATAAGATCAAATACATGGCTCCAACCCATTCAAACACATCCAAAATATCATCTAAGGAGAATTTGAACACAAAGCATAGTGAATACAAGCTGCTGCAAGAACTGATATGAACATAGCATGACATGATATTTCAAGTGACATGAGATATTGAAATTCTCATTAGATTGATCTAGAACTTTCTAGATCATTCATTCATGTTCTGTATAAGCATATAAAGTGATTCAGAGCACTGGTTGGTGAGAATTGAGAGAGGAGAGTGAGATTGCACTTTGAAATTTCTTCTTGCAAATCCAATTCTGTTACAAGGTTTGAAGCCATTTCAGTCCAAGTTCTTGATCCCAATAGCTTGATCTGAGGTTGGTGATCAATTCCAAATCAAATTCAAGGCAAGATCGTGGGAGAATTGGGAGTTGGCACTTGGATTTCTTCATCTGCAACTCATAGTCGGGTTCAAAGATTCAGAGTATTTCAATCCATTTGGTTGCATACAGAACCTTCCTTGGAGGCTAGTGAAGGAGTCTGCAAGTTCTTGAGGGTTGATTTGAAGATTCAACCACTCTGTTCACACGATTTTACCAGGTATGCAATTCTCATTCCATGGCTTAATTTAAGTAGAATCAATGGGAATTGTTAGGTCAGATGCATTGTAGATTGATGTAGGAAGGTTTTTGGATCATTAATTTGAAGATTAGTGACCAATTAGGGTTTATGCCATTTTCGATTGAGATCGTACCTTTGCAAATCTTGAACTTTTAGAATGATTAAGTAGCATAGGAAGATTCCTTGTGAAATTTGGGATAAGATTCATGTAGAGACCATTTGGAATGGAGGTCTGTGGAGAGAGTTAGGGTTGGGAGAGGATGATCGAAGAAGTCACCGGAGGTGACTCTAGCGCGCGCAGGTGAGGGGAGTTCAGAAATTCAAAAGGAAGAAGATGATCCCAGAGCCATTGGATTGGGCTGAAGATTTTGACCTGTGAGGGATCCAACTGCCACGAGTGGTTTTCATTTTGTGAAGAATTCTGAGTTATGTTCAAACGCAGCGTTTCATTAATGTAATCTGGATAGGCTTAGTGCAGATTGATACTCACACCCCCTTTTTGGGCCCAACCCTGAAATGAACTGAATTTTGTTGTTACCTGCACCACGCGTTTATCATTTTCTTTTGATTTTCTTTTATTTTTTCATTTCATTCATGGTTATTGAATAATTCATAAAAAATTGAAAAATGACTCAATTAATTCCATTCTTTTTGCCATGGATTCATGATTGAATCTAGTTTTTTTTAGAGAAAAAATCTTAATATTTCATGCATTTCTTATTTTATTAGCATTTTTTACATTTTAATTGATATTAAAATAATCATGGTTGATGCTTGATCTTGTTGAATTTGGTTTGATCATGTGATGATGGTTCTTGCCCTTATTTTTTGTGTGTAGCTAGCATAGATATGCATGCTCCCCCTATATTTTTCTCACATTTTTGTGATGAATGTAAGTGGTAGTTTTAAGTTGAAACTTTAGGAGCTCCATTTTTAGGGTTTATGGTTGATACCTTATGATTTAGGTTTTATTTCTAGAGCTTGGTGGATGATTCAACCTCTGATTTTGTATGGTAGATTCATGATTGAATTAGGGTCCATTAGGAATATTTGTAGGAATTTACAATGTAGTTTGCTATTTTTGTTTGATTTTAGTTTAGGTGCTAACTTTAGATGATTCTAAAGCAGTAACTCAACTAGAATGACTTCTTTAGTTCCCTTAGGTTAGGGTTTTGTCTCTCTTGCCCTTGGAGGATGTTGAAGGCAATTTGAGGATGCAAGGGAATGCTTAAGGAAGCTTGGATGTGAAGATCTCCCCTTCTTTTGGTGTAGTGTTGATTAGGTGTTAAGATTAGGGTTTGTAGGCAGAGCTTCTAGATAGATTCTCTTCCTTCATAAACATGGAAGATGTTGATCACTTCCATTCTTCCCTATGATGCAAGGTCCCCTTGTAAAGGCCTCATCCCTCCTTTGGTAGGATGTGTGGCTCTTTACAAATTGGTAGAACCTTTGAGGGTCCCTTTCTTTGGTGATAGGATCCTTAGTGGTGACCTTTGGTCTTCACTCTGCTACCAATCATCCAAACTTTGCTCTTGTTAGATGAATCTTTTCTTCCTTTCTAGAGGATGGAGTTTATTGCTTGAAGAGAGTGAGGGATAGGAGTTGATACTTCTTTGTGTTTGAAGATTACCCTTAGGAGCTGAAGCTTGTAGATCAGGAAGATCAAGTTGATATTTGTAAGGAGGGGAGAGCTGAAGCTTGAAGGTCCAGAAGAACAAGTTGACACTTGTGAAGAAGGTCAAATTGAAATTGAGTGAAGAGCTGAGGCTTGAAGAAGAAAGAATAAGTTGATACTTATGTTGATACATTGAGAGCCTGAAAGACAAGTTGATACTTGCAATAGGGATTGAAGCCTGAAGGTGGAAACTACTGAAGAGCTGAGGCTTGAGGAAGAAAGAATAAGTTGATACTTATGTTTGATAGTTTAGAAGCAAGTTGACAATTGCTATTGAAGATGATAGCCTTGAAGAGCAGTTGAAGACTGAAGACTGAACTGCTGTCAGAGGAGAGCTCTGCTGGGGAAGCTGTTGATCTGCTTTCTTTTCCTGTCTGTTTTCTTTCTGTGCAACTGTATTGATGTGACTTGTTTGATTTGCTTGATACATTAGAATAAGTTCATGTTTAGACTGATTTAAGCTAGGAGCATGATTGCACTAGAGGTTGAGTTGCCCCTTTTACTTGTATTTTTACTGTATGGCTTTGCTTGCGGGTACTGTTTGTTAACCCTACTCGATAAAACAGATGAATCTGAATCCCCGTAATCCGTATTATCCCGAACTACGTAAGCTCTGATCTCTCATATCTGTTGAGAGTACGTAGGCACAATACTGATGTATTGGCGAGCCACCTTCCCCGTAACCCGTAGTTAGTCGAACTACGTTGACTCTGATTTCTCATTCTCTGATGAGAATACGTAGACATAAAGCGCGACGCTTTGCCGAGTTATTTTCTTTTCTTTTCAGACCAGCCTTGATAGGTAGATAGTAAACAAACCCGCCAGATAAACACAACGAGCGTGGATCGCATCGAGTACGATGGACGTGAGGGGTGCTAATACCTTCCCCTTGCGTAACCGACTCCCGAACCCAGACAAGGGTTGCGATGACCTTGTCTTATACCTTTTCGTCAGGTTTTTCCGATCGTTTCCTTTCCCGTTCTGAGGGATAAATAACGAAAGGTGGCGACTCTTCTGTTTTGCCGGCACCTTATTTTCGCGGTAGCGACATTCATCAGGAAACTCAAACCTCATTAGTTGATAATCTTCAATTGGTTGTTCGACATGATATTTTGATAAAACACTCCCTTTAACGGCCTTTTGGAAAATATACTGAATGTCGTATTCTGTCAAAACCATCTGCCATCTAGAAATTCTTCCGGAAAGCGCTTGCTTCTCAAATACGTATTTGATCAGATCCATATTCAAAAGCAACATGGTTGTATGGTTTAACATGTATTTCCTCAAGTGTTTAGCTGCCCAGGCAAGTGCACAACATGTTTTTTCTAGCATCGAGTATCTTGACTCACAATCGGTGAACTTCTTACTCAGGTAGTAAATAACATGCTCTTTCCTACCTGTCTCATCATGCTGACCAAGCATACAACCCATTGAATTCTTAAGAACTGTCAAATACATAATCAGAGGTCTTCCTGCAACTAGAGGCATCAATATCGGAGGTTCCTGCAAATAATCTTTTATCTTCTTGAAAGCCCTCTGACAGTTTTCATTCCAAACAACCGCTTGATCTTTTCTTAACAATTTAAAAATAGGCTCATAAGTGGAATGTAAGGTGAGAAATGAACCTTGCAATGTAATTCAATCTCCCAAGGAAACCACAAATCTCTTTTTCTGTTCTCGGCTCAGGCATTTCTTGTATAGCTTTTATCTTTGTAGGATCCACCTCAATTCCTTTTTCACTGACAATGAAACCCAATGGCTTTCTGTCGCAACTGCGAAAAACACCCGACGGAAAACAAAAGATTCGCCACATTTTGCTATTTATCCCAAAGAGAGGGAAAGGAAAAGATCGGAAAAACCTAACGAAAAAGGGAAAGACAAGGTCATCGCAACCATGTCTGGATTCAGGAGTCGGTTACGCAAGGGGAAGGTATTAGCACCCCCCACGTTCGTCGTACTCGACGGGATCCACGCATTGTTGTCTATCTAAAAAAAGGGTGATCAATCTATCTAGCTAAAGGTCAAGGGGCAAAAGATAAAAAGAAAAGAGACTCGGCAAAGCATCGCCGCTCTGTGCCTACGTATTCCCTCGTGCAATGGGAAAGTCAGAGTCAACGTAGTTCGGCTAACTACGGGTGAAAGGGGGAAAGGTTGCTCGCCAAGACATCTCGTCTTGTGCCTACGTACTTTCATCTGATATGAACGATCAGAGCAAACGTAGTTCGGGCTAAAAAAGACCATAGGTTGGTTCAAACGTTTTAGGCCCGAGTAGGGTTAACAAGTAGTTCTAGCAGTTGGTGTATGCAGCTCGACCATTGGAGACTTAGGCGTTACCGTTTGCGGTAGAAATAAAAGTTAACAACACTCTTTTTATCTGAAAAGATTTTCCTGATTAAGACCCCGAAGGATGAAAAAGGTTTGAAGTGTTTTTGTGTCTTTTAGAGAAGAATGTTTTGAATTTGAGTGTTTATAATGTATGTTGTACTAAAGTCTAAAACCTAGGATCGAATGCGTCGCATATCGTCCTAAGGACGTATACTAAACACTCTAGGCAATTGAGAGGTGGCCCCCCAATCACCATTTCCCAAGTATAAGGCTCATGGCACAATATCCATTATCTTTATTAAGTGTGTTAAGATTGTATGAAGATGAGAAGAGAAGAAAGAGCCACTAATGAGAGACTAATCAATCCTAAAAGTTATCATGCAAGGTGGACTTAAAGTTGGGAAACAAAAGGGAACTACCTAATGTTATCATGCATGGTTAGGCACCTAATTTCTATCATAACCTCAAGAGGTTAGAGAACTTATGGGGAGCATGGCAAAGAAATAACCAAAGAAGGAGAAGAAGAAGAAAGAACATGTAAATGAAAATGCAAACATAAGATGCACAAGTAGAATGAAAGTGGGAGGAAAATAGCGTGGGGCAGTAGCCTCCATAAGCTCATCTCAACCAAGCATGCATATGATAAAAACAAAGAAGAAAGGAGAAGAAGAAATGCACAAGAGGCAATCACACAACATGATGCAAACAAGTCACATATGGAAACCTTAAATGGAAGCAACAAAAAGATGCACACAAATGAAATAGTATAACACAATATCGCGACCTAAAATTGAGCAAACAACAACCTTAACATGTTAGAAACATGAATCAAAAGGAATCAAAGCTCAAAGGATCCATCAAAGTCATATCCAAGCCAAACTAGGCCAATGTGTATGTAATAACCTTCCTTGGAGATAACTTGACTTGCAAGTTACCTCAAAATTAGAAAAATGGTTCAAAAATGATCAAATAAAATGCACAAGGTACCCAAACATGTTGGCAAACAGAGGCCAAGAAAACACAATCAAAATCAATTCACAACACCACCAAAGAAATTGATTCACAAGGGTGTTCCATTGTGAATGAGGATTGTCGAGGGTCAAATGAAATGCAACAAAAGTCAAACCAAAAGTCAACCAAACAAGGGCAAAATGGTCCTAAAAAATTGATCAACTCATCATTGATATGAGGATCAATTTTCAGTCATTGGATCAAAAAGGAAATGCTAAAACAAAATCAAGAACAAGCCATGTCAAGAAATAAGTCCAATAAAATACTTCCAATGATTAATTACATTTTTAATTGAAAATAAAACCAAAAAATAAAATAAAAAATTCCTAAAAATAAAAGACATCCTAAAATGTCTAAAACAAATTTTTGTGGAATTTTATCAGGCTTGGAAGTATTTTATTTGGAATTAAATCAAAATAGTTGCAAAACAAAAAAAGAAAAGAAAAGAAAATAAATAAAGCAATGGTGCATTTAGCAAACAGATCACGTTGAAATCCAGTTTAGGCTCAAGCAGGGGGTGGGAATAGCATGAATAGGCCCAGGTCCACACAATGCGTTGGACCCAGAATGATTGGGTGTAGCATGGTCAATGAGCGTGCATTGTGAGACGCATCAAGGGGTCACTGGATCAGACAAATAATCAAATCAAGAGGTTCTCATGCAAGCACGTGTCTAGGGCTTGCAAATAAATGGAACGCAGGGTTTTACTAAGGATCTGGTGAGGCATGGTCAAAGCGCGCATACAATAGGTCTTAATCTCACACGTTCAATCAAAAGTAAACCAATCCAATGGATTAAACAAGGCCACGTAGTCGTCTTCTACAATTAATCATGAGAAACGGAGAGAAAAACCAGGTGGCCGGAGCACGGTGGCTCCGGTCACCTTCTCCGGCAAGCCAAAATCACAGGTGAACACCCACTTAACCAAATCCAACAAAATTTATGTCTAAAATCATCTACGTCTCACGTAGATTACAAATATGCCATTAGTTTTCATTAGTTATGCACACACAAGCCAAATAAAAGAGAAATAGTTTGTAGCTTCAAACACAAATCATCACCAATGCCAGTCCATTTTAGTTATAAATGATCTACACAGTTCCTAGGTATCAATCATGCAAAAATGGCAAGCAAATGCATCATAAACAGAAAGAAATGTTGATTTGAAAGTTACCTAGTGGAGAGCTTCCACTGAGCCTTCTACACTTGAAGAAGATTGATGAAAATCTCCAGAATCACTCAATGAACCTTGCTGGAGATGAATTTGGCCTTGAAATGCTTTGAAAATGCTTCAATCAAGATTCACGAATTTTGAATTTCACTTGGCTGCTCCAACTGTTCTTTTGCTTCTAGGGCACGAATTGGCATGAATAAAGTCTCAAAAATGATCTTAACTTTATATATGATGGACTCAGCAGCAAGTGAAGGCCCAATTGCAGCTTGATTGTCTCAATTTTGGAAATGCCCAATCTCACTTTTCTCATACTCATGCACACGTGAAAATGCACCAACTCCCTTGTTTTTTCATTCAAAATCCATGCTGGAACATTAGTTTGATCACATGGTTGACATTTGATTATCAAAATTTCACTTGAAAATGCATTTGAAAAACACATGAAAATGTCACCAAAAATGAAATTCAAAATTGGCACCTTGTTTGTTACATTCTTGTCACTCAAAAAATGCATAAACATGCCTTGAAATGGTTAGAAATGAATTAATTACATTTTGTAATTTTAAACTTTCTTCATGAAAAAGTTACACATCAATTCTCTAATCCAAGTCAAATCCATGACTCTTTAATCTTTGGTTGGGCAAATGACTCCATTTGGAGCAAGTTTTATGTTGGAAAGAATTCCATTTGAAGTGTGCAAGATCGGGAAATGGACCTATAATGAAAATGACCTGTAATCCTACTTTCCCAAAACACCCCTGCCTTGCAAGCCTCATAACTTGAGTTCTACAAATTAGATGAAGGACTTATAGTACTCTTTGGAAAGCTAAGACCATGAGGAACAACTTTCATGTTTTGGTCAAGGTGAGGAGAAACATACTTCTAGGTAAAAAATGGCTTGGAAGTTGGTTGACTTTTGTTGACCAAAATCACATTCATCTGAGGACCTCTAACTTGTCAGCATCATAACTTGAGTTCTAGATATCATATGAATGACTTATAGTACTCAAAAGAAATCTAGAAACATGCTCTACAAGTTTCATGTTGGGGTCAAGATGAGATGATACTTCTATCTTGAGATAGGGGGTCTTGGAGTTAGGCACTAAATAGGGGATTTTACACTGAGAACCCTAATTTAGTAACTTTTCACACCCTTGATTCTTCTTGATTTGATCTTGAAATGATATACTAGAAATCTTAAGACAACATCCCATGACCATAGAGACTTGGAATTGAGTTTTAATCTCCTTCAATTTCACAGTTGACTGAGGATTAACCAGATGAAAACCTTAGATGCAACATTCTTGACTGTGGTCTCTTACACATGACACAACAACTTGAACAAGCTCCACCATGGCTCCCAAAGCACTCAATGAGCTTTCTCAACATCCCATATCCATAATTATGAATTCACAACCCTCTGATGACCTTCAACTGGCCTCCAAGTTAGGAGCTGACCCACATACATCCATCAACCCTTTCACAAAACTTTGACCACTTTCTGGTGACTTAATGACCATTCATGCTTGAGTAACACCCCTTGCTTAGGCTCAACACTCTGAGTAACCTCCTCTTGCTATGCACAACCTCCTGATCCCATATTCAATGAAAAATGCTATACAATGCAAATACTAGAAGAAAATGAAATGAAACATAAACCAAGTTAAGAAAAGGTTGGTCAAATTTTGGGGTACAACAGCTGCCCCTATTCAAACGAATTGGACCTGACTGGATGAAAAGAGAACGACTTTCACACAATCAAGGTAAAAGACGGTTGAATACCAAAGAACCCAGAAATTTGCCAACCACAGAAAATAAAACTGCAAACAAGAATCTCCGGAGATAACTGCTCTGATCACGAATATACTCCGCTGGGGAAAAGAGAAACATAACGAGTAACTCTACTTGGGGAAAGATAATAAGATGAATTCATCCATAAAGATTGTTCCATGGTCTGAATACCATATAGGTTAAAGGGGAACCTTTCAAATTGCCAGAATTTGGATATTCAACGAACAAAATGATGCAACGCTTGCCGGAGTCTGAACACTCGACGTAGGGACTAGAGCCTGGATGCTCAATATAACAAAACAGAGTCTGAATACTCAACGTAAAATTGACTGGAGCCTGGATACTCAACGGACAGGAGAAATTATCACATATTGGAAATTTGCCGGAGTCTAGATACTCAACGTAATAAATCGGAGCCTGAATGCTCAACGAAAAATAAACCGGAGCCTGGATGCTCAACGGACAAAAGAGATCCTCGTCATATGAAAATTCACCGGAGTCTGGATACTCGACGGAGGAGCCGGAGCCTCGATGCTCGATGAAATTTACCGGAGCCTGGATACCTAACGGACAAAACAATATACCATTAATCAGAAATTCACCGGAATCTGGATATTCAACAGAGGAGGAGTACAATCACAAAACTTATCAAGGTCTGGATACCCAACTGACTTTACCGGAGTCTGGATACTCAACAGAAAAAGAAATACGTCACGAATTGAAAATTCACCGGAGTCTGGATACTCAACAGAGAAGCCGGAGCCTGGATGCTCAACGAAATAAGCAGACGCTTGGATACTCAACGGACCAAGAAGTACACCATAACCTAGAAATTTATCGGAGCCTGGACACTCAACGTAATATCCGGAGTCTGGATGCTCAACATAAAAGCCGGAGCCTGAATGCTCAACGAAGGTGATCGGAGCCTGGACGCTCAACGTAAAATTGATCGGAGCCTAGATACTTAACGGACAAAAGAAAATCACCGCCATATGAAACTTACCGGAGTCTGGGTACTCAACGGAGATTGACCGGAGCCTGGATACTCAACGAACGAAGAAACACTCGCTGGAGTTCTAAGAATACCATTTCAAGCTGACAGAGTCTTGTTGCGGTGAGAAAGGTCTAAAGAAAGAAAGAACCTTTTGCGCGATGTTACAACAACGCTAAGAGATTCGGGGATCGGGGGTTGGTTATGCATATGGTAGGTATTTCACATCCTAAAAATCTGTAGTACTCTACAGGAACCTTTTGTTTATTTGCATGCTAAGTTGGTAAATGTTTGCTAAGGATTGGGATTGTGTAAAGGGTGTAGGTTAAAACCTAAAGATAGTTTCTAAGTTTTCACGCAAAGACGTCACATCCTATGCCTACGTATCCTAACTAGGATAGAATCAGAGAAATCGTGGTTCACCTCACTAGGGTTGAAGAACACTTGATTATGATCAAGGTTCATGGGGAAACAAACATAACAATGCTTGTGTAGAGTTTAAGGAAACTCTCTAGATCTATGTTATAACATTCAAGAGGGGAGTAAGTAATCATTACTATGATTCTTACATAGAGTTTACAAACTCTATCCTAGGGTTCTAGTTGAAGAACACTCCTAGTGTAGGTAAGGCTTTCTAGACTTAAAGCAAAGTCTAATGGCTTGTATGTTCTAACTTAACTAAGCTAGGGTTTAAGATGACTTCACAAAGTCAAGGCAGGGTAATGAACTATCCAATGACACAAGGGTCAAGGGAGAGACTTTTCCTTTGGAAGGAGAGAGAGAGAGAGAGAGAGAGAGAGAGAGAGAGAGAGAGAGAGAGAGAGAGAGAGAGAGAGAGAGAGAGAGAGAGAGAGAGAGAGAGAGAGAGAGAGAGAGAGAGAGAGAGAGAGAGAGAGAGAGAGCAACTTGGATGAGAACTAAAAAGTTCCATCACTTGGGGAAGAAATACTTAACAAAGTAAATGAACAATTAAGCAATATGAATAAGATTACAATCAAGTAAGCATGCATATTACAATAGGCAAGGATCAAACAATACAAATGGTTACAACCGATAATCAAGTATCTTAACAAAGATGGAAGCATATATTGACAAAGACAAAATGAACAATCATGTAAACAAATCACAATTTGAAGGTAAGCATGTCATAGCTTCAAGGTATAACAAATGTGACAACATTTAGGCATTGATGACAATCAAATACACAAGGACTGATCACAACAGTTAAACTCAAGATTTTAGGAAAGGAACAATAACTCATGGTAACAACCAACAAGAAAGTGAAATCTCAACATGTTAACAAACATAAAGAAGTCAAATGCCAATAAATCTCACAAGATAAAATAAGCATGGCATAAGGGAAATTTAATCGAGACGTACGTTAACGACCTAAGAACGAATCTACTAACAAGCAGAAAAAAAGCATTGTAAAAACAAACAACTATGAGATTAAAATCCATTTAATACAACTAGACATCACAATGAAAAAGTTGCAAAAAGAACGGGTTGAAAATAATGAGCGAGGAACAAGTTATGAATATTTGAAGTTTTAAGTGATTTTATGAAAATAAAAATAACAAGCACACAAATAAAAAAGAAAGTGGCATGGGTGGGGATTGAACCATGCCCTTGTGTTTACAAGCACAAACCACAACCACTTGGGCACCACATGCGCGCTGGATGGAAAATGGAAGGAGTGAACAAAATAATTCAATTATAAATGAAAAATAAAATGCTCAAAAAGGGTTGATCCCAAGGATCGAACCCATGGCTGGCAAGTGAAAGGGGAGAATGCGCGCAAGTTGATTACCACTGGGGTGGCTGTACGTTCAAGTACAAAGCCACCCCCATAAATAGATAAGGCAAGGTTTATGGTTTTCTGGGCAAGTTAAAAGAAGCAAGAACAAGAGGAAAATGCAACATGCGTTTTGATTCATAACCATGTCAATACTTGATCTTTTTTGGTGAAATTTTAGCCTAACTAAACTGTTTTTTAACAAGGATCATGATAGTGCTAATGAAATTTTGAAATAATGCCTCCAATTAAAAACACGATGCAAGATGCAAGATTAACATTTGAGTTGCATTTTGAGAACAACACATCAATTCTGAATTCATATACATCAACAGGCATTGTACACAAGTTAAACATGTCATAACAGAGGTATCCAATACTTAGGGCTCAAACACAACTCTATAGAATAGGAAATGGCATATGTATTGCAAATATATCATGAAAATGCAGCAAACTGTCCTAACAGATGAAAGATGTGATTATGCACATGAGATGCATTTGGGAAGCCAACATCAACTATGAGTTCAAGCACATCAAAAAAGTAATGCACACCAGTCACATAAGTCATAACAGAAGTACTACACACTTATGGCTCAAGCATAAATTAAAAGAAAGGAAAGTGGCTCAATGAACTGCATTTGTGGTGTGAGGTCAAGGTAAACTGTCAAGACAAACACATTGGCATTTTTGAGATGCAACTTGATGCAATTAGGTGTGAACAAGATACAATCATGATCATGAATGAATTAAGGCAGTGGTAACAATCAAAACAGTATTGAATCAAAGAAAAGCACATCAAATTGCAATGGTATGGTGTGATATTGTTGTTGTCCAGATTTTAACATAAAAGCAAGGCATGAATGGAACTCACTTGATCATATCAATGCAAACATGAAATAAAACATATATGATGCAATGTGAGAACAAAGAAGATTACAATCATAGTGTCCAACACAAATTCAAGACACAACTGTCATGCCAAGTGAAAATTGGAGAAAAAATGCAAGTTTGAAAGCTAGATCAAGAAGCAGACATAATTGAAATGAACAGACCCTGCATACATCCTCAAAAATCATATAAGGTGTGTCTATACTTCAAAAATTTTCACAAACATCATGGAAATGAAATTCATAAGTCAGCTGCTCAAACACACATAAAATTGCAATATTGGAATCAAAACTGGATTGGAACAAATTGAGGTCAGGAATATGCCACACACAAGTCTCAAATATGATCATAGATGAGTCTATCACTTAAGATGGCCATGAAATGCACATAACAAGAAAATGACTATCAAGCTACAATTGTATCAAACATGTATGAGGCAGGCTGCTTAGTTCTAATTTTGAGTAGGTTCAATTCATGTAAATGTCAAACACAAGTTCAAATATGTCAACTGATGGTTCTATGCACATAGACAAGATAAGTTCATGCTCAAATAGAAAAATGGTATGGTATTGCAAACTGCGGTATGGAATGCAAGGACTGTACATTGATAATGCATCATGGGAGGGAAGTATCAGGTCAGGTGGAAGCAGATCATGAAACCAATACACACACATTATAAACATGATAAAAGATGAGATTGAGTCCAAAAATTAAGTAAATTCCACTTAAAACAGAAATTGGTATACTTGGTGTAGATGAAAAAGAGCTGTTTGGCAGCACAAAGGGTACAAACTGGTTTAGCCATAAATGAGTGGTCTTACATTAAAAGAATAGCTCATACATATAAAAAATGTGAAGACAAATGAGTTGCAACTCAGAAAACTAGCATTGTGCATTTGGAATAAAACTTGGCATGTTATGGTAGGAAGTGCAGAAAAACTGTCTTGGTAAAAACTTGGCACAGCAGGTGTGTTTTCAAATGGTGAGGTTTTAAACTAAAACAAAGACATACATACATCATAAATATGTTAAAGAACACTTCCATGCTCACAAACCAATTCAAATTATCATCACACAAAAGGAAGCATATTGGAACTCAAGAAATGCGCAAACAACAACATATTAGGGCAGCAGGCCAGTCCATGGCAGATTGAGGCAATTGAGTATCACATACAAGTTCAAAATATGATTATGACTGATTCTATGCACATAGATAGAGTAAAGATCAGCTAGAACAGAAAATGGTAGTTGGTAGCATCAATGAGGTTTGAAAAATGCAGTTTGAGGGTGAAATGAGAAAGTAGGTAAACATAGATCAAACCAACCTCTACACACATTAAAATCATGAATATGGATGAGTTTCAACTCAAAAATTAGGCATATGTTAGTTGGAGCAGAAAATGGTATAGTGATGGCTAGAAAAGAAAAACTGTCTTGGTAAAAACTTAGCACAACAGGGCATTTTGGCAAGCAATGAGTTTGTGATGAAACCAAAGTTATACACATACCATAATGATGCTAACAGATGAGAACATGCTCAAGAAATGGATGAAAACCTTACCAAACAGAAAATGGCCCAGTGAAACTCAAGAAAATGCAAAAGGTCAATCCATGTAGGCAACAAACTAGTTCATGACAGTTAGGAAAGTTTGGCACCACATACAAGTTCCAAATATGTAGGACATTGATTTTATGCACATAGATCAAGTAGAACTCAATTGAAGCAGAATATGATATATTGGTTCAAAACATTTTGACAGCAAAACTCATGAAATCTCACAACAAGCCCTAATAAACATATCTCATGTTTTCATCATTTTAACAAGCTTAAATGGACAAACCAAATCATATAAACACATATTAACAGTTTGGAACATTTCACACACAACATGTCAATCACAAACTTCCTAACACCAACTCATGGTAATGGTAAAGCAAAATGACACAAAATGACATAAGCAAAAACAAGAGCCAAACTAGATTCAAACATGATTTAGGGCAGGGGGTTCTCATGAAATAACTTACAAGTTATCCAAATATCACCAATACACTAAGATTGACAAATCTAGGGCAAGCATACATACATTTCAATGTTGGATCCTTAAAACTACCACATAGGCAAAAATCTTCATAAAAAAGTTGAACATGATATCAAAGTACCATATTGGTAACACATCATCAACATGTCATTCACAAATGAAACACCTTAACAAAAACAAGTATCATAACCATAAGACATGAGTTCTTGACAAAGAACTAAAATGGGGCAGCAAGACTACATTTCCACAAAATCACTTCAAAATGGTAAAACATGATAATGTATGATCAATAAAGAGTTTGAATATCACATACCTCTTGTAGACAAGTCTTAAGCAAGCTAAGAAGCTGAGAAACCCAGAGACCTTCTTCCTTGGCAAAGATTTGAAGCTTGCTTCCTCTTGAAGCAATAAACCACTTTTCAAGACAGTTGGAGTTGTGTAGTTTCCAGCTGGTTTTTTGGAGTTTGGACAGTTGAGATATGATGTATATGAGGTGTTGGGTGTAACACCCCCTTTCTATACCCCAAATAAACAATTAAATCATTTAGGCACTTAATGAAAAGAATTCTATCAGAGTATAGTTATAACATGGTATAAAAGAGGCGCATCACATTATCATCGAACGAAACATAAATAGTGCCAGCTCACGAAGATATGTAACAAAAGGGGTAAATCTCAACTAAAAACAAAGCATAGCGCTTAAAACCCACACATCAACATTTAGAATAAAGCGGAAACATCTAAACATTGAATTCACTTCATTAACATAGGCATCATATACATCGTTCAGATTAATTCAATTCATCAGTTGAGTTTACAAAACGTTCATCAGCAGATACATACACAGATGCATCACAAAAGAATCAAAATAATTCCTAACTACCCAGTGTTACATATCAGAGCCATCTGACCAAAAGAAATGAAGACTCGCTTCACAAAGACTCCAGCAATCTAATCTGCAATGCCTCATAGAGCATTATAAAACAGCAGAAGGGTGAGAAACAATATCATAATACATAATGCACATAAACATATATATATATATATATATATATATATATATATATATATATATATATATATATATATATATATATATATATATATATATATATATATATATATATATATATATATATATATATATATATATATATATATATATATATATATATATATATATATATATATATATATATAGATAGATAGATACACACACACACACATAACATCCTAAAACGTCTTCCGCATTCTCACCACAACTCATCTCACTACACCGTACATCACAATGTATTCACGCTTAACTATTTACAAATAGAGCACCAAGCATATACAATGTGCATCAACAATGTTTATATCAATTCATAAACATGCATACATATACACATATATTCACACATACATGTATATTCAAGCCTTCCATTCATGCCAATTATCAACAATCTACATAAACATCTACATTCATGTTTATTCACCATACATCATGCACAGATGTCTACATGCAACTCACAGAGACCGACACACGACTCTATGCAGATGCAAATGCGGTACCGACTCATTCCAGCAGGTTCAATTGAAGAACCAAATAACCATCTCTCACACCCCACACGGGCACACGAGGTTCTGCAGATTCACCGAGGAATCAATATAACCATCGCAACATACGAGGTTCTGCAGATTCACCGAGGAATCAAATATAACCATCGCTCACACCCCACAAGGGCACACGAGGTTCTGCAAATCCACCGAGGGATCAATTGACACAAGAGTGCATACCATGATGCTTCACATGCAACATGACTCATGACACTCTTGAAATGTATACATGTATACAAACATACTCATGCATTCATCACATTCGGCGCATACATTCATTATGCATTCAAATATATGTATCACAAAGCATATATATATATATATATATATATATATATATATATATATATATATATATATATATATATATATATATATATATATATATATATATATATATATATATATATATATATATATATATATATATATATATATATATATATATATATATATATATATATATATATATATATATATATATATATATATATATATATATATATATATATATATATATATATATATATATATATATATATATATATATATATATATTCATCATCCATTCACACCAATTTTCATACATGGTTCACATTCACAATCAATCTCGCCATGCATCTCTACTTAATTCAAATAATGCACAAAATTGCCAAACGGCCACATTTCACAGCTCACAAATCACAAACTAGGATTCACACCATACGGTTACCACAACACATATAACAACATATAATTAGTCATCTCAGGTAAGGAATGATCACAACCAAACCACATAACCGATCTACGAATGGAAAACACAAGAAAAGAAAATATGCTACTGTGTTCGCTAACCTTCGCCTGGCGAAGCCCCTGACAAACCTTCGCTACCCATTCGCCTGGCGAACTTGCCAGCGAATTCCACTGGGATTTATTCTGGAATTACTCGCTAGCACACTCGCCTGGCGAACTTGCCAGTGAAGATAGGGTGGATGCTTCTAACTTGGTTCGCTGGGCTTCGCTGCCATTCGCCTGGCGAACCTGCGAACTCAGAACTCCCATGGCTGTCCAAAAGCCCAAACCTAAAAAAAAACGACCGATTTAATCCAAATCAGTTCCAGCAGTACAACCCACCCATCACCCGACTATACTACACCGTCTATTCTAAATTCTAACCGATAAAACTCAGTTCCTACCGATTAAATCAACTTTCGACCTAGAAATGGAAACATAGAAACAATCCAACAAATCCAATCTAGCACATACATGATCATACACATTATGAAGATGATAAAACTTCTCACCCTTACCTGATTAATCGCAAGCTAAGGTTGATTCTTGATGATTCTAGGTTTTGCTCCACTTTCTCTTCTTTTCTCTCCTCCTCTTTTCTTTCTCTTGTTTTTCTTCCTAATGTTTCTATCTTTCTCTTTTCTCTCATATACTCATATTCTATTTCTTTCCTCCCAAATTCTTTCCACACACTTATCAATTAATTCTCACAAAATATCCACTTAATATTATCACTAATGCCCAAAATACCCTCCAACCTATTTTTACCCGAAACTCTCAAAGTCGGCAAAAATAGCTCAATATGTAAACATAACATATTATCACACAAATTTCACATAAATAAAATAATCACTTAAATAAATCAAATAAGGACTCAATAAAAATGGGAATTCAGAATCGGGGCGTTACAACTCTCCCCCACTTTAGAAATTTTTGTCCTCGAAAATATTACCTGATTCAAACAGCTCTGGATGCGACTCACACATCTTATTCTCCAATTCCCAAGTCATATTGCCTTCCGCGGCACCTCCCCATGCCACCTTCACAAGCGCGATATCCTTACCTCTGAGCCTCTTAACTTCACGGTCCAAAATCCTAACCGGTAAAACCTCAACTGTAAGATTATCCCTCACTTCCACATCATCCATCGGAATCACATGTGACGGATCCGGAACATACTTCCGAAGTTGCGAAACATGAAACACATTGTGCAAATTCGAAAGTTTCGGAGGCAACGCCACACGATAAGCCACATCACCAACCCGTGCAGTAATCTGATACGAACCAATGAAACGAGAACTCAACTTCTTCGACTTCAAAGCACGACCCACACCCGTAACCGGTGTAACCCTCAAAAACATATGGTCGCCTTCTTGAAACTCAAGATTCTTTCTTCTCTTATCATGATAACTCTTCTGCCTACTCTGAGAAACTCTCATCTTTTCCCAAATGAACTTCACCTTCTCCTTCGTTTGTTGTACCATCTCCGGTCCAACTACCGACTTCTCTCCGGTTTCATGCCAACACAAAGGTGTTCGACATCTCCGGCCATACAAAGCCTCAAATGGTCTCATACCAATACTTGATTGAAAACTATTGTTGTAGGTGAACTTAATCAATGCCAAATAACTATCCCAAGCACTACCTTGCTCGAGCACACAAGCATACAACAAATCTTCCAATGATTGAATCGTCCTTTCGGTTTGACCATCCGTCTGCGGATGATAAGCTGAACTCAATCTCAACTTAGAACCCAAAGCCCTTTGCAAACTTTCCCAAAATCTCGAAGTAAATCTAGGATCCCTATCCGACACAATACTCTTAGGAATCCCATGCAACTTCACAATCTCATCAACATAAATCTCGACTAACTTTTCCAAAGGATAACTAATATCTATCGGAATAAAGTGAGCAGATTTAGTAAGCCTATCAACAATCACCCAAACAGCATTGTGACCTCTTTGCGTATTAGGCAATCCCGTAACAAAATCCATCGATATACTATCCCATTTCCACTCTGGAATGTCCAACGGTTGCATCAAACCATTAGGCTTCTGATGTTCCACTTTAGACTTCTGACAAGTCAAGCACGAATACACAAACTGAGCTACATCCCTATTCAATTCGGGCCACCAAAATATTTTCTTCAAATCTTGATACATCTTATTCGCTCCCGGGTGAATACTTAAGTTACTCCGGTGTCCTTCCTCCAATATCATCTTTTTCAACTCTACATCATCGGGAATACAAATACGACCACGAAATCTCAAAACTCCAAAATTATCAACCTTGAAGTCCTCATTCTCATTCATCATCAAATCAACAAACTTCAAATCCAACTTTTGCCTTTCACACACGGTAGCAAGAAAATCATTCGTGACATACAACATACCAAGTTTCACACTACTCCGCGTTATCTCACAAACCAAACTCAAATCTCTAAAACTCTCCAACAATTCCCATTCATTTACCATCAATGTTGACATATGAACCAACTTTCGACTTAAAGCATCGGTTACTACGTTTGCCTTACCCAGATGGTAATTCAAACCAAAATCATAATCCTTCAAAAATTCTAACCATCTCCTCTGCCTCATGTTCAATTCCTTCTGATCAAACAAATATCTCAAACTCTTGTGATCACTAAAAACTTCAAATCTCGCACCATACAGATAATGCCTCCAAATTTTCAAAACAAACACCACGGCCGCTAACTCCAAATCATGCGTAGGGTAGTTCTTCTCATGCACTCTCAATTGTCTCGAAGCATAAGCCACAACTTTCCCATCTTGCATTAAAACACCACCTAAACCAGATAAGGAAGCATCACAATAAACAACAAACGACTCCGTCGGATTCGGCAAAATCAAAACCGGCGCTGTTGTCAACCTTCTCTTAAGCTCAACAAAACTCTTCTCACACTCAATATCCCAAACAAAGGCCTTTCCCTTACAAGTCAATTAAGTCAAAGAAAGTGCTAACTTCGAAAATCCTTCAATAAACCTCCGATAATAACCGGCTAATCCCAAAAAGCTTCGAATCTCCGTAACTGACTTAGGAGCTTCCCACTGCATTACCGCATCAATCTTGGATGGATCAACACTAATACCATTACCAGAAATAACATGTCCAAGAAAACTCACTTCCGATAACCAAAACTCACACTTTGACAACTTAACATATAATTGCTTCTCTTTTAAGATCTGCAACACAACTCTTAAATGCTCTACATGCTCTTCTTGGGACTTAGAGTAAATCAAAATGTCGTCGATGAACACAACCACAAAATGATCCAACTGATCATGAAAAATACGATTCATGTATTCCGTAAACACACCTGGCGCATTAGAAACTCCGAATGGCATCACTGAAAATTCATAATGACCATACTGTGTCCTAAAAGCCGTCTTTTGAATATCCTCATCTTTAACACGAATCTGGTGATAACCCGACTTCAAATCAATCTTACTAAAAACACGGGCACCAACCAATTGGTCCATCAAATCATCAATTCTAGGAAGCAGATACTTGTTCTTAATAGTTACCTTGTTCAACTGCCGATAATCAATACACAACCGCATACTCCCATCTTTCTTCTTTACTAACAATACCGGTGCACCCCAAGGAGAAACACTCGGCCTGACAAACCTCTTTTCCAATAAGTCATTCAATTGTTTCTTCAATTCCATCAACTCTGATGCCGACATGCGATACGGCGCCATCGAAATCGGTCTAGTACCCGAAACTAGATCAATCGAAAACTCGACTTCTCTTTCCGGCGGTACGTCCGCAATGTCCTCCGGAAATACTTCTGGAAAGTCGCACACCACTGGAACCATATCCAGTTCAACCTTACTCTCTTCCGACAATGATGCAAACACACAGAACACTTGAGCCTCATCTGCCAAAAGTTTCTTCAACTCTTTAGTAGATAGAGAACTCTCTTCCTCATCCTCCTCCAAGGAAGAAAACCTTACTAACTTGTGATAACAAGCGATACAGACTCTATTATACTGCAACCAATTCATACCCAAGATCACATCTAATCCTTCTAACGGCAAACACACCAAGTCCATAATGAAGTCTTTACCATACATGGTCAAAGGACAACTTAAACATACCAAAGATGTAGTTGCCGACCCCGAAGCGGGAGTCTCAATAACCATATCACCACCACAAGAAGACAAACACAAATCCAAATGCCTAGCACACTCAAAAGAAATGAACGAATGAGTTGCTCCGGTATCAATAATAGCAACTAAAGGCATATTATTAATAAAGCATGTACCTTTAATCAACCAATCCGCATTAGTAGTGTCTGCACCGGCTAATGCAAATACCATCCCACTCGTTGGAGCTTGCTTTGGCTTAGTACACTTTGTAGTAATATGACCAACTTCCCCACAGTTGTAACACTTCACCACGTTCCTTCTACAATCAGTTGTAGCATTGCCGATACCGCCACAGTTAGCACACTTCGCTCCATCCTTCTTACACTCTAAAGATTTATGCCCCAGTTCATCGCACCTAAAGCACTTAATGGGACCAGAACTTCCACCTCCAAATCTCTTAACAAAGAAAAGCACATCAAATTGCAATGGTATAACAAAAAAGCAAGGCATGGATGGAACTCACTTGATCATATCATAACCAATGCAAACATGAAGTAAAACATATAGGATGCAATGTGAGAACAAAGAAGATTACAATCATAGCGTCCAACAAAAATTCAAGACACAATTGTCATGCCAAGTGAAAATTGGAGAAAAATGCAAGTTTGAAAGCTAGATCAAGAAGCAAACACAATTGAAATGAACAGACCCTGCATACATCCTCAAAACATCATATAAGGTGTGTCTATACTTCAAAAAATTTCACAAACATCATGGAAATGAAATTCACAAGTCAGCTGCTCAAACACACATAAAATTGCAATATTGGAATCAAAACTGGATTGGAACAAATTGAGGTCAGGAATATGCCACACACAAGTCTCAAATATGATCATAGATGAGTCTATCACTTAAGATGGCCATGAAATGCACATAACAAGAAAATGACTATCAAGCTACAATTGTATCAAACATGTATGAGGCAGGCTGCTTAGTTCCAATTTTGAGTAGGTTCAATTCATGTAAATGTCAAACACAAGTTCAAATATGTCAACTGATGGTTCTATGCACATAGACAAGATAAGTTCATGCTCAAATAGAAAAATGGTATGGTATTGCAAACTGTGGTATGGAATGCAAGTACTGTACATTGATAATGCATCATGGGAGGGAAGTATCAGGTCAGGTGGAAGCAGATCATGAAACCAATACACACACATTATAAACATGACAAAAGATGACATTGAGTCCAAAAATTAAGTAAATTCCACTTAAAACAGAAATTGGTATACTTGGTGTAGATGAAAAAGAGCTGTTTGGCAGCACAAAGGGTACAAACTAGATTAGCCATAAATGAGTGGTCTTACATTAAAAGGATACCTCATACATATAAAAAATGTGAACACAAATGAGTTGCAACTCATAAAACCAGCATTGTGCATTTGGAATAAAACTTGGCATGTTATGGTAGGAAGTGTAGAAAAACTGTCTTGGTAAAAACATGGCACAACAGGTGTGTTTTCAAATGGTGAGGTTTTAAACTAAAACAAAGACATACACACGTCATAGATATGTTAAAGAACACTTCCATGCTCACAAACCAGTTCAAATTATAATCACACAAAAGGAAGCATATTGGAACTCAAGAACTGCACAAATAACATATTAGGGCAGCAAGCCAGTCCATGGCAGATTGAGGCAATTGAGTATCACATACAAGTTCAAAATATGATTATGAATGATTCTATGCACATAGATAGAGTAAAGATCAGCTAGAACAGAAAATGGTAGTTGGTAGCGTCAATGAGGTTTAAAAAATGCAGTTTGAGGGTGAAATGAGAAAGCAGGTAAACATAGATCAAACCAACCATCTACACACATTAAAATCATGAATAAGGATGAGTTTCAACTCAAAAATTAGGCATATGATAGTTGGAGCAGAAAATGGTATAGTGATGGCTAGAAAAGAAAAACTGTCTTGGTAAAAACTTAGCACAACAGGGCATTTTGGCAAGCAATGAGTTTGTGATGAAACCAAAGTTATACACATACCATAATGATGCTAACAGATGAGAACATGCTCATGAAATGGATGAAAACCTTACCAAACAGAAAATGGCCAAGTGAAACTCAAGAAAATGCAAAAGGTCAATCCATGTAGGCAACAAACTAGTTCATGACAGTTAGGAAAGTTTGGCACCACATACAAGTTCAAATATGTAGGACATTGATTTTATGCATATAGATCAAGTAAAACTCAATTGAAACAGAATATGATATATTGGTTCAAAACATTTTGACAGCAAAACTCATGAAATCTCACAACAAGCCCTAATAAACATATCTCATGTTTTCATCATTTTAACAAGCTTAGATGGACAAACCAAATCATATAAACACATATCAACAGTTTGGAACATTTCACACACAACATGTCAATCACAAACTTCCTAGCACCAACTCATGGTAATGGTAAAGCAAAATGACACAAAATGACATAAGTAAAAACAAGAGCCAAACTAGATTCAAACATGATTTAGGGCAGGGGGTTCTCATGAAATAACTTACAAGTTATCCAAATATCACCAATACACTAAGATTGACAAATCTAGGGCAAGCATACATACATTTCAATGTTGGATCCTTAAAACTACCACATAGGCAAAAATCTTCATAAAAAAGTTGAACATGATATCAAAGTACCATATTGGTAACACATTATCAACATGTCATTCACAAATGAAACACCTTAACAAAAACAAGTATCATAACCATAAGACATGAGTTCTTGACAAAGAACTAAAATGGGGCAGCAAGACTACATTTCCACAAAATCACTTCAAAATGGTAAAAAATGATAATGTATGATCAATAAAGAGTTTGAATATTACATACCTCTTGTAGACAAGTCTTGAGCAAGCTAAGAAGCTGAGAAACCCAGAGACCTTCTTCCTTGGCAAAGATTTGAAGCTTGCTTCCTCTTGAAGCAATAAACCACTTTTCAAGACAGTTGGAGTTGTGTAGTTTCCAACTGGTTTTTTGGAGTTTGGACAGTTGAGATATGATGTATATGAGGTGTTGGGAGTGTTAGAATGGTAGGGAATGCCTCAAGTAAGGATTTGGCTTTCAAAGTGCAAGAAAGTCAATATATTAAGGTGTGAAGGTTGACTTTTGGGAAAATGATGTTTTTGAGTGGTTTGAATGTATGGACACCTTCTACACAATGTTTATGGATTGTGTAAATGGTTTTGGGTGGCTTGGAAAGGGTAGAACTGAGTTTGAGCAGAGTTTTGCTCAAGACAGTTTTTTAGTGAAAAATGGAAGTTTTGAAAAATGAGATTCTTGAGGAAATGAAAGAGAGTTGAGAGCTATTGTTTCTCTTGGTTTTGGAGATTTCTCTGGTGTGTCTAACATCAATGAGGATGCCTCTATTTATAGTGAAAACAAGAGTGAGGGAAGCTTTGTAGTTTACCACTTTTGGAGGGAGTTTATGAAGATTTTCAAATGAATCTTGCCAAGATCTCTTCCTATCAGTTCCATGGCTCAAAGAAGATTAGAAAATTAAATGGAATGATGGACATGAAGTGACTGAGGTGAGCTTAGGGTGTAGAGTGAGCAGCTGCACAGTCCTTGGAGGGAAAGTTTCTCTTTCCTCTTACACATTTGAATATTTTAATGCAAGTTGCTTGCAACTTGCCTCTCTCTTCAAACCTCTCATTTTTCTGCATTTTCCTTCATCCACACATCTAAATATGGGATTGAATCATGATCCAAGGGTCAAGGATAGCTCAAGTTGTGAAAATCTGAATTTTGAGAAGTCTTGACATAGTGGTTTCAAGTGTTGGCATCCCTAACTTCCATGGTTCATAACTTTCTTCTCACAAGTGCTATTGAGGAGTTCTACCACAATTTAGAAAGCCCTTAAGTAGCTCTATAACTTTCATGTTTTTGAGATTTCCAAATTATAGATGGAAATAGGTTGAAAAACCCTTCCAAGTTGCTGAAAAAATCACTTAAAAAGGCTAAATAACATAGAATTTTTCTAAGTTATTTCCCTTCTTAAAATGAATCTTATCATAACTCCAAATCTATGCATTTTTTGATCATGGACCACTTTGAGGATTTTGTAGGACTTGTCAAGATATTTCCAATGAGCTTTGAACCACTTCATTTGGATGTGTGGTTGAGGAGTTATGGTCTTGCCCCTTTCGAAACCCTAATTCATGATTTTTGCAATTACTTCTTAACCCGTGATCCAATGGTCATGAAATCTTATGGGTAGGTGTAATATGACACAAGAAACATTTTTGATTCACATCTTGAAGTCAAATTCCTTATTGTTGAAGAGTTGACTTTTCGGTCAACCATTCGATCAATCGGTGACTACCGAGTCGACCGCCGATGATTCGGACATTCTGAGGACTTGAAACTCTTTGGATGGAATTTAATAAGCCATAGGAGCTTAATGGACCTTGATCCCACCATTTAAACACTTTTTAAATCAAAAGTCAAACTACAGTTGACTTTTCCTAATCGAAAACCCTAATCGGGTATCTTTAATTGCACTGTTCTCAATTCTCGGGTGAACACCTTAAATTGGATTCATACTTGACCCAATGTAGTATCCTTGATCTTGATTGAAGTTGAATCAATCCAAAACGTTGATTGATCAAACCATCAAAGCATTGATTTTGACGGTACGGAACCCCGATTCATCTGCATCTTGACAAAGATAAACTGGAAATGGGTTAAGGTTAGTTAATCAACTAAACATGATCCTAAAATGAAGATGAGGATCTAAGGGGTCAAAATTTGGGGTGTAACAGATGCCCCTATTTAAATATCTTCACTAAATGGCAATGAGAGATGACAATCCTCATGGAATCATAGTGAAAGGTATTTAAATATAGCAAACCAGAAATTTTGTCCCTTAGATCTGATGTTATGCAAAAGGACGAATGCAAATATGCCATGAATTCTAAATGATGCTTTATGATGCTTGAATGCAAGACGGATGCAGACACACGAGCAAAGATAAAAGAACGGCGATACAACGACTAACCACTCACGAGGGACCCAACACACTGGGAAAAGATTCCAAGCGAAGTAAGCAAGATAGTTCAAACATGACTAAGGATGCTTGTTCAAGGAAATCTTTCACACAGGGGACATAAATTCCACCAGGGAAGACATATCTTCACAGGGGAAAGGAGACACAAACCTCACGGGGGATAACCAGATGAGGAAGTCCACCAGGGAAGAAGGCAATTCTTCACTGGGGAAACAAAAGAAAAGAAACGCAAACCTCACTGGGGAAGGAATCCACAGGGGAAAACATTGCTGGGGAACAAAATTAGTGGGGAAGCAAAGCTTCACCAGGGAAAAGACGGAACGAAGACACGAATCTCACTGGGGATAACCAGATGAAAAAATTTCCTATAACAAAGAGTTCAAACGGGATCTTCAGGAAAAGGTAGAAACAAGACCAGGCGTGCCGGGGAAGTTAGTATCCACTAATTCTCCGAGACTTGACTGGAAAAGCAAAAGCTTCAACTGGGGAGATTGGTGACGACCAGAATTACAAATAGCTTCAAACAGTGCTAGTTTCCACTAGACTTACTAGGGAGGATGGTGATGACCAATCCAAAGTTCGGCTTCCAAAAAGTGCTAAATACCATTAGACTTCCTGGGGATATGGTGACAACCAAATTGAAGTTCCAATCTCAATTGGAAATTTCCAAACAACATTGATAAAACACAGGACTTTGGCTGGGGAAGTTGGTAACAATCAACTTTTGGTACTAATAACGATTAGTTTTCAAGCAATGCCAGTAACTACTGGGCTTAGAGGGGACTGGTGATGACCAAATCAGGATATACCAATAACAATCGGTTCTGGATGATACTAGTAACCACTAGACTTAACCGGAGAAATTGGTAACGACCGAGTCCAAGGAGACCAATGACCATTGGATTTTCAAAGAGTTTGGTAACGACCAGACCAAAGTGATGATAACAATCTGCTTTAAGCGATGCCAATAATCATTGGACTTAGGCTAATTGGTGATGACCAAATCAGGATATACCAATAACAATTGGTTCTGGATACTGCTAGAGAAAACTAGATTTTCCAAACAATGCTAGTGACCACTAGACTTAGAAAGATTGGTAATAACCAAATCAAGAGGTACCAACAACAATTGGATCTGAAGGTAATACTATTAACTACTAGATTCAAGAAGACTGGTAATAACCGAATCAAAAGGCACCAATAACAATTGGATCCAGGCGATGCCAATAACTATTGGACTTTTAGGGAATTTTGGTGACGACCAACTCAAGTACCAATAACCATTGGTTTTAAAAGGCAATACTAGTAACCACTAGATTTTTAGCAAAGATTGGTGAAAACCGAATCAAAAGGACTCCAATAACGATTGGTTGGCTTTATAACAGAATCAGTGACAACTGGGTTTGGGAAATTGTTGGTGACGACCAAATCAAGATACCGAACATAAATGGTTTTGAACAGGTGCTAGTGACTACTAGTCTTTCAAAGATTATTGGTGACAACCAAATCAAAGATGAATATTGGTAACAACCGCCCATTTGTGTAAATCGGATACTGCTAGTCACCACTAGCTTCCTAGAGAATATAGGAAACCCCAGGATGTCAACTTCGAAGCGAAATTGCAACAACAGATCAAAGATAAAGGTAACGACCAAAGGATCTCAAAGGCAACAGATACCAAAACCAAAATGCAAACAAATGCGTATGTTGGTATGATGTTGTATGTAAAATGCAGACCGACCTGCAGGAACAAAGGAAAGCAAAACAAGGAAAACACAAAGAGGACTCGTCACGCTGAGTCTCAATGCTTCAGGTCAGGCGACACTTCCCTTTTTGGCATAGATAACGATCTTTCCAGATAATATCCTTGTAACCTTGTAGTGGAGAAGTCTTGGCTTAAGAGCCAGAATTGCTGTCGGACGCATCTAGTTTGGTCAAGGGTGACAGCAAACCTTCACAACTTTGAGAACTGTGTAATGTTATCAGATTACCACTAGAAATTTTCAATTATTTTGTCAAATTGTGTTTTCTTTTTAAAACAAGATTTAAGTTTTTCAAAACACTTTGCTTTCAAGAAAATTCTTATTAACGAATAAGTGAAATTGCATAACAAAAACAGAGGATCCTAACAATGATTGGCCAAAATCTGATTTTATTGATAGACAAGAACTTTACAAAGGGCAAAGCCTTGGGAATTTTATATATTTGAAAAAATGGCACACAAAAAGGTTACAGAATCCCATAATAATCCGGTCCTTTTAACTGTCAGTTCACTTGCTTCGCTGCTTCCGACGAGAATGATAGACGTTGATCTTTCTTTTGATACCTTGCACAAGGCTTTGCCCCGGCATTGGTCAGCTTTCAATTCTTGGACTTCTGTCTTGCTGAAGTAACAGAATCTCCTTTATAGGTCTTCTGCTTTAGGCATAGTACTTTCTCACTGCATCTGAGTTGATGGGATACTTGAGTTGTTCGCCATCCATGGTCTCAAGAATTAGAGACCCTCCTGAGAAGACAGTTTTTACAACGAAGGGGCCATCGTAGTTGGGCATCCACTTGCTGCACATATCCTTTTGAGTTGGTAGGATTTTTCTAAGCACAAGCTCTCCTTCCCTATACTCTTTGGGACGAACCTTCTTGTTGAATGCTCTTATCATTCTTTACTGATAGATTTGACTGTGACACATGGTCGTCATTCTTTTCTCATCAATCAGGTTCAATGAGTCGAACCTTTCTTTTATCCATTCGTCTTCATCGAGCTTTGCTTCTGTCAAGATCTTCAAAGAAGGTATTTTGACTTTGACGGGTAGCACATCGTCCATCCCATATACTAAGGAAAAGGGAGTGGCCCCTGTCGAAGTTTGCACTGATGTCCGATATCCATGTAGAGCAAATGGTAACATCTCGTGCCAATCCTTGTAGGTTATGACCATCTTCTGCACTATTTTCTTGATATTTTTGTATGCAGCCTCCACCGCGCCATTCATCTTAGGTCTGTAGGGAGACGAGTTGTGATGTTTGATCTTGAAATCGTCATAGAGTTCCTTCATCATTTTGTTGTTTAGATTCGACCCATTGTCAGTAATGATCTGGTTAGGAATACCGTATCGACAGATGATTTCTTTTTTATGAAGCGAGCAACCACTTGCTTTGTCACGTTCGCATACGACGCTGCTTCAACCCATTTGGTGAAATAATCAATGGCAACGAGGATGAAGCGATGACCGTTGGAAGCTTTTAGCTCTATAGCCCCAATCATATCTATGCCCCACATTGCAAAAGGCCATGGTGATGTCATCAAATTGAGAGGATGTGGAGGGACATGCACTTTATCAGCATAGACTTGACATTTATGACACTTTCGAGCAAAGAGTATGCAGTCCGTCTCCAAAGTTAACCAGAAGTAGCCTGCCCTTAAGATTTTCTTAGCCATAGCGTGGCCGTTGGCATGGGTGCCGAATGTTCCCTCGTGTACTTCAGTCATTATGAGATTCGCCTCGTTTTCATCGACACATCGAAGTAGAACCCACTACAAGAAAAACGATGGATTACGACGGTTATTTTGGCAGGTTACGACGGTTAAAACCACCATCAATTACATTCTACGACGGTTGTAGTACCGTCGCAGAAACGTGTGTCCCCAGGCTGTTTAGCGACGGTTGAAAAAACCGTCACACACAATCGTCGTTATATTTCACGACGGACTTGAACTGACCTAAACTGGAGATGGCGACGGTTAAAGACCGTCGTTACTAGCCTTTTGATTTTTATTTTCATTGTTGATTGTGACGGTTTAAAACTGTCGTGAACTTCACGACTGGTTGGATTTGACATAAATTGGAAATGGCAACAGTTAAATACTGTCGTGAATATCCTTTTGATTTTTGTTACCATTGTTGATTGTGACAATTTAAAACCGTCGTGAATGTGATATCTTGACGGTTCATTATTAATTTTTATGTATTGTATTATATTGTTTTATAATATATTCTTTTATTTAAATTATTATCTACTAAAATAGTTATTTTTTTTTAAATTATTTATACAATAATATTTTTATTTATAGTTTTTTTTAAAAAAATTTTCTATCGCTTTTTAACGTAGTAAAATTAATTCCAAAAATTAATATCAAATAAACATTATAATATCAAAAAAACGTGAGTTTCATAATCATGTAAAATGAAAGTTCCATAATCATATCATGTAATACAAAAATCCGAAAATATATCAAATCATAATCTTATAACAATAAGTATCATTGTGCCAAAAATGAATAAGAAGGTTCATAACCTAGAAAGTATATAATTATGGAATTCGGTAGCTAGATTCAGATGAACGTCTACCATCAGCAGGTGATTCCAATCCCTGGAAAAAAATTGTATTAAAATAATATTCTTTAAAATAATACTCTGAAGCTTTAACTTTAAATTCATCAAAATAATATACCGGTCTTCCACTAGAATTTTGCATTTGCATTAAGACTTCAATTTCTTCTTTCATAGCATTGTCTCTTTGCTTTAAGAATGTGATTGCCTCCATCAATTCATCAATTTTTGAATTTTTTTCTTTAAGTGCAATAATTTCTTGTTGCATTTCCTTTATTTTTTCATTTTCTGCAGAAGAAGATGTCGATCTTGTAGATCTATTAATATGAGATGGCGTAACTCCAAGTCTCATACTACGAACATATCCATGTTGTTCTTTTCCAAATACTTTATGAAATGCCTCATTTTCAGACACTGAATCCTTAATTGCAGCTTGTAACTTTTCCTGCACATGAAAAAGAGTAATTAAAGAAGCAAACTTGACTTAACTTTTTAATCTAGCTAATAAAAAAATTTCTACGTCTTAAGGGGAAACAAACAATGATTAGAAGCAAAAACTGATAAATTTGTATTGATGAAAAAGATGTTTAGTAATTTAAAACTTGGTTTAGCTAGTTAATCTATTTGTGATGGTAAATTTCAATTCCAATAAGTTTTATTGGCTACTCGAATTATTTAAAATTTCAATTCCAGTATGCATTTGTGATGGTAAATTTCAATTCCAATAACATATTTGATTATGTAAAATTTGTATACATGTTAAAATTTCATCTTACTACTTGTATTTATTTAAATTTTGAATTCCAATATTTGTAAAAGTTATGCTTTAGTGAAAATATATGTTACCAACTATTCTCATCTAAGGCACACAAGTATGTAACTAGTAGAATTATATGTTTTCACATCATATATAAAATGTAATCTTATCTCAATTTTATATTTTATTTCTATTTGTCTGAATAATTAGTTGACTTTATAAAGAGCACAATCTATTGTTACAAGACTAATTAATTAACTCAAATAATCACAATTCTCAATCTAATTTAATCAGTTTTCAGACAAGTTCTCCCCACCTTTAAGAGATGCCAAAAGGTTTGATTTTTTCTCATACCTTAAGGAGACTAACAAATATTTAAAAAGAATTAACTTGTACTTACATTATTATTGTATGCATTTTCACTGACAAAAGACCCGTCAGACTTTTTATGAGAAACTGCATACATTTCTCCTCTACTGTATGTTCGTCCATCTCTCGATTCCTACAAATAAGAAAATATATTAATTATTTTTACCATCAGTAATACATTCAACTCTATAAATTTAGACATACCAACTCATGTTTCTTCCTTGCAAGCGACTTAGATCCGAGTGTATGTGGAGTCTTCAATTTTGCTCTATTTTGGGCATTTTTTTGAGCTATTTTCTACATAGTTAACAATTAAAAACATGCGTTAACGATAGGGATAACATACAAACCAGATAAATCTAACAAATAAAAGCACTAATATTACTTGTGTTTTTTCTTTCCGCCTATATTGAACAAAAACAGCCCAATCATTTTTCAGAATGCCTCTGCATATTGGATAATTTTGAAGATTTTCCTCCAAAGTGAGATCCCATCTATAAAATTGGCGAAACAATTGATGTCGGCCATCCTTCAATTTCTTTGCAGCAGAAGCAAGTATAAATTCTTTGTCACGCCCATCATCAACAAGAAAGTGGAGCTAACCATACAAATAAAAGTTTGTTAACAAAGCAAATAATAATTACCTTGAAATTAATTTTAAAAATATGTAATTGTTTATTAATAATACCTTTATCTTTGAATCATAAAACTTTGTTTTTGTATCCGTTGGAATATCCTTCCAACTCTCGAACATTATGGGAAAGTCTTTAAACATTCTAATAATTATACCCAAATACCCTGCTAACAAACTAGAAGCTGGTCCTATTGCACAATGATCCTTATCAAATTCAAGTATTATCCATGTTCCATAGTAAGGGACCCCTCCAAATCTCATTTGGGTATCACTATTGCTTGAATAACTTCGTGTCCCAAACAAGCCAAAAACGCCACTATTTTGAGTTTTTAAAAGATTATCTCATTCCAATGTTCGAAATTTGAATCCATTGACATTGAACGCAGTAAATCTTTTAACTTTATCAAAAGGGCCATAAGCAAGACTAATGAGAACATCTTTATCTGGTCCATGAATGTTGTCAAGATTGTTGCAAATCTATACACGATACAACATCCAATTAGTTTTGTTATTATTAAAATCCAATTCAATTAAAACATCTATTTTTCTACAAAAACTCACACGATTGCAGAACCAATGAGCAAATTCTCTATGAACCTTCTTATCTATCTCAGCAGCACTTCTTTGACTGCGCTTCATTTGATTATGAGTAATACTTCGGAACTGCCTATTTGGTTATTTGATATTAGATGTAAGAAAAATATTAATAGTGCAAATGAAACTACTTAAATGGCATAAAACTACTTAATTTAAATAGTCGTCAACTATTGGACAATTCGTTAAAATGTGTGTATGAGCCTGCAACTTTTCAATTGGTGTTAGGGTGTAATAAGAAGATCCACCCACGAGTTTTCCAAATATAGGAAATAATTCGGCTACACGTGGACAGTTATGTCATATTAGAGTTACAGGGACAGGACCTGATACCAACTATGGCCTAGCACAATGCTATGGAGCTCTTTCATTACTGTATTGTGTGTTGTGTAATGCCGAGGCACGCACTGTTCTTCCACAGTGCTTTCCTTATAACTCCGGTCGCATTTACCTCGATGGCTATTTCATGAGGTCTGAGAATTATAGTTTCTTTAACGAGTATAAAGGACCTGGAGATAGAACTGTGTGCAGGAACACAACTAAGAACTCCGACTTTTGAGCGGCGGCGAAGCAAACAGTGTTGAGAGCAGTTCAAGATGCAGAGAAAAATAAAGGCTATGCCAGAGGGAAAGTTGTTGTATCAGGAGCAGCAAATGAATCTGCTTATGTTCTAGCGGATTGTTGGAGGAATTTAAACTCTCAGTCTTGCAAAGCATGTCTCGAGCATGCATCGTCATCGATATTGGGATGCCTGCCTTCCTCAGAAGGACGGGCACTCAATACCGGATGCTTCATGAGGTACTCCGACACTGATTTCCTCAACAAGGAAGTGGAAAATACGAACTCACGAGGTAAATAAATTTTAGTTCGTAACATTTTTTTAGTGGACTACAAAAAAAATGCTAGGATGCAGCTTCCTGCATTGAGAAAATCTTGACTTGTGCAGGTAATGTGCTAGTAATAGTTGTTGCAGTAGTCAGTTCGGTGATCGTTGCAGTGGTTGGAGTGATTATAGGAGCTTATATCTGGAAACAAAGATACATTCAAAGGAAAAGAAGAGGTATTTATCGTAATAGCTTATCACTATTTGTTCATGATTACATTAAGAATGATTACTGATTCGAATGGTCATTATGTTTTCCAGGATCAAATGATGCAGAAAAGTTAGCAAAGACTCTCCAGGAAAAAAGCTTGAATTTCTAGTACTCTACATTGGAAAAAGCTACTGAATCTTTTAATGACAATAACAAGTTAGGGCATGGCGGATTCGGAACGGTTTATAAAGTATTTCTCTTATTTGAAGACATATATATAAAATGAGTAGAGATTAATTCATGTCAAGTTGTTCTTAATAATTTTGTTATTGCAGGGAGTTCTACCTGATGGAAGAGAGATTGCTATCAAGAGGTTATATTTCAACAACAGACACAGAGCAGCAGATTTCTACAAAGAAGTCAACATAATTAGCGGTGTTGAACACAGGAATCTAGTTAGACTATTAGGATGCAGTTGTTCAGGACCTGAAAGTCTGCTTGTTTACGAATATATGCACAACAGAAGTCTCGATCGCTTCATTTTTGGTATTTTTCTGAACCCGTGTAGTAATTTAGACAATTAATTCATGTTTGTTTAAGTGATTATCAATTTAACATAATCTGAACTAAATATAAAGTTTCTTTTGCATGACAGATAAAAACAAGGGCAGAGAGCTAAAATGGGGAAAGAGAAATGAAATAATTATTGGGACAGCTGAAGGATTAGTTTACCTGCATGAGAACTCCAAAATCGGGATAATTCATAGAGATATAAAAGCCAGCAACATCATATTGGACTCAAAGCTTCGAGCTAAAATTGCTGATTTTGGTTTGGCCAGGTCCTTTCAAGAAGACAAAAGCCACATAAGTACAGCTATTGCAGGAACTTTGTAAGTTTTGTGTTTTATTTCGTAAATACTAAAAGTTTTGAAAAAAGGTAAACTACTATTGCAAAAAAGGAAAGTGTATTATATATGAAATAGTCATGTACTAGTTTATTCCTGGACCTGCAGGGGGTATATGGCTCCAGAGTATCTAGCTCATGGTCAATTAACAGAAAAAGCGGACGTATATAGTTTCGGAGTGTTACTGCTAGAGATAGTTACAGGAAGACAGAACAACAAGAGCAAAGCATTAGAATATTCAGACAGCTTAGTTATAATAATGGTCAGTTGCAGATTCCTTTGCTGTTTTGTTCTGATTGTTGTTCAATTATGGAGCTCTTTCTCATTTATCTGACTTTCATTGTTGCGGCAACATCAGGCATGGAAGCATTTTCAGTCAGGCGCTTCCGAAGAACTATTTGATCCAAATATAGAGTTGCACGATGACCACAATAGTAGTGATGTTAAGAATGAGCTTTTAAGAGTGGTTCACATAGGACTTCTATGCACTCAAGGTGGTTCACAGATGGATTTTCATTGAAGAACTGTCTTTTATGTTTGAACTTCTGTCATGGATGATGAAGTCCTCATAAGTCCATGATTTTGTCCCATAAATCCATGATCTCTCTCCCACTGAGAAATTTGGAACCACCTTCAATTCCATTAAGACATATTAAATGGCCATAACCATTGCAATGAATCACACCATGTAACAGATGACTTTGATTATCTAAAGCTTCTTCGTTTAACGGTTTATGCCACGCGTTGTCCATTGGAATTATAAAAAGGTTTCTCTGCTCTGCAAACTTCTGAACAAAAAAACCGATGCTTCGTTGAAGCAACTTGCACCTAACGTCAAAATAAAGACGATAGCGGTGATGATGATGATGATGGTGCAGCGAAAAAACACGATCCCCCTAGGCGTATGATACCATGTTAGATGAGAGAAATCATACTTCATTGGTGAACATGATTATGCATGAGGAAGATGATGGACATGCATAAAGTAATTCAGGTTTAGCTTGATACTTTTGTGATCAATTCATGTTATTAAATAAGCCTTATCTTATGAGTATCTATACAATGTAGTTACGCGATGAAGTTAGTTACATTCTTAACTACCTTCATACTTACTCTAACTAACTTATGCATGCACACAACTAACCTATGCATGCACACAAACTAACCTATCTACATCTATCTCTAATATATAGATACCAGCATTAACTCCAGTCATAACAGCAAAGTGCCGAGCCTGAATCAAAGGACCTCCAGCAAGAGCCTATAATAAACAAATCAAAGAAAAATTATCATTTATTACAACCTGTGAAAAGGAATCAACATGTGCTTGTTTAAGAGAAGCCATGGCTTGAGGGTTAAGAGCAGTGTTAGACGGCAGAGCAAAAGCGGTGGAAGCATCACTGGTGAGAGTACCCAGTATCCACCATTAAATCCTTATAGGTCCGTCCAAATGTACTATTTCCTCCGGCTTGCCTACGTGGCGGCGTAAACATTAACCTGGACAGAGATGACGTGGCTATAAACACCTTTTCTTTATTTCTGCATTCTTCATTCATTCTTCTCTCATTTCACTCAGATTTCATCAAGAGAATGTTCTTGCCAAGATTCTCATTTGTTTTGTTCACACGTTTTATGTTGCTGACTATTCAACATTGACACTCAAGTTTTTCTTAAATGGGAAATTTGTGACATTGACAGGAGAGACTACAGTTACACCTGTTGCAGCTCAACTCCATCATTTTAGGAGACTTCACTCTGTTGATGCAATTGCATAATTCTTCACCATCCAATGGTTGAAATCTCATGAGAAGGAAGATATTTTCATAGAGTTGCCAACTGATACTGAACCTGAAGTTGCAGTGATGTTACACACCTATAAAGATATTTTTCAAGCTCCATCCATTATTGTAAGGCTCAAATCCTGTTAAGGTTAAACCTTACAAGTACCCTCATAGTCAGAAAAATCAGATTGAGAACATGGTTTAGGAAATGCTGCAACAAGGGATCATTCAACCCAGCACTAGTCCATTCTCATCACCAATTATTTTAGTGAAAAAGAAAGATGGAACTTGGAGGTTCTGCACTAATTCTATAGAAGATCTAGTCTAAAATAACACAACCGGATATTTCGATTTAAATCGCAAGTATATTATGAAGCCTATTCTGAATTATAAACAATGTATCAAAAATATAGCTTAAATTCCTAAACAAGCAAAGGACTCAATCAAACAACCAGTACAATAGACAAAGCAACCGCCGCAGCTAGACATGATCACCGAAAACAAAATCGAGTCTGACATCAACTCAGGACAAAACCATTGAATTAACCGCACACAAGATTTCAAATAAAGGTCTTATACCAGAATTTGCTACCTCAACCCTTCAGCATCAAGAAACTCGACCCGACGCGTCCACACAAATAAATAATCCATTTTTCTTACACAAATTTAACTCTCAAACTGAGAAATCTAACACATAATGCTTAAAATCCAAACCAATTAAATACAAAATTCAGAGTAAAATCCAAATCAGGATCCAATTCAGGGTTTGAGAAGACAAACCTGTAAAGATTCGAATTGATGGTGGTTGCTTTGAGGGTGATTCGCAATGACAGCGTCAACGGTTGAGAAAAATGTCAGTTTTCCTCTTTCTCCAAAGACGTGAGCGGCAAATTCTTAAAAAGAAGTGAAAAATACGGGGAAAGAATTCTCAGTTTTTGCGGAAAGATGAAATCTTGGAGGACGACGGGTGGATATTACCAGCGCAGATGAAATTTTGACAATTTTGAACTAACGACGGAAGCTTCCCAGTCATAATACAGTTTTATTTTAATAAATTTTTTTATTTCTTTATTTTGATTGAATTATTTTGTTTATTTGATATTTTATAATATTATAATTATTAGTATATATAGTTTAATTTTATATTTAATTTTTGTTATAAAAATTATTTCTAAAATTTTGATATATAGTTTAATTTTAATACTTTAATTTTGAATATAATATTTTGAATTTAATTTTTACTATAAAAATTATTTTTAAAATTAAAATTTGATTTTGAGTATATATAATATTTTCATTTTTATGTATTTTAAGTTTAATTTATTACTATAATTATATTTTATAAATGATTTTAGTCATTTATTTATTTAAAATACATAGACTTATTTAGATCTGCCATTGGTTATAGTTTGTGTTACTGGGTTTAAGGAGCGACAGTTGTTCTACCGTCGGGACATAAAATTTAGGGCGGCACTTGAGACAGTCATGAACTTATTTGTAGGACGGCTTAATGATAACAGTCGTAATATTTAATAATCTTTTAAAAATATAAGGGCGGTAGGTGTATACTGTCGTGAAACATGTCTCTATATTAGATCTACGACAGTTATCAAGTAACTGTCGCAATTTTTGTGTCGTAAAACTCTAATTTTCTTGTAGTGACCATGTCATGGTTTCTTTTGTACAAGGTACCATTGCTGATGAAGAATTTAGCCGATAATCTTCGTATGGCTCTTTTATCAATTCTGGATGCGTCAGCTGGATATTCTTGATTTTGAAGAAAGTTCTTGATGTCGTGGAACCACGGTTTCTCATCAATTTCTTCATCTATTGCCATGACATATGCATGTACTGTCCTTTTTTCAATGTGGATCAGAGGTGCCTCGTTAACAAACTGGACCTTCCACATCGATGCCATCATGGGTAATGCATCAACAATGTGATTTTCCGCTCTCAGTACATGCTTGAAGGTAATTTCATCAAAATATTCAGCCATCTCCAAGATATGAGTTTTGTAAGGGATCAATTTTTCATCCCTGGTTTCCCATTCTCCTTTGAGTTGGTAGATCACTAAAGCAGAATCACCGATCACTTCCAAGATTTTGATGCGAAGATCGATAACAGCTTCCAATCTTAAGATACAGGCTTCATACTCGGCTATGTTGTTCGTACACGAGAAATAAAGTCGGGCTGTGACGGCAGTATACCCTCCAGTTGGATTTTTCAAAACAGCTCCGACACCATGTCCGTTCTTGTTTGATGCTCCATCAAACATCATTTCCCAGCGGGATCCAGGCTCGGGACCTTCTTCCGGACCAGGCTCTGGTTTTGTGCGTTGAATATACATCACATCTTCATCAGGAAAATCAAACTTGAGTGGTTGATAATCTTCCATAGGATGCTCTGCAAGGTGTTCTGACAAGACACTTCCTTTGATATATTTTTGAGCAACATACTGAATATCGTACTCTGATAAGAGCATATGCCATCTGGCTAATCTTCCTGTTTGAGCTGGCTTTTCAAAGATGTACTTGATGGGGTCCATCTTAGAAATCAACATTGTGGTGTGACAAATCATGTACTGTCTCAGACGCTTGGCGGCCCACGCTAAGGCACAACAGGCTTTTTCTAGGGGAGAGTAACGACTCTCACAATCGGTGAACTTCTTGCTCAAATAGTAGATTGCGTGTTCTTTCTTTCCTGACTCATCAGTCTGGCCTAAGACGCAGCCCATTGAATATTCTAGTACTGTCATATACATGAACAAAGGTCTTCTGGGTACAGGAGGAATCAACACGGGAGGCTCTTGTAAATATTGTTTGATTTTCTCAAATGCAGCTTGGCAGTTTTCATTCCATACTACTGTCTGATCCTTTCGTAACAACTTGAAAATCAGCGTGCAAGTAGGAGTCAAATTAGAGATGAACCTGGAGATGTAATTCAAACGTCCGAGGAAGCCTCTGACTTGTTTCTCTGTTTTAGGAGCAGGCATCTCCTGGATTGCTTTAACTTTGTCGAGGTCTACTTCAATTCCTTGTTGACTAACGATGAAACCAAGTAACTTGCCTGAGCGAACTCCGAAGGTGCATTTTGCTGGATTTAACCTCAGTTGATACTTTCGGAGTCTCTCAAATAGCTTCAACAGATGATCCAAGTGGTCTTCTTCACTTTGGGATTTTGTGATCATATCATCCACGTATACTTCGATTTCTTTGTGCATCATATCATGAAAGAGTGTGACCATGGCCCTCTGATACGTTGCCCCTGCGTTCTTCAAACCGAAAGGCATGACCTTATAACAATAGGTGCCCCAGGGTGTGATGAAGGTTGTCTTCTCCATGTCGGTTGGATCCATCTTTATCTAGTTATAACCAAAAAATCCGTCCATGAATGAGAATACTACGAAGATGGCTGTATTATCCACCAAAGTGTCAATATGTGGTAGAGGGAAGTCGTTCTTCTGACTTGCTTTGTTTAAATCCCTGTAATCGACGCACATCTTGACCTTGCCATCCTTCTTTGGGACTGGTACGATGTTTGCCACTCATTCTGGATATTTAGATACCGCAAAAAAGCCTGCATCAATTTGTTTCTTGACTTCGTCTCGGATTTTAAGAGCCATGTCTGGTCTTGACCTGCGAAGTTTTTGTTTGACCGGAGGACACTCTGGCTTCAGGGGGAGCTTGTGCATAACAATGTCGGTATCCAACCCTGGCATGTCTTGATAAGATCAAACAAATATGTCAACGTAATCTTTGAGAAGTGCTATCAGCCTGCTTTTAATCTCTGGCCTCAATGATGCCCTAATCTTGACTTCTCTTTTCTCTTCTTCTGACCCCAAATTGACGACCTCAGTCTGCTCTTTGTATGGCTGGAGATACACATCTTCATACTCAGTCATTCTCTTCAACTCTTCTGGGACTTCTAACTCTTCATCATTATCTTCTTCAGCTTGAAAGACAGATGAACCACTAGTAGAAGGAGCCGAAGGATCATAGGATTCTGTGGTGGATGGAGGTATTCTGCATGTTTTATTTTTGGGAACAATTAGACACACACACACACACAAAGACATGCAGATGAAGGGTTGTTTTTATTTTTTTCAAAAAGATTTCCATTTTTCCTTTTACCAAAAAGAGTGAAAATGATGTGCAAAATAATAAACAAGAGCTTTAACAAAAACACTTTTTCATTAATGGATTTTCAAATTGCAAAGTGGCCCAATATAAAATAATTCGCAGGCCTTGGGCAAGACCAGGAATTTTAAAGAAAACACAAAGCTAACAAGCAGAGTGAATTACTCTAAAGGTAAAAAGACGGGAATTTCCACAGCCTCCCAATTGTGCAAAGCTGCTCCTCCCCTAGTTATTATATGATCTAGATTACCATCTTCATCTTCAGCAATGATGGCGTTGATTTGTAATCTGCCACTGGTAAATATTTCCTTCAAAGACTTCTTCTTCATGATGCTTTCCTATGGCTCGCCTTTTAGAGTTTGTTTATAACCCAACCCTTATCGATCATTTTTGGCCCGAGCGTTGACTTCGATGATCTCCCCCCATCCCAATGGGATTCCAGCTTTCAGTGCCGCCTTGATACTCTGAACAGAGGTCAATGATGGGCCGCGGATTATGTCCGATTCGTCGACTAGAACAGCGTGGGCTATTTCTAGTGCTTGAAAGGCTGTCTCAAGGGAATCTTTGTCAGCTTCAATATACCGGAACGAGGACAAGTTGCTTACCTTAAATCTTCTTCTCCATGAACAATGACCAACTGGTCATCCACCACAAACTTCATCTTCTGGTGGAGAGTAGAAGTAATAGCGCCAGCTGCGTGGATCCATGGCCTTCCCAGTAAACAACTGTAGACCGAATTAATATCCATCACCTGAAAGGTGACTTCAAAGATTTTTGGTCTGATCATGATAGGAAGATCAACCTCCCCTATCACAGCTCTCCTAGATCCATCAAATGCCTTCATTGAGAGAAGTTGGCCTCATGGTAGCACCTTGATAAGCCAGCTTGGCTAGTGTCCTCTTCGGCATTACGTTGAGCGCTGATCCTGTGTCAACAAGAACCCTGGACAGTGTATCTTCTTCACATTTGATCGACACATGTAGAGCACGATTGTGCTTACGTTTCTCAGCTGTCAGATCGTTGTCGTTAAAGCTTAGCATGTTGCAGGTCGTGATGTTTGCTACAATGGAGTTAAATTGCCCCACTGTAATATCTTTGGTAACATGGGCTTGTGTCAAGATTTTGAGCAAAGCCTGGCGATGCGCCGGAGAGCTTAAGAGTAAGGCCATGACCGAGATCTTAGATGGTGTTTGATTTAGTTGGTCCACCACCCTGTAATCACTTCGTCAGATGATTCTCAGGAACTCTTCTTCATCGTTCTTGAGGCTTTCTTTTCCTTTGACTAAAGGCTCTTTAGTGACAACTGCTTCTGGAACGGGTTTTGGAGGAACCACAACTTTTGGAACAGAAATTTCTGGCGGAGGAGACACATTGTATGTCCGTGGTTGGTATATGCGACCACTCCGGATCATTTTTGTCCCACCGGCAATGTTAGCTATATTTGCGGGCATCCTTTCCTTAAAGATCCCTTCGCACCATGAATGGTCCTGCTTCGGTGTTACAGCCCTTGGGTGAGGTTTGGATCCTCCCCTTCGTTCAAACCTGGCTTGTCCCCTCCCAAATTTCGGGGGTGCATCGTCGCGGAATATCGGTCGTACGGTCTTGTAGTTGTTGTTGTTGTTGTTATTATTTCTGAACACAACTCTTTTGTTGGGCTCTTCTGGCATGTTAAACACAGGTTCGATGACCGCCACATCTTCCCCTTTCTTTCTACGAGCAATCTCTATCATCCCTTGTTCGATCATTGCTCGAATGTCTTTTTTCACAGCGTCACAACCCTCTGGGTTCAGCATGCATTGTTCGCAGTTTTTGGGAGATGTCTTAAGCGTCCATGCCTGAGCAAGACGTTTGTGTAGGTCCTCCAATGGCACCTTGATCTCATCGATAGTGGTGACTGTCTTATCTTCTGACCCCTCACCTTCTTCTGTAATGGCATTGACTCCACCATGATTTGGCAGAGGGTTGTTCTTTACGTTTGGATGATTATTTTCAAAGGACAGAATTCTTTTTTCAATTAATTCACGAACGAGGTGTTGTAGTGCGAAACAACCTTCAAGATCATGGCCTGGAGCGTTCTCGTGAAATAAGCAGCGAGCGTTGGCGTTGTAGTAGAATGGGAGTGGATTGGGTGGAGCACCCAATTTTCTTGTCTTTACTAAACCTCTTTCTATAAACATGGGGAATAGATCGGTGTAACTCATGGGGATAGGCTGTATTTTTGGCCTATTTGCCTGGTAATTCGCCCTTGGAGCTCTGCTTTGGGGTTGTTGACCTTGCGGCTGATGATATTGTTGTTGATTGTTGGAGTGATATTGATGTTGATTTCCAGAATGATACTGGTGTTGATTGCTGGATGCCCCAGGCTGGGGACCCTGCTGTGATGACGGTTGAAAAACGGGAGTCACGACTGCTATATATGATGATGGATGGTACTGCTGGTGATGGCTCCTGGATTTTTGCGCCTTCTTCCCATATGTTATCGCACTCACATCCCCCTCTTTCTTCTTGTGAAAATTATTGACCGGCTTTTTTGCTGCACTGGAGCTTGAATTAATATTTGGAGTAGCCACTTTTCCACTCTTTAAACCTGCTTCAACTTTGACCCCCACTGCCACAATATCAGAGAAGTTAGTTGTGACACTGCTGATTAGTCGTTCATAGAATTCTGGCCGAACTGTATCTACGAACCAGTCTGCCAATTCCTTTTCAGTAAGGGGTGGCTCCACTTGAGCTGCAGCTCCGCGCCATCTTTGCGCGTATTCCTTAAAGGTTTCAGTGCTCTTTTGCGTCATGCTAAGGAGCTGACGACGGTCTGGAGCTAAGTCCATGTTGTATTTGTACTGTTGAGTAAAGGCATCTGAAAGGTCTTGGAAACCGTGGATCTTTGCTTGATCCAAGCTGAGATACCATTTAGCCGATGCTCCTTTAAAACTGTCTTGAAAACAGTGTACCAACAGCTTGTCATTTTCAATATACGGAGCCATCCGCCTGCAGTACATGATTAGGTGCACTTTGGGACAAGTAGTCCCCTCATATTTGTCGAACACTGGCATCTTGAATTTCTGAGGAAATACCAAACCAGACACCAGACATAGGTCCTTGGCATCAGACCCAAAGATATGGCTTCCTTTGATGGCTCTCATCCTTTTAGCCATAATGTCCATATCTACCCTTAATTTTTCGTGCTTTTCATCCTCGGCTTCAGAACCGTTAGGTATGTCAAAGATTGGTTGTTGATTGTTGAAAACAGGTCGCGCTGTAGTGGGTCCACCCGCCTGAGTGAAAATAGGATTCCTGATTGTTGAGTCAAATAGTGGATTAAGACTTGAAGACTGCATATTGTTGAATGGTGGCACAAAATCCCGAGACATGCCATAAGGAAATTCTGCAGTGGTAATTGGAGCTACTGTGACATTGGCCGCTGCCGTGGCGACTTCGGAAATTACCGTAGACTGTGTGTCCATTTTTGCCTTTATTATATTGAGAACTTCCATAATCTGGCTGACGTCACCCTTGATTCCTTCAATGTCGTTGTCCATCTGATCGAACCTCTATTCATTATTTGCCATCTTCTTCTGAGCTCTATATCAAGTGTTGTATCTGTGAGTATTCAGCGTGACTCCTTCTCTCTTTTCTGAACAAGAACAAAGGATGAGCTGCGGAACCCAGATGCAAGACCAATGCAGGATGAAATGAGAATGCAAATGCAAATGCAGATGCACAAACCATTCAAGGAAAAACAAATTTTTGTTTACAAACAAAAAAGTTGGAACAACACGTAACGACATGCTTAAAAGGCGTTTTTTTATTGATAGCTGGAAGTCTATTACAATAGGTGGCTCTTGCTGAAAAGCAAGACCTTTCTTACAAGAAGTGAAAGTAAATGCAACATTAGGATTACAATCCTTTTAGGGAAAACAGGGAAATGGTGAAACAATGATCATTCTAACAAGATGATCCTTCTCCTTCTTTAACATGAGCTTGGTCCTGGCGGATGATTTCCCACAGATCTTCGTTCTCTCGTTGCGCTTTGATCAAAGCGTATTTCAGCTCTTCCCTAGTCGTGGGGACCTCAGGTTCCATAGTTATCTCATAATCATGAGTATAGAACATGGTCAAGGCTATTTCTTTCGACCAAAGCAAGTACCCTCTGGAAGTTAAACAGCTTGCATTCTCCATTGGAGTTATACCCAAGAGGTGAGGATCTCTTTGAGCGTATTGAGCACGGGCTTCCAGTTCAGGGCTGCGACCAGTTTCGCAGAAGCAAGGTCTCAACAGTTCCGGTTCGGGCTCTGGTCCGGTGGGATACCCATATTGACGCCGGGCAAGAACAGGATTGTAGGTGATAACCCCCTTCGTCCCAATGAGAGGCACATTGGGGAACTCTCCATAACTGGGGATCATGACTAGATCACCAAGGCTGATGTCATACCATGTGATGTCATAGTGCCTGAGAGTGATGAGTTTAGAAATTCATGCGCTTCTGTTGGGAAGCCTCCAAAGGATATAAGTCCTGGGCAGATGAGAAGTAAACCACCGGTCAAGTAGTGCGAGGCGGCATGAAAATTGCCCGAGATCGTACAAGATGAAGCGGTGGATGACCATATAAGTATTAGCTAGTATCTCGTTTACTGGATTTTTAATGATGATGAGACGGATCACCTTCTCACTGATGAAGTCATAATGACTTGGGAAGAGATACAACCCATATATTAGAAATGCCAAAATTGCTTCAAAGATGCCCAGATTTCTATTTTCATAATGATATTCGGCCATCTCCATTAGAGGTCCTGCCTCCATTCCGTACCATCCTCCTTTCGCTTTCATTGGTGGTAAATCTTCTTGCTTGATATGAAGGGCTTTAGCCAAATCCCTTTTCTTCGGTTTTCCATAAGGAAGTGTGAAAGTCCATGGAATCTTCAAATAGTCGGTGTACTCCTCTATGGTTGGGAGTAGCTGAAAGTCTGGGAATACGAAGCAATGGTAGGTTGTAGAGTAAAACTCAACCAAAGCCTGCAGCATGGGCTCGTTGACCTGAGCACTTATTAGTGGTAGGAGGTCTCCATATTTGGCAATGAAAGCAGTGGGGTTTCTGACAAGTCTTGCCAACATCCTAAGACGGCCCAACCTTAAATCCGGGAACGGAAGCATGTCTCTTCTCACCATGTTGTTGTCTGCAAAAAGAAAAGTTTGAATTTCCTTGAATGGTTAGAAGAAATGTAAATGCAAATGGAACTCAGACATTTACGAACATCAAAAGTCGCCATTTCATTGATTAACAAAATGGGATTACAAAATATTGTTTCCTCTTACAAGAGTTTTAAACATAAACAACAACTAAATGAATCCTAACAAGGTTCCCCTAGTAGCCTCAAGTTGAGCTTCTCGATCTTTCTTTCCATCTGAGCCTTCTCAAAAATGAGCTTGTCCACAATTAACTTCCACGGAGTAGACTGGGGCTCATAAGGTTCTTCTTGTGCTTTCCTCTTCTTACAAGAGAGTACTTCTTCGTCTTTCAACTGGAGTTGCTTCTGGAGCTCCGCATTCTCTTCGATGACTACTTGATACTTGTGTTTCCAAGCTTCTTCGGTTTGTTGTGCTTTGACTAAAGCAATCTTCAATTTTTCTTCTTCATACATGAAGACCAAAGGGCGTTCTTCCTTCAAAGCCATAGGCTCTTGCTTAGGATAAGGCATCCTTAGTGTGATAGCTCTCTTTCGAACCCATTGGAGGTAAGGTTCCAAAGAGACACAGTTGAGTCTTCCAAGATCCTTTTTTCTTTTCTTGTGTAGATGCTTCCAAGCCTCTAGAATCTTTCCTTTTAGTTCTTGACTATCTTTTTCTTCTTTGAAGAAAATGTTTTCCACTTGAACACCATTGGGCTTGTCTTTCAAAGGGTATCCCAATTGTCAGCGGGAGAGGATTGGATTATAACTGATTCCTCCATTAGCACTGAGAAGAGGTACATTGCCAAAATCCCCACAATTGTCAATGATCACTGTCCCATCATAGTCACGACTATACCAATCAATATCGGAGTGGGTGAGAGCCATGATCTTTTGTGACCACCATCCTTTCTTTGGATCCCAAAAAGTGTTGGCTTTGGGCAAGTGTGAGGTGAACCATTTGTATAACAAAGGAGTGCAACAAGTAATTGAAGGTGATAAAAATACTTAGAAAGGGGGGGGGGGGGGTTGAATAAGTGTGACAAATAATCAAAGATTCAAACAAAGTTATTTTTATCCTGGTTCGTTGAATTCAACTACTCCAGTCCACCCTCTCAAGAGTGATTTGCCTTTCTCAGTCAAGGACTTAATCCACTATTTAATCAAACAGATTACAATAGTAACACCTAAGAACAATTGTTCTTAGTCTTCTCAAGAGCTACTGATCCCAACTGGATCCTCTTAAGGAAACCTTTTACAATCAATGTAAAACTATTACAAGAGTAAGAATGCTTCTAAAAAGCTATTATCACAACTGTGATATTTCTCTTAAGTTTTAAGAACAATGTTACAGCAAATAAAATATAAGAGCTTTTGAGAGTTTTGCTTTGATGAGTGATTTTTGCAAGTCGTTCATTTTTTGAAGATGGAGTGGACTTCTTTATATAGGCACTTAGATCCATGAAGTCTTCTCAACGTTGGAGGTTGTGCTGAAAAAGCCTGGAGCCTTTTGTCTTTACGTTGGAGGCTGTGCTGAAAAAGCCTGATGCCTTTTGTCTTCACTTTGCAGAAACTTTCCTTAGAATGGAATGCACAGATAAAACCTTTTTGTCTGTGTTCTTGTGTCTAACATAAAAGAGGAAAGTGTTGTTGAGATATGCCAACGGACATATTCAAATCTTCTTCACTAAGTAAGTTCAGTTATCAACATCAGAGTCTGGATCTTCAGAATCTCCAGAGTAGAGATCTTCTGGATCTTCAGAGTCTTGGGATGTTCTTTAGATTATGCTGAATCAGAGTATATGCAGCTTGTGTGCTTGAGCGTGTAGTTCTATCAGATCAGAGTCTTCTATATCAGATTCTCAATACATATGCAGCGCAGTATCTTCAGAGTCTTCTGATGACTAAGCTTCTGAACTCTCAGAGTCTTCTATTCTTTAGAGGCTTCTGCTTCAGAATCTTCAGTAGACAACACTCAGATTCTTCTGGAGACAGCGTTCAGATCTTCATTTAAGATGCTCTTGAACCTTTGAAGCCTTTCATAATATCATTGTTCAGATCCAAATTTGCTCTTTAAGAATATTTTCTTTTAATACCTGTAGTAAACAGTCTAGAACAAATTTAGAGTATATAATTCTTGAATACAAAATTCATAAGTGTTATCATCAAAACATAGAGATATTACTAAGAAACAATCTGTGTTCTTACAATCTCCCCCTTTTTGATGATGACAAAACATGAGAAATTTTGTTCAATAAAAATTATGAATTATAACTCCCCCTGAGATTAACAATCTCCCCCTGAAATGAATACTCTAATAGAAGAAAACACTTCCCTTTTTGATTAAGTATATTTCAGATTCAGAGCCTGATGCAAGAGGTTTGACTTTTAGAATCAAATCTTGATGCCAGATAATTATGACTTCTTTCAGTCAGAGCGCCTAGTTATCATCTTGCTTGAATTATCTTTCAGAGTAAAGGTATCAGAGTAAGATATCAGAGTTGATTGAATACTCAGATTTGCTTTGGAAGATTAGTTTCTGGTTGGAAAAGTCTCAGGGTAACTTCAATGAATTATGTCAGATATATCAATGTAATCTAAAAGACTTAAATTCAAAGTAAGTTAATAAAATGTCTGAATTTCAGTTTTAGTAATTGCTTATAGGTTGAACAATCAGATTCTCTTTTTCTCCCCCTTTTTGTCATAATCAAAAAGATTTTTAAAGACATAAAGATACAGAAGAAAAGAAGCATATAGAAGCAAAAACATCAACTTTCATTTAAACATATCAAAGTTCACAATCAAACAGATAGATGCCAAAAAGCATAACACAACAATAAGAAAACAACAGAAGCAATAACATGTGCAAAAACATCAAATAAAACTAAGTCTGGCGTGAGGCAATAAGGGTCAGAAGCTCTGTCACTTTGGCTGTTGACTCTTCTTGCTTAGACATCCAGGTCTTGATCTCATCAGTTGTCTTCTCTTGCTTTACCATCCAATCTTTTATTTCCTTGACATCATTCACAAGATCTGTGACCACAGATGAAGAAGGAGCAGATGCAGTAGCAGCAGTGTTCTCTTCAGACTGGTTCTCTTCAGAAGCTTGTTCAACCATTTCAGATGCAGGAGCCTCTAGAGGAGCAGCTTCCAGAAGCAACACATGAGGAAGAGGAGGAGGCATGTTCATCAGAGTTATCTTGATTAACTCTGCAAACTGAGTCTTTGCAAGCTTAGAACATTTAGCTCTAACTTTTAAAGCAACTTTGTTGAACATCCAGATGAAACGTTTCTAAGAAGCATTTGAAACAGCCGGATCCAAACTTGACAAGTACACTTCCTTAACACGAGCATACTCAGAATCTATCTCCTTCTTGAATATTTCAAACATAGTATTAACACATGATCCTAGATCTGACTGTTCAGAGGGTTCAGGATTAGGAGTGTTAACAGGAGTAGGTTCAGATGGTTGTTGTTGTGGTGGTGTTGGTTGAGATGTTTGGGTGTCAGACTGAGGGGGTTCAGATGGTTGAGGAATGGTTTGTGTTTCAGATAGATGAGTTTCAGATGGTTGAGGGATGGTTATCTGAGGTGGGAAGTTGGGTGGAGTATGAAACATAGAAATGTTAACGTGTTCTTTCATAGCAATGTCAGAACGAGCTTGTTTGAGAGACTCTGGTTCAAAATAAGATGATTCAAAATCAGATGACTCACTATCAGAAGATTCTTCTGAGTGAACAGATGTTGAAGAAATGGTAATGGATTGATTTAGGGGTTGGATATCCAGAATATCTTCAGAAAGATTTGAATCTTCTGGTGGTGTTGGTTGTTCAGAGTGTTCAGTTTGAACAGTCTCTGGTTGGTTTGGTTCTGAGATGATTATATCTGGTTGGGGAATTTTTGGTTGTGGAATGTTTGGTTGTGGAATATCTGGTTGTAGAATTTCTGTTTGTGGAATTTCTGGTGAAGTAGTTTGAGGGCGTTCAGATGTAGTATGAGGTTGGGGATCAGAGGTTGTTGGTACAGAAGATGGTTGTGAATGTACTGAGGGAGATGAAGGTGGTTCAGATGAAAGGTTTGCAGATGGTTGGGGTTTAGAAGTTCTATGTCTAAGGGTTGGAGAGAGTTGAGGTGATGAAAGGGGTGAATAAACAGCAGGGGTAGGATCAGATGTTAATACCTGATGAATAGTGTCTCTTATCTCTTCCAGAGTAGCATCTCTAGAATTGATTCTGGCTTTCTTTACTCCTTTCTTCTTCTTCCTTGGAACTTCATATTCTTTCCTTTTCTTCTGAACAGAGCCTTCTTCAGCTTTTCTCTTACTACGCCTTTCCTTCATCAGATTGGGCAATTCTTCTCCTTGTTTCTGAACAAGGTTAGCAGGTAGAGGAATTCCATTTTTCAGACAATCTGCAATGTAAGCCCAAACAATACCTTTTGGTTCATCTGCGCTGAACATTGAAAAATCTTCTATTGGTATCCTTCTGCCATTTACCTCCTCAGAGTTTATCTTCCTTAGTTTACCATTCAGCTCTGAAATGATCTTCATTCTTTTCAGAGTGAGTCCGTTTATCTCAGATCCAATGATGTAGGACAGATCCTCTATTTTTTTTGCATCTGTCAGATGCTTCACCAACTGATTTTCTGTAAGGATGTCTGAAATAAGTCTTCCCAGAGGTATCCAAGTTCTGACTTTCCCAGCTTTAGCTCTGACCTCTTCTCTAGTCTCTTTGACATGAGTCAGAAGATGACTGAAAATCAGATAGGGCAGATCCACCTTAATATTCTTGCTGATGCAGTACATGAAGTACAAATGCTCTGTACTCACATAGTCAGGTGAGTTGGTTGACTTTCTGTGAAAGATTGTACTCATAAATATCTTTGCCCAGATCCTATAGATAGGTTTCAGATCTTTAACCTTACTTGTTGGTGTTCCAGCTACAGTAATCTCTTCATACACCTTAGCCATATCAATACGTGAAGAGGCTAGGTTTGTAACACCATCAGATTCTTTATAACTAAACAGTTGCCTGATCAGTTTCTCAGTGATCACTATCTCCTTCCCAAGGACAGATGAGTGAATGAACTTAGGACCAGCATGAGCGTGAATCCAGAATTCCTTCACAAGAGTTGGGTACACAGGACCCATCAGTCTTTCAAAATACTTCTCCCAGCCTTGAGCTTTAATGGAAGTTGTTAGGTCAAACCCATTTTCTTCTATTGATTCAAGATCAACGAAACTTTCACACAGAACCTCAAGATCCACAACTGGAGTAAATAGAGTGTGTACTGCTTTCTTGTACATTATATTTTTGTTGGAGATTTCAGAAGCATTTGAAGAAGCCATTGATGAAGATGAAGATTTTGATTTGGGTTTAGGGTTTTGGTAGAGGTTGAAGAGTAAGCAAAAACGCATAAGTGTAGTGAGTGTGAAAAGTGTGAAAATGTTGTGATAGGTGGTATTTATAGAAAACCAAAAAATCAAACATTGGGTACATCAAAAGACACATACGCACGTTTACACAGCATTTAATGAAAATAATCATTTCAATTTAAAGATATGACAAATGGGGGGAAAACCAAGAAAAATGAGATTTTCAAAGCAGTACCTCACACGTCAATTCAGTAGAGCACTCCATCTTTTCAGATTCTGAGTGACACGTGTTTGCTTTTATGTGCATCTGATGTCTCTCAAGAAATGAAACGTTTCCAACGTTCAGATCTTCTGAGTTTGTTAGTTCAGAGTTTCACACAAATAAATCAATCAAAGATAAATGAACAAATAATCAGATGAAATACTTCAGACCTTTAAACATTTTGCATCTAAGAAGTTGCCTATGATAAATATTACTCTGGACAAAAAATCCATACAAATATTTTTCAGAATGAACTTGAACCTATCTTCAGCAAGGGGTTTTGTGAAAATATCAGCCCATTGATGATTTGTATCAACAAAAGCTAGATTTATTACACCCTTCTGAACATAGTCTCTGATGAAGTGATGTTTAATTTCTATATGTTTAGCCTTAGAGTGTAAGATTGGATTTTTTGACAAACATATAGCAGAAGTATTATCACAGAAGATAGAAAGATTACTCTCATAGATCTGATAATCTTCTAACTGACTCTTCCTCCAGAGCATCTGTGTACAACATCCAGCAACAACAATGTATTCTGCCTCTGTAGTTGATAGTGCAATAGTGGGTTGCTTCTTGCTGTACCATGAGATCATATGACTTCCAAGAAACTGACAGCTTCCAGAAGTGCTTTTACGTTCAACTCTGTCTCCAGCATAATCAGCATCACAGAATCCAACTAATGAAAATTCATTAGATCTTCTGTAACACAGACCCATGTTAGTAGTACCTTTCAGATACCTTAGAATCCTCTTAACAACTGTTAAGTGTGATTCTCTAGGATCTGATTGGAATCTTGCACATAAGCAAACACTAAACAGAATATCAGGTCTAGAAGCAGTCAAGTATAGAAGAGATCCTATCATACCTCTGTAGAGTTTCTGATCTACCTTCTTACTTACCTCTTCCTTACCTAGAGTGCTTGTAGGGTGCATTGGAGTCTTTGCCATCTTACTATCAACCATGTTGAACTTCTTCAGAAGCTCTTTAACATATTTGGTCTGATGTATGTAGGTGCACTCTGGAGTCTGGTTGACTTGGATTCCCAAAAAGAATCTCAATTCTCCCATCATGCTCATCTCAAACCCTGCCTGCATACATTTAGCAAACTCCTTTCCAAGCGTAATATTTGTTGATCCAAAAATAATATCATCTACATATATTTGACAAATCAACAGATCTTTCTTAAGAGTTTTACAGAATAAAGTTGTATCCACTTTTCCTCTGATAAAATTTTTCTTCAGAAGGAAATTGCTCAACCTCTCATACCAAGCTCTGGGAGCTTGTTTTAAACCATAAAGAGATTTTTTTAGTTTAAAAACATGATCTGGAAAGTTTTCACTTTCAAATCCAGGAGGTTGGTGGACATATACTTCCTCTTCTATAATACCATTAAGAAAGGCACTTTTAACATCCATCTGATATAGAGTGATGTTATTCTGTGCAGCAAATGAAATAAGAAGGCGTATAGATTCTAACCTTGCCACTGGAGCATAAGTTTCAGTGTAATCAATACCTTCTTGTTGACTGTAACCTTGAGCAACCAACCTTGCCTTATTCCTTTCAACTTCTCCCTTTTCATTCAACTTATTCCTGAAGACCCATTTTGTTCCAATAACGTTGAATCCTTTAGGTCTAGGAACCAGATCCCATACTTCATTTCTGGTGAATTGATTTAGCTCTTCTTGCATGGCAATAATCCATTCATTATCTTTCAGAGCCTCATCCACAGATGTTGGTTCAATTATTGACACTAAGCCAAACAATGAAGATTCAGATGTTCTGAGATAGGATCTTGTCCTGATTGGATCATCTTTCTTTCCAATAATCACACCTTCTGGGTGAGATGCCTTGATTCTGGAAGAAGATCCTCTGACATTTGATCTTTCAGAAATGTGTAAGTTGTCCAATTGAGAAGATAAGGGAATAACATCTGGAGTTGCTTCAGATTCCTTCTCTTTAGCCTTTTCTGCTTCTGAGCCTTCAGAGTCTGTGAGAATCACTTCTCTATCTGCAGAATTTTCAAACATTTCCAATAGTGCCAGATCCAATGATCTTGCCTTTCTGGTTCCCTCCAAACTTCACGTCACCTCCAGATCTAAGTTCCAGGCTTTGGAACATAGACTTTTCTCCTATCATGTGTCGTGAGCATCCAGAGTCCAGGTACCATGACTGGCGTCCTGATCTTGCTGCTAAGAACATCTACAATAGGGATTATTTTGCTCTTAGGTACCCAGATCTTCTTGGGTCCTTTAGGTTTAGTTGGTTTGTAGATTTGTCTAAACTTATGTTTTTCAACATAATGTTTATTCTGACTTGCCTTGGGTTTAAACACATAAGTATTCTTCTTAGAGCTTGTGTGTTTAATGTCATTTAAGTGACCAGACTTAAATTGAGAGTACATAGGTGTCTTCTTGATGAAGAGTTTGTCAACAGATTTTGGATTACTTCCAGAGGAAGATTCATATCCAATACCTCTTCTGTTGTTCCCACTAACACCATAGATCATAGAAGCCATCTTGCTTCGGTCTATGCTCTTAGTAAAGAATCTCTGAAAGCTAGAGTCATATTTTTCTAAAATGTTTTCACATGACTTAGTCTCAGATTCAGATTCTTGTTGAGCTATCTCAAAGTCATTTTTGATTTTCAGATTAATTTCTTTTTGCTCAACAAGTTCTGTCTTCAGAAGATCAATCTCAGATTCAAGACTGCTTTTCAGCTTCTTGTATTTGAGTTTGATATTGTTATAGCTTTTCAGAACTTCTGATAACACCTTGATAAGTTATTCTTTAGTAAGTTTAGCCATTACCTCTTCAGCGTCATTGTCAGATTCAGAATCAGATTCAGATCCTGAAGTTCCTTCCTCCTGATCTTCTATGTCTTCCATCAGTGCAACATTACCACATTCTTCTTCTGATTCAGAAGATGATTCAGATTCATCTGAGTCATCCCATGTTGCCATCAGAACCTTCTTCTTTCTGTCAAACTTCTTCTTGGGTTTTTCTCTTTGAAGTTTGGGGCAATCATTCTTGTAATGCCCAGGTTCTTTGCACTCATAGCATACAACTTCTTTCTTGCCAGATCTTCTGTGCCCAGAAGATTCCTTTCTATGATCAGATTTTCTGAAGTTGTTGAACTTCTTTCCCTTGTGCTTCCAGAGTCTATTGATCCTTCTGGACAGCATGGATAATTCATCTTCTTCTTTAGAAGAAGATCCTTCAGAGCTTTCTTCAATAACCTGCAAAGCTTTAGCAGATTTATTAGATTTTAAAGCAATAGATTTACCTTTTTCTTTCTTTTGAGGTTCATCTTCCTCAAGCTCAATTTCATGGCTCCTCAGTGAGCTGATGAGTTCTTCTAAAGAGATCTTGTTCAGATCTTTAGCCATCTTCAAGGCAGTCACCATTGGTCTCCATCTGGTAGGTAGACTTCTGATGATTTTCTTTACATGATCTGATGTGGAGTATCCCTTGTCCAGAACTTTTAGACCAGCTGTGAGGATCTGAAATCTAGAAAACATAGTTTCTATATTTTCAGATTCTTCCATTTTGAACGCTTCATACTTCTGTATAAGCACCAGAGCCTTGGTCTGCTTCACTTGAGAATTTCCTTCATGAGTCATTTTAAGTGACTCAAACATTCCATGAGCTGTTTCTCTGTTAGTAATCTTTTCATACTCAGTATGAGAGATTGCATTAAGCAATATTGTCCTAGCCTTATGGTTATTTTTGAAATCCTTCTTCTGGGCTTCTGTCATTGATTTTCTATCAATTTTCTTACCATCCTCATTTCTAGGATGTTCATAGCCATCAATGACCAAGTCCCACAAATCAGCATCATAACCAAGGAAGAAACTTTCTATCCTGTCCTTCCAGTAATCAAATTTCTCTCCATCAAACATAGGAGGCTTTGTGCTGATTCTATCCCCTTCATATTTGTTACAGTTGGATGTAGAAGTATCACCCATAATGACAAACAGATATATATATCAAAGTAACTTTTCTCACTGGATCTTTACTGACACGGTTAAGTGGTAGCACACGCAGAACCGAAGCTCTGATGCCAACTGAAGGTGAGAAAAATACTTAGAGGGGGGGGTTGAATAAGTGTGACAAATAATCAAAGATTCAAACAAAGTTATTTTTATCCTGGTTCGTTGAACTCAACTACTCCAGTCCACCCTCTCAAGAGTGATATGCCTTTCTCAGTCAAAGACTTAATCCACTATTTAATCAAACAGATTACAATAGTAACACCTAAGAACAACTGTTCTTAGTCTTCTCAAGAGCTACTGATCCCAACTGGATCCTCTTAAGGAAACCTTTTACAATCAATGTAAAACTATTACAAGAGTAAGAATGCTTCTAAAAAGCTATTATCACAACTGTGATATTTCTCTTAAGTTTTAAGAACAATGTTACAGCAAATAAAATATAAGAGCTTTTGAGAGTTTTGCTTTGATGATTGATTTTTGCAAGTCGTTCATTTTTTGAAGAAGATGGAGTGGACTTCTTTATATAGGCACTTAGGTCCATGAAGTCTTCTCAACGTTGGAGGCTGTGCTGAAAAAGCCTGGAGCCTTTTGTCTTTACGTTGGAGGCTGTGCTGAAAAAGCCTGATGCCTTTTGTCTTCACTTTGCATAAACTTTCCTTAGAATGGAATGCACAGATAAAACCTTTTTGTCTGTGTTCTTGTGTCTAACATAAAATAGGAAAAAGCTGTTGAGATATGCCAACAGACATATTCAAATCTTCTTCACTAAGTAAGTTCAGCTATCAACATCAGAGTCTGGATCTTCAGAATCTCCAGAGTAGAGATCTTCTGGATCTTCAGAGTCTTGGGATGTTCTTCAGATTATGCTGAATCAGAGTATATGCAGCTTGTATGCTTGAGCGTGTAGTTCTGTCAGATCAGAGTCTTCTATATTAGATTCTCAATACTTATGCAGCGCAGTATCTTCAGAGTCTTTTGATGACTAAGCTTCTGAACTCTCAGAGTCTTCTATTCTTTAGAGGCTTCTGCTTCAGAATCTTCAGTAGACAGCACTCAGATTCTTTTGGAGACAGCGGTCAGATCTTCATTTAAGATGCTCTTGAACCTTTGAAGCCTTTCATAATATCATTGTTCAGATCCAAATTTGCTCTTTAAGAATATTTTCTTTTAATACCTGTAGCAAACAGTCTAGAACAAATTTAGAGTATATAATTCTTGAATACAAAATTCATAAGTGTTATCATCAAAACATAGAGATATTACTAAGAAACAATCTGTGTTCTTACAGTAATCATCCCTCCATTGTGATAGTTCCTCAGATGAACAGAATGGTATGTATCTGCTAGCAAAGTAGGCACAGGATTCTTCTTCAAGAAAATTTTAATGGCATTGAGGTCCACAAAATTCTCGAAGCTAGGGAACAAGAAGATGCCATAGATGAGCAAGGCAAGGATAGCCTCAAATGCATCCATGCTTAAATGATCCGCATAATACTGAGCTTTCTCAACCAAGAATTCTGCTTTTAACCCAAAAACTCCTCCTTTTGTAATCAGATTCTTTTTAATATCAACCAATCCCAAATGTGTAGCCTTAGAAATATATTGTTCTTTAGGGTCCTCCTCCACAATTGGAAAAGGAGAATCTTCAAGAATGGGCAATCCAACCAACTAAGAATACTCTTCTAGTGTGGGCACTAGCTGATAATCAGGAAATGTGAAACAGTGGTAGAGCGGATCATAAAACTGGAAAAGAGTAGAAAGGAGTCCACTATCCATCTTTATCTTCAAATAACTTCCCATACCTGCTTTGAAATCCTTCTGGGTCTGTCACTAAGGTGCTCAACCTTTTCAAGTCATCTAGGTTAAAACCCTTGTAAGTGTACTTCAAAGTTTTCTTTCTTTCACTATTCATAACGACCTCTGATGTTTACAAACAACAAAGTCTGAGTTCCATGAAACCATATGATGATATGATGTTATGAATGCAAAATGCACAACCACAGGCAAATGCAAAGATATGCACACAACACAAACTTAGGTTTAAGGACGAGCGTGGATACAAGGTCTACCCATCCCCAAGGATTTGCACTAAGGATTGATTGTACCTGCCGAACGGGTTCTACAAAGTTCCCAGAGTCATCAACCCATCTTTCGGATATTATCAATTTCCCAAATCACATGGTAATCGATAATATTCTCAAGAGAATCTCGTCTGAGTGTAGTATCGGGTATCAACTATTTCGGAAATGCTTCCTTATAGTAATCGCACTACGTCTAATAAGGCCAAAGTGGGGTAAAATGTATTCTAAAAGTCCACAGTGTCATGGGTTCCTTCGTCGAAAGTAGCATTGTTTTCACAAATACTCGATCAACAATACTAAACTTTCAAGAGGGCCTACACTGGGCGGTGGTTTCTCAAGTTAGCTTAGTCGGGAATCAACTCCCTATAAGCCTTCTTGAATATACCACCATCCTATCATAAGTGCACTCGAGTCCGGGTATAGGACCGTCTCACCACTCAAAGCACCCAATATCTAACAATTAAACAAATATATTGACAAATATACATGTTAAGCAAATATTTACAAATATAGCATGCAATTAAACAAAATAGGCTAAACCCTCAGATTAAATAAGTCTTCCCCAGTGAAGTCGTCATTTCTGTTGCAGTGAGAATCGTGATACCAAGCTATTAATTAACTTGAATCTTTAATTCTTAAATTACAACCGGACATTAATTTATCCAAAGGAAAGGTCTAAAGAAAGAAAGAACCTTTTGCGTGATGTTATAACAACGCTAAGAGATTCGGGGATCGGGGGTTGGTTATGCATAGGGTAGGTATTTCACATCCTAAACATCTGTAGTACTCTACAGGAACCTTTTGTTTATTTGCATGCTAAGCTGGTAAATGTTTGCTAAGGATTGGGATTGGGTAAAGGGTGTAGGTTAAAACCTAAAGATAGTTTCTAAGTTTGCTCGCAAAGACGTCACGTCCTATGCCTACGTATCCTAACTAGGATAGAATTAGAGCAATCGTAGTTTACCTCACTAGGGTTGAAGAACACTTGATTATGATCAAGGTTCATGGGGAAACAAACATAACAATGCTTGTGTAGAGTTTAAGGAAACTCTCTAGATCTATGTTATAACATTCAAGAGGGGAGTAAGTAATCATTACTATGATTCTTACATAGAGTTTACAAACTCTATCCTAGGGTTCTAGTTGAAGAACACTCCTAGTGTAGGTAAGGCTTTCTAGACTTAAAGCAAAGTTTGATGGCTTGTATGTTCTAACTTAACTAAGCTAGGGTTTAAGATGACTTCACAAAGTCAAGGCAGGATAATGAACTATCCAATGACACAAGGGTCAAGAGAGAGACTTTTCCTTTGGAAGGAGAGAGAGAGAGAGAGAGAGAGAGAGAGAGAGAGAGAGAGAGAGAGAGAGAGAGAGAGAGAGAGAGAGAGAGAGAGAGAGAGAGAGAGAGAGAGAGAGAGAGAGAGAGAGAGAGAGAGAGAGAGAGAGAGAGAGAGAGAGAGAGAGAGAGAGAGAGAGTGAGTGAGTGTGAGAGAGAGAGAGAGAGAGAGAGAGAGAGAGAGAGAGAGAGAGAGAGAGAGAACAACTTGGATGAGAACTAAAAAGTTCCATCACTTGGGGAAGAAATACTTAACAAAGTAAATGAATAATTAAGCAATATGAATAAGATTACAATCAAGTAAGCATGCATATTACAATAGGCAAGGATCAAACAATACAAATGGTTACAACCGATAATCAAGTATCTTAACAAAGATGGAAGCATATCTTGACAAATACAAAAGGAACAATCATGTAAACAGATCACAATTTGAAGGTAAGCAAGTCATAGGTTCAAGGTATAACAAATGTGACAACATTTAGGCATTGATGAGAATCAAATACACAAGGACTGATCACAACAGTTAAACTCAAGATTTTAGGAAAGGAACAATAACTCATGGTAACAACCAACAAGAAAATGAAATCTCAACATGTTAAAAAATATAAAGAAGTCAAATGCCAATAAATCTCACAAGATAAAATAAGCATGGCATAAGGGAAATTTAATCGAGACGTACGGTAATGACCTAAGAACGAATCTACTAACAAGCAGGCAAAAAGCATTGTAAAAACAAACAACTATGAGATTACAATCCATTTAATACAACTAGACATCACAATGAAAAAGTTGCAAAAAGAACGGGTTGAAAATAATGAGCGAGGAACAAGTTACGAATATTTGAAGTTTTAAGTGATTTTATGAAAATAAAAATAACAAGCACACAAATAAAAAAGAAAGTGGCATGGTTGGGGATTGAACCCATGCTTTTGTGTTTACAAACACAAACCACAACCACTTGGGCACCACATGCGCGCTGGATGGAAAATGGAAGGAGTGAACAAAATAATTCAATTATAAATGAAAAATAAAATGCTCAAAAAGGGTTGATCCCAAGCATCGAACCCATGGCTGGCAAGTGAAAGGGGAGAATGCGTGCAAGTTGATTACCACTGGGTAGCTGTACATCCAAGTACAAAGCCACCCCCATAAATAGATAAGGCAAGCTTTATGGTTTTCTGGGCAAGTTAAAAGAAGCAAGAACAAGAGGAAAATACAACATCCGTTTTGATTCATAACCATGTCAATACTTGATCTTTTTTGGTGAAATTTTAGCCTAACTAGACTGTTTTTTAACAAGGATCATGATAGTGCCAATGAAATTTTGAAATAATGCCTCCAATTAAAAACACGATGCAAGATGCAAGATTGACATTTGAGTTGCATTTTGAGAACAACACATCAATTCTGAATTCATATACATCAACAGGCATTGTACACAAGTTAAACATGTCATAACAGAGGTATCCAATACTTAGGGCTCAAACACAACTCTATAGAATAGGAAATGGCATATGTATTGCAAATATATCATGAAAATGCAGCAAACTGTCCTAACAGATGGAAGATGTGATTATGCACATGAGATGCATTTGGGAAGCCAACATCAACTATGAATTCAAACACATCAAAAAAGTAATGCACACCAGTCACATAAGTCATAACAGAAGTACTACACACTTATGGCTCAAACATAAATTAAAAGAAAGGAAAGTGGCTCAATGAACTGCAACTGTGGTGTGAGGTCAAGGCAAACTGCCAAGACAAACACATTGGCATTTTTGAGATGCAACTTGATGCAATTAGGTGTGAACAAGATACAATCATGATCATGAATGAATTAAGGCAGTGATAATAATCAAAACAGTATTGAATCAAAGAAAAGCACATCAAATTGCAATGGTATAACATAAAAGCAAGGCATGGATGGAACTCACTTGATCATATCATAACCAATGCAAACATGAAGTAAAACATATAGGATGCAATGTGAGAACAAAGAAGATTACAATCATAGTGTCCAACATAAGTTCAAGACACAACTGTCATGCCAAGTGAAAATTGGAGAAAAATGCAAGTTTGAAAGCTAGATCAAGAAGCAGACACAATTGAAATGAACAGACCCTGCATACATCCTCAAAACATCATATAAGGTGTGTCTATACTTCAAAAAATTTCACAAACATCATGGAAATGAAATTCACAAGTCAGCTGCTCAAACACTCATAAAATTGCAATACTGGAATCAAAACTGGATTGGAACAAATTGAGGTCAGGAATATGCCACACACAAGTCTCAAATATGATCATAGATGAGTTTATCACTTAAGATAGCCATGAAATGCACATAACAAGAAAATGACTATCAAGCTACAATTGTATCAAACATGTATGAGGCAGGCTGATTAGTTCCAATTTTGAGTAGGTTCAATTCATGTAAATGTCAAACACAAGTTTAAATATGTCAACTGATGGTTCTATGCACATAGACAATATAAGTTCATGCTCAAATAGAAAAATGGTATGGTATTGCAAACTGTGGTATGGAATGTAAGGATTGTACATTGATAATGCATCATGGGAGGGAAGTATCAGGTCAGGTGGAAGCAGATCATGAAACCAATACACACACATCATAAACATGATAAAAGATGAGATTGAGTCCAAAAATTAAGTAAATTCCACTTAAAATAGAAATTGGTATACTTGGTGTAGATGAAAAAGAGTTGTTTGGCAGCACAAAGGGTACAGACTGGTTTAGCCATAAATGAGTGGTCTTACATTAAAAGGATAGCTCATACATATCAAAAATGTGAAGACAAATGAGTTGCAACTCAGAAAACCAGCATTGTGCATTTGGAATAAAACTTGGCATGTTATGGTAGGAAGTGCATAAAAGCTGTCTTGGTAAAAACTTGGCACAACAGGTGTGTTTTCAAATGGTGAGGTTTTAAACTAAAACGAAGACATACACACATCATAGATATGTTAAAGAAATCTTTCATGCTCACAAACCAGTTCAAATTATAATCACACAAAAGGAAGCATATTGGAACTCAAGAAATGCACAAATAACATATTAGGGCAGCAGGCTAGTCCATGGCAGATTGAGGCAATTGAGTATCACATACAAGTTCAAAATATGATTATGAATGATTTTATGCACATAGATAGAGTAAAGATCAGCTAGAACAAAAAATGGTAGTTGGTAGCATCAATGAGGTTTGAAAAATGCAGTTTGAGGGTGAAATGAGAAAGCAGGTAAACATAGATCAAACCAACCATCTACACACATTAAAATCATGAATATGGATGAGTTTCAACTCAAAAATTAGGCATATGATAGTTGGAGCAGAAAATGGTATAGTGATGGCTAGAAAAGAAAATCTGTCTTGGTAAAAACTTAGCACAATAGGGCATTTTGGCAAGCAATGAGTTTGTGATGAAACCAAAGTTATACACATACCATAATGATGCTAACAGATGAGAACATGCTCAAGAAATGGATGAAAACCTTACCAAACAGAAAATGGCCCAGTGAAACTCAAGAAAATGCAAAAGGTCAATCCATGTAGGCAACAAACTAGTTCATGACAGTTAGGAAAGTTTGGCACCACATACAAGTTCCAAATATGTAGGACATTGATTTTATGCACATAGATCAAGTAGAACTCAATTGAAACAGAATATGATATATTGGTTCAAAACATTTTGACAGCAAAACTCATGAAATCTCACAACAAGCCCTAATGAACATATCTCATGTTTTCATCATTTTAACAAGCTTAAATGGACAAACCAAATCATATAAACACATATCAACAGTTTGGAACATTTCACACACAACATGTCAATCACAAACTTCCAAACACCAACTCATGGTAATGGTAAAGCAAAATGACACAAAATGACATAAGTAAAAACAAGAGCCAAACTAGATTCAAACATGATTTAGGGCAGGGGGTTCTCATGAAATAACTTACAAGTTATCCAAATATCACCAATACACTAAGATTGACAAATCTAGGGCAAGCATACATACATTTCAATGTTGGATCCTTAAAACTACCACATAGGCAAAAATCTTCATAAAAAAGTTGACCATGATATCAAAGTACCATATTGGTAACACATCATCAACATGTCATTCACAAATGAAACACCTTAACAAAAACAAGTATCATAACCATAAGACATGAGTTCTTGACAAAGAACTAAAATGGGGCAGCAAGACTACATTTCCATAAAATCACTTCAAAATGGTAAAACATGATAATGTATGATCAATAAAGAGTTTTAATATCACATACCTCTTGTAGACAAGTCTTGAGCAAGCTAAGAAGCTGAGAAACCCAGAGACCTTCTTCCTTGGCAAAGATTTGAAGCTTGCTTCCTCTTGAAGCAATAAACCACTTTTCAAGACAGTTGGAGTTGTGTAGTTTCCAGATGGTTTTTTGGAGTTTGGATAGTTGAGATATGATGTATATGAGGTGTTGGGAGTGTTAGAATGGTAGGAAATGCCTCAAGTAAGGATTTGGCTTTTAAAGTGCAAGAAAGTCAATATACTAAGGTGTGAAGGTTGACTTTTGGGAAAATGAGGTTTTTGAGTGGTTTCAATGTGTGGACACCTTCTACACAATGTTTATGGATTGTTTAAATGGTTTTGGGTGGCTTGGAAAGGGTAGAACTGAGTTTGAGCAGAGTTTTGCTCAAGACAGTTTTTTAGTGAAAAATGGAAGTTTTGAAAAATGAGTTTCTTGAGGAAATGAAAGAGAGTTGAGAGCTATTATTTCTCTTGGTTTTGGAGATTTCTCTGGTGTGTCTAACATCAATGAGGATGCCTCTATTTATAGTGAAAACAAGAGTGAGGGAAGCTTTGTATTTTACCACTTTTGGAGGGAGTTTATGAAGATTTTCAAATGAATCTTGCCAAGATCTCTTCCTATCAGTTCCATGGCTCAAAGAAGATCAGAAAATTAAATGGAATGATGGACATAAAGTGACTGAGGTGAGCTTAGGGTGTAGAGTGAGCAGCTGCACAGTCCTTGGAGGGAAATTTTCTCTTTCCTCTTACACATTTGAATATTTTAATGCAAGTTGCTTGCAACTTGCCTCTCTCTTCAAACCTCTCATTTTTCTGCATTTTCCTTCATCCACACATCTAAATATCATATTGAATCATGATCCAAGGGTCAAGGATAGCTCAAGTTGTGAAAATCTGAATTTTGAGAAGTCTTGACATAGTGGTTTCAAGTGTTGGCAGCCCTAACTTCCATGGTTCATACCTTTCTGCTCACAAGTGCTATTGAGGAGTTCTACCACAATTTAGAAAGCCCTTAAGTAGCTCTATAACTTTCATGTTTTGGAGATTTCCAAATTCTAGATGGAACTAGGTTGAAAAACCCTTCCAAGTTGCTGAAAAAATCACTTAAAAAGGCTAAATAACTTAGAATTTTTCTAAGTTATTTCCCTTCTTAAAATGAATCTTGTCATAACTCCAAATCTATGCATTTTTTGATCATGGACCACTTTGAGGATTTTGTAGGACTTGTCAAGAGATTTCCAATGAGCTTTGAACCACTTTATTTGGATGTGTGGTTGAGGAGTTATGGTCTTGCCCCTTTCGAAACCCTAATTCCCGATTTTTGCAATTACTTCTTAACCCGTGATCCAATGGTCATGAAATCTTATGGGTAGGTGTAATATGACACAAGAAACATTTTTGATTCACATCTTGAAGTCAAATTCCTTATTGTTGAAGAGTTGACTTTTCGGTCAACCGTTCGATCAATCGGTGACTACCGAGTCGACCGCCGATGATCCGTACATTCTGAGGACTTGAAACTCTTTGGATGGACTTTAATAAGCCATAGGAGCTTAATGGACCTTGATCTCACCATTGAAACACTTTTCAAATCAAAAGTCAAACTACAATTGACTTTTCCTGATCGAAAACCCTAATCGGGTATCTTGAATTGCACTGTTCTCAATTCCCGGGTGACCACCTCAAATTGGATTCATACTTGACCCAATGTAGTTTCCTTGATCTTGTTTGATGTTGAATCAATCCAAAATGTTGATTGATCAAACCATCGAAGCCTTGGTTTTGACGGTACGGAACCCCGATTCATCTGCATCTTGACAAAGATAAAATGGAAATGGGTTAAGGTTAGTTAATCAACTAAACATGATCCTAAAATGAAGATGAGGATCTAAGGGGTCAAAATTTGGGGTGTAACAAGTCTAAATACTCAACGGACAAAATGAACCGCATCACGAATTGCCATGGTCTGGATACCATACAGGGCTAAGAGATACATCACATACTGGAAACTTGCCGGAGTCTGAACACTCAACGACATTGATCGGAGTCTGGATACTCAATGAAGGAAGGGAAAATATCACAAATATACCCATCAAAATCTGAACACCACACTGTTTTCACCAGAGTCTGGATACTCGACGGAAAAAAAAACACAATAATATCAATCACCGTGGTCTGGATGCCACAATCATCTTTACCGGAGTCTGGATACTCAACGGAAAAAGGAAAACCCCATCAACTGGGAATGGACCGGAGTCTGGATACTCGACAGACTAAAGAATTCATCATAAATACTTATCATGACCCGCTGAGATCCGAAGATACTACTGGGGAATAACATGAGCCGGGATCTGGATACCGCGCGGGCTGCCGGAAATTTACATGGTCTGGATACCAAGGGAAAAGATCAAACCTCCGAAGATACACCTGAAACAAAGAGATAACAACCTGGTTTATGTTTCACATGCATATGTTTGAAAATGGTGTAATGCTCCATACGAAATGGAAATGCTACGCATTTTGGTAGATGCTATGCATGCATGCAGATGCAAAGGAACTGAATCAGTAAAATAAATTCTAGAGATACAGAAAACACCCTGCTGGAGGAACAACTTACTCATGCCAATAAAAATTGGGCTTATGCCGAGAAACAAGCCCTTGCTGGCCTCTAGGGAATAAAATACCGAGGTAACAACACTCCTCCACCCTGCTGGGGAAATCACCCTCTTCCCACTTGCTGGGCATTGCTCCGCTGAGGGACGAACCTAACTAGGCTGCAAGTTACTCCGTGGGAAGAAAATCCAATCACAACTCATTGGGGAGTACGAACACGCACTTCGCGGGGATTGAATATGCACCAACAGCTGAAGGAAAGCGTACACGCTACCAACTCGCTCAAACCGCATACAAACTCTACTGGGGATAGAGATGCAAACTTCACTTACTAGAGATAAGACTCTGGCCGGGGACAGAATGAACCTCATCCACACCTCTTTGCCCCAAGCGTAACGACCCTGCAAAACTGAACAAACGGACAGGATATCCTACGCAAATGGAACTATCTCAGTCATCATTCGTGACGTTGTTCAATTAATTCAAAGTTTTAACAATTATTGGCCAAGGCCTGCAAGTTTATGCATGTGCAAGTTTATCAAAACATTGGGCGTTTTTCACAAACAAAATAGTAAAAGTTAAAACAAAACAAACGAGATACTGAATAGTATATGTTTATTGATAAATGGCCTGTAAATAGGCAAAGTTTTACAACAGATGCAACTCCTAAAAAGAGGAAGCTGCACAAAAGAAATACAGATATACACATAAATATACAACAGTGTACAAAAATGTTGGAAATATGGTACAGACAAACACCATGAGATGATCCCTATATGACTCGCCTGACCCTGATGCTTTTCCGACGCTTCATCTTCAGAAGAGATTGATTCGGATAAACGGCCCTCAAGTTCTCCCAATCCACTAAGCAATGAAGTTCCAACGCAGACCGTAGTCGTTTGCTTTTCAATCCCTAACTTTTGCCTGAACCGCCCTTTCGGGTTTTCGATTCACCGGGATACCCATTTTTGCCAAAGCCGCCTTTTCAGGTTTTCGACTTTGTGGGTTTACATCTTTTCATTTTTATCCCTAATTTTTTCCCGAACCTATTTTCTTTTTTATGGTTCGCCGAGATGCCCCATTTTTTCCTGGACTTTTCTTTTTATGTCTAGCGGGTATCTTTTAAGCAAAGTATTTTTTAACTGCGTCTGCGTTCACAGGGGATGTAAAATCCTCACCATCCATGGTGGATAACAATAAAGCTCCTCCGGAGAATACCTTTCGAACGACATATGGACCTTCATAGTTAGGAGTCCATTTGCCCCTGTGATCTGATTGTGGTGGGAGAATCTTTTTCAGCACAAGATCGCCGGTCTGAAAGCTTCGAGGGCGCACCTTCTTGTCGAAAGCTTTCTTCATCCGGCTCTGATACAACCGACCGTATGCGATAGACGCTAGCCTCTTCTCATCCATCAGGTTGAGCTGATTCAATTTGTTCTTTATCCATTCTGCCTCATCAAGCTTGACGTCGACCAAAACTCTTAAAGAAGGAATCTCGACCTCCAATGGTATGACAACTTCCATACCATATACCAGCGAGAAAGGAGTTGCCCCGATTGATGTGCGTACCGTTGTACGATAACCGTGAAGAGCAAAGGGCAACATCTCATGCCAATCTTTGTAAGTGACAACCATCTTTTGCACTATCTTCTTAATATTTTTGTTGGCCGCTTCAACAACGCCATTCATCTTCAGACGATAGGGCAATGAGTTGTGATGCTCGATTTTGAAATTCTGGCACAATTCCTTCATCATCTTGTTGTTCAGATTCGAACCATTATCAGTAATGATTCGCTCGGGTATTCCATATCTGTAGATGATGTCCTTCTTTATGAACCGGGCTGTGACTTGCTTTGTGACATTAGCGTACGACGCTGCTTCAACCCACTTGGTGAAGTAATCGATGGCAACCAAGATGAAACAATGACCGTTGGATGCAGTTGGCTCAATCTTGCCAATCATATCAATGCCCCACATGGAGAAAGGCCATAGGGACGCCATAACATTCAATGGGCACGGCGGTACATGAATTTTGTCTGCATAAATCTGGCATTTATGACATTTCTTCGCAAATTTGAAATAATCTGACTCTATAGTTAGCCAATAATACCCTGCTCGTAATAGTTTCCGAGACATGGCATGCCCGCCAGCATGTGTATCGAAAGTACCCTCGTGGACTTCTTCCATAAACAACCTTGCTTCTTTTTCATCCACGCATCTCAACAACACCAAATCATGGTTCCTTCTGTAAAGAACACCATCCGGGTTTAGATAAAAGTTGCCAGACAACCTCTTCAGCGTCTTCTTATCCTGAGCCGAAGCCCCTGGTGGATACTCTTGCTTCTTGAGAAAATTTTGTATATCGTAAAACCATGGCTTGCCATCAGCAGCCTCTTCAATGGCGAATACGAAAGCGGGCCTGTCCAGACGAGAAATGACTATTCTGGGAGCATCATTCCAGAAATTCACTTTATACATCGAGGATAGCGTTGTCAAGGCATCTGCCATCTGATTCTCTGCTCGCGGCACATGGTGAAACTCTACCCTATCAAAGAAAGGTAACAACCTCCTCGCATAATCTTTGTAAGGAATTAGATTCGGCTGACGAGTTTCCCATTCTCCCATGATTTGATTAACCACTAGTACTGAATCGCCATATACATCTAAATTCTTAATTCTCAAATCAATAGCCTCTTCCAAGCCCATGATACACGCCTCGTACTCGACTTCATTATTAGTGCAAGGGAATGTCAACCTAGCAATGAACAGGATATGAGTGCCATGAGGAGTTATAATAATTGCCCCGATCCCACTACCATAAGAGTTGATAGCATCGTCGAATATCATTTGCCATTGAGAACCTTTCTCTGGACCTTCATCAGGCAACGACTCTTCACAGGCTTTCGCTTTGAGGAACATGATATCCTCGTCAGGAAATTCAAACTTCATTGGTTGATAGTCTTCGGTTGGCTGCTCAACAAGGTATTCTGACAGAACACTTCCCTTGATGGCTTTCTGGAAGACATATTGTATATCGTACTCTATCAGTACCATTTGCCACCTGGAAATTCTTCCTGAGAGTGCTTGCTTTTCGAAGACATACTTGATCGAATCCATCTTCGAAATCAGCATGGTTGTGTGTTTAAGCATATATTGTCTCAAACGTTTGGCAGCCCAAGCGAGTGCGTAACATGTTTTCTCGAGCATTGAGTAACGAGACTCACAGTCTGTGAAATTTTTACTCAGATAATAAATCGTATGCTCTTTCCTTCCAGTCTCGTCGTGTTGACCGAGCACACAACCCATACTGTTCTCAAGAACCATTAAGTACATGATTAAAGGCCTTCCAGCTACTGGGGGTATCAATATCAGAGGCTTCTGCAAATTATCTTTTATCTTATCAAATACTTTCTGACAATTTTCATTCCAGACGACCGCCTGATCTTTCTTTAACAATTTAAACATTAGTTCACACGTGGCTGTGAGATGAGATATGAACCGAGCAATGTAGTTCAATCTCCCCAGGAAACCACGGACCTCCTTTTCTGTTTTCGGTGCTGGCATATCTTGTATAGCTTTTATCTTTGCAGGATCGACCTCGATTCCTTTTTCACTGACAATGAACCCCAATAACTTTCTGGACCGAACTCCAAAAGTGCACTTGTTTGGATTCAACCTCAATCTGAACTTCCTGAGCCTCTCAAACAGCTTCAGCAAGTTGACCAGATGTTCTTCCTCCGCTTGCGACTTTGCTATCATGTCATCAACATAGACCTCAATCTCATGATGAATCATGTCATGAAAAAAAGTGACCATAGCCCGCTGGTAAGTTGCCCTTGCGTTTTTCAACCTAAAAGGCATTACCTTGTAACAGAACGTCCCCCACGGCGTAATGAACGTCATTTTCTCCATATCTTCTGGTGCCATCTTTATCTGGTTATAGCCCGAAAAACCATCCATGAAGGAAAATGCGGAGTATTTAGCAGTATTGTCAACCAATACGTCAATGTGAGGTTGCGGGAAGTCATCCTTTGGGCTCGCCTTATTCAAATCCCTGTAATCTACATACATTCGTACTTTACCATCCTTCTTAGGTACAGATACGATGTTGGCGACCCACGGAGGTAAGTGGTTACGGCTAAAAATCCAACGTCCAACTGTTTCTGGACTTCTTCTTTGATTTTTACAGCCATATCTGGTCTTGTCCTTCTAAGCTTTTGCTTGACCGGCGGACATTCCTCACGAAACGGAAAGCGACGAACCACTATGTCGGTGTCAAGTCCAGGCATATCTTCGTACGACCAAGCAAAGATGTTACTATACTCTCAAAGCATCTCGATCAGTCTTTGCTTAATGTCACTCTATAGCGCAGCCCCTATCCGAACATTTTTGACAACTTCTTCAGAACCCAGATTAACATCCTCGATTTCCTCCTGATGAGGCAGAATGATCTTCTCTTCTTGTTTCAAGATTCTAGCTAGCTCTTCAGGTAGGTCTTCATCCTCATCAATCTCTTCTTCAGCTTGATATATCGGTTAATCGAAGTCGAAGTGAGTCATAGGAGGTTCTGAATTGGTATCATCTGCAATAGGAATCCTGCAATAAAAAATGGTTAAATGTTTCAAATGATATGTAAGCGAGTACAAGCCACATTGCCATTTTATTATGAAAAATAAAAATAAGAAAGACAAAGATCACAACATTTGAATGAGAAAACGCCCTTTGATTAATTGATAAAGCAATGTTCAGACATAAACAATAAGGCCCTGAAACAAAATACCACTATGCTCCGGGTAGAACATAGGGTAGTACAATAATCGGAAAAAATAAAGCATTACTGTTCTGTCGTCACTTGAACGAATTCTTCAATGGACCAGTTGCACAGGCTCGGTCCTGGAGTACACGGCTTGATCCAGGCATCCATATCAGAATCACTATCTCCCTCTTCGTCAGACACAACATTGATTCTCTCGAAGATAACTCCCCCCTTAGTGAACTGCACAGGTCCTTTATAGCGCGGCGCACTCTGTGAGGCTGAAGGAGAGGAGAATGACGGTCGGTACCCTAAACCAAACTTGTCTTGCTTGTGGGGAATCTCCAATACTTGGCACCATCCCTGCACTGCCTCAGTCTGTACCACTGCTTGAGCCTCTTTAAACGAAGACATGGCCACTTCCAGCGCTTTGCTCACAACAGGAGACTTGTCTTTAATCTTGACCGCTTCGAAGGCCTGACAAAGGGTTTCATGTATTTCTCCGCCCACTTCGACATACTTGAAGGATGATAAATGGCTTACCATTATATCCTCCTCCCTGCACACTGTAACAACGCTACCGCCAACCATATACTTTAGCTTTTGATGCAGCGTGGAGGTCACAGCTCCTGCTGAATGAATCCATGGGCGGCCTAGTAAACAACTGTAGGCTGGCTGGATATCCATAATGTAAAACACTGCATCAAAGACTTCTGGTCCCACCTGAATGGGCAAAGTTACCTCCCCAAACACAGATCTTTGGGTTCCATCAAATGCCCGCACCACCAAATCACTTGGTGTGCAAATCAACCCTTTCATGTCCAACTTCATTAGGGCTTTCTTCGGAAGTACGTTCAAGGACGATCCCGTATCCACAAGCACGTGAGATATAACAGCCCCTCGGAATTCTAATGATATGTGCAATGCACAGTTATGGTTTCTGCCTCTTGGCGTCAAATCCAAGTCTGTAAATCCCAAGCCATTCCCTGCATTTACGTGCACAACAACTCCTTCGAGTTGATTAACCGAAATTTCTTGTGGCACGTAAGCAGTGTTCAGTATTCTCAATAGTGCATTCCTATGCGCCTCAGAACAAAGTAACAACGACAAGATAGATATCTTAGAAAGAGTTTGCTACAAATGATCGACTATCTTATAGTCGCTTTTCCGTATCAGCCTCATAAACTCTTCTGCGTCTTTTAACAAAGATTCCTTCTCCCCAGATTGAGAAGTTTCCTCTACCACTGGTTTTTTCCCCTTGTCAACCTTATCAATAATCACTTCAGGCGATGAAAAGACCCGACCACTACGAGTAATGTCTCCTGCTCCCACAAGATTATCTACTGAATCCGCAGGGGGACCATTCAAGTCTACTTTCTGTCCATCATCTCCTGAATACCTCTTTTCAGCTGCCCACATCCCTCAAGATTGACTAGGCACTCAGCATAATTCTCAATACAACTTGGGAAAACACCCCCTCAACAATATGGCTTTCGCAAAGCTCAAGGGTGTTTTCAGCTGATTAACATCCGTTACCAAATCCAAAACATCCTCCTCGATAATTGCATTAACCCCAGCTTGCCCATGATTTGGCATGGGATTATGTACCACATTAGGAACATCATTGGAGAAGTTAATCGCTTTACTGTCAATCATGTCTTGCACCTTATGCTTAAAGGCTTTACAATTATCGATGTTATGCCCCGGGGCACCAGAATGAAACTCACAGCGAGCGTTTGCATCGTACCCGGGTGGAGGAGGCCCAATCAAGGGAGCCAAAGTTCTTTTCTGAATCAATTGCAGTTGTAACAAAGCTTGCAATAGCTGAGAATACGGCATGGGAGACGCATCAAAATGCCTATTCGCTGCCCGACCTCTGTCTTGATATCTTCTGTACCCTTGCTGATTTTGTTGCGATTGTTGTTGTTGTTGCTGACGCTGTTGTTGTTGTGGTTGTTGAACTGCGGGAATTGTAATACTGGCAATCTGCTGTTGCTGCCGATTCTGACCTCTATTTCTCCCACGTGAACTGGACACGGAGTTAGTATCTCCCTCTCGTCTTTTGTTACCGAACACCTTCTTGCCTCCTCCAACTGAGGGCATTTCACAGCAGTTATCTTTCCTAACTTAATACCATTTTCCACCCTCTCTCTGGTGATGATTAAGTCAGAGAAACTGCCCGACATGCTGCTAATGAGCTTCTCATAATAAACTCCTGGCAGGGTGGCGACAAACATATCAACGAGCTCACGTTCCACCATAGATGGTTGCACCCTGGCTGCTAACTCCCGCCATCTTTAAGCATATTCTTTGAAACATTCACTGCTCTTTTGTGAAAGATTTTGAAGCTGGACCCTGTTAGGAGCAAGGTCGCTATTGTATTGGTAATGTTTCACAAATGCTTCAGCCAAATCCCTCCAACTACGGACATTCATGGGCTCCAGGCTCATGTATCATTCCAACGAAGGACCAGACAGACTATCCTGGAAGAAATGCATGAGCAATTTCTCATTGTCTGAGTAGGCAGACATCTTACGATAATAGGACCTCAGATGAAGCCTCGGGAAGGTGGTACCCTTGTATTTATCAAAGTCTGCGACTTTGAACTTTGGTGGCACTCTCAAGTCCGGGATCAGTCCCAGGTTAGCCATATCCAGGCCCATAGAATTTTGGCTTTCAAGAGACCTCATTTTCTCTTCAATCATCTTAATCCTCCTATCAGCCTCAGAGGGTAATTCAGCAGCCACAACCCTTGGCGAGAACACATCCTCTTTCCTGTCTTCATGCTAGATGTGATCCATATTACCGTGTATAGCACACGTGGTGTCAGGACGATAACCATTCCCATTACCATTACCACCGTTACCAAAACCAGCATTGGTGAAACCTGCCGCATTACCGACACCAACAACATGACCACTCCCTCCAGCAGTAGGGATGACTAAGGCAGGCATAGAATTATCATCCCTAGGAGTCTCAATACAAGGAGGGTTAACAACGTCCCCACCATGCAACACACCGTTGCCATCGACACGTGCAATCAAGGGCTGCACTAGAGTCCGGAGTTGCTCTTGTCCATTAGCCACCCCTTGCATAACTTCCATAAACTGGGCCATCCGGTCCCTCATCTCCTGCATATCTGCTTGCATCTGCTCCATCATTCTCTTCTGATTTCTCCTAGTCGCATACCGGTGAATCGTTAGATCAGCAATCCTGAAACACTATCAAACCACATGAAAGATAAGATTAACAGTTCTGATGCACCTGCAATGCAAGAAAAATGCTAAAATGCAGACATGTATGTATGCAACAGGGAAATTTCCCCCTCGATTCTAGTTTCCAGGAAAAACACAACAAGTGAGAGCCCTAATGACAAGCATAAAACATAAACTCTTCATATATAATCACAGGCCAACAAGCAATGTACAAGCTACCACTGAGTACAATAAGGAAAAGACCTCAACCAACAAGCCTGGTGATGGTCAAACAACAAATGATAAGCAGCAAAAAACTACAACGGAAATAAACAAGATGGTCAAACAGGATGACGTGATCGGAAGTCCTCTAGCAGCTCCAGCGTCTCAGGATGATCTGTCCTAGCAAGTAGTCCCTGAATGAGTAGCTCCTGCCGGCTAACAGTATGATGTAGACTCTCAACATGGTCGCCCCAAGCTCCTTCCCCGAAACACGCCTCAAGCCTGTATCTCTTGGAATCAGCTCTCAACCTGAGATCCTTCAAGTTCGTAATCGCTTTGTTCAACCTGTACTCACTATCCCGTCTAAGTGATGCCTCTGCTGCAATCTCTCCATCTTTGGCATTGAGTTGCATCTTCAACTTGCTGATCTGTAGCTTTAACGTGTCTTCGTGCTCCTTGTTGTTGGTGAGCGTGGCATTTCATTCGTTCTCGAACATATAAATCCTCAAGTAAGCTCTATCCAAACCCAAACGCTCCCTTGAACCAGTCTCCTTGGTCAGATCCATGCCCAGTTTGTTTACAAGCTCAGTTTGTTTCTTGAAGGAATGAACAACATCAATCTTCTCGCTTCGAAGCTGAATGATTTCTTTCTCCAATTCCTCATTAGCTTTTCTCAATTCTTCCTTCTCAAACAATACCTGATTGTATTTCTAAATGTCTACTGTAGTGGGTTCCTCAATCATGAGAGGATACAGAGGTGCAACTGAAGGATACGACATCAGAAACTTCGTAGCTCTATCACGAATCCAATTCAGGTAAGGGTCATATGCTCGGCTATTACTCTTCCCCAAAGCTATTTTCCCTCTCCGATGAATGTTATTCCAAGCATGCTCAAGTTTGCCTAAGGTCCCACCCTCCAATAAACCGGTGAGATACAGAGATTCTTGTATCTCCTCTTCTCTAGGAGGATCCCTCAGCGCGTACCCGAACTATCTGACCAATAGAGAAGGGTTATAGTTGATGCAACCTTTCCTTCCGACCAAAGGGATGTTAGGAAATCCACTACAACTATAAATAACCTCCGTACAAAGCAGATCCCGGTCAAACCAAGTAATGTTCTTTGCAGATAGACCCATCAACCTCTCCGACCACTCTGAAGTACCAGCGGTAGCAACAAACGGACCTGCCTTGGGCATATGGCTAGCAAACCATCTGTACAACAAAGGAACACAACAAGCCACATTCTTCCCTCTTCGGTTCTCATTCTTGTAATGCACAGAATGATAAACATCTCCAAGAAGAGTAGGCACTGGGTTTCCTGAAGCCAGTATGTAAAAAGCATCGACATCCACGAAGTCCGGAAGATTAGGGAACAATATAATTCCATAGATACACAGAGCTAGGATGGCGCTAAATACAACCAAACAACCATCCTTGACACACTGTTGAGCCTTCTCAACCAAATAAAGTAGAGGAAATCCATACATTCCACTTCTCTTGAGCACCTTTCCCTCTAACTCTGAGGCATCCAAATGCAGAATGGCAGCGAGCTTATCCAGCTTAGGCTCAACGTCCGTATGGAAGAACGGCATCTGATCTAGAATGGGCACATCTAATAAAGCAGAATAATCCTCCAAAGTGGGAGCCAGGACATAATCGGGGAAGACGAAGCATCTCAGCTGGCGTCATAGAACTGTAAAAGAGTATAGATACCACTGATCTCATATGCAGAAGGCCTACAGACATAGCTCAACAACCTCCCATAAGACTTCCTGAAATCCTCCATTATTACTTTATCAGCCATGGCGATCAAACTCAACAAAGAACTGATGTCTGGAGCTAGAAACTTGTAGGGCAATGTCCTCTTCAAGGGCTCCATAGCAAGATCACTAGAATTGGGAAGGAAATATGCACCTGCAACACAAATACATGTTAATGAAATGCAAATGCAAATGCACACAAGGGATCAAGATTGTTGTGTCATTGATCGAGAAGAACTAGCGCTTCGCTCTAGCAATAACAAACTATCGACAGTAGGACCCACTGATATCAGGAACACAGATTCACACTGTAACAAACCGGGTGTTCTGGAAGACAAGGTTTCTTGCACAACCCAATCCCTCTCACAGGCATGGACCTATTCACTGACAAGGTTTGGCATCTTATGTGTTCATCAGTATCACAGACTTTCGAGAAATGATGATACGTTCACCATTTCTGGTTTATCATCATCATCTTACGAAGAGGCCTCACTTAGCTGACTCACAAATGATCGGTTCCCAGAGTCAACAATCCTCAGATCCAACATCCCCTCGAGTCCTCTGGGCCAGAAAAGAAGTCATCAAAGAGAATCTCGTCTGAGCGCGAATTTCATGGGGAACTGTGTCTACTCAGCAAACAGGCCCCCCACTAGTCTCCACTACTAATATTAGGTTTGTACTCAAGCCCGAGTCTGACTTATAACTCAACGGAACTTCCCTCCCCACAGCATAACAATAACGACATATGATGCGGAAAATAAATGCGGGAAAGTAAAATACGAAAGTAAATAAAGTACACATGTACAACACCCAAAGATAAACAAACAAGCGCTAGGATTGACTCGCATAGGGAACCAGAGTCCCCAGCAGAGTCGCCAGCTGTCGCAACTGCGAAAAACACCCGGCGGAAAACATAAGAGTCACCACCTTTCGTTATTTATCCCAAAGAGAGGGAAAGGAAACGATCGGAAAAACCTAACGAAAAAAGGGAAAGACAAGGTCATCGCAACCATGTCTGGATTCGGGAGTCGGTTACGCAAGGGGAAGGTATTAGCACCCCTCACGTCCGTCGTACTCGACGGGATCCACGCATTGTTGTCTACCTAAAAAAAGGGTGATCAATTTATCTAGCTAAAGGTCAAGGGACAAAAGAAAAAAAGAAAAGAGACTCGGCAGAGCAACGCCGCTCTGTGCCTACGTATTCCCTCGTGCAATGGGAAAGTCAGAGTCAACGTAGTTCGGCTAACTACGGGTGAAAGTGGGAAAGGTTGCTCGCCAAGACATCGCGTCTTGTGCCTACGTACTTACATCTGGTATGAAAGATCAGAGCAAACATAGTTCGGACTAAAAAAGAACATAGGTTGGTTCAAAAGTTTTAGGCCCGAGTAGGGTTAACAAGTAGTTCTAGCAGTTGGTGTATGCAGCTCGACCATTGGAGACTTAGGCGTTACCGTTTGCGGTAGAAATAAAAGTTAACAACACTCTTTTTATCTGAAAAGATTTTCCTGATTAAGACCCCAAAGGATGAAAAAGGTTTGAAGTGTTTTTGTGTCTTTTAGAGAAGAAGTGTTTTGAATTCGAGTGTTTATAATGTATGTTGTACTAAAGTCTAAAACCTAGGATCGAATGCATCGCATATCGTCCTAAGGACGTATACTAAACACTCTAGGCAATTGAGAGGTGGCCTCCCAATCACCATTTCCCAAGTATAAGGTGAAGGTGAGAAAATACTTAGAAGGGGGGTTGAATAAGTATGAAGATAAATTCTTAGAAGTAAAAACTCAAGTATTTTTATCCTGGTTCATTGAACTCAACTACTCCAGTCCACCCTTTCTAGAGTGAGTTGCCTTTCTCAAGCAAGGACTTAATCCACTATTTAATCAACTGATTACAATAGTAAGCACTAAGAACAACTGTTCAAAGTCTTCTCAAGAACTACTGATCCTAACTGGATCTTCTTAAGGTTTTCTTACAATCAAATGTAATACTAAATACAAGTGTTAAAATGCTTCTTATTAAGCTTTATCACAACTGTGATTTTTCACTTAAGATTAAGAACAAAGAAATAATTCTAGCAAGAATATATGAGTTGTATGAGAGCTTTGATAATGAATTATTTTCAAGTGTTTCGTCAACTGAAGAAGATGAGTGGAGACTTGCTTTTATAGGCACAGTGATCCAAGAGTTTTTCACGTTGAGAAGAGTGTACCAAAAGGTCTGAGCCTTTTTTGTCTTCACATCAAGTGACCTTTCCTAGAAGAAGAAAGCACAGAGAAATCCTTTTTGTCTGTGTTCTTGTGTCTAGCATAAATAAGGAAAGAGTCGTTTGGATATTCCAACGGACATAATTTTTGAATTCTTCTTCAACAATTTTCAGCAAGAATCATCAGAGTCTAATTTGGTCAGAGCCTTCTGATGTTCATCAGAGTTTTGCTGAATCAGAGTCTTTGCAGCAAGTGTGCTTTTAGCGTGTATAAGTTCAGAGCAGAGTTTTGGGTCAGATCCTCAGTACTGGCAGCGTTAGTACTATTAGAGTCTTTTGAAGTAACTATGCTTGAAAACTCTTCATACAGAATTCTTCATTGGTTCAGATGCTTCTGGCTTGCTTCAGATTATTCTGGAGCTTCTGCTTCAGATCCTTCTGGAGGCAACGCTCAGGATCTTCTGATGGCAGCGTTCAGAATCTTCTAAGGGATGCTTCTGACGCTTCAGAGCCTTGCATATTTCTTATGTTCAGATCTGATTTGCTTCTGGAGTGATATTTACTTTAATATCTGCAGCAAACATTCTTAAGCAAATTTTAGAGTACATAATTCTTAACTACAAAATTTCATAATAGTTATCATCAAAACATAGAGATATTATTAAGAACCAATCTGTGTTCTAACAATCTCCCCCTTTTTGATGATGACAAAAACATCAGAAATTTTGTTTAATTGTAAAGAGAATAATTATAACTCCCCCTGAGATGATGAATCTCCCCCTGAATTAAATATTAATAAGGAATAGAAACTTCCCTTTTTGTCTTGAGTATTCTTTTCAGAATTAGAGCTTGATTGTTCTAAACATTTGATCTTGCATGTTTCAGAGTCAGAGTCTGATAAGTTAAATATGATCTGGAAGTCTCAGAGTTTCTTTTAAAGAGTATATCAGATTTATCAAATGTTCTGAAACACTCAGATTTTATGTTAGATAAAATTGATATGTCTGAAGTTTCATTCTGGTAGAGTTTAATTAAACAGTTCAGATCTATTTTCTCCCCCTTTTTTGTCATAAGCAAAAAGTAAGAACTTTTAAAAGACAAATAAAAGGAAAAACAAACAAGATAAATCATGTAGAGAAAATATTGAGTCATTCATTCATTCAGAGCAAATAATACAAACATCAGAAAAGATTCAAGTACATGTGCAAACATCAGATAAAAAAAATAAACCAAGATTGTTTTGACAAAATCATCTTCAACAGATCAGTGATCTCAGAGGAGGACTGTTCTTGTTTTGACATCCACTTAGCCATGGTTTCATTCTTCTGATCTTGTTTGGACATCCACTGAGCCATGTCTTCAGACTTCTTATCTTGCTTAGCTATCCATGACTTAATCTCTGATTGACCAGCTTCCAAAACTGCAATCTTATCTTCAAGATTTGGATACTCTTTCTTGATCTCAGATGAAGAGGGTGGGACAGATTCTGAAGCATGAACAGAGTCAATTTCCATAGGGGATTTAGAGTCAGGAGCAGCAGATCCAGAGGGATGTTCTACAAGAGTCATAGCCAGAGAGTTGTCTTTAGATGCATATTCAGCATTCACTTCTGTATCACATACTTAAGATGATGAAGGAGCATCTTTAATAAGCAATGGTGCAGATCTTTTAACAGTCCAGAACAAACTTCTAGCAGTTTCAGCAAATCTGAGCTTCGCATCATCAGAACAAACGTTCTTCAGATTTGATGCTACAGTATTGAATCTATTGATGAAGCTATTCCAAATAGCATCAGATTCATTTGCATCCATTGTTGATGAACACTTCCTCTGTACAGAGCCTAAATACATCTCTATTTCTTTCAAAAAACTTGTAAATAAATGATCAACATTCAGCCTAGGTTTTGGGTTTAGAAAAGTTTCCAATGTGATTAGCTTGGGTTGGGGTGAAGATGGAATGGTGAATTTTGGAATGGTGATCAGAGGACGAGGGTAGAAGGGTATGGATGAAGGATCAGATGAATTGGCAGTTTTTGATCTAGTTAAAGCATTCAACAGATATGGTTTTTCATTTGATGCATAGGAAACAACATCAAATGGGGTATCAGAGTAAGGAGTGAATGCAGATTTATCAGATAAAATAGGTTCTGATGAAATCATTTCTGGCATTTCTTTAATATACGTTTGAAGAACAGATGGTAGAATGATGGTAAGCTTGGGTTTATAAGGAGTGATAGTGTCAGATGGTTCAATTCTGGTGTAGAAATTTTTGAATTTGAAACCAGAGGGAAGTTTGTCAGATGAAAATGGTTTACACGAAGCAACAGATACACACTCAGATGTCCTTGGCTTAGGTGTTGGGATAGGATTGGGAATGAGAATTTCAGAAGAGATAGGTGGTTCTGGTTGGTTAACTTCAAGATTTCTGAGAGAGGGAGATGACAAAAAATCTGTGTGTATATCAGATTCTGATGAATTTGAGGATGAACAGAAGCATGTATCCAGAATTCTTTCACCAGATGAGGGTAAACTGGTCCAAATAATCTGTCAAAGTATTTTACCTAGCCTTGAGCATCAACTATTGAACAAAATTCAAATCCATTTTCAGCTAATGAATCAAATTCCACCATTGATTCACAGAGAACTTCAAGTTTGTCAATAGGAGTTAACAAAGTCCTTTTAGGTGTCGTGTATGGAGTCACACCCATATTTGCAGAAGTAACTGCAGCCATGGTTGATTGAAACTGAGCTACTGTAGAAGATGAGGTTGCCATTGAAGATGATTTTGACAAGGGTTTAGGGTTTTTGTGAAGAGAGAAAAGAAGACAGAAATGCATAAACTTGCTTGTGTTGTGAAAAGTGTGAAAGTGGTGAGAGATGTGGTATTTATAGAAAACAATTAGGCATTCAAACAGACATTCAAAGCATGTTTACACATAGCAATTAATGACAATTAATGAAAGAGAATAAAAATCATTTCAAGCATTAATTGATTCTGACAAATTGGGGGAAAAATCAAGATTTTCACTATTCAAACCATACCTCAAAACGTCTCTTCAGTAGTGTACACGCCATCTTTGCAGATTTAGAGTGACACGTGTTTGCTTGCATGTGCTTCTGAATTCTCTTGAGAAATGAAACGTTAACAAACGTTCAGATCCTCTGAGATTGGTTAGTTCAGATACACACAAATAAACATAAATCTAATAAGCAACAGATAAAATACTTCAGAGTGATAAACATTTATCATCTGAAAATTTTGCTTGTGACAAATATTATTCTGGACACAAATCCATACCAATATTTTTCAGAATAAATTTGAATTTATCTTCAACAAGGGGTTTTGTGAAAATATCTGCCCATTGCTGATTTGTATCAACAAAGGCTAAGTTTATAATTCCCTTCTGAGCATAGTCTCTGATGAAATGATGTTTAATTTCTATATGTTTTGCCTTAGAGTGTAAAATGGGGTTTTTAGACAAACATATAGCAGAAGTATTATCACAGAATATAGAAATGTTACTTTCAAATATCTGATAGTCTTCTAGATGACTTTTCATCCAGAGCATCTGTGTGCTACATCCAACAGCAACAATATATTCTACCTCTGTAGTTGATAGTTCAATTGTGGGTTGCTTCTTACTGTACCAAGAGATTAGATTTCTTCCTAGAAATTGACAACTTCCAGAAGTACTTTTTCTTTCCACTCTGTCTCCAGCGTAATCAGCATCACAGAATCCAACTAATTTGAAATCATCAGATTTTCTGTAACACAAACCCACATTAGAAGTACCTTTCAGATACCTTAGAATCCTCTTAACAGCTGTTAAGTGTGATTCTCTAGGATCTGATTGGAATCTTGCACACAAGCATACACTGAACAAAATGTCAGGTCTAGAAGCAGTTAAGTAGAGAAGAGATCCTATCATACCTCTGTAGAGTTTCTGATCTACTTTCTTACTTACCTCTTCCTTGCCTAGTGTACTAGTTGGATGCATGGGAGTCTTTGCCATCTTACTATCAGTCATGTTAAATTTCTTCAGAAGTTCTTTAACATATTTGGTTTGATGAATGTAAGTGCACTCTGGAGTTTGGTTGACTTGAATTCCCAGAAAGAATCTCAATTCTCCCATCATGCTCATTTCAAATTCTGCCTGCATACATTGAGCAAACTCCTTTCCCAACATAGTATTGGTAGATCCAAATATGATATCATCCACATATATTTGACAAATTAGAAGATCTTTCTTAAATGTTTTACAAAAGAGTGTTGTGTCCACTTTGCCTCTGATGAAATTTTTCTCCAGAAGAAAATTGCTTAATCTCTCATACCAAGCTCTGGGAGCTTGTTTTAAACCATACAGAGATTTCTTTAGTTTGAAAACATGTTCTGGGAATTTTTCACTCTCAAAACCAGGAGGCTGGTGAACATAAACTTCTTCTTCTATAATACCATTTAGAAAGGCACTTTTAACATCCATCTGGTATAGAGTGATGTTATATTGTGCAGCAAAAGAAATGAGTAAACGAATAGACTCTAACCTTGCAACAGGAGCATAAGTCTCTATATAATCAATTCCTTCTTGCTGGCTGTAGCCTTGAGCAACTAGCCTTGCCTTATTTCTTTCAACTTCTCCTTTCTCATTAAGCTTGTTTCTAAAGACCCATTTAGTTCCAATTATGTTGAATCCTTTTGGTCTTGGAACTAAATCCCACACACCATTTCTGGTGAACTGATTTAGCTCTTCTTGCATGGCAATAATCCAATCATTGTCTTGCAGAGCTTCATCTACAGAAGTTGGTTCAATTACTGACACCAATCCAAATAATGATGCTTCAGATGATCTGAGGAAGGATCTTGTTCTGATAGGGTCATCCTTCTTTCCAATGATAACATTCTCTGGATGAGAAGCTTTGATTCTGGAAGATGATCCTCTAACAGCTGATTCTTCAGAAATGTTTAAGTTATTCATCTGAGAAGTCAAAGGAATTGCATCTGGCGTTGCTTCTGGTTCCTTCACTTGAGCTTTGTCTGCCTCTGAGTCTTCAGAGTCTGTGAGAATTACTTCTCTATCTGCAGAACTTTCAAATTGCTTTGACTTTTCAATGCCAAGCTTATCATCAAATCTAACATGAATAGATTCTTCCACAATCTGTGTTTCAGTATTGTATACTCTGTAGCCTTTAGATTGTTCAGAATACCCAAGCATGAAACACTTCTGTGCTTTAGAATCAAACTTGTTCAGATTTTCTTTAGTATTCAACATATAGCAAATACATCTAAAAGGATGAAAATATGAAATGTTGGGCTTTCTATTCTTCCACAATTCATAGGGAGTCTTCTCTAGAAGAGGTCTTACAGACACTCTATTCGGAATGTAACAGGCTGTGTTGATTGCTTCTGCCCAAAAGTGCTTTGCCAGATTAGTCTCATTGATCTTGGCTCTGGCCATTTCTTGCAGAGTTCTATTTTTCCTATCTACAACCCCATTTGTTGTGGAGTTCTAGGACAGGAAAAATCATGAGCAATGCCATTTTCATTAAAATATTTTTCAAAATATTTGTTTTCAAATTCACCACCATGATCACTTCTGACTTTTATAATTTTGAAATCTTTTTCATTCTGGACTTGTTTGCAGAAGTCAAAGAACACAGAATGTGACTCATCCTTGTGTTTTAAGAACTTTACCCATGTCCATCTACTATAGTAATCAATAATGACTAATCCATACTTCTTGCCTCTGATGGATGCAGTTTTCACTGGTCCAAACAGATCAATATGAAGTAATTCTAATGGTCTGGAAGTAGAAACAACATTTTTTGATTTAAAAGATGATTTTGAAAACTTCCCTTTTTGACATGCTTCACAAAGAGCATTTGAGGTGAACTTTAAATTAGGAAGTCCTCTGACAAGATTAAGTTTATTAATCTGAGATATACGTCTCATATTAATATGCCCCAATCTTCTGTGCCAGACCCATTGCTCCTCATTAACAGACAAGAGACATTTAACATTCTGAACCTTAAGTTCTGAAAGGTTTATTTTATAAATGTTGTACTTCCTCTTTCCACTAAATAGGATTGAGCCATCCTTTTGACTAATAGCTTTACAACATTTTTGATTAAAGGTTATGTTATAGCCATTGTCACTTAATTGACTTATGGACAATAGATTATGCTATAATCCTTCTACAAGTAAAACATTAGTAATAGAGGGAAGGTTACCATTTCCAGTAGTGCCAGATCCAATGATGTTGCCCTTCTGATTCCCTCCTGTCGCTACTGCGAAAATCGGCGCCGGCTGAACAGAAGAGTCGCCACCGTGCGTTATTTATCCCACGGGAGGGAAAGGAAACTCTCAGAGTAAACCTCGCACAACACGGGAAAGGTATGGTCGTCGCAACCAAAACCTGGACTCGGGAGTCGGTTACGCAAGGGGAAGGTATTAGCACCCCTCACGTCCGTCGTACTCGACGGGATCCACGCTTGTTTTCGGGTATGGATTGTTACTTCTATCTAAACTATAGGTCAGGGGTTAAAAGAAAAGAAAATGACTCGGCAAAGTATCGCACTTTATGCCTACGTATTCCCGTCTGAAACGAGAAATCAGAGTCAACGTAGTTCGCCTACCTACGGGAAAGGAGGGGAAGGTTGCTCGCTAGGATATCGCATCCTATGCCTACGTACTTTCATACAGCATGAAAGATCAGAGCAAACGCAGTTCGGGCTACGTACGACACAAGTCTGTCTTGGTTGTTTTTATTCCTTCTGAAAAAGGTTTTTCTGATTAACAGTCCAAGCAGACAAAAATGACGTCTTGATGGGTTCACATTATTTTACGGAAGAAGTGTCTTTTATTGTGTTTGAAATCTTATTGTGTTTTTCTGTTTGTTTTGAGAAAGAAAGAGACAGAACTCTAACCTACGGTTGCAAAGGGAATCAAACTAACCTAGTGTTATCATGCATGGGTTAAGACCTAATGTCTATCATGCTCCTCTCTTGCACAGAGAGAAACAGAGATCCTAGGGGATGGACGGAAATAGAAACAATAGCAGATATATACAGTAAAGCGGTAAAATGCATGGATGCAACAATACAAGCGAGGCAAGGGAGTCCCACTCAACCTCGAACCTAGAAAACAATAGGCAAAAGTGAACAGACTTCACTTTCAACCCAACAGGTTAACAGCAAACAATACAGTCCAGAAAACCAATCAATACATCAGAAATGAACAGTAAAAATAAACAGCCACAGCAGCTCTGCATCAACATCTGTCTTCAAGTCATCTCCAATCAGCTACAAGCTTCAGCAAGCATCAATCTCCATCTCCACAGCCTTCAAGCAAGGGCTTTGATCATCCATCTTCCATCTGCAATGGCTTTTCTTCAAGTCTCAATCTCCAGGATGAACATCAATCAACAAGATGAAGTGAATGAATGTTAGACAGTCAATTACCTACCAAGGGTGGTTCATCAACTGTTAACATTATACAGATAATTTTCCCTCAAAAGTTCTATCTTTCAAATACATTCATTGATCCTTCCAAAGGAAGGAGGTGGATATTTTAAAGAGACTTTGAATCATAGAGAAAGAATGGATGCAGACAAGGCATTCCATGTTTGAGAAACAGGCTGTCTAATCTAGAGCTCTGCCTAGCTCCTAAACCCTAGTCTCCTCAACAGCTGCTAGCAAAACTCTCCTTTTCAACTCTGGAAGTTGGTCTTCAAGCTCTGGATCTCCAATGGCTTCATCATCACAAGTCTTCAGCTCTCCCAATCCCCAAGCAATCCCAATACCCACACAAACAAGCAATAATCCCCAGAGAGGGCACACCACACCAGTCAAACAAATATAGACAGTACTAATAGCAGTAGGGGGATCCTAATATTTTCTAAGGGATCTAATAACTACCCCTAATCCCTATAGTCCCATACCCCAAACTTTCAATCTCTAAATCCTAAGGGAAGTGATTCAATTCTCCTATGTTGTCACCTAAACCCTAATTTTGTTCATGTTATTCACACCTAGACTAATCACCAAAAACTAAGTCCTAAAAATGTGAATTAAATTTCATGTACAAGTTGAAGTCCTAATCTAATCACTCTAAAAAGAATGAACCCTAAATCTAAGGGGACCTATGAGAACTAAAATTAACAAATTTGAGTACTAAACTAAACTCATTAAAATCCTATTTACAAGAAAAATGCATGAAAAATATTAAAACAAAACAAAATGTCAATTTTATTATTTGGTATTTTTCTAGACAGAATTATGGACCTATAGCAAAAAGAACCAATCAAAACTAAGCTATTTCCAATTTTATATGATTTTTTAAAGGCATTAAAAATATTAAAGGAATTAAAATAACCAAATAGAAATAAAAGGGGATGGGGGGTCTGAACAGCAAGTTCGCTCAGTTGTATTTCCAGGTGGGCCATGAACCAGAGGTGCAGATAGAAATAATGCTAAGCCCAGCGCGCATCAGAAAATCACATTAAAAATGCCAGCAAAAAAGAATAAAACTCCGGTGTGGATAGCAGCCAATTCACGTGTAAATCAATGGGCCTATCAAATGGGGGTGGGGATAGTGATCTGACCCAAAGCCCAACGTTTCATTTTAAATGAAACGCGGCGTTTCACTGCACAACTTCCCTCCATTTCTCAAATTAAATCTCAATCGCACGATGAAGTGAAAAAGTCAAATAACCAGGTCAATCGGACGGCTCCCCTTCATCGTCCCCAAACTGAAACCCTAGCACTCAGAAAATTCTCCCCATGCAGCCATGTTCGAGCTCATCATTCTCCCTCCACAGGCCATGAAATCACACACTTTAAAAACCAAACTCACTCCATTTCTTCCCCTCTACACGACCATGCTTTTGATTTTCTCTAAAACCCCTTCTATGATTAAACCCGATAGTCAGAAGTCTTGGACACCACTGAATTGTTCTGTCATGAACCTCAATATTTCTTGCTCAAATTACCCTAGAATGATCTACAGATTATGGTGAGTATCTTGATCTATCTCACTAGTATCATCATGCCCTAAATGGAGTGTTCTAGGTCATCAAAGAAAAACTGCCATGGATCAAACCTTCACTAATGGTCACAACAGATTGTATACATGTTCATCTTCCTAACCCTAACAATCCTACACCAATAATCTAACCTAATAACACCTAAACAGAGAGATAAAAGAAACTTCACCAACCTGCAATTCTTGATGAAACAGATGGGAATGAGCTCGATTCAACCCTTGTAAGCTTTCACCAATGATCTTTGGGAGGTGCTAGGGTTTCTGTTTGCAAAAGAAATGGTGGAAGATGCTTGGATTCTTGCCTGCACTTCTGGTATGGATTCTTGCAATGTGAAAGCTATCTCTTCAATCCTCCATGGTTGGACCTCTGATCTTGCTTACAATCACTCACAAACTTCAATGGATGATGGATGAAGAAAAGAAATGATCAGAAATGGAAGATTATGATGATTCTCCCAATTTCTTACAATGGAAGCAACCTCTTAATTCCCTCTATTCTCCCCTTCAATGCACCAACCTCTTGCACAAATGACTTCACTTCATTATATAGATGATGACTAACAGCTTGAGAAGTTTCTAGATGGCTCTTGGAGGATTCTAGAAACTTGTGGAAATTTCATGAACTTCTCATTTGATGGTATTTTGAATTCTCATGATATCTCTCCTTTATCTCTTGACAGCCCCTTAACCATGAGTGAATATCTCCTTGCATGACAAATTGGAATGATAAGAGAGCTTACATGCCTTTATTTTTGCTTTATGTTGAACTTCTCATGTGTATCTTATTATGCAAGTAACAAAATAACAAAGCAAGTCCAAAAATTAATCATTAACTCAAAAAAGTGGCTGAACCAATGTCTTTAGAATGATGTTGGGAATCAATTTGGTATATTGGATGACCCATTTTGGATTTGTAGATCTCTCAAACCAATTTTTCATTTCAACTTTTTCAACTTATATGCCTTTTTTAGGTCATTTTTCACCAACTTTGGTCAAGTCTCATTCCATGCATTTACAAACTTCCATGACTTATTTTCTAAACTTAAAATGGCATTTTGAGCAACTTTGATGTTGTGAAGTTTTCCATTTGAAGCTTCCTTGTATGAGTTTTGGGCATAGGCTTGAAATGACCTGTAATTCTCAGATGACCAAAATACCCTTTGCTTGCCAAGACCATAAGTAGAGTTACACAAATCATATGAAGGCATACTATACCATTCTATAAAGCTAAGACAATGAGGAACAACTCTTATGTTGACCAGAAATTCATTTGAAATATCCTTGAGGGGTAAAAATTGCTTAGAAGTCAAGTCACTTTCACAGACAAAATTTCAGATACCTCAGATGACCTGTAACTTGCAAGGACCATAACTTGAGTTCTATAAATATCCTTGATGTCTTCCACCACTCAAATTAAAGGTCTTGAGATCCTCTACAAGTTTCATGTTGGCCAAGGATCCATTTGAAGCTTGCATTTTGACTTATCTTGCTTGGAAATTTGACCTAAATTAGGGGATTTTACACAAAAACCCTAATTTAGAAACTCCTCTTCTCCTTGATTTCTCTTGATTTCTTCTTAGCATAACAACATATCCTTCTTTACATGTCAAATGATGAACCCCACATCTTCCCAATAGCCCTTAATGTCTTTCAATCAGTCAGTTGACCTAGAGTTGACCTAAAGTTGACCCCAGATGAAACCCTAGTTGGCTGCCTTCAACTGCAATTCTTGTGCTCATATCAAGGACTTGTATCCTTCTCCAAATGACTTTCTAAGTCTCCCATAATGTCTATATACTCTCCATGCCCCCAATTCACAGCTCACAACTTCTTTGGTGATCCCCAGATACCCTCAGATAGGAGATGGATGCACTTGCTTGATCCACTGACTTGATAGCTTTCAAATTCTTTCTGATGACTTGAATGAGATTGAATTAGAATAATGACCTCTTGATAGGCTCATAGAGATGAGAATAATGCTCGGTCCCTGTTGGATGATTTGCTATGCTATGTTATGCAGATGATTAGACTATGTACATGACTCTATATGCAAATGCTAATGATATTGAAACATAAACCAAGTGAATAAGGTTGAGCAAATTTTAGGGTGCAACACCTCCAAATTTCACATCACCTCCAGATCTAAGCTCCAGACTTTAGAATATAGACCTTTCTCCTGTCATGTGTCACAAGCATTCAGATTCCAGGTACCATGATTGGCGTCCTGACCTTGCTGCTAAGAACATCTGCAACAGGAATTATTTTACTTTTAGGTACTCAGATCTTCTTGGGTCCTTTTGGGTTAATTGTTCTGAAGGTTTGTCTAAACTTCTGTTTTTCAACTTAAGGTTTATTCTGACTAGCCTTAGATTTAAACACATGAATGCTCTTTTCAGAGCGAGTGTGTTCAATATCATTCAAGTGACCAAATTTAAAATGGGAGTATAAAGGAGTCTTCTTGATGATAATTTTATCAACAGGTTTTGGATTTAAATCCTTTCAGAGGAAGATTTATATCCAATTTATTTTCTGTTATTTCTACTAACTCCATAGATCATAGAAGCCATTTTGCTTCTGTCTATGCTTTTAGCAAGATACTTATGAAAGCTGTAGTCATATTTTTCCATAATATTTTTGCATTCAGACTCAGTTTCAGAATCAGAGTCTTGTTGAGCTAGTTCAGAATCATTTTTCATTTTTAAGTTCTTTTCATTTAGCTCAGCCACTTCTGATTTGAGAATATTATTCTCAGATACAAGATTGCTTTGACGCTTCTTGTATTTGAGCTTAATATTGTTATAGCTCTTCAGAACTTCTGATAACACTTTGATAAGTTCATCTGTAGTGAGTTTAGCCATTACCTCTTCAGCGTCAGAGTCAGATTCAGAGTCAGATTCAGATCCTAAAATTCCTTCCTCCTGATCTTCTATGTCAGCCATCAATGCTACGTTGGCACATTTCTCTTCTGACTCAGATTCAGATTCAGATGTATCTGATTCATCCCAGGTAGCCATTAGAACCTTCTTCTTCTTATCAGATTTTCTTTTAGGCTTTTCTTTCAACAACTTTGGACATTCATTTTTGTAATGCCCAGGTTCTTTACATTCGTAGCAGACAACCTCCTTTTTGCTAGATCTTCTGTGTCCAGAAGATTCTTTTCTTTGGTCAGGCTTCCTGAAGTTTCTGAACTTCTTTCCTTTATGCTTCCAGAGTTTGTTTATTCTTCTGGACAGCATGGATAATTCATCTTCATCTTCAGATGAGGATTCTTCAGAGCTTTCCTCTATTACCTGCAATGCTTTAGCAGATTTATTAGATTTTAAGGCAATTGACTTACCTTTCTTTTGAGGTTCATCTTCCTCAAGTTCAACTTCATGACTTCTCAGTGAACTGATTAGTTCCTCCAAGGAGATCTTGTTCAGATCTTTAGCCATTTTCAGCGCAGTCACCATAGGTCTCCATCTGGTAGGTAAGCTTCTGATGATCTTTTTCACATGATCAGCAGTAGAGTATCCTTTATCAAGAACCTTTAGTCCAGCTGTAAGTATTTGAAATCTGGAGAACATAGCTTCAACAGATTCAGCTTCTTCCATCTTGAAGGCTTCATACTTCTGAATTAGAGCCAGAGCCTTTGTTTCCTTGACTTGAGAGTTTCCCTCATGAGTCATCTTCAAGGACTCAAACATGTCAAATGCAGTTTCTCTATTTGTGATCTTTTCATACTCAGTGTGAGATATCGCATTTAACAATATTGTTCTAGCCTTGTGGTGATTTCTAAATTCCTTCTTTTGGACTTCGGTCATAGATTTTCTATCTACTTTCTTGCCATTCCCATCAATGGGATGAATATATCCATCTATGACCAAATCCCATAAATCAACATCATAACCAAGGAAAAAACTTTCAATCATGTCTTTCCAATAATCAAATTTCTCCCCATCAAACATAGGGGGTTTAGTGCTGATTCTGTCCCTTTCTTCATATTTGTAGTTAATGTTCGATATTGAAGTATCAGCCATAGTAACAACCAAATATATATCAAAGTTTTTCTCACTGGATCTTTTCTGTCACTGTGAAGTGGTAGCACACACAGAACCGGAGCTCTGATGCCAACTGAAGGTGAGAAAATACTTAGAAGGGGGGTTGAATAAGTATGAAGATAAATTCTTAGAAGTAAAAACTCAAGTATTTTTATCCTGGTTCGTTGAACTCAACTACTCCAGTCCACCCTTTCTAGAGTGATTTGCCTTTCTCAAGCAAGGACTTAATCCACTATTTAATCAACTGATTACAATAGTAATCACTAAGAACAACTGTTCAAAGTCTTCTCAAGAACTACTGATCCTAACTGGATCTTCTTAAGGTTTTCTTACAATCAAATGTAGTACTAAATACAAGTGTTAAAATGCTTCTAATAAAGCTTTATCACAACTGTGATTTTTCACTTAAGATTAAGAACAAAGAAATAATTCTAGCAAGAATATATGAGTTGTATGAGAGCTTTGATAATGAATTCTTTTCAAGTGTTTTGTCAACTGAAGAAGATGAGTGGAGACTTGCTTTTATAGGCACAGTGATCCAAGAGTTTTTCACGTTGAGAAGAGTGTACCAAAAGGTCTGAGCCTTTTTTATCTTCACATCAAGTGACCTTTCCTAGAAGAAGAAAGCACAGAGAAATCTTTTTTGTCTGTGTTCTTGTGTCTAGCATAAATAAGGAAAGAGTCGTTTGGATATTCCAACGGACATAATCTTTGAATTCTTCTTCAATAATTTTCAGCAAGAATCATCAGAGTCTAATTTGGTCAGAGCCTTCTGATGTTCATCAGAGTTTTGCTGAATCAGAGTCTTTGCAGCAAGTGTGCTTTTAGCGTGTATAAGTTCAGAGCAGAGTTTTAGGTCAGATCCTCAGTACTGGCAGCGTTAGTACTATCAGAGTCTTCTGAAGTAACTATGCTTGAAAACTCTTCATACAAAATTCTTTATTGGTTCAGATGCTTCTGGCTTGCTTCAGATTCTTCTGGAGCTTCTGCTTCAGATCCTTCTGGAGGCAACGCTCAGGATCTTCTGATAGCAGCGTTCAGAATCTTCTAAGGGATGCTTCTGACGCTTCAGAGCCTTGCATATTTCTTATGTTCAGATCTGATTTGCTTCTGGAGTGATATTTACTTTAATATCTGCAGCAAACATTCTTAAGCAAATTTTAGAGTACATAATTCTTAACTACAAAATTTCATAATAGTTATCATCAAAACATAGAGATATTATTAAGAACCAATATGTGTTCTAACATAAGGCTCATGGCACAATATCCATTATCTTTATTAAGTGTGTTAAGATTGTATGAAGATGAGAAGAGAAGAAAGAGCCACTAATAGGAGACTAATCAATCCTAAAAGTTATCATGCAAGGTGGACTTAAAGTTGGGATACAAAAGGGAACTACCTAATGTTATCATGCATGGTTATGCACCTAATTTCTATCATAACCTCAAGAGGTTAGAGAACTTATGGGGATCATGGAAAAGAAAAAACTAAAGAAGGAGAAGAAGAAGAAAGAACATGTAAATGAAAATGCAAACATAAGATGCACAAGTAGAATGAAAGTGGGAGGAAAATAGTGTGGGGCAATAGCCTCCACAAGCTCATCTCAACCAAACATGCATATGATAAAAACAAAGAAGAAAGGAGAAGAAGAAATGCACAAGAGGCAATCACACAAAAGGATGCAAACAAGTCACATATGGAAACCTTAAATGGAAGCAACAAAAAGAGGCACACAAATGAAATAGAATAACACAATATCGTGACCTAAAATTGAGCAAACAACAACCTTAACATGTTAGAAACATGAATCAAAAGGAATCAAAGCTCAAAGGATCCATCAAAGTCATATCCAAGCCAAACTAGGTCAATGTGTATGTAATAACCTTCCTTGGAGGTAACTTGACTTGCAAGTTACCTCAAAATTAGGAAAATGGTTCAATAATGATCAAATAAAATGCACAAGGTACCCAAACATGTTGGCAAACAGAGGCCAAGAAAACACAATCATAATCAATTCACAACACCACCAAAGAAATTGATTCACAAGGGTGTTCCATTGTGAATGAGGATTGTCGAGGGTCAAATGAAATGCAACAAAAGTCAAACCAAAAGTCAACCAAACAGGGGCAAAATGGTCCTAAAAAATTGATCAACTCATCATGGATATGAGGATCAATTTTCAGTCATTGGATCAAAAAGGAAATGCTAAAACAAAATCAAGAACAAACCATGTCAAGAAATAAGTCCAATAAAATACTTCCAATGATTAATTCCATTTTTAATTGAAAATAAAATAAAAAATTCCTAAAAATAAAAGACATCCTAAAATGTATAAAAAAAAATTTTGTGGAATTTTATCAGGCTTGGAAGTATTTTATTTGGAATTAAATCAAAACAGTTGCAAAACTAAAAAATAAAATAAAATAAATAAAGCAGTGGTGCATTTAGCAAACAGATCACGTTGAAATCCAGTTTAGGCTCAAGCAGGGGGTGGGAATAGTATGAATAGGCCCAGGTCCACACAATGCGTTGGACCCAGAATGATTGGGTGTAGTATGGTCAATGAGCGTGCATTGTGAGACGTATCAGGGGTCACTGGATCAGACAAGTAATCAAATCAAGAGGTTCTCATGCAAGCACGTGTCTAGGGCTTGCAAATAAATGGAACGCAGGGTTTTACTAAGGATCTGGTGAGGCATGGTCAAAGCGCGCATACAATAGGTCTTAATCTCACACATTCAATCAAAAGTAAACCAATCCAATGGATTAAACAAGGCCACATAGTCGTATTCTACAATTAAACATGAGAAACAGAGAGAAAAACCAGGTGGCCGGAGCACGGTGGCTCCGGTCACCTTCTCCGGCGAGCCAAAATCACAGGTGAACACCCACTTAACCAAATCCAACAAAATTTATGTCTAAAATCATCTACGTCTCACGTAGATTACAAATATGCCATTAGTTTTCATTAGTTATGCACACATAAGCCAAATCAAAGAGAAACAGTTTGGAGCTTCAAACACAAATCATCACCAATGCCAGTCCATTTTAGTTATAAATGATCTACATAGTTCCTAGGTCTCAATCATGCAAAAATGGCAAGCAAATGCATCATAAGCAGAGAGAAATGTTGATTTGAAAGTTACCTAGTGGAGAGCTTCCACTTAGCCTTCTACACTTGAAGAAGCTTGATGAAAATCTCCAGAATCACTCAATGAACCTTGCTGGAGATGAATTTGGCCTTGAAATGCTTTGAAAATGCTTCAATCAAGATTCACGAATTTTGAATTTCACTTGGCTGCTCCAACTGTTCTTTTGCTTCTAGGGCACGAATTGGCATGAATGAAGTCTCAAAAATGATCTTAACTTTATATATGATGGACTCAGCAGCAAGTGAAGGCCCAATTGCAGCTTGATTGTCTCAATTTTGGAAATGGCCAATCTCACTTTTCTCATACTCATGAACACGTGAAAATGCACCAACTCCCTTATTTTTTCATTCAAAATCCATGCTGGAACATTAGTTTGATCATGTGGATGTGATTTGTCCCTTGGTTTGATTACATGGTTGACATTTGATTATCAAAATTTCACTTGAAAATGCCTTTGAAAAACACATGAAAATGTCACCAAAAATGAAATTCAAAATTGGCACCTTGTTTGTTACATTTTTGTCACTAAAAAAATTCATAAACATGCCTTGAAATGGTTAGAAATGAATTAATTCCATTTTGTGATTTAAAACTTTCTTCATGAAAAAGTTACACATTAATTCTCTAATCCAAGCCAAATCCATGACTCCTTAATGTTTGGTTGGGTAAATGACCCCATTTGGAGCAAGTTTCATGTTGCAAAGAATTTTATTTGAAGTGTGCAAGATAGGGAAATGGACCTATAATGAAAATGACCTATAATCCTAATTTCCCAAAACATCCCTGCCTTGCAAACCTCATAACTTGAGTTCTACAAATTAGATGAAGGTCTTATAGTACTCTTTGGAAAGCTAAGATCATTAGGAACAACTTTCATGTTTTGGTCAAGGTGATGAGAAACATCCTTCTAGGTCAAAAATGGCTTGGAAGTTGGTTGACTTTTGTTGACCAAAATCACATTCATTTGAGGACCTCTAACTTGTCAGCATCATAACTTGAGTTCTAGAAATCATATGAATGACTTCTAGTACTCAAAAGAAAGCTAGAAACATTCTCTACAAGTTTCATGTTGGGGTCAAGATGAGATGAGACTTATATCTTGAGATAGGGGGTCTTGAAGTTGGGCACTAAATATGGGATTTTACACCGAGAACCCTAATTTAGTAACTTTTCACACCCTTGATTCTTCTTGACTTGATCTTGAAATGATATACTATAAATATCAACACAACATCCCATGACCATAGAGACTTGGAATTGAGTTTTAATCTCCTTCAATTTCATAGTTGACTGAGGATTAACCAGATGAAAACCCTAGATGCAACATTCTTGACTGTGGCCTCTTACACATGACACAACAACTTGAACAAGCTCCACCATGGCTCCCAAAGCACTCAATGAGCTTTATCAACATCCCATATCCATAATTATGAATTCACAACCCTCTGATGACCTTCAACTGGCCTCCACGTTAGGAGCTGGCCCACATACATCCATCAACCCTTTCACAAGACTTTGACCACTTCCTGGTGACTTGATGACCATTCATGCTTGAGTAACACCCCTTGCTTAGGCTCAACACTCTGAGTAACCTCCTCTTGCTATGCACAACCTCCTGATCCCCTGTTCAATAAACAATGATATGCAATGCAAATGCTAGAAGAAAATGAAATGAAACATAAACCAAGTTAAGAAAAGGTTGGTCAAATTTTGGGGTACAACACTTTCCAGATCTCACCCCAAAGGTGCACTTGTTAGGATTCAAGCTTAGCGTAAATTTTCTTAACCTTTCAAACAACTTTAGAAGATTAATTAGATGTCCTTCCTCCATCTGTGACTTCACAATCATGTCATCACCATATACTTCGATATCATGATGAATCATATCATGAAAGAGAGTCATCATTGCCCGCTGATAGGTTGCCCCAACATTTTTCAATCCAAAATGCATAAAGTTTTAGCAAAATGTCCCTCACGGTATGATAAAAGTAGTTTTCTCCATGTTCTCTAGGGAAATTTTGATTTGGTTATACCCAGAGAAGCCATCCATGAAGGAAAACACAAAGTATTGAGCAATGTTATCAACCAAAACATCAATGTGGGGGAGCGAGAAATCGTCTTTCGGGATCGCTCTATTCAGATCTCGATAATCGACGCACATCTTGACCTTCCCATATTTCTTAGGTACATGAACGATATTGACGACCCACGGAGGGTAATTAGTGACAGCAAGAAAACCAGCATCCAACTGCTTTTGGACTTCCTCTTTGATCTTGACTTTCATATCAGGTATGGTCCTTCTTAACTTCTGCTTTACAGGAGAACATTCTTCTCGAAGAGGTAGACGATGCACCACTATATCGGTATCCAACCCTGGCATATCCTGATAAGACCAAGCGAAGACATATTTATACTCACGAAGCATCTCTACCAATCTTCCCTTGATATCATCTTCCAATACATCCCCAACTCTGACTTCTTTTTTGTCGTCTTCAGTACCCAAATTTACGACTTCAATATCCTCCTGATGAGGCAGAATAACCCTTTCCTCTTGTTTCAGAAGTTTGGCTTGTTCTTCATGTAGGTCACAATCTTCATCAGTCTCTTCTTCAGCTTGGTAAATAGGGTTATCAAAGTCATATCGAGCCATAGTTGAATCTGTACCGATGGTATCTGAGATGTGAAACCTGCATGATTGGTGTTTTATGCTTATTATGATATGCAAACAGACACAAACATATTTTCATTTTTCTGTTTTAATTAAAAATGTACACAAAAAAAAAGAAAAAAAAAAAAGAAAAACAAGGATCAAAATATTTGAATGCAAAAAGGATGTCTTTTCATTCATGATAAAAGTTTGAAAATAAACATAGGGCCCCTACAAGAAAAAGTTACTACGTCTTGGGCAGAATGTAGGACCAGACATAATTAAAAACAAACGAAAATTACTTTTTTGATGTAACTTGGATGATTTCCTCCACAGTCTAGTTGCAAAGCTTCTGCCCAAGGACACAAGGACGAATCCAAGCATCCATATCATAATCGTTGTCTCCTTTGTCATCCTTAACAACATTTATCCTGTCAAATATAACTCCACCGCTGGTAAACCGAACAGGTCCTTTGTATTTTGGAGGATCCCTTGAAGAAGAAAATGGACTATATCCCAAACCGAAGTTGTCATGTTTTCACCAAACACCGACCTCTTAGAACCATCAAAAGCCATCACAACCAAGTCGCTTAGTGTGCAAACCAACCCTTGAGTATCCAGCTTCATTAAGGCTTTCTTCGATAGTATGTTAAGGGACGAACTTATGTCTACCAAGACGTGAGATAACAGAGCCCCTCTGCACTCCATAGATATATGTAGAGCATGATTATGGTTCCTCCTGGTAGGATTCAAATCCAAGTTTGTAAAACCCAACCCATTTCCAGCATTCACATGAGCCATGACTCTTTCTAGCTGATTCATCGAAATCTCTTGCGGCACAAATTCCGAATCAAAATTCTTAACAGCACATTCCAGTGTGCTTCATAGCACAATAACAGCGAGAGGATAGAAATCTTTGATGGCGTCTGGTGTAAATGATCTACGATCTTGTAATCACTTTTATGGATAAGCCTAATGAACTCCTCAGTATCCTTCATAAAATAATTGTTGTCAACTTGTTGCTGCATATCTTCTTCTACCATAGCCTTACCTTTACCCTTATCACTTCTATCGACATTAGTTTCAGGCGGAGAGAAAACTCTACCACTCCTGGTTATTCCCCCTGCTCCGACCATGTTTTCAACTGAATTGCCTCCATACGATGCCCTCACTAGCTCTTGTTTTTGTCTGTTGCAAAACACCTCTGCCCAATAATTCCAGGGAATGGCCTTGGTGTTTTCATAAGGTACTGGTCCTAGAGTAGTAATAATGACCAGAGCTGGCCTTGGTGGCACTGAGATGTTAATCGTCCAGTATGGAATTGAAATGGTTGCAACTTCATCCTGTTCATTATTAATCTCCTCAATCACTTCTTCTCCTATAACCCTGTCAAATTGTAAACTGCCTTCATTAATTAGACCTGAATATGACTTCTCAAAGAACTGCAACCATCTGGATGCATAACACATTCTGAACAACCCTCTAAAAGACCCGGATAAACACCTGCCTTTAGCAGTTGGTCTTATACGAATCTCAAAGGCGTCTTCAATTCTATAACATCAGTTATCAAGTTCATCCTCTCTCCTTCAATAACAACATTGGCCCTGGCCACCCCATGATTTGGCATCGGGTTTTGATTTACATTGGGGGTTTCATTTGTGAAATTTATTGCTTTTGAGTCGAGTAAATCTTGCACCTTATGCTTAAACGCCTTGCAATTATCAATATTATGGCCTAGAGCTCCAGAGTAGAACTCACACCTAGCGTTTGCATCATAACCTGGTGGAGGTGCGCCAGTGAGTGGCGCCAAAGTTCTCTTCTGAATAAGCTGCAATTGTAACAAGTGTTGCAAGAGCTATGAGTAAGGCATGGGAGGCGTGTCAAATTTTCTGTTGGCCATCCTTCCTTTGTCTTGATAACAACAAGGCGCAGTAGTTTGTTGTTGTGGTACAGCCGGAATGGATATACTGGCAACTTGCTGTTGATGTTGATGTTGAGGTTGATACTGATGTTGATGTTGATGTTGCATTCGGTCTCTACCTCTATAGGATTATATAACATTCATATCCCCTTCTCTCTTCTTTGAGTTTCCATTATATACTTTCTTCATCCCTCCTGATGAAGATCCTGCCACACTCGGTATTTTTCCTGTCTTTATCCCATTCTCCACCCTCTCTCCTGCCATCACCAAATCCGAAAAGCTTCCAGATATGCATCCAATCAATTTTTCATAATATGTTCCTGGAAAGGTCTCCATGAACATGTCAATCAATTCAAGCTCCACCATTAGAGGCTGCACTCTGGCCACTAACTCTCGCCACCTCTGGGCGTACTCCTTGAACCCTTCATTATTCCTTTGTGACAAATTTTGCAATTGTACCCTATTAGGCGCCAAGTCATTGTTGTACTGATAGTGACGCACAAATGCTTCTCCCAATTCTCTCCAGCTTCTTATATGTGTCTTTTCTAGACCCATATACCACTCCAAAGAAGGAATTGACAGACTGTCCTGAAAGAAATGTATCAAAAGTTTCTCATCATCCGAGTAGGCTGACATTTTCTGAAAATAAGCCATGAGGTGTACTCTAGGACAAGTCGTCCCTTTGTACTTATCAAAATCTGGTACTTTAAACTTTGGGGGAATCTTGACCCCTGGTACCAGTCCCAGATCCGACATATCGAGTCCCAAAGAATTTTGATTCTTGAAGGCTTTCATCTTTTCTTCAAGCAGTTTAAATCTCTTATCATCTTCTGTGGGAAGACCCACATCCAGGTCTCTCATTGAAAACACATCCCCCTGATCATCCTCTTCCCAATGGGGACCTGCAGCTCTGTGTACAGCGCCCACACTGCCTCCCGCCCGGAGGATTAACCATAGTCGGAATACTATTGACCTGAGTGTCGCAACTGCGAAAAACAACCGGCGAAAAACAGAAGAGTCGCCACCTTTCATTATTTATCCCAAAGAGAGGGAAATGAAAGGATCGGAAAAACCTAATGAAAAAGGGAAAGACAAGGTCGTCGCAACCAAGTCCTAGGTTCGGGAGTCGGTTACACGAGGGGAAGGTATGAGCACCCCTCACGTCCGTCTTACTCGACGGGATCCACGCATGTGTTTGCTATCTAAAAGGTGTGTACTATCTACGCTAATGGCTTATGGACAAAAGAAAAAGAAAAGAGAAGTGACTCGGCAGAGCATCGCCGCTCTGTGCCTACGTACTCCCTCGTGCAATGGGAAAGTCAGAGTCAACGTAGTTCGACTAACTACAGGTGAACGGGGGAAAGTTTGCTCGCCAAGACATCGCGTCTTGTGCCTACGTACTTTCATCTGGTATAAAAGATCAGAGCATTTGTAGTTCAGGCTAAAAGGAGCATGGGCTGGTTCAAAAGTTTTAGGCCCGAGTAGGGTTAACAAGTAGTTCTAGCAGTTGGTGTATGCAGCTCGACCATTGGAGACTTAGGCGTTACTGTTTGCGGTAGAACTAAGAGTTAACAACACTCTTTTTTATCTGAAAATATTTTCCTGATTAAGATCCTGAAGGATGAAAAAGATTTGAAGTGTTTTTGTGTTTTTTAGAGAAGAAGTGTTTTGAACTTGATTTGTAACTCATGTTGCACTAAAGAATATGACTCAGGAGCGAATGTGTCGTATATCGTCCAAAGGACATATACTAACATTCTAGACAATTGAGAGGCAACCACCCAATCATCATTTCCCAAATAGCTTAAGGCTTGTAGCGTACAACACTTGTCATTCTTTATTAAGTGTTTTATGAATGTTTGAAGATGAGAAGAGAAGAAAGAACACTAATGGGAGACTAATCAATCCTAAAAGTTATCATGCAAAGTGGACTTAGAGTTGGGATACAAAAGGGAACTACCTAATGTTATCATGCATGGTTAGGAACTTAATGTCTATCATAACCTCAAGAGGTTAGAGAACTTATGGGGAGCATGGCAAAGAAAAGCAAGAGAAGAAGAAGAAAAAGAAAGCACACGCAAATGAAGATGCAAAAATAAGATGCACAAGTAGAATGAAAGTGGGAGGAAAATAGTGTGGGGCAGTAGCCTCCACAAGCTCATATCAACCAAGCATGCATATGGAAATTCAAGAAAAGAAAAGAAAAAGAAGTGCACAAGAAGAAATCAATCAAACAAGAACAAACCACACAAAGATGCACCGAAAGTGGGAAGAAATGACCTAAGTCAAACAACATCAACCACACCACCAAAACTAAACCAAATGAAAGGTGAAGCAAACCCTATAGCCAAGTGAGGATGAGAGACCAAATGAGGGCAGCAAGGATCTCATAATAGGTACTCAACCATAAGCATCACAAACCAAGTGCAAAAGAAGCACAAAAGAGTCCTCAAGGATCCATCATTTTAGGTATACTTCAAGTACCTCCTCAGGAGGGACTAAGATACCTTAAATAAGGTTCCAAATTCGTTGGACAGAAGGTAAAGATGGATAGGAAAGCTCAAAAGCAAGAGCAAAACACAACAAAAAGAAATGCAAGCAAAAATATAAAGGAATGCAAGCATACTCCATATTGAAACCCTAATTGAAAGCTCAAAAGAAAACAAACAAATGAACAAGGAAGAAACAATATCATGACCTAACATTGAACAAACATAATCCTTAACATGTTAGAAACACGAAACAAAAGGCATTGAGAGCTCAAAGGATCCAAAAGTGTCATATCCAAGTCAAACTAGGTCAAGGTGCATGTGTGAACCTCCCTTGGAGGTAACTTGACTTGCAAGTTACCTTAAAATTAGGAAAATGGTTCAAAGATGATCAAATAAAATGCACAAGGTACCTAAGCATGTTGGAAAACAGAGGAAAAAAGCTCAAAGAAAATATCCCCTCAAAGCACCATCAAAAGAAAATAATATTCAAGATGTACCACTTTGAAATGGGAGAATCGAGGGTCAAAAGAAGAGCACCAAAAGTCAACCTTAAAGTTAACCAACCAGGGGAAAAATGGTCCTAAAAAATTGTTCAACTCATCATGGGTATGAGGATCAATTTTCATTCATTGGATCAAAAAGATAGGAGAGAAATAAATCAAAGAGCAACCAATGTCACAATTTAATCCACTTAAAACAATTCCAATGTTCAATCCCTTTTTAAATTGAAAATAAAATCAAAAAATAAAATAAAAATATCCTAAAAATAAAGGGCATCTCAAAGTCTCTAAAAACTATTTTTGTGTAATTTTAGGAACATTGGAACTATTTTAAAAGAATTAAATTCAAACAGAAAGCAAAACAAAATAAAAATGAAAAAAGAAATTAAAATAACAAAGCAACGGTGCAAGTAGCAATCCAAAACAGTTAAAAACAACGCATGGGCCCAGCAGGGGGCGCGAATAGAAAGCAAGGCCCAAGTCCATCAGCATAAAAGACAAAATGAAAATAAATCCTGGTGATTGTTGCACCCCAAAATTTGACCAACCGGTTCCCATATCTGGTTTATGGTTCGACGCATTTTCGCATTCGCATTCGCATACCGCATACAGTGCATTTTCTCAATCATATTGGTTTTATCGGGATTACAGCCCTGTTTTCACATTTTAGGCGTTTCAGACCGGTTCGGATAATCGAAGATTATTTTTGGTTCCCGGGTGTTTTTAGCTCGTGCAATTGTTGTTGAGGACATTTCGGTGTCCGGGTTTTGCCATTGGTTCCGCTTTGGTCTCGTGTTCCCTTTTTAATTGAAGTAAGTGTCTTTTTTGCATTTTAATAGATTTTAGGGTTTATTAGATTTTGATGGGTTTTAATAGAAATTAATAGATTTTTAATCTTTTAGAATATTAGTTAAATAGGTTTCTTAATAGATTTTTAGAAATAGAATTAATGAAATAATGGTTTTTTTAACAATAGATTTTTAAATAGGTTTAGAATAGTATTATCTTTTTCAAGAAATTTAATAGATTTTAATAGGATTTAAATAAATAGTATATTTTTGTATATAGTCTCTAGATTTAAATAGATTGATTAGATTTTAATATAGTTTTAATTGCTTTAAAAGCATTTTTAGGGTATTGTAATCTTTTTCTAGATTTTAATAGGGTTATTAATATAGAGTTTATTTTAAATAGTTTTTGGATTAATTAGATCATTAATTGTGTAGCTTATTAATTAGGATTAGTTTTAATCATTTTTAGTTTCATTAATCAATTTCCATTTTCGTTTAATTGTTTCAGTTCATTAATCATCATTACCATTTTCATTGCATTAGTTTCATTAATCACGTTAATCATGTTAATCCATTTCAATCTCAGTATTAGTCCATTTAGTCTGAATTGTCATTGGGCCAATTATCCATAATCAGAAAAAACCCAGTCCATCGCCACTTGTCAATATATAAGCCTGCCACGCGTGTGTTTCTGCTCTGGCCACCTCATTCTCTGCATGCACAACACATCACCCATTCCCTCCACACGTGGCTCCCATGCAACCCATTCCCTCTCCACGCGGCTTCTTAGAACCCTCTCTCTGCATGCGTGGTGCCAAGTGGCCCTCGCCGGGAACTCCACCGGCCGGTATGCAAATTCCGGTGACCACCGTAACAACCACCACAACAACCTTCTAACCGCCACCGACCACCGTAACAACCGCCGGAAACTGCTAAATTTACCGGAAAACTCATCTGTTTTTCAATATTTTTCTAGATCATTAAGAACATCTTCATGTTCTTCATCAATATTTCCAGAATTCATCACTAATTTCGTCAGATCTTCAAGCGTCCAACAACCACCAGAACTCGCCGGAAGCTTGAATTCGCTTAAATCTTCACCAAGTCCTTCATCGTTTGTTCATCGGTTCATCCAATCACAAGATTCCAGAAAATCCTCATCGTTCTTCAACAACAACTTCAAGAAATCTTCATCGCCGATCTTCCAGAACTTCATCATTCATCAGGTTTTTTCCCAGATTTTCTTCATCATTCAAGCAACATCATCAATTTTACGATTCCATAGCGATCTTCAAAGGAAAACAGGTTATCAACACTCGTTCTTCATCAGATCTCTACATGCAATCACCTTCACCGAGTTCATCATCAAGATCTCCCAATTTCCCAGAATCTTCAACGTCATTCTCCAGGTGTCATCGTCGTTCGTCATCAAGAACTTAAACCTCAATAATCGCCTTCAGAGATTCTTCAATCAATGCGACAAACATCATCAGTCTCTAATTGAACTTCCAGATCTTCACCAGATTGGCAATAATTTTTGTTATAAGTTTGTGCATGTTTTTAGATGGTTGAACAAAGCGTGAGAGATAGAGAAAGATTGACTGAAAGTTGAGTGAGATCAAGGGAGGTGTTGAGTGTGAGAGGTGAAGTTTGAGGGAGAAAATATGAAGAGAGAAAAGAACGAATGAGAGGAAAAAAACGAGAGAATCCGAGAGTGGGAACAGCGCATTTTTTGTGAACAGTGAAGGGAAAGTTTGAGGGATTTAGGGTTTTGTTTGCTGAAACATGGATAGTGGATCACGTGGCTGTATGGGCCTCTCCTAAGCCCAACGAGTTCTTTTTTGGCTACACCTCCGTTTTTTACTTTTCTTCCCCCTCCCTCGTTTGGCTGTTATTTGGTTGGGCTGGGCCCAAGTTTTATTGCTTTTTACCATTTACTGCATTCCCCCTGTAATACTTACCCCCTTGCACATTTATTTTCTTTTAATGCATCTTAATTATAGTATTTTCTCTAGGATTAGTTTAATATCAGTTGGAATATTATAATTCATAGAATAGATTTTCTAGATAATATTTTCATTTAGGGAATTAGTTTAATTTTCTTTTAATAGGGCTTAGGACTTAGTTTAATTTCTTTGAAAGGATAGAATTAATTTTAGTTTTAATTCTTTTTAGGATATAGTTCCCTTAGGAGAATTTAATTGCCGTATTTTAGGAGTAGACTTTTATTTTGTGTTGGATTTCTCTCCTATTTTCTTTTCTATCCGATTTTATTCTCGATTTTATTTTTGGCTGGCCGTGTGACACGATTCAATTGGAGAGTGATTTTCGATATCATTTCTCCATCTTGTCTTTGACACGGATATCAATATGCTACCTCTGAGAGTTCGATTTCTCGTATAAGTCGAACCATGACGGTCTAAGCGTTACATTGGTTCTGATTCGAGCGTCATCATCAAAGATCCAGAGAGGAAAAGATTGGAATGGAGCTTGCGCGCACGTCAGGAGCCCAGGAGCTGCTTCGTTCAACATCATCGTCTTATTCAAGTCTTCAGGCAACCGTTGAGTGTTGTGTGCTGCATCGTTAAATACGAAGGAAATGACAGTTGAGGAGTTACTTCTCAATCGTCTAGGATGTCTAGTATGGTACCCTTAGGATACCATGCAACGCATTCGCTCCTACGTCTTAGGTTCTTGCGTGTGTGTCCCGAGTTCCTTCCTGTTTAGGCGTAGGCCTGCTTCCTCTTTGTTCTCGCCTCGTGCGAGTGAAACCCCCCTTCTCTTGCCCCCGTGCAATCGAGACTCTTTTTCCCGTCGAACTACGTTAGCTCTGATCTCTCGTGTCAGACGAGAGTACGTAGGCATAGGATGTCGTATCCTAGCGAGCTCCCTTTTCCCTTTTTTCCGGTTTTGCTGTAGTTAGGCTGAACTACAGCTGCTCTGATTTCTCATACCAAATGAGAATATGTAGGCATAGGATGCGATATTCTAGCGAGCACACTAACAACTAATCTCTCTGTTCTCTCGCTGCTGTGCGATCGAGACTTTCCCGCTGACGAATGATGTTATCCTTTTCTCTTGCCCTTACGCATTTGAGACCATACCGTAGTTCCAGTTCCCGTAGGTTCCCGTACCTTTCAAACTACTTTAATCTCTCACCCCTGTGTGATCGAGAACACCCTGTCTAGCCGTAGTTAGCCTGAACTACGTAAGCTCTGATCTTTCACGTTCTGTGGAAGTACGTAGGCACAAGACGCGAAGTCTTGGCGAGCCAATTCCCTGTAGTTTCCCGAACTACGATGACTCTGACTTTCTCTCTTGAGAATACGTAGGCATAGAGTGTGACGCTCTATCGAGTCAATTTCTTTCCGTTTAGATTTAGCAGTCGTAGATAGATTGTTTTGCATCCTTTAGACAAACCAAGCAAGTGTGGATCCCGTCGAGTACGACGGACGTGAGGGGTGCTAATACCTTCCCCTTGCGTAACCGACTCCCGAATCCAGGATTTGGTTGCGATGACCATTCCTTTCCCGTCTTTGTGGTAGGTTTACTTCGAGCATTTCCTTTCCCTCCGTTGGGATAAATAACGCACGGTGGCGACTCTTCTGTTTAGCTGACGCCGATTTTCGCAGTAGCGACAGCTGGCGACTTTGCTGGGGACAGGAATATCCCCTATGCGAGTCAATCCTAGCGCTTGTTTGCTTGTCTTTGGATGTTTACCTTTTGTATGTTGTATTTTACTGTATTTACAATTTCCGCATTTCATTATTATCTGTTGTTGTTGTGCTGTTGGGTGGTTGTTCCTTTGAGAGAGAAGCCAAAACCCAGGCTTGAGTACACACATAGACTTAGAAGTAGAGAGTAGTGGTTAGCCTGCTTGCTTAGCTCGCACCAGCTAGCCGCGAAATTTACGCTCGGACGAGATTCTCTTTGATGCTTCTTGCCTGGCCCTTAGGGCTCGACAAGTTGTCTGACCCGAGGATTGTCGACTCTGGGAACCTATCAATTGGAAATTCGACTAAGTGAGGCCGATTCAAGGGATGATGATGCCACACCTTCTGGGTATCGTATCATCGCTCTTGAAAGTCTGTGACGTTGATACCCGCATAGGATGTCGTACTTTGTCAGATTAGGTTCATACCCGTGAGTGGGAGGGTTTTTGCAGGAAACCTGACTTCCAGCCAACTCGTTATTTTGGTCTTCTCTTCAGAGCGAACGTACTCAGTCAGCAGCACAGCAGTATTCAGAGTTTTGTGGGGGCTGTGATCTCGTATTTGCTGCATTGCATTTGCATAAACATGTTGCATCATATTGCATATCATCCTCCAGCTAGCCAGAGTCTGATCCAGTCGTTGTTTTGATTCTGAAGGTGATAATCCGGTGTTTGGCCTGAGAAACTGTTGATTGGTAGAAGACGACCAAGGGGTTGAAGCAGATTTGCGCAGAATCGAGCAGTAAGGCCAGTTGAAGGCTATTGGTAGCTATGTTTGAGAGCCACTTCCAGCCTCCTAACACCTTGACGGGTTTCACTATGACGACCAATCCTCTGTATGGCTCTACGTCCGAGGAAGACTTTCCGCAAGTGAACAACGTTACTGCAGACCAGTTTGTGCAACCTCCTGTTATGGACCGAGATCGACGTGAGCAGTTTGTTTTCCGCAATGAACGACCTCCTCTTATCAACAATCAAGGGGTTGTTTTCCCTAGGGCGAATATCCAAAGAGAGATCCCGGTAGCTAGGGCTGAAGACCCAAGAGCTCTTGAGTATGATAGAAGGCTCCGAGTGTTGGAAGAAGGAGTGAAAGCCTTGAAAGTTAAAGATGCTGTTAACCTCAATGCTGCAGACATGTGTTTGGTTCCTGGCCTGGTATTGCCTCCTAAGTTCAAAGCGCCGAGAGTTGAGAAGTACAGAGGAGATAGCTGTCCGAAGCAACATTTGGTGATGTTCTGCCGAAGAATGACTTCGTTTGTGCAAAATGACAAGTTCATGATTCATTGCTTTCAGGATAGTCTGACTGGGGCATCCTTGAGTTGGTATATGCAGTTAGAGAGTAATCAGATTCGATCATGGGTAGATTTAGCCAGAGCTTTTCTGAAACAGTATGATTATAACCTAGACATGGCTCCTCATCGCATGCAGTTGCAAGAATTGTCTCAAGAGAACAATGAACCCATCAGGAAGTATGTTCAGAGATGGAGAGAATTTGCTGCCAGAGTACAACCACCGCTTTTAGACCGAGAGCTAACAAGCATGTTTGTAGACTCACTGCAGAGTCCGTACTACGAAAGAATGCTTGGACTTGCGTTAAATTTCTCTGACTTGGTAGCATTTGGAGAACACCTTGAGCATGCCATAAAAATCGGGAAAATTCAGATTATTTCAAACGATCAGGCTAGTGAAACTGAATCTCTCTATGATTATCAGAATGAAGAAGGAGTTGTGATCAATGCAATCGTGTCAGATGTTGAATATCCTCGAGATGAACCGGTGAAGTCTGTTGGTTCTTCATCTCCTATGTCTTGTTATGCTGGACAGACCACTGTGCCTAGGGCACCCTATCCAGAACCTTATGTCGCTTCCCTTGCAAATCAGCGAACTCGTGGCCGAGGTTATCAGAATCAGCGACCGAATCAGAATCGACCTCGTAACAACTTGGAACGAAGGAATGCTCCTTCCCACCCAGCTCTTATGCCGTATAGCCAAATTCTGCCATCTTTGATCCAGAGTTCTTTGGTGGAACCTAAAGCTCTTAAGCCCGTGCCAAAACCTTACCCTCCTGGGTACAATCCCCACGTTCAGTGTGGTTACCATGGCGGATCCCCAGGGCATTCAACTGAAGATTGTAAAGCTTTTCAGGCAAAAGTACAACAGTTGATCGACCAAGATTGCATTTCCTTTCGAGAAGGATTTCTGTTTGTTCATACCAACTTCTCAGTTGTCTAAGCTTGTAGATTCAGAGTTTGTTTTCAAGAAGCCAGTAGTTCAGACAGGCAGGTGCCCTTGGCATTGACTGTCCTCATACTTTTTTATCATTTGCATTTGTAGTTTCTTTTCTGTTAGTTACTACTTGCTGTTAAACATTGTTTGTTTCGAATGGTAATGTTGATTAAGTGACTATGCATTTTTCTGAATTAATCATGTCGTTGTCACTCATTTATTGCATTGCACTGACACTTGCATTTTATTCACTCCACTTTATCACTATGATTGGCAAAGATTGGAGGGAGGATGACGAAACTGAATACTCATAACCGATGATCGTATGCTTTCAGATAAAACCTTGCCGATGACGTACAAGGCATTGTTTCAAATCCCCAAACACTGGAGATATAAGGAGTTAGTCCCTTGTTAACCACTTCGAGCCAGGAAGTAGAAGTTTTTTCGGACTTTTAAACCCTCACATCTTAACCTGGGGCAGGGTAGTTGTCAGTTAGCTTGATCGAGCGTTCAAGTCTTATAGAGGAGTGTTGCCTTTCGAGGACCAATCACATCTTATTTTTCCCCAGAGGTCATACCTCGTCAACCATAATGGTTAAACCTCACCAATCAGGGGTGAGACAGTTGCAATCCTTTCAGAGCAATCAAGACAACCAGTGTCGCACGACTTGTTCCAAGCAAAAGAAAAAAAAGGAGAGAGCCCGCTAAGTAAAAAGAAAAAGAAAAAGCTGGAAAGCTAATACTTAGGCAAAAATTAGGGCATCCCGCTGGACTTCAAAAGAAAAAATCGAAAAGAACTCGAAGGGAGTCAGTCCAGGCAAAAATTAGGGAATCAAAAGAATGGAAAAGAAAGGATATAAAAAGAAAAATCCTCGAACAAGGACAAAGTTGTGTGGATAACAGACACCGAAAACGAAAAAGGAGTAGTTGTCACTCTAAAAACGAAAAACCTTGTGAGTTCCTTAACTATGGTTCGTACCATTCAACATACCTCTCGAAGAGGCGAGCGCCCGTGCCAGGTTAACTGAACCTTAGGATCAGAGATCATCACGTAGAAGGGGTGGGTATAAATCAAAATTTGAGCCCAAATATCCTTTGTTTCACGAACCGTGAACCCGACCACGATACAACCCTTAAAAGACCTAATTGAGGTAGGGTGTACTCTGAAAGCACATTACGATAAGGTTGAGTAACCTGACTCCTTCTCGATTTGTTAATCATATCCTTGTTGCATTTTGCACTGATCAAATTAGCACTACGTTTGAACTTTGGTTCATTCGTCACTCACAATCATGACACGTAAATGAGTGACAGCACAATTTTTTTCAAAATCTGTATGAACACGGCATTAAAATTACCATTCGGGATTAAACAATTTTACTTGCAGGTCAGTAGTTGACGTGAAGGAAATTCCAACAGGGAATAATCAAACAGGACTGAATAATTCAGCAGTCTGGATCAGAATGGTGTATGTTGTGAAACCCTGTGAATCAGGGGCATTGACCTCTAGTGAGTTCAGAATCAGTTGGTCTGAGGACAAGTCCCGAAGTATCAGTTGATCAAGGGCAGTTTGTCTGAGAAGCAGTTGATCAGAGTGAATCTTCTCGAGAGCTAATCAGGGGAAATTATTCAGAATGTTGTGATTTGAAAACAAATCCTTCCAGTATGTGGTCAGATCAGGTTAAGTCGCTCGAACGCTCATTCAAGGACAAGCCAGTTCAGGAATAGTGAAATCAACCATGTTGAAACTTGTTTAATTGAGGTTGAATCCTTTTGTTGTACAGATACCGGGGCAAGTAATCTCGAGGTCGTCTCATAGCAAGCTGTTCAGAGTGATATTCCCAAGAGTTAGATTGGGGAAAGTTGAGTTGCACTGGGGCAAGTTATTCAAACAAGTCTATTTATCCCCAGCCAGAGTTGAGTATTGGGGAATCGTGTCGTTACTCTTATCAAAAACCTTGACCTTCCAAAAAAGGCCTTACCTTCGTTGGATCGTTATCCTACAGTTTAAACCTGTTACGTGTCAGAACTTTGTAACCAGATCGTTTCCAAAGTCCAGTTCTCGCCTGGCAAACCGGTAACCAGTTCTCGTCTGGTCCACGTTTCCGTAACTACCAGTTCTCGCCTGGTACATGGTGTCTTTCAACCAGTGGTCGTCTGGTCAACCTTTCTGTAAACATCAGTTCTTGTCTGGTGCATGTTATTGTTACCAGTTCTCGTCTGGTCACCGTTTCTTTAACCTATTTGTTGTATCAGTTCTCGTCTGGTGCATGTCAGCTTTCAACCAGTTCTCGTCTGGTCATCCTTTCCTTAACCTATTATTCGATCAGCCCCGTCTGATGATCAAACCATAAAATCCATTCTCATCCGATAACCTAATCTATTTTGCTATCAGTTCTCTTCTGGTAGTCTACCCTTGAATGCTAGTTCTCTTCTAGTATTTTCCCTATCTTCCATTTTGTAAATAACCAATTCTCATCCCTAAACCAAAAAAAGCCTAAAAAATATCCGACACGGTAATTCCCAGTGACTCGCATGTTGTCACATTCCCCGATACGAAGCTCGATTGATACTAGTTCTCGGATTAATGTTCTGCATTCCTTATGGATTTTGTTAAATCAGGAGTACTTTTCCTCAGCAGATCGGAAGTCACGTATTATCCCCGGAAGAGTTGAGATTGTATTTTATCCCGTATCAGAGTAGGATCAGGAGTATCCTCAGCAGATTAAGATTGATATCCTTGACGGAAGGGGCATTCCCACCAGTGAGCCGTGCACAATCAACCACAGTTTGGTTAATCCCCACAGAGTACGATCAGGTTGTCAGAAAGAGCATCCCCGTGCAGGGCCGTCCTTCCCTTTTCCAGCATTTATTTTGCTGAGATGATTTTGTGATAACCGGTTACCTTTAGTGGAGTTGACTTTACCTTCGACATTTATTTTGCCAAGCGGTTTTAGACCCGGTGTTCTCTGGCAGCTCGAGCTTGCATTTACACTTGCATATATCGTCATATTTGCATTTATACAAACGTATAGCATCTCCATGCCGTATGGGGAATTGCACTTTCAAAATGTATAGCATCTCCATGCCGTATGGGGCATTGCATTTTCAAACATATGCATATCATTTCCATGTCGTGTAGGACATTGCATCATTATCAGATATACGTATTTCGAAACATAGACCAGGTTGGTTACCTCTTGGCTTTCGAGTATGTTCCCCTACAGAGTTGTTTGGTTAAGCTTCTCTTCTCCCCAACGGAGTTGTTTCTTCATATTTGGTTGTTACGTCGGCACTAAAAAAAAAAAAAAGATTGGCATATATCAAACTTCTGGAGTTGCCACCTGTTATCTAAATAGGTGCCTGGTAGTCGATTCATAATTTCCCCAGGAGAGTTTTCCTCAGGTTCGCTGTGAACTGTGAGGTGACAAGATTTGATCCCATAACAGATGGGAGTCAAGGTGTTTGCTTTCTGAAGCATTATTCTGGAGATTCAGTACCTGTGGTGTCATACAGGTGATTGACGTTGAAAAAAGAGAGTTTTATCAGATAATTGACCAGTTGTTGCCGTAACAACCAGACTTCAGTACATTGGATGCTATTTCTCAAGCAGTTTTGCAGTTTATTTCTGCGGTTGGCAAATTGCAGGGTTCTTTTGTATTCAACCGTCTTCTACCTTTGAATATTGAAAGTTGTTCGCTCTTCAACCATTCAGGTCCAAGCCGCTTGAATAGGGGCAGCTGTTGCACCCCAAAATTTGACCAACCAGTTCCCATATCTGGTTTATGGTTCGACGCATTTTCGCATTCGCATTCGCATACCGCATACAGTGAATTTTCTCAATCATATTGGTTTTATCGGGATTACAGCCCTGTTTTCACATTTTAGGCGTTTCAGACCGGTTCGGATAATCGGAGATTATTTTTGGTTCCCGGGTGTTTTTAGCTCGTGCAGTTGTTGTTGAGGACATTTCGGTGTCCGGGTTTTGCCGTTGGTTCCGCTTTGGTCTCGTGTTCCCTTTTTAATTGAAGTAAGTGTTTTTTTTGCATTTTGATAGATTTTAGGGTTTATTAGATTTTGATGGGTTTTAATAGAAATTAATAGATTTTTAATCTTTTAGAATATTAGTTAAATAGGTTTCTTAATAGATTTTTAGAAATAGAATTAATGAAATAATGGTTTTTTTAACAATAGATTTTTAAATAGGTTTAGAATAGTATTATCTTTTTCTATAAATTTAATAGATTTTAATAGGATTTAAATAAATAGTATATTTTTGTATATAGTCTCTAGATTTAAATAGATTGATTAGATTTTAATATAGTTTTAATTGCTTTAAAAGCATTTTTAGGGTATTGTAATCTTTTTCTAGATTTTAATAGAGTTATTAATATAGAGTTTATTTTAAATAGTTTTTGGATTAATTAGATCATTAATTGTGTAGCTTATTAATTAGGATTAGTTTTAATCATTTTTAGTTTCATTAATCAATTTCCATTTTCGTTTAATTGTTTCAGTTCATTAATCATCATTACCATTTTCATTGCATTAGTTTCATTAATCACGTTAATCATGTTAATCCATTTCAATCTCAGTATTAGTCCATTTAGTCTGAATTGTCATTGGGCCAATTATCCATAATCAGAAAAAGCCCAGTCCATCGCCACTTGTCAATATATAAGCCTGCCACGCGTGTGTTTCTGCTCTGGCCACCTCATTCTCTGCATGCACAACACATCACCCATTCCCTCCACACGTGGCTCCCATGCAACCCATTCCCTCTCCACGCGGCTTCTTAGAACCCTCTCTCTGCATGCGTGGTGCCAAGTGGCCCTCGCCGGGAAGCTTGAATTCGCTTAAATCTTCACCAAGTCCTTCATCGTTTGTTCATCGGTTCATCCAATCACAAGATTCCAGAAAATCCTCATCGTTCTTCAACAACAACTTCAAGAAATCTTCATCGCCGATCTTCCGGAACTTCATCATTCATCAGGTTTTTTCCCAGATTTTCTTCATCGTTCAAGCAACATCATTAATTTTACGATTCCATAGCGATCTTCAAAGGAAAACAGGTCATCAACACTCGTTCTTCATCAGATCTCTACATGCAATCACCTTCACCGAGTTCATCATCAAGATCTCCCAATTTCCCAGAATCTTCAACGTCATTCTCCAGGTGTCATCGACGTTCGTCATCAAGAACTTAAACCTCAATAATCGCCTTCAAAGATTCTTCAATCAACGCGACAAACATCATCAGTCTCTAATTGAACTTCCAGATCTTCACCTGATTGGCAATAATTTTTGTTATAAGTTTGTGCATGTTTTTAGATGGTTGAACAAAGCGTGAGAGATAGAGAAAGATTGACTGAAAGTTGAGTGAGATCAAGGGAGGTGTTGAGTGTGAGAGGTGAAGTTTGAGGGAGAAAATATGAAGAGAGAAAAGAACGAATGAGAGGAAAAAACGAGAGAATCCGAGAGTGGGAACGGCGCATTTTTTTGTGAACAGTGAAGGGAAAGTTTGAGGGATTTAGGGTTTTGTTTGCTGAAACATGGATAATGGATCACGTGGCTGTATGGGCCTCTCCTAAGCCCAACGAGTTCTTTTTTGGCTACACCTCCGTTTTTTACTTTTCTTCCCCCTCCCTCGTTTGGCTGTTATTTGGTTGGGCTGGGCCCAAGTTTTATTGCTTTTTACCATTTACTGCATTCCCCCTGTAATACTTACCCCCTTGCACATTTATTTTCTTTTAATGCATCTTAATTGTAGTATTTTCTCTAGGATTAGTTTAATATCAGTTGGAATATTATAATTCATAGAATAGATTTTCTAGATAATATTTTCATTTAGGGAATTAGTTTAATTTTCTTTTAATAGAACTTAGGACTTAGTTTAATTTCTTTGAAAGGATAGAATTAATTTTAGTTTTAATTCTTTTTAGGATATAGTTCCCTTAGGAGAATTTAATTGTCGTATTTTAGGAGTAGACTTTTATTTTGTGTTGGATTTCTCTCCTATTTTCTTTTCTATCCGATTTTATTCTCGATTTTATTTTTGGCTGGCCGTGTGACACGATTCAATTGGAGAGTGATTTTCGATATCATTTCTCCATCTTGTCTTTGACACGGATATCAATACTCTACCTCTGAGAGTTCGATTTCTCGTATAAGTCGAACCATGACGGTCTAAGCGTTACATTGGTTCTGATTCGAGCGTCATCATCAAAGATCCAGAGAGGAGAAGATTGGAATGGAGCTTGCGCGCACGTCAGGAGCCCAGGAGCTGCTTCGTTCAACATCATCGTCTTATTCAAGTCTTCAGGCAACTGTCGAGTGTTGTGAGCTGCATCGTTAAATACGAAGGAAATGACAGTTGAGGAGTTACTTCTCAATCGTCTAGGATGTCTAGTATGGTACCCTTAGGATACCATGCAACGCATTCGCTCCTACGTCTTAGGTTCTTGCGTGTGTGTCCCGAGTTCCTTCCCGTTTAGGCGTAGGCCTGCTTCCTCTTTGTTCTCGCCTCGTGCGAGTGAAACCCCCCTTCTCTTGCCCCCGTGCAATCGAGACTCTTTTTCCCGTCGAACTACGTTAGCTCTGATCTCTCGTGTCAGACGAGAGTACGTAGGCATAGGATGTCGTATCCTAGCGAGCTCCCTTTTCCCTTTTTTCCGGTTTTGCTGTAGTTAGGCTGAACTACAGCTGCTCTGATTTCTCATACCAAATGAGAATATGTAGGCATAGGATGCAATATTCTAGCAAGCACACTAACAACTAATCTCTCTGTTCTCTCGCTGCTGTGCGATCGAGACTTTCCCGCTGATGACTGATGTTATCCTTTTCTCTTTCCCTTGTGCATTTGAGACCAGACCGTAGTTCCAGTTCCCGTAGGTTCCCGTACCTTTCAAACCAATTTAATCTCTCACCCCTGTGTGATCGAGAACACCCTGTCTAGCCGTAGTTAGCCTGAACTACGTAAGCTCTGATCTTTCACGCTGTGTGGAAGTACGTAGGCACAAGACGCGAAGTCTTGGCGAGCCAATTCCCTGTAGTTTCCCGAACTACGATGACTCTGACTTTCTCTCTTGAGAATACGTAGGCATAGAGTGCGACGCTCTATCGAGTCAGTTTCTTTCCGTTTAGATTTAGCAGTCGTAGATAGATTATTTTGCATCCTTTAGACAAACCAAGCAAGTGTGGATCCCGTCGACTACGACAGACGTGAGGGGTGCTAATGTAACACCCCACTTCCCAAATTAAATAAAATATAAACATTATAAATAAACATCAGAGTTTTCCCCAAAATAGTGGGATATCACATCACCAAATTTTTATAAAAATACTTTATTAATTATTCTCAAAAATAATACAGCGGAAAACATTATTCCAACATTCTCGGCCATCCGCCAAATTTCGTAAAATCTTTATTATTATAATTCACAAAAAAAAGTGATACGTCACAGGATTACAACCAGTTTGACATAAAACAATTAAAACACCCATATCCCGTGTTACGTATCAGAGCATCCTAGACTCGACTGGCACACCACCATCCAAGCTATCTAAGTACCTGGATTATCTGTACTTCCGGAGAAGCACAGACACAACAACAACCAAGGGGTGAGAAAACATGATCAAAAATATATTGGTAATGTAATACATGTAAACAAGGTAGTAAAACACACCAACACACCAATATTCACCCCAACAACTCCATATAACGAACCTACTGTTCAAATTACAATATAACATATTATAATGCAAATATGCAACTCAACACCATGCATGCGGTACCGACTCATTGGTTCATTCAATCGAACCTGGATAGATCACTTACGCTCCTCCTGAGACATGATCTATCCCCCACCATTCTCCACCAAGGAGTACGGATGAATCACTTACGCTCCTCCTGAGACATGATTCATCCCACCAAAACACCATGATATGCACACACCAATGCATAACTATCATATTTAGGCACACTAAGTGCACACGATCCTCCTGATCATATCATCATACATCAATGCATATATGTGTAGATATATTACACCAACACCATATAAATCAATCAGATAGTAAATAAATTCATACTATAACACCATATATAACCACATCCCAACACCCGGGAACACACGATCCTACTGATCACTACATACATATACGTTAACCAATTGTTCACCAACAATATCAAGGAAAACGAGTACCATCACCAAGTAAACAAGTTCATACTTTATCACCAAGATATAAACACGTCCCACCACTCGGGAATACACGATCCTACTGATCACTACACCATGCTCCGCATGATTCATACACCAACTAATTATCCATTTAAATAATTAGTAACGGAAATCACATACTATCACCGAGTACTCACTCTATAACACTCAATCATCTCCCCTATAATCAACAAAGTCCAAGGGCACTACACTCTTAGCGCACACAGTATAACAGCATAGAAAAACCCCATTCTGCTACGCTCGCTACACCCTCGCTAGGCGAGCTCCCAGCGAATGCTCGCTACCTGTTCGCTTAGCGAACCTCCTCGCGAAGGCAAACAGAACCTACTAGACTCACTCGCTACCTCACTCGCTAGGCGAGCACCTAGCGAACGCTCGCTGCCTTCTCGCTAAGTGAAGTGCTAGCGAGTTGCCTGCGACTTCTCAAGTTCTCACAGTTCAGAATTCTCACTCTTCTCTGATTCAAGCCTATTCTATAACATCCACTTCCTATACTATCCGTATTACGACCAATGCATATTAGGCTTATCAATCTTCCTATAATTCTACTCCAGATCAACATTACGGCACACTACCGACACTTTAGAGTTACTCTGAACCTTACTCAAACCAAACCAACACCAACAGTCAATCAACAATGGCAACATCAAACATCCGTACATCATCATATACATATTATTCCAAAGTCATCACTTAAACAATCTATCGACACATCAAAAAGGTCACACAGAACTTCCCTAAAACCATAAACCCAACCTATACGCCAAATTAACCAAAAACAACAATTCACCAACACTCAACATATTTCAATCCATCAACATCAACATAACTCAACAATCAATAGCATGTCAATATAAAACTTCATCAACGATACATTCCTACGGGGTTAAGGAATCCCCACTACCCTATACATGTATATACCATTCCCAATCAAGTTTCTCCCCCCTTACCTTGTTAATCGGTTGATCGATGAAATTCTTCCTGGATTTGGTCTCTTGGCCTCCTCTTTTCTTTCCGTTCTTCGTTCCCTTTTTCCTTCGTTCTTCTCACTTCTCTCTTTCTTTCCTCTTCTCTCTTTCTATCGCTCTTTCTCTCTTCCATCTTTCTATCGTGTTATTTTCTCTAATACTTCCCCATTCCTTCATATTCTATTTTCCTTTTTATTTCCTATCCCAATAATAATAATAACTAATAAAAATAATATAATAATAATAATAACTAATAAAAATAACATAATAATAATAATAATAATAATAATAATAATAATAATAATAATAATAATAATATTATTATTATTATTATTATTATTATTATTATTATTATTATTATTATTATTATTATTATTATTATTATTATTATTATTATTATCACACCAATTTCCCACGATATATGGTAATCCCTTTTCTCTCTATTCCAACTTTTCTAATATCTCCTTGGTACCCCTTCATATTTCCTTCCTCACGGTTTCTATCATGACTTTTCATATTTCTATTCTAACTTCCCAATAACCCTTCCACCTCTTATTTTACTTATTTCAACCACTAATATTCCCAATAATAATTCTAATATAATAATTATAATAATCATTAAAATAATAATAATAATAATAATATAATATAATACTATTATAATATTATAGTAATATTCAACATAATAATAATAATAGTAATACACCCAACAATAATTATAATTATAATAATAATAATACTAATGATAATAATAACAATTATATTAATACTAATAATAAAATAATATGAATAATAATAATCTTAATATTAATAATACTAATATAATATTACTAATATTAATAATACTAATCATAATAATACTATTAATAATAATAATAATATTATTATTATTATCTCACCAAAATAATAATAATATTAATAATACTGATAAATATAATAATATATAATAATAATACCCCCACCAATATTACTATTATTCATTATATTATCATATTCACACCAAAAATCATAATAATATAATAACTATATTAATAATAATATTATATTCTCCATATTAATAATATTACTACAAATATTAATAATAATCATAAATATAATAATAATAATAATAATAATAATAATAATAATAATAATAATAATAATAATAATAATAATAATATTAATACCACCACCAATATTACTATTATTTCTTATATTATTATAAACTCACCAAATTACCACCAATGATCTCCCATCTCAGGGACACCCACCAAATATCATCAAATACACCCTACCAAAGGGCACATCAACATATAATATTTAAAATAATAATAAAATGACTAAATAATTAAAATGGGTGTTACAGCTAATACCTTCCCCTTGCGTAACCGACTCCCGAATCCAGGATTTGGTTGTGATGACAATTCCTTTCCCGTCTTTGCGGTAGGTTTACTTCGAGCATTTCCTTTCCCTCCGTTGGGATAAATAACGCACGGTGACTCTTCTGTTTAGCCGGCGCCGATTTTCGCAGTAGCGACAGTGATCACATGTAGCATAGTCAAACATGGCATATAGTGGAAAGCGTTGTGATGTGTCTGATCAAAAAGTAAGTCAAATCAACGGATCTGAAAGTGCCAACTCAATTAATGAAAATTCAAACATAATTATGTGCAACAAGTCAACAAAGGTGTAATGTAGGTCTTAATCTTGGTCGTGTGTGTGAAAAGTAATCAAATCCAGTGAACAAGAATGTGCCACGCAATCATCCTCAACCTTCAAAATAAGGAGGGAATTCAGACGGCCGGAAAATGCCTCCGGTCGTCTTCTCCAAAATTCCGGCCACCGCTACAGTAACACCAAAGCACACAGGTAGCTACACTGAACCAAACTTGACAAAATTTATATGCAAATTCAACTACTCATCATGAGGAATTCAAATCCAACGTCCATTTTCATTAATTATGCACAACCAGAGCAACTCGAAGCAAAACAGTTTGGATCCACAAAATCAAAAGTTCACAAACATCATTCAATTTGTCCAGAAATCATCTACATATCACATAGATCACAAATCAAGCAACAATTAAGCACGAAGCCTCAAGAACAAATCAAACCAAGTCAAAACAGTTTGGAGCTCACAACATCAACCATCACAAATGCCAGTTCGTTTTAGTGATTAATGATCTACATGCTTCCTAGGTCTCAAATATGAAAAAATGGCAAAGAATCATGGCATAATGAAAGAGATATGATGAATTGAAGAATACCTAGTGGAGAGCTTCCAGTGAGCGTGATTCTTTGATGAAGCTTAAAGAAAACTATCCAGAAACGTTCCACAAACTTCAGAGAAGCTTTTGCAATCCTCAATTTTGCTTGAAATGGAGTAGATCTCAGAATTCTAATTTCAATTTTCCTTCACTTTTTCAAAGTCGCTTTTGCTCCAATTCTTCACCAAAACGAGTTCTGAGCATTTGTGAATGATGGAAATGTTTTATATGATGGATTGCGATGAAGATAAAGGCCAATGGCAGTCCCTAAAGCCCAAATGCAAATCCATGAAATTTGAGTTTTGGAGCTTGGCCATGTGCACGAATTCTGCTTTAAAACAGCTGCAAATTGGCTCAAATCAATTACTTGGAGTGTAGGGAACATGAATGGCCAAGATTAAACCCTTGTTTGATCTTAATGGTGAATATTGCAAGTGTGACTTAAGCTTGAAGTAAGCTTGAAAATGGCACATCAAAACTCACCAAATTTAAATTCTAAAATTTCCATTGTATTTGGAATATGTTTTGCACTCAAAATATGTACTCGCACAAAATTGATCCAATATGAATTAAGTTTGATTTTCTCATTTTAAGGCCTTTTCCAGGAAAATCACTTTGGGAATTCTCCATTCTAAGCCAAATCCATGACTTCGTAATGCTTGGTTGAACAATTGATACCATTTGGAGCACATTTGATGTTGGAAAAATCTCCATTTGAGGTGTGCAAGTTGGTGAAATGGACCTATAATTTTATGACCTATAATCTCACTTTCCCAAAATACCCCTGACTTGCAAGTCTCATAACTTGAGTTCTACAAATCAGATGAAAGACTTCTAGTAGTCTTTGGAAATCTAAGACCATGAGGAACAACTTTCATGTTCACCAAAAGTTGGGGAGAAACATGCTTCTAGGTCAAAAATGGCTTGGAAGTTAGTTGACTTTTGTTGACCAAAATCACATTCATCTGAGGACCTGTAACTTGTCAGCATCATAACTTGAGTTCTAGAAATCATATGAAAGACTTCTAGTACTCAAAAGAAAGCTAAGAACATGCTCTACAAGTTTCATGTTGGTCAAAAGTTGAGATGAGACTTCTATCTTGAAAAAGGTGGTCTTGAAGTTAGGGACTAAACAGGGGATTTTACACTAAGAATCCTAATTTAGTAACTTCTCACACTCTTGATTCTTGATGAATTGATCTTGAAATGATATATTAGACATATCAATACAACATCCCATGACAATAGAGACTTGGAATTGAGTTTTAATCTCCTTCAATTTCACAGTTAATTAATGATTAACCAGATGAAAACCCTAGATGAAACATTCTTAATTGTGGCTTCTTTCACATCACACAACAACTTGAATAAGCTCCAACATAGCTCTCAAAGAACTCAATGAGATCTCTCAACATCCCCCAGCCATAATTATGCATTCACAACCCTCTGATGCTCTTTAATTGGTCTCCAAGTTAGGAGTTGACCCACATACATCCATCCATCCTTTCACCAGACTATTGACCACTCCTAGATGACTTGATGACCATTCAAACTTGAGTAACACCCCTTGCTTAGGCTCAACATTCTGAGTAGACTCCTATTGATATGCACAACCTCTAGATCCCCTGTTCAATAAAAAATTATATGCAATGCAAATGCTAGAAGGAAATGAAATGAAACATAAACCAAGTTAAGAAAAAGTTGGGCAAATTTTGGGGTGCAACACTGAGGAACATTGCCATCAACTAGAGGAGGGATAGTAGTAGTCCCTCCATGTAGAATACCATTACCATCCACCCGTGCTATTAGTGGTTAAACCAAAGTTCTTAATTGCTCCTGCCCATTGGCTACACTTTGCATCATCTCCATGAACTGTGCCATTCTGTCCCTGACCTCCTGCAGCTCATGTTGTACTTGATCCATAACTCTCCATTGATTCCCTCTTGTAGAATACCTATGGAAAATTGGATCTTCTATCCTGTTAACTTTTGAAGAAAACCAAATAGAGATAAGATTGAAGGCTCCAAGAACACCTGTTATACAAATAAAAATGATGATGCAAAATGCAAGCATGTATATGTGATTCAGGGAGATCTCCCCCTTGATTCTAGTTCCACAAATAAATAACAAAATAGGAGAAATAAAAGGAAGAATCACAAGCCTCTCTCATAAATAAAATGAGAACACAAGTCAACGTATACAAAACATCAGTAGGAAATACAACTGCATATAATCTTATGACCCCATCCAACAGATTTGGTGATGGTCAAAATACAAGACAAGAAAAGAAGAAATACTACTGAGATATTGTATCAGATAAATTTCTTCAACCACTGTAACTCTTATGCCAAGTCTGAACTTCTTTTAGCAACTCCTTCGTGTTCAGATGTTCAGGCTTTGCAATCAACTCCTGTATGAGAAGGTCTCTTCTACAGATGACATCTTTCGAGCCTTGAGCATAGTCCTCCCAAGCGTCCTTTCCAAAGGCGTCCTCAAGTCTTGGTTTCTTCAATTCTGCCCTCACTTTGAGCTCTTCAAATGTTGACAAGGTCTCTCGTAGCTTTTGATCGCTTGTGTACCTACGGGGTGATTCTGTTGAAACTTCTTCATCTTTGACTTTGAGTTGTATCTTCAAATTGTCGGACTGTCTACAAAGTTCATCATATCTTCCCTTGTTAGCAGTCAATGCAGCATTCCATTGATCATTCAACTTAGATGTTTCAAAGTAAGCTTTATCCAGTTCTTTCTTCTTATGATTAAGGATACTATCAGTACTTTTCAAATCTTGGCTAACTCGTCCTCGCACCCAGATCTTCTCGACCAACTCCTTTTCCGCCTTAGCCAAAGCTTTTGTCTTTACCTTTCCTAAGTAAAAAGCTTCATTCTTATCACTCTTCAATTGACTGATTTCCTTTTTTAGCTCTTCATTTTCCTTATGCAATTCTTCTTTTTTCGCCTATAGCTTATTGTATCTTTGAATATCCACCGTTGTAATCTCTTTAATCATCAATGGGTATAAGGGTTCTTCAATAGGAAATGGAAACAGAATCTTGTCCACCCTCCTATGAATCCACTCCAAGTAAGATTCATAAGCTCTTCAATCACCTTTGCCCAAAGAAAGCTTTCCCTTTTATGAACTCTTCCCCATGCTTCTTCTATTCTTGCTAGAATATCATAATCAGCCACGCGTGTGAAGTATAGAGACTCATGCACTTCCTCCTCCTTTGGGGGTCATCTCAAAGCGTATCCAAATTGTCTTGGCTTATGTTTCTTTGTATTATCATATTCATGTTTTCATAGCATTTGTTCTTGGCATGGGATCAAGGTATCATGGTTTGTTTCTCAAGGAAGAAGGTTGTGTTTCTTCAAGTTCAAGCAAGGTGTTCTCTGTGACTTTGTGGCATTATCAACCCTAGAAGTTCCTCATCACCAAATATGGTCCAAGGTAACATCATTCCAACATCATATATGGTTCATCATGGCTTAAGGTGCAAGAAATCATCAAGAGATTCAAAGTTGTTCTAAGATACTTGACCTAATTTGGGCAAATGGTGGATGTTATGATCAAATGAGCATAACTCCTTCAATTTTCAACATCTTGAGGTGGTTATTTTTTCTAATGAACTCTTCTCTTCATCCCCTACAAATTCTCTTTGCAAAGTAAGATCCAATTATGCTTGGAAAGACATCAAAGGTGGGAAGACATTATAGGTCATTTTGATATTTGGAAGGTTTTCTTAGTCAACTTCAAAAGAGCATAACTTGGTCAATTTTTATCATTTGGAGCCCATTATTTTTCTAGAGTAAACTTGAAGATGTCTTCTATAACTTTGATTCAAAATGGAAGAGCCAAAAACCCATGGAAGGTCTTGGTTTTCATCAAAACATTATAGGTCATTTTTTTGGTCCTTAAAAAGACTTGAAATTTTCCAAGTGTTTTATGATTTTCACCCCCTTTGTGCAAGCCACTTTGAAGGATCATATCTCTCAAATCAAGTTTCCAAACCAATACTTTCTTTTCATATTGCAAAGATTGCATCTCCCTCTATCCAATGCAAGAAGAATCACCTCATAAAGCCTCATACATTGTGAGAACCATGGCTGCAAAAATTGAATTTCAAAGATGGATTTTCACTCCAAGTCATATTTAAATTTGATTGAAATGGCTTCTAATCACCAAATTAGGGCGTGAATTCCCTCTAAACATGTTTAACCAACTTTCCTGAAGTGATTAACACCTTGAAACGCATGATTTGAGTGAGTTTTGACAGCTTGCAAGTCACACTTTGCTCATGCTGCAGGTGTGCATGATTTCCATCCAAATTGCCTCATTTACCATCCCTTTTGATTCAGAGAGCTTCTCCTATAAATAGGGAGTGAATTTCACCCATTTCCACAAGCTTTTGATAGCCAAAAACCACTCTGCTAAGATCCCATTTGAACTTTTAAGCTTGAACTTCGAATTTCCATTTCCACACCTTAATCACTCAAATTCTCCACTCAGTTAGCTTCACCAACATTCAGTGAAGCTAACCAAATCAAGAACTTGAAGAATCGTGATCTAAATCAATGTAGGGAACTCCATTTTCAAAGCTTCAAGGTTGAGCTTCAACATGTATAATTCTCAACCATTTTGATTCAAATTTGTTGCTAAGGTATAGTCCTTGACATGCTGATGTTGTTTTTATAGTTAGTTTTTAGTTGTAGTTGAGTTTTGTTGTTAAATTTTCAAATTCGTGTTTGAATCTTGTTCTGGTTTTTTTCAAATCGAGTGAGCTGTGGTTTAAAGAAATTTGGCACGATGATATAGTTGAGATCGTCTTGAAAAAACGCATCAAATAAAACCACTATGAGCTCCAATGGTTATGGTTTGAAGGATCCACGATTTTCTGCAAATCCTTGGTGGTTTCAAGTGGCTGGAGGTTGAAGATGATGATCTCACCATCCATCATGCCACATGTTTTAATCTCTTGCTTTTGACTTTGTTTGGATCTGTGTGGATGAGCTGACTAGTGTCCATCGTGGACGCGCAGTCTCTGATCCTTGGATCAGCCACGTCATTTAATGAAATGACATCCAACGCACTGTGTTTTTTCTATTTTATTTTCTTTTTTTAAAATTGTTTTTAATTCTATTTTATTTTCAGAAATTCATAGAAAATTCATTTTTAATCAGAAAAATACCAAATTTTTTCCTAAAATGCTCTTTCATTTTCCTCTTTCTGATTTTTATTTTTGTGCATTTTTATTTTGCATTTTCATATTTTTCTTGATTTTTATTTTTTTGACTAATTTTAATGAGTTTAAAATTACTTTTGAGCCATTTAAAATTATGAAATTTTTATCATATGATCCTATGATGGTCTTGGACCTATGGTGATTTTCTTAGATTTTTGTTTTTTGTTTTGGATATTTTCATGTATTTTTTATTTATTTGCTTGATTTAAATGATTTTAAAATTATTTTTAGGCATTTAAAAATGATGGAGAAATTTTCATATGATCCTATGATGGTCCTAGACCTATGGTGATGTCCTTGGGTCTTCATTCATGTCTTGGCTTCTTCTTTCTTTTTTTGGTTTTTTTATTCTTTTTTATTTATTTTTATTTTGATTTAAATTGTCATTGGGTGAATAAATGATTTTGATCTATTGTGGGGTGATGTTTTGACTTTTTCTCAAGTCATATGGATCTTTGATATTTGCCTAGTGTGATCTCTCATTTGTGGATGATTATGATGGTTGATTCACTTTGAAGTTTGACTTTGATTTTCAAACTTAAGTGATCCCTCTTATGTGTTCATTATTGGGATGTCTACTTATTTGATCATGATATGTTGTTGCCCTACCTTGCTTCTTATGTCATTTGATCTCATTTTTCTTTGCTTTGGTTTTGCTTCTTGTGAGAGGTTTAGATCAGTTGATTAGGTGTGTTTGCTTTGTTTTACCATTGTGTTTTGCTTGCACATCTTTGATGTGGTTTGGATATGTGATGCACCTATGATATAATGACTTGAGGTGTTTGTCTATCTTGCATGAGTTTGACAAGTTTGTGTTTGAGGCTTTGGTCTTGATTGTTTGTTCTTTTATTTGCATATGCATCTTGTTGTTCCTTATGTGTCTTTCTTTTTCATCTTTCTTCTTATCTCTCTTTGAGACTTCTTTTATCCTTGTTTTCATTTGTGATTGAATTGGTTATTGATTACTTGTGCTTACTCACATGATCCCTTAGGATTCCTAGTCCATCTGTTTAAGATAGGAGTAAGATAGACAATAGGCTTTCAATCGTTTGCATGATAACAGTTAGAATAGTCCCTTTCACTCAAACTCTAGGTCCACCATTGTATGATAATATTAGGTAGACTTTCTTTTCATCTGACCTTAGGATCACTTTGTATGATAATAGTTAGGGTTCAGTTTCCCTTTAGTGTTTCCCTATGTGTTCTTTTCTCATCTCAAACTTCTTTAAGACACTTAATAAAAAATGACAAACATTGTACACTACGAGCCTTAAGCACATGGGAAATGATGAGTGGGGGGTTTCTCCTCACTTGTCTAGAGTGTTTAGTGTATGCCCTTTCGGCGATATGCGACTCATTCGCTCTTATGTCATAGTATTTAGTGCAACGTGAGTCTCAAACTAACTCAATTCACTTCACTAAAACTAATAAACCAAATTCAAACCTTTTATCCTCCGAGATTATTCTTAAAATCATTTTCAGAAAAGAGTACGTTGTTTCTCCGTTCTACCGCAAACAGACATCGACCCTAACTGCTGGAATAGGAACTTAACGTCACTCATAAAAAACACTTAACCAACCGGTGGTCTAGTTCCCGAACTACGTTTGCTCTGATTTCTCAGGCCAGATGAGGATATGTAGGCACGAGACGACGATGTCTTGGCAAGCAACCAATCCATAGATTAATAGAGCAAGAACTGCTTCGGACGCATCCATGATACCTTCTTTGGCAAGATAAGCAGCTTTCTTAACTAAGAAATCAGAATGGAAGCCCTTGACTCCACTTTTGGTGGCACAATTATCCTTAATCTATGATACTTCTAGATGAAGAGCATCTGTTATTTCCTTCGGTGAGGGTAAGCTTTCTAAACCACTGTAAGGTTTATGGTCCTTTACAGGAACTCCCACATAGTAAGCATATTCCTCCAAGGTTGGCATCAATTGATAGTTAGGGAAGGTAAAGCAGTGATACAATGGGTCATATAATTGAACCAAAGTATTAAGAACTCCTTCTTCTATCCCAGTCTTGACTATACTCATTATCTTCCCATATCTTTTCCCAAAGTCTTCTGATATCATAGTCTAGTTTTCTTAACTTTGATGTATCAGGCTTCTTGAAACTTTATTTCTTGGTGTTTCATGTCCCAATATCCATGATATCTAGGGTTTCACACAAAGAAATCGAATGAGTTTTACAAAACCAGTTGCAACATGATATGTTATGATGACATGATGGGATGATGCACACAGAACACATAGACAAGTATTCACAAATACAATGCACATGCACATACAGGGTTTCCATAAGTTCAAGGTTAGAGCATGGGGTCACAAGGTCTACCCATCCCCAAGGACTTGTACTATAGGTTAATTGTACCTGTCGAACGGGTTCTATCAAAGTTCCCAGAGTCATAATAAATCTTTTGGATATTATCGACCACCATGACTACTCGCGTGGGTCAAAAATATTCTCAAGATAAACTCGTCTGAGTGTAGCATCGCGTCACAACTATTTTGGGACTACTCCCTCATAGTTTCCGTACTACGTCCTAAAAAGGCTTAGTGGGGTAACAATGTTACTAAAGGTTCTCAGTTTCACGGACTCTCAGGTTGCAACAATTAATGAAATGTATGACTACTCATACATCAATAATCATCTCAAGGAGGTCTCAACTGAGCGTGATTACATCATATGTCAAACTTGTTAGGACTACTCCCAATAGTCAACTATTGATCATATCACATCCTATCATATGTGTCACTCAAGTCCGGGTTAGGACTTATCTTACCACTCATGATACCCAATGTTTACAACAATACAATACAAATATATTTACAAATATACATGTAATCATGTATTCATACAATCACACAAAATAGGCTAATCCTCAAGTTTTAAAATCGTCCCCAGTAAAGTCGCCATTTCTGTTGCGGTGAGAATCGTGATGTCAAGCTATTGACTAACTTGAATCTTAATTCCTTAAATTCACAACCGGACTTTGATTTATCCAACAGAAATGTTAAAGAAAGAAAGACCTTTTGCACAATGTAACAACAATGATAAGAGATTCGGGGATCGGGGTTGGATATGCTTAGGGTAGGTATTTCACATCCTAAACATTTGTAGTACTCTACGGAAATCTTTTATGTGTATGTATGATAAACTTGCTAATGGTTGTGCTGTGGATTTAGGGTTTGGGTAAAGTCCTAAGGTTGGTGTTTCTAAGTTTTCTCGCAAAGATATCACATCTTTTGCCTATGTATCCTAACTAGGATAGAATCAGAGCAATCGTAGTTCACCTCACTAGGGATGAATGAACACTTAATTATGACCAAGGTTCAAAGGGGGGGAACAAACATAACAATGTTTGTTTAGAGTTTAACAAAACTCTCTATTCTAAGTTGTACACTCAAAAGGATTGACCTTGACAAAAGCCAAGGGGGAAGTAAGTAATCATCACCATGATTCTTACATTGAGTTGACAAACTCTATCCTAGGGTTCTAGTTGAAGAACACTCCTAGTAATGGTAGGTCTTTTAAACTTAAGAAAAGCATAATGGCTAGTAGGTTATATCTTAGCTAAGTTAGGGTTTAAGATGACTTAACAAAGTCAGAGGGAGGGTAATGAGCTATCTATGACTCCAAGGGTCAAATAGAGAGACTTTCCTTTGGACATAAGGACACAGACAACTTGATGTGAACTAGAAAGTTCCGTCAATGGGGAATAACTTGATAAAGTTGATTAAATAAAGCAAGAACATGTAAAAACATGTAACAATAATCAAGATCAACATTTAACATCTTAACAAAGATAAAAAAAAAGAAGAGGTAACTGATGTTGTGATTCGCAAGTGCACGAATAGCGTCAGAGTAATATAAAAGATTATCGATCCCACAGAGACCAAACGTCAATCTATCGATTACTGTTGTTACGCTGTTTATCTAAGGTAAGTCAATTTGGAATTGGGTTGTGCGAAATAAAAGTAAAGTGCGAGAATAAATTCAATAATAAAACAGTAGGCTTGGACGTAATTCACATAGCTAGGCAATATTCCAAATGCGTACAAATAGACTTCTTAAGGGGTAATGTTTTCTACTCATGAAAAGAACTAATTTAATGGGAACTTCCGCTTTCGCCTATTCAAAATCGAGTTTATCCCCTAATCGATCCCTCTTATTGTCACTTATAAAAAGGCGCACATTGAGTTAGAGTGATTAAACCTATTTTTAAGAAATATAGTTTCTTGACTTAGTTGAAAAGTATTTTGACATGGAATTTCTAACAAAAAGAGGTTCTTGCGAACCGGACTTTAAATTCATAAACGCGTCCGAAAATAGTTTTAAAATCATTTTTCTAAAGCATTAAAGATTCCAGCTTAACTAGACTAAGCGCTTTTGCTTCCTTTGAACAGTTAAGACTAACCAAATTTATCTAAAGGTTGGATGACTTTCGATCTTACCCAACAGATTTTAAGTGCATAAAAGATGTATTAAAAGTCAGAATAACCCCTAAGTGATTCGACCGACAGCCGTATGGAATACCACTTTTAACTATGATCCTCACATCCTAACCTCTAAGATTTAGCTGGACATGGAAACGTAAATAGACATGGTAAATAAAGTGCGATAAATAAGGGCGGTAAATAAATCGCAAGTAAATAAAGTGCGATAAATAAAGTGCAGGAAATAAAGTGCGAGTAAATAAAGTGCAGGAAATAAATGCAAATAAGTAAAAGCGGAAAATAAATAGAAATCTGCTCCAAACGAGAGGTTTTAAATCTTGGTACAACTTGAAGTAAAATACTGAAATAAAATGGTGGCAGGATTAACTTCTACCAAAGTGCTCCAAACCCGATTACAGACTCGATTAGATAATGTGATAACCACCCGATGTGGGAGGTTTATCACTTTACAACAGATGGAAATTTATGGCTTGAGTTCTGTAACTAAGCTTGGATGCTTAGAAATGAGGCAGAACACTTCTATTTATAATGCTAGGAAAGTATAGGGAAAGACTGGAATGCCCCCCAACTTCTTTTGGGAGGGAAAATAGAATACAAGGGTGGCGCCCGCCATGCCCCCATGGCGCCCGCCATGTGTACTAGAGTGGAAAGAAGTAGGAGACGTGGCAGTTTTCAGAAGTTGGTCTCTTATCCAACTCATGGCTTCTTCTATGGCGCCCACCATGATGAGCGCCATGTGTACAATTTCCTGAAAAGCTGGTCTTTTTGCTTGTTTTTCTTCATTTCTTCTTGAGTAGCTCTGAAAATATAAAATCCTAAAAAAGAGACAAAACGGAGGCATAATACAAGAAAATAGAAATAAAATCCTAAATAACACGTTTGAATCGAGTCAAATGAACAGTATATTTTAGGTCTATCAAATTCTCCCACACTAAAGCCTTTGCTTATCCTCAAGCAAAACATCATGACAAAAGAAAGGTTATATCCATAAATGATATGGGAAAAAAGGACTTCTAAGTTCAAGCTGGGATGAAGCAATAGGTATTAACTCAGTGAACCACGGGTATCGGAATGACACTTCTCCGTAAATACGGACATAGGCTTCGTTCTTACAAAAATCAATTTGTATTACCCTACTGTACCTAGGCCTACTTCTAATTCTCCTTTTGGGTCCTTTTCATTCAGGCGCAATCACATTAAGCCTGTTATCCGTATGTGCTCATAGTGAAGTGACCGGTTAGTGATTCTGATCTCAAGCATGGGGCTCTGGTACAAAAATTGGTGTAACCCCTTTTATTGACCCTATTGTAGTTGTGGGGGGTCGGATCATAATCTGCCTTACCGAGTTCAGCACCAGACACCTCTGAACCAACTATCAATGGGAAGATATTTTATTTTATTTTGCTTTTATTTTTTAATTTTCGAATTTTTTACAATTTTTTGGGTTAAATGACCTTGTGAGGGTTACCTATACCCGAGTTGCAATTATTATTTTTGAACATGCAGATCATTCACTTATATTCATCGGTCCTTCACTTAGATTACGCTTTGGCCGAAGTTGACTGCTAGGATAAACTACTAAGGAGTTACTATGAACATTATTATTAAGGTCATGGTACATAGGGTATCGGGGTCGATTTCTACATTCGCGAAGCCTAAGGTGTTACAATGATATCGATGTTTCAAAGAGGGTTTTTCCAAATCATCTGCATCCTAACTCGAACTTATCTCAAAGCCTAAAAATTTTCAAGATAGTCCACTTTTTGTCAATAAATTTTTTGGCGAGGCTTAAGAAATGAGGGAATAATGGTATACTGCAAATGACTCATTAAGCACATGTGTATTCTAAAAACGAAAAAAGAAAATGCAAAACGAAAGGGAAATAAGCTAGAATGAAACTAGAAAGCGATAAAAAGAAAGAAAATGAAAATGCGAGAAAATAAATAAAGTCTCCTCCCATACTTAAATCGAACATTGTCCCAAATGTTTCGAAATAAGATAGGGACGAGTTACCTGAAATTCCTAAGGCATGTTGTTGGTATTGTCGCCAGCTTGCAGTGAGTACCTAGGACAACGGGATCTATTGCGACTGCGATCGCTCTGAGAAGCGTCGAACTCGTCAAATCTAGTGGTCAAAGCAGCCTGTGATTGCATTATGCTTTGCATGGATTGGCTCATCTACTGCTGAGACTCTTGCATAAATCTCATGTTTTTAGTCAACTGTTGTTGTATGGTACTGAGCAAGCTATCACATATTTCCTCTCTTGCTAATTGGTCTCGCCACATCTTCTCAGAAATATAAAAACCGGGAGCGGTACCTGCAGAATGGTAAGAGGAAGACGATGCAGTTATGCGGGTGAAACATGGTGAGGCGGCATAGGGTGATCAGGAGAATGCTCTCTCCGGTCATACTCGTCGTCGGTGTCATCGCCGTCACCAACAAGAATATTTGGAGGTAATGGACCCGTAACAGGTGGAGCATCCAAATCCTAGGTCCAGTTCCTCGCGATACGCGCATCCGTACGTCTAGTGCAAGGCAAAACGATAGATGGGATAGCCTTCCCATGGATCATAAGCTCAAAGCCCCCTTCCTTCCTTACCTTATACAATTTCATGTCTTTTAAGAATTTTAAATTAATTGTGCGAGGAGGGAGAGGCGCTAAAGTGGCTATCTCAGCATCCAAGTTCAGAGCCTTTGCAATAGACGTGATAAGCTCTCCGAAGGCAATGGGTCATGTGCTCTTGATTGCAGCAATCATATGGGCAATCATAAAAGGAACCACATTGAATTTCTTTTTTGTGAGGCACCCTTGCAAAAATATAAGTTCCTTTGCGTTCACCTTGTTTGGATTCTCCCGACCAAAAATAGTACATGCCAACATGTAATGAAAAACACGGATGGCCGGGTTATGGATCCGGGAGGCGAGTATTCCTTCAAAAGATGTAATCGTAAAGTTTGACAGCCTGTGCCAAAAGGAAAATGCCTCCACTGGCCAATCAAAATCTAGGGGTGCTTCACAAATAGCATCCTCACCAAAAGGAAGTCCCAGCCTCCCTGCTAGTTCATTGGTACTGAATTCGTACTCCACATTAAACATTCTAAATTGTACCGTGCCGATGGTACTAGCAGTGTTAGGCCTGACAATATAAATCAGGGAACTCAAGAATTCCTGGGTCAGCCTTTCGAAGGTAGGATCTTGTCTAGCAAAAATTTCGTGCAGGCCTAAAATGTCTAACAGATGAAAAACACTATGGTAAATGCCTAGAACATACAAACAGTTTTCGTCTACGTACCGTGTCGAAGTAATTTCCCAATTCTGCAACTTATCGAGAATCTTCCGTTGTCTTTCTTCGGGATTCCCTTGACGAAGAACGTAACTTTCGTGTTCCATAGATGTACTTTTGGGATGGAAGATAAGTGAAAATGGGTAGTTTTTGGGAATTTGGTAAAAATGGAGTTTTGATGGATTTTGGTGGAGGGAAGTGAAAATGGAACTTGGAATGGTTAATAGGTTGGTGAATGGATGATAAAGTTTGTAACTTTTTGGTGCTTGAGGGATATTTTCGTATGGGTAAAAATGGAGGTTTGAAGGTTTAGAGATGTAAAAATGGTGGTTATGAAGGTTCTACCCCGCATATAGCCCAGACCCCATGGCGGGCGTCATAGGCTATATGGCAGGCGCCATCCTCACTAAAGGTGTGTGGGCGGGATTCTTCTCTTCTCCTTTGGGCTTTTGTGCTCCTCTTTTTTTTTTGGGCGTGTAGGTAGCAGGCATCATCTGTCCTACTAACATTTTTCCTAATATATACATATATTTTTTTCTTCTTATCTTTGACATAAAAATTTAGAAAACAAAAACGATTAAAATGACATAAATTAGAAATAACATAAAATACGAACACATTAATCATCGCAAATAAATATAAAGTGCATAGTCAATGTTATGGAAGGAAGAAACGTGAGCATATGAAAATATAGAGAAGTCTGTAAAGGAAAATGGAAATAACGTAAACTATAAAAATAACGAAAGACGATGTCATCACCGAGTAGGGTGCTCTTCTGTTTGGTCTGGATGTATGAGCGTATGTAACTCTCGGTGAAAGTGTGAGATCTCCTGGTATAAAGTGTCAGCTTTTGTTGCATGAGTCATGTCAGATACTTGTACCTGCAAAGTAAGGTTAGAAACTGTCTGCTGGAGCTTAGCCATCTCCATGCGTAACTATGATATCTGAGTGTATAAGTCAGTCCTTCATAGTGAATGATTATTAGATAATATTGTCGTCCTCGGAGAGGGCGGTGAAGGATGCTACTCTAATGAAGGTGGTGAGCGCGGCTCATCAACTGTCTCTCCATAACCTTCCAAGGCGTAACTCTAGTTGGAAGGGTCATCGACACTGGTCATAGCAGGATCAGGGAATGTAAAATAGTGGATAGTCTGGTAGTCGATCAGGAGTCTGAAATAATCAGGTTGAAAGGATGCTCTCCTCATCAACCCTCTGTCTAGACAGAAATCAATGTCCAGTAAGGTGTATCTGCAGTATGGAGTCAGGTGCAGCAGCTGGCTGGTAAGTCCTAATGTTGTGGCTACTTGAGTGACGGTGCCTCCTACGTGAATAATCCCTTCAGAGGATCTAGTTGTGCCCTCGAGATGATTCAGCAAGAAGTTCCCACATGCCACTGGGCGTGACTGGTTTGCACAAAATAGGAAAAAGATTTCTTCCTCACTAACATGAATATTAGAGTCAGCCTTTCCGAGGAAAGTGTGGGCCAAAACCATCTGAAAGTATCTCAAAGTTGGGTTGTGGATGACTGGAGATAACTGAGTGGATGGATCGAGGCTTCCTCCACCTGTAATGTCACTCCAGAATTAATCGATGTCTCGACTCATAAAATAACCCATCGGTAGATCAGGTATAACATCAGGGGTGGTCTGGAATCCTAGCAGATCGCCAAACTCCTTCATGGTGAAGGCATACTCTGTCCCAAAAAGTCTGAATATGGTCATTCTGTCCTGACCAATGTATGGCTCATGGCGGAAAGAGCTAAGGAACTCCAAAGTAAGGTGCTTGTAGGTCGGGTGTAACTCATCATCATATGCATCCCACTAGAGCTGATGGAAGAGAAATCTTATGCTAGGCTCAATGCCCAACATGTAGGCCTGATCTGGGTACCGGGTAGGTGCCATAGGACTCTGCTGAAGAACTAAGTACCTCTGTCTCTGGTTGTCGTCCCTAAAGGCGACGTGCATGTCTTCAAGAGGCTGCATCCTGCAAGTAAAATTTAGAAAACGAGACCTGAAAGTACAAGCATCATAAATAGTTAGTTGACACATAACAAAATAATAACTACTTAAAAATAAAATAAAATAAAAGATAAGTAAAGAAAAGTAAATAAAACCATGGGTTGCCTCCCAAGAAGCACTTGTTTAACGTCGTTAGCTTGACAAGTAGAACCTATGTGGTTGAAGTAGGCAGTGGCGGATCAATCAAGGTGTGGCTAGAGTAATCATCGGGTATGTCACCTCTTTCGTAGTATTTCAGTCTCTGCCCATTTACAATGAATGGGCTACATGACTGGCTCTGGATCTCAACTGCTCCTGATTTTAAGACTTTGGTAACTGTAAAAGGACCTGTCCACCTTGAATGAAGCTTGCCATGAAAGAGTCGCAATCTGGAATTGAATAGGAGAACATGGTCTCCTATATGGAAATCTTTCTTTACAATATTTTTGTCATGCCATGCCTTGGTTCTTTCCTTATATATGATGGCGTTTTCGTATGTGGATTGGCGGAGTTCTTCTAGTTTATGAATATCAAGGACGCGGTTTTCTCCAACAGTCAAGTAGTCAAAGTTTAGGGTCTTTATGGCCCAATAAACCTTGTGTTCTAACTCAAAAGGTAGATGACAGGACTTTCTATAGACCAATTGGTAAGGAGTTGTTCCAATAGGGGTTTTGAAGGCGGTTCTATAGGCCCATAATGCATCTTGCAGCTTCTGACACCAATCTTTTCTCGATATAGAAACCATTTTCTCTAAGATCTGTTTGATCTCTCTATTGGATACCTCTACCTGGCCACTAGTCTGTGGATGGTAAGGTGTCGCTATCTTATGCTTAACTCCATATTTTCTTAAAAGTTTGTTGAAAATTCTTGATATGAAATGCGATCCACCATCGCTGATGACAAGACGGGGTGTTCCGAATCTAGGGAATATGTAATTCTTAAACAGCTTTATCACTATGCGTGTGTCGTTCATGGGTGAGGCTATGGCTTCAATCCATTTAGACACGTAGTCAACTGCTACTAAGATATATTTGTTTCCTAAGGAAGACGGAAATGGTCCCATGAAATCAATGCCCCAAACATCGGAGAGTTCTACCTCTTGAATATTTCTTAAAGGCATTTCGTCACACTGGGAGATGTTCCCGGTGCGCTGGCACCGGTCACATTTAACTATATAGGCGGCACATCACGCCATATTGTGGGCCAAAATAGGCCTGCTATAAGAATCTTAGCGTGTATTTTGGAGGTGCTAGTGTGTCCTCCATAGGGTGCAGAGTGGCAGTGTTCTATGATCTTTCTTACCTCTTCTTCCGGGACGCAACGGTGAAAAATACCGTCAGTGCCTCTTTTAAAAAGGAGTGGTTCGTCCCAATAGAAGTGTCTTACGTTGCTAAAGAACTTTTTTCTCTGCTGGTAGTTAAAATCAGGGGGTATGATGTCGGCAGCTAGATAATTTACAAATTCTGCGTACCAAGGTACGCTGTTTACTGCCAGAGATCTCTCGGGGTCTTATGAGGATTTAGGTTATTCTCTTCTATGGCTTCTATTAACCTGTCAAGCCTAGAAAGGTGATCAGCAACTACATTTTTCGTGTCCTTCTTGTCTCGAATATCTAGATCAAACTCTTATAATAAAAGGATCCATCGAAGTAACTTAGGTTTGGCATCCTTCTTGTTTAATAAATAACGAATGGCAGCGTGATCTGTATAAACTATAATTTTGGCTCCTACTAGATAGGATCCAAATTTTTCCATAGCAAAAACTACGGCAAGAAGTTCTTTCTCAATGGTGGCGTAGTTAAGCTGAGCAACATCTAGCATCCTACTGGCATAGTAAATAACATGCAATTTTTTATCCTTTCTTTGCTCTAGAACAGCTCCTACAGCGTAATCACTAGCGTCACACATGATTTCAAAAGGTTCGGCCCAATCTGGAGGTTGGATAATGGGTGCCAAGATCAACGTTTGTTATAAAAAGTTGAATGCTTCGAGGCATCTTTCGTGAAATTTAAACTCGATATCTTTCATTAGGAAGCCGGTTAAAGGTTTGGTTATCTTAGAGAAGTCTTTGATAAAACGCCGATAGAAACCAGCATGTCCAAGAAAACATCAGACTTCTCTGACGATGTTAGGGGTTTTAGGTTTTCTATCACTTATATTTTAGCTTTATCTACTTCAATACCTCTTTCAGAGACTACATGTCCTAAAATTATACCTTCGATGGCCATAAAGTGACATTTCTCCCAGTTCAACACCAGGTTAACATCAACACATCTTTTCAGGATTTTCTCAAGGTTAGCGAGACAGTTTTTGAAATCAAATCCGCATACCGAGAAATCATCCATGAACACTTCCATAATTCCATCTAGGTAATCAGCGAAGATTGCCATCATGCAACGCTGGAAGGTTACCGGTGCATTACAGAAGCCGAAAGGCATTCGTCTGTAGGCAAAGGTTCCATAAGGGCATGTAAAAGTAGTTTTTCTTGATCTTCTGGATGGATAGGGATTTGGAAAATTTCTGAATCTCCATCTAGATAGCAAAAATAGGAGTGTCTGGCTAAACATTCCAGCATCTGATCTATAAATGATAGGGGGAAATGGTCTTTTCTAGTAGCTTTGTTTAGTTTCCTATAATCTATGTGTTGCACCCTAAAATTTGTCCTCGTGTTTTTTAACTTTGACTGGCTTTTGCTTCGCACTCATATGCACTTTCATTAGGTCATAGTTCGTAATCATATTTTACATTGTTTTTTTAAGACATGGGATCAGGAGTTTTCTCTGAATCAAATCATCTAGTTTCACACCATTTAGACACGTGTCCACCCCCGATTGAGCGTTTTTCAAATCTATGTTATTTTGCCCAATGGGAGCATGACGCATGGCCTGAGGTTGTTATTTTTATGAATTTTAATTTCATTTTTAGTTTCCTAACCATTTTTCTTTTCAAATATAATATTTTGTACTTATATTGTTTGGTAATAGAATTAGATTTTCTTTATTAGAATAGAATTTAATTAGAATTTAATTTAGAAAATAGAATTTAGTTTTTTTAGTTAATTAGATTTTAAATAGACTTAGAATTATATTAGAATATTAGAATTTTTATTGGTTTAGAATAAAATTTTAATTAGGAATTAGGATTAGGTTTAAAATTAGAAAATAGATTTTAGAAATTACAATAGACTTTTTTATTATTATTATTAGAATATAATTGTTTTTTTAAATAGAATAGATTTGTTTTTTTAGAATAGATTTTGTATTATTATAAGAATAAAATTAGATTGATTAGGTTTATATTAGAATTATAATTAAGAATTAGTTTAGGATTTAAGTTAGTTAGAATTAGGTTTATTTAAAATTAGTACAGAAAAAAAAATGAAAATTGAAAAAAGAAAACACGGTTGGATATTTAAAGCAGGGCACTGTTCATGTTCTTCCACAATTCAACCCTAGCCACTCAGCCGCCAAACATCTTCTCCTCCTTCAGAGATTTTCGTTGAATTGACAGGATAACATTAAAACAATGGCTAATATATTGATGTTTATCATCCTGTTATTCCTTGAGTTTTGTTGAGATTCTGCTACTGATAAAATTGGATGGTTATTTCATGTTCTGGTTTATCGTATATGATGCAGTTCCTTAGTGGTTTATGTCGACACATTGCTACCATATTGTGCCGCCTAATTTTGATTATTGATTGCGCATCAATTTCAACCATGGCATTGTAAACTTGCAAATTTTGTTGAGTGTTAATTGTTCTTTTGTTCGAATTCGATAAATAGTTTGACTTTAAAGCTCTGTATGATTTTGATTTAATTTTGTGGCTACTTGCCAACTTTTCTTGATTGTTGGTTTATCTCGTTGGTTCTCGTTGTGTTATGTTTAACTTTCGATTCGATTTCGGGGTTGTGAAGTATATATATGTTGGTGTGTTCTATTTTGCAGGCTATTTTATGTTTTTTTGTTAAAATTGTAAACTGAAGATTTTTGCCATGGGTTTAAAACAATCTTGAACATGTTGTTGTTATTGTGTACTTAAATTGAATATTATCCGCTATCTCAACGCATAAAGTTTTCAATTGCGAGATTTGGTTCACATTGCGACGTGTACGCCGTATGTGGTTTCAACACTGTAAAGTTTTCATTTTTGTTTATGCTTTTGCTGCTAGTTTTAAAGTGTTGGTGTGTGAACATTCTTGTTTTGATTTGTTTTCGATTGTGCATTAACGCTTTCAATTCAATTGTCTCTTTTTTCGGTAAATTCAATTTTGTTTGCGTATATTTCTGTATTGTTGTTTTATGTTGTGAATATTGTGTAACAGTTTATGAATAATGTGTGCATAATATCGGAATTGCCACTGTTTCGGTACCGTCTATATTAAAATTGATGTGAATTGTGCTTGTTTTTCCAGTTTGGTAGTATCTGTTGCTATTTGAATAACTTTTGTCTTATTTTTGGTTGATTTTTTTTATTCTGTTTCGACTTCGATTACACTTTTTGGCTCTCTGCTCCATTTGCAGTTTATTATTTGTTTGACTTTAGTGATGGCTTAGATTATTGCTAGAGTTTTTGTTGAAGTAGTTAGTGTATTTTAACTGTTGAAGTTCAGTGGTTTGTTACTGCATTGGATTTTGAAGTTTTGAGTTTTGTTGGAAGCATGTGAGCTGTTTTGGTTCTTGATTTGGTTTAACATTAGAACCAATGTTGTTTTAAAAATGGATAACTCCAAAAACAGACTTGATGATAGCATGGGTGTTAATAGGATAAGAATATCAGGAAGAGCTGTTTACATCGGCTTAATGTCGGCAATAATGCTGCTAGACAACCGCCTTAGCATTCGTCTTACATAATCCATCTTCTTATTTTGTTTTAGAAATCTCTTTTTTTTTTATAGAAATTAATCTTTTTATTTTATTTTAGAAAATATATTTTATTTATTGTATTTCAGAAAATATTTATTTTTATCTTGAATTAGGAAATAACCTTTTTGTTCATTTATTTGTCTTTAGAGTGTCAGGATACTCACTGTAGAGTGTGTGATCTCGATACTTGTCTTTCAATACGAAGACGTGATTATATTCACCATCTTCACTTTTCAAAACCCCATTTTCATAACTTTTCTCCTAAAAACCTTGGTCCCGCACCAAACGCATTTTCAAACTCTTTTCACAATAAAACTTGAATGGTCGTGGAGTGGTTAGGCGTAGGCCTTCTTCTATCCCGAGTGCTTGACATTACCGTAGGGTTTACTGTCGCTAAGCGCTTACCATTCAAGATCAAAAAAGAAATCTTTAATAAGAAAATGAATTTCTCTTTGTATTAAACTAAAGAGAGAGGATTGAGTGTAGATTTCTTCCTCTCCGAGTATCAGGATACTCACTATAAGGTGTGTTGTCCCGATACTCGTCTTTCAATATGAAGACATGTTTGTATTCGCCACACCTTTTCATAACAAAACTTTGAGATAAAGAATTGGGTACTACCCACAAGGGGCTATCCGAGGATCTATTTCACCCCTAAAAAACAATTCCCACAAATCAAATGTGACATCTTGCCTCGATAGGAGAAAATTAATCTTTTCAAAAAGGATATGTTACGTTCGTTCTACCGCAAACAGGTAACGCCTAAGTCTCTAACGAGCGAGCAGCAATACACTTAAACTGCTAGAATGCGCTACGTTAACATCATCCACAAAAACACCGGTTAACAGTATCACGAACTACGTTGCTCTGATTTCTCATACCAGATGAGAATACGTAGGCACAAGATGGTGATATCTTGGCAAGCTCACCTTTTTTCACCTTTCACCTGTAGTAGGCCGAACTACGGCTGCTCTGATTCTTTACTTCGTCAAGTAAAAATACGTAGGCACAAGGGCCACAATCCTTGCCGAGCACATTTCCCCTCTTTTACTCGTAGTTTCTCGAACTACGTTGACTCTGACTTTCTCATATCTGTTAAGAATACGTAGGCCTAGGACCGCGAAGTCCTACCGAGTCTCTTCTCCCCCTGTTAGCTCTCCTTTCCCTAATTCTAACCTATCTCTTTACCCCGTTGGAACACTCTTTATAGCAATACCTTTTAGCAAATACCTTCATACGTCGACAAACAAATGGTTCCCATCGAGTACGATGGACGCGAGGGGTGTTAATACCTTCCCTTCGCATAACCGGCTTTCGAACCCATTCTTTGGTCGCGAGACCATTTTATCCGTTTCTTTCTTAAGGTTTTCTCAATATTTTCCTTTCCCCTCATGGGATAAATAAATTTCGGTGGCGAATCTTCTGTCTTTCTTTTCGCCTCCCCGTCGTTGCACGTTGCATTTTTTCTAGTAGCAACACTATGCACATACGCCATCCTCCCTCTATCCGTTTTGCTATATGTTCTCCTTTCTCGTTCTGCACGACTGTGATGCCTCCCTTTTTTGGTACTACATGCACATCGCTCACCCACTTACTATCTGAGATTTGATAAATTATACTTGATTCTAATAACCGGAGAACTTCCTTTTTTACAACATCACTCATTATAGGGTTTATCCTTCTCTGATGTTCTCTAGAGGGTTTTGAGTCTTCCTCGAGTGAGATTTGGTGCATGCACACGGATGGACTTATACCTTTTAGATCAGAGATATTATATCCTAAGGTTGAGGGATATTTGCGTAAAACATATAAGAGTTGGTCCGTTTCTACCCGGTTTAAGGCAGCACTGACTATAACCGAACGGTTTATTTCTTTATCCAGAAACTCGTATCTTAGATTCTCAGGTAGTTCCTTAAGTTCTAAAGTAGGTTTCTTAGGGCACGACATTGGATCGGGTGTAAGGGATAAACATTCGTGTAGACTATCATCGATGTATGGTTCCTTAAATCCATCATCTTCCTTTATGAAAGTTGAAGGAAGTGTGATGGTTTCTTCTAATTCTAGCTCCCTAACGCATTCATCAATGATGTTTATGGCATAACATGTGTCTCCTAATACTGGTGCCATAAGAAACTTTGATAGAACGAATTCTATCTTTTCGTCACCTACCTCAAAAGTCAACTTCCCTCTTTTGACATCTATTATGGCTCTTATGGTTGATAAGAATAGCCTTCCTAGGAGGATTGGAATGTCATCATCTTCTTTAATGTCCATGACAACAAAATTGGTCGGGATGAATAATTGACCGATCCTGACTAGGACGTCTTCCAATATGCCAACCGGATATTTGATGGATTTGTCGGCTAATTGAAGAGACATCTTCGTAGGCTGTAATTCTCCTAGTTTTAACCTTTCAAAAACTTCCAGAGACATTAGGCTTACACTAGCTCTTAAGTCTAGAAAAGCTTTATTGATGACATGACTCCCTAAAATACAAGGTATGGAGAAATTTCCAGGATCCTTCTCCTTTTTGGCAAGTTTATTTTCGGAAATGGAATTGTTTTCCAAGGGTTTTGGATCGTCAAGTCTACGCTTATTTGTAAGGATGTCTTTGAGGAATTTCACATATGATGGTATCTGGGTGATGGCTTCTGTGAAAGGGATCTCCATATGAAGTTTCTCTATGACTTTAATGAATTTCTGATATTGGTTATTGATCTTGATTTGTTTTAATCTTTGTGGATAGGGTATAGGAGGTTTGTATGGCGGAGGTGGTTCTTTAGTTTTTTTTAAAGTTTTTTCTTTGTCTTGGTTTTTCTGTTTTTCGGATCCTACTGGTTCCTCTACTTCGTCCGTAGGTACTATGCTTTCTTTAGAAGTCTTGGGTTTGCTCAATGTCAGGTTAACTGATTCATCGTAAGCGGTCCCACTTCGTAAAGTAATTGCATTGGCTTGCCCTTGGGGGTTTTGTTGAGGTTGTCTAGGGAATTGCCCTCCGGGTGTAGTTTCGGGGGCTTGTTTTAAAGCTATCTGAGAGATCTGGGTTTCAAGCATCTTATTGTGGGTGACTATTTGGTCTACCTTGGTTCCTAACTGAGTAATTAGTTCATTAACATGAATTTTCTGGTTCATGAATTCTTTGTTTTGCTGGGTCTGAGCCGTAATGAAATTCTCCATGATTTTCTCAAGGTTCGGCTTAGGTTGCACATCTTGCATAGGCGAGTTTTGTCTTTGAGCTTGAAAACCGGATGGTCTCGGGGGTGCAGGGTTTTGGATAGGGTTATTGTTTTTGTAGGAAACATTTGGATGATTCTTCCATCCAGGGTTGTAAGTGTTTGAAAATGGGTTCCCTTGGGTATAATTGACCTCTCCTGAATGAGTTTCATTCAACAGATTGCACTCTGCTGATTGGTGGCCTTTGGCTCCATATAATTTGCACTCAGTCAAGACTGCTGCTACAACAACTGGATTTGCGTACATATGTTCGACCTTAAGGGCCAAAGCGCCCATTTTGGCTTGCATCATGTCTATAGAACTTATCTCATGTATTCCTCCTTGGGCTTCTTTCTTCTCCACCGTTGCTCGCTCTATCCCCCATTGACAATGGTTTTGAGCCACAATCTCGATGAGAGTGCTAGCTTCAGGGTAAGGTTTATTCATCAGAGCGCCACTTGCGGAAGCGTCGATGGTCATCTTAGTGTTATAGTGAAGTCCATTATAGAAGGTGTTAATGATTAACCATGATTGCAGACCATGATGTGGACATATTCTCAACAGGTCTTTATATCTTTCCCAAGCCTCGAAGAGTGATTCACCTTGGTTTTGAGTGAATCTGGTTATTTGGTTTCTAAGAACAGTTGTTTATCTTGGGGGAAATATCTAGCGAGGAAAAATCTCCTAAGGTCTTCCTAAGTTGTTATTGAATTGGATGGAAGGGAATCTAACCAAGTAAGGGCTTTGTCTCTGAGGGAAAAAGGGAATAGTCTTAGAAGAATCGCCTCAGGAGTAGCACCATTGGTTTTAAAAGTGTTAGCTAATTGAATAAAGTTTTTTAAATGTTGGTTCGGGTTCTCAGTAGGGAGACCCGCGAATTGGTTTTGTTGTACTAATTGTAGTAAGGAGGGATTTAGTTAGAAATTGTGAGTAGGGATATTGGGGTTCACAATACTATAACTAGGTTCATCATTAGATGGTTGGGAGAAATCCTTAAGGGGTCTTTGGTTACGGTCTTCGTCCATAGCTTTATTAATTCTACAAAATAAGCGACGTGCACGAGTGTAACCTTCAGGTTCCTCTAAAGGATCTATAAGATTACCGGTGCTACGAGTTCTTAGCATTGACCAGTAGGTAAAACCTTAGTCTAGACGATGTAATGATAGGGTACGAAATTTTGATGTAATTGGTCCCCGGCAACAGCGCCAAAAACTTGATGTTGTGATTCACAAGTGCACGAATAGCGTCAGAGTAATATAAAAGATTATCGATCCCACAGATACCAAACGTCAATCTATTGATTACTGTTGTTATGATGTTTATCTAAGGTAAGTCAATTTGGAATTGGGTTGTGCGAAATAAAAGTAAAGTGCGAGAATAAATTCAATAATAAAACAGCAGGCTTGGATGTAATTCACATAGCTAGGCAGTATTCCAAATGCGTACAAATATACTTCTTAAGGGATAATGTTTTCTACTCATGAAAAGAACTAATTTAATGGGAACTGTCGCTTTCGCGTATTCAGAACCGAGTTTATCCCCTAATCGATCCCTCTTATTGTCACTTATAAAAAGGCGCGCATTGCGTTAGAGTGATTAAGCCTATTTTTAAGAAATATAGTTTCTTGACTTAGTTGGAAAGTATTTTGACCTGGAATTTCTAACAAAAAGAGGTTCTTGCGAACCGGACTTTAAATCCATAAACGCGTCCGAAAATAGTTTTAAAATCGTTTTTCTAAAGCATTAAAGATTCCAGCTTAACTAGACTAAGCGCTTTTGCTTCCTTTGAACAGTTAAGACTAACCAAATTTATCTAAAGGTTGGATGACTTTCGATCTTACCCAACATATTTTAAGTGCATAAAAGATGTATTAAAAGTCAGAATAACCCCTAAGTGATTCGACCGACAGCCGTATGGAATACCACTTTTAACTATGATCCTCACATCCTAACCTCTAAGATTTAGCTGGATATGGAAACGTAAATAGACATGGTAAATAAAGTGCGATAAATAAGGGCGGTAAATAAATTGTGAGTAAATAAAGTGCGATAAATAAAGTGCGGGAAATAAAGTGCGAGTAAATAAAGTGCAGGTGTTACGGTTAGAATAGGATATCAAATTATTAATTAATTTGAATCACATCTTTAGTTCACAACCGATCTTTGATTTATTCGAAGAAAAAGGTCAAAAGAAGGAAAACCTAATTTTTGCATCGTAAACAATGCGGAGAGAGATCTAGGTAAGGGGTTGGTTAAGCTTAGGGAAGGTATTAGCACCCTAAACTTCTGTAGTACTCTACAGGAACCTTTTGTTTAAATTTACTATTTTTTCTTTATTGCTAAGGGTTAAGAGTGACAAAGAGACCTAAGGGTTAGTTCTAAGTTTACTCGGCAAGATTCGCATCTTGTGCCTACGTATCCTGGATAGGGAATGGAATCAGAGTAACCGTAGTTCCCCTTGAAAGGGAGGTTGGAAACTTCTTGACTGTGGCCAAGGTTTCAATGGGGAATAAGCATTTTTTAAGGAAGCGCTTACGTGGAGTATTGAGACTCCTATTTCTACATTGAAATAATTAGTTGAAATTAGGGTTGACTAAATGTTCCACGACGGGAAACCCTAAAACAGAGTGCGGCGACTCCTTAACCTAATGCTAGGGTAAAGGGTATTTTCGTCCGCGATGGGACACCTAGGCAAGATTAGGGTTTTGAAATGGTTAAAGATTAGGGTTATTGACTCGGAGATCAAACAGCTAGACCTAATCCTTCGGAAGGACGTTAACAGTAAAAATGATGCAAACGGAAAATTACTACAACGACGATAATTTAAATACGGGGAAATAACGAAAGCAGTAAAACAGAGGTGCAAAGCGACGATCACTCGCATAAATTACATACATGAAAAAAATGCAAAAAAAAAATAAAGACGGAATAAAAGCGATGATAGCCTCACATAAAGTTACAACCAACCAAAATGAATGCAGAAGATAAAAGATTGGTAAACATCAAAAAATGAGAATAATGTCAGGACTGAAATAAAAGTTAGACTAACGTAATCAGAATGAGGAGTTCGGTTAAAAATTAGGAATTAAAGACAAAAACGTTAGAAATTAAAAGGTTAGAATCTTGAGACAAAAGCTTTTAGAAAAAAAAAATTAGAGGGATACTCATTTCCTTTTTTAAAATTTTAGATTTTTAAGCTTTTAGAAATAAAGTTAATTTTAATGGGAAAAGTGAATTTTAAGTTATGAAAAGGATTTTTTAATTATGAAAAAAAAGAGAAAGTTAAGTTTAAAAACATCAAATTTTTAATATTAAAAAGAGTCAAATCCTTAATTATAAAACAATTTTATCTTTAATTATGAGAAAAAGTTTAAGAAAAAGTTGTCTTTAAAAATTATTTTAATCTTTTAGGTTTAATAACTAAGAACAATTTTTATCTAATTATTGTCTTATAATACAATGAGAACTTAATTACAAAAATGAGAAACACAAAAAAAAAACAAATAATAAAAATATTGAAAAATAAAACAGAAACTGACATAAAGAGGGATTATTAAAAAATCTGATTACTAACGTATTAACATCTAATTACTAAAATATTGTCTTATAATAAAAGGGATTATTAAAAAATCTGTTAACTAAAATGATTTTTGTTAAAATAGTTATTAGAAACATATTAACATCTACTTACTAACAATCATAAACAACAATAAGAAATACTAACAATAATAAAAATAAACAACACGGACTATTAAAAGAGACATGGGATTTGGAAGCTTCTAGGGTTCAACATTTCTATCTTCTCCTTCCTCCTTAGCGTCGGCGGCGGCCATTGATGGCTTCGCCGAGCTCTTTTCTTCTTCTTCTATCTTCGATCCTGAAACACAACAGAAGAACGAAAACCCATGTTAATGTGTGCTTACCGTTGTAGCCGATGATGTTTAGAAGAACTAGGGTAGCGGCGGTCCCTTCGACGGTGACTTGATGATGTTTTCCGCTTGTTTTTGGCCGGATTCAAAGCTTCTACCGGATGATGATGATGAATCTTCTAAGATTCTCTGAGTCCGACGACGGTGGTAGTGAGTGTAACACCCTTCTAACCCCACATGAAAATACATAAATAATCAGAGTAAATTAACATGCTTTCGCAAAAGGGCGTCACACATAATTTCAAAACCACCTGTCATGCTTTAAACACTCAAATAAAATAATCATGCTTTTCAAAGTTCACTTTGCATGTAGCAGCGGATTCAATTTATATTCATAATTCTTTTCACATAGAATTCATGTTCATCTCATAATTCAACAATACTTGGGCACTAAGGCCAACATCACAATATTTCGATACATTTAAAACACAACTTAAAATACATAAAATATCTCTAAAGCAAAAACCCAAACGATCCCAGTGTTACATAACCAGAGCATGACTCGACCCAACATAATTAAAATACTAAACGACTGCACCAGCAGAGACCTCGCAACTACTAGCAGTACAACTCCAAGATACCTGCACGATGTCATAAAGGACATCATTCCAGCAGAAGGGTGAGAAATATTACCATAATAATCAAAGCACATAATCATATATAAATGCGCAAGTACAGAATACATACATTTCACATTTTCTCACCACAATGCATAATAACACAATAACCATGCACATAATATATATCCATAGCATCAAATACACATATTATACTCCTCACCACAATACCCCACATACCCACTAACATACATCGCAAAGCATATATGTATAAAACCAAGCATTTCATCATGCATACATTCACAATTACAATTAATCCTCACAAACATACACGTTATGTTTCATTCATCATGAATCATATAACATACGCCATCATGTTTAATCATCAATTCATCACATACATTGCACTGCATGTATATATATATATATATATATATATATATATATATATATATATATATATATATATATATATATATATATATATATATATATATATATATATATATATATATATATATATATATATATATATATATATATATATATATATATATATATATATATATATATATATATATATATATATATATATATATATATATATATATATATATATATATATATATATATATATATATATATATATATATATATATATATACTAAGCATACTCATCAATCATGCTTCTACAATTCACATCATTTTCACACAAACATTTATAATTATATTTATTCATACATCTCAATCATTCCATACATCACAATGTATCCATATAAGTATCTATATATATAAATAAAACATCAAGCATATACAATATGCATTCACCAATGTTTACATCAATCCATGTAAACCCACATATATATACATATCTTCAAGCATACTCACTCATGCCATTATCGCAATTCGCGTTAGCTCACATAAACATACACAATATGTTTATATCATCACCATTTCACATAAACATTCACATACATGTTTATTTCACCAATGCATCATATAAAGATGAATTATGCAACTCATGGAGACCGACTCACGACTCTATGCAGATGCAAATACGGTACCGACTCAATTCAGCAGGTTCAATTGAAGAACCAAATGGAACCATCGCTCGTTACCGAAGTAACTCCCCGTCGGGCCTACGATGTTCACCCATTGCTCACACCCCACATGGGCACACAATGTTTATGGATTGCTCACACCCCACATGGGCACACAATCCGATTGCTCACACCCCACAAGGGCACACAATCGTTCTGCAGATTCTACGCGGAATCAAATATAGACCATCACTCACACCCCACATGGGCACACGATGTCTCTGCAGATCCTACACGGGATCAAATATAACCATCGCTCACACCCCACATGGGCACACGAGGTTCTGCAGATCCTACACGGGATCAAATAACACAAATGCATATCATGATGCTTCACATGCAAACATGACTCAATCAACTATAAACCATCGCTCACACCCCACATGAGCACACGAGGTTTCTGCAGATCCTACGCGGGATCAATCAACACAAAATGCATACATGTTTACAAACATACTCATGCATCTATCACATTTCACTGCATACATTTATTATGCATTCACAACATATATATCATAATGCAAATATATATATATTCATCATTTATTTCACACCATTTCATACATGGTTCTCATACAAAATGACTCAATCAGTTATAGACCATCGCTCACACCCCACATGGGCACACGATGTCTCTGCAGATCCTACACGGGATCAATCAACACAAACTGCATACATATTCGCAAATATATTATCATGCATTCTTCACACATCAACACGTACAATCATCATGCACTCACAATGTGTATTATATTCATCATTCATCATAATTGTCATGCATTTTTATTCAATTATAAACAATGCATAATTTGCCCAAAGGCCACGATTCAAAATCATATTCATACACTAGGGTTCACGCCTTACGACTACCTATAACACAACAATTAATAACACACAAATTATCCTTACGAGACGAGACCGATCGCAACCGGACGCTCTAGCTACTATAAGCTCTTCTCACTCAAAATCATTAATCCCGACTAATCGGTAAAATCGGCTAAAAGTTGGCTAAAAATAATATTTCTTTTCACCAAGTTGTAGAACATTTTATTAGCTTCAGTTTGATATAAAGAACGTCAAAATCCGATAAACGGTGAAAAAGTTATGAATTTTCGAAGTTTTGAAAAATAATATTTTCTCACACTTACAGTGTTAATCGGTTAACGTATATGGTTAACCGATTAACCACTCCAAAAACTCAGTTTTTACGCCAAAAACTCAGTTTTTAGGCCCCCAACACTGTGTTAATCGGTTAACGTATATGGTTAACCGATTAACACCTGAAAAACTCAGAAGAACAGCTACGGGTTCGGGCTTAAAACCCTCAAAAACCCGACCGATTAAATAGTTTTCACCCGATTAAATACCTATCTATCCTTACTAATCATATACAGATATATTAGGGTCATAAAACTCAACTTTCGCGACATTCGATTTCCACTCAAAATCTTAACCTCAATTTAACCGAAAATGGTGAAACTCACAATATCACCCGATTTTTGCCAAACTAGTTCCAATAATCTTAGTCTAACATATCCCGACTAAGCTACGAAAGTTATTCTCGATTCTAACCGTCCGAACATCGGCTTCTATCGATTTCTATCATTTCGACCTAAATGGAAACAAGGTTGGAAAACAACCAAACTCATCCACACACATACACAATCATACACAATGATTAAGATAGTAAGATTTCACACCCTTACCTTAGATTAATCGAAGCCAGAGGATGTTCTTGATGATTCTCCAAGTTTCCTCTTTTTCTCCTCTTTTCTCTTCTTCCTCTTTCTTTCCCTTTCTTTCTCTTCCTTCTTTCTTTTCTTTTTCTTTCCACTTCCTCATATATATATATATATATATATATATATATATATATATATATATATATCTTTCCCTTTATTTCTTTCCACTATATTTCCTTTCTCAAAACATCTATCAATCCATTTAAACAATCATCTAATTATTCAAATAATTAGAATAATCCAAATAAATCAATTAATTAACACAATAATTAATTATTGAAAATTGGGCTGTTACAGTGAGTCTTTAAATAAGCTCACGGTCGCCGCTCCGTAGCGTGTTGGGTTCGCGATGATGTTTGGATTCTTTCCAGAAATTTTTTCCTCTTCTTCTTCTCAAACCCTCTCTCGGTGAATAATGATGACGAAACCTCGAGCTTCTCTCTGAATCCCCTCTTTGGTTGCGCCGCCGGCCTTTTCACTTAGGGTTTTCGGCTCCCTTCTTGAACTCTTATGATGGTTCTTATATGTTAGTTCTTGATATGGTTTTGGGTTTTTGGATCTGCGACTTGTTCGCCGGATTTGTGCGATGTTTTGTTACTATATTTTCTACGTTTTGGTTGCTTGGTGTTGACTGAGTTGCGGCTGTTAGGTCGCGTAAACTCGTTGGAAAATGTTGTTGTCCGTTGGCTGGGAGTTTCTGGAAAGTTAGGTTAAGGCCTTGTTTGGCAAAACCAACTTTTCTAGAAAGTCACTTTTTTAAATAAGTGCTTTTTCAATAAGCACTTTTCTATAATCACTTTTCTTGAAAATCACTTTTTATCTCTCTCTCTCTCTCTCTCTCTCTCTCTCTATTGCCTTAATGAACAGTTATTGTCGAGTTTTAGCCGAGATGTCAGAGATTGAGTCGGGAGTTGGCGACGGAGCAATTTGTTACCCTCCTGACATATACCCGATGATGACATTGGTTCTGAGGGTATCGGACGGAAAAAATCTAACCGATTAAAATTGCTTATTTGTCACTGATTTTTGCAGGTTCGAAGGATATAATCGGAAACTCGAAGAAAATCGGGAGTGAAGCTTATTTTGGAAATTTAGGAATTTTATGTAATTATTTTTGTAAATTCATTTTTTTATTTTTTTATATTGTAAGGAAATTATATTTTTTTAATAAAATTCTTCATTTTTTTAGATATTGTAAAAAATAAAGAATATTATTATTTTTGATATAAAAGTGATAAAATGAAACTAATGTTATTTTTTTGATATTAAAATGCAATAAAACATAATAATCTTTTTTTTTATATTAGAATGAATTAAAACATAATAATCTTTTTTTTTTATGATAAAATGAAATGAATCATAATAATATTTTTGATATTAAAATGACATGAAACATATTTTTTTTTTTATTAAAGTGAAATGAAACTTCATCCGATTACTTATTATCTCCGATACAACTTCTGACTAATCCTTCTGGCAACTCAAACGAATAATCTTATCAAAAAAAAATCCAACCTGTTCGATTAAGCTCAAATGACCACACTTTTTTCGACTAACTTCATCCAAATAAATTGAACTGATTTCATTCATCCGGCTCAAATCCTGCACGATTAAACTCTTCCAATCAACACCCTCGACCTCAATTCACACCAATAAATTCAAATGGTTCAAATTCCCTGACTATAACTCAGATTCATAAATCGACAGCCGACTGCGAATAAATGACCATTTTATCCTTCATAAGTTAACAAGCATGCAGCGTGATTTTTCCTGCAGAATGAAACAATTACACAACCTGTTAGTGGTTAGCTAAAATGCAAAGCAAAACGAAATGGGATGCGAAATGAACCGATTAAAAATCTCAGGGCAAAATTTGGGGTATTATAGTTGCCCCTATTTAAATAGCTTCACCGGATGATTTGAACAACGGAGACTCGAGGAATCACGGTGGAGGGATTTAAATACAGATAACCGAAAATTTTGCCCTTATACGCAGTGCTATGCAATGCTATAGACAAAATGAACGACTATAATGTTGACAATGCTATGACTTTAATATGATGTGTATGATGAGAATGATAAATGCAAGGATGCAGACAACACGACGGCACAGGGGGCAGACGCGACAAAAAAACCATACTGGGGAATACGATGCATTGAGGACACAACACGACAATTGGGGAATTCTAAAATGATGGATCAACCGGTGTAGGCACGACCAGTTGTCTTTTTTGGATGAAACAGTAGCACAGGATCCACACGGCGATAGGATCAGGTAAACGACAAGTGCTGGAGTTTTTGGGATATTCTTTTAAACGAAGAGATCGAGTGGGATCTTCAGGAATTGTCGGAAGATATACAAGGAGAAACAAACATCAGAAACATCCGAAAGAACATCGAATGAACTCTGAAACACACCAAGATACTCGGAAAAACATCGAATAAACTCGGGGACAAAGAAACAAAATGAGAACATTCATAAGAGCATGAGAAGATGACAAGGTCTCTGAAGGTATATCTGAAACATTTAGGCAAACAATAAATGTACGGGACAAGTTTGAAGACATATCTGGAAAAACATCAGATAAGCAACAAAGGAGTTCTGGAAGAAACATCAGAAGCAAAACTCAATCTGGAAAAACGTCAGAGAGAGAAACGTATCCGAAAAACCATCGAAAAGATTCTGGAAAACCATCAGAATCGAAAGAAAATATCTGGGAAACCATCAGATAAGTTCTGGAAGAACATCAGAACAAAGACTCGATCTGGAAAACCATCAGAAAGAGAAACAAAACTGGAAAAAACATCGGATGGATTATGGAAAACCATCAGAATCAAAGGAAAATATCTGGAAAACCATCAGATATGTTTTGGAAAAACGTCAGAACAACGACTCAATCTGGAAAACCATCAGAAAGAGAACACGTATCTAGAAAACCATCGGGTAGATTCTAAAAAACTGTCAGAATCAAAGGAAAATATCTGGAAAACCGTCAGATAAAAGACTCGATCTGGAAAACCATAAGATAGAGAAACGAGGGTGACATCCAATAATGACATTGGATGAAAGGATACCAGACATCCAATAATGGCTTTGAATGAAAGGTATAAACACAATATATGAGGAGAGAATGGAACGTAGGAGAAACAAACATATCTGGAAAACCATCGGATAAGAAAAATGTCATATCTGGAAGAACATCAGATAGACACGACACAAAATTGTTTGGTAGGTGCCAAGTAAGTTGGACTTTGACCACAAGGTAAGACCATGGATAAAACACGACCTCGGGAGAAATGCAAATGAGGATAAAATACTCATGATATGTATATGTATATGAATTATGCTATGAGATATGATCAAATGTATATGCAGATGTCGATGACAAGGCTAAACTCTTCTGGTGAGATGACAAGCCTGGAAAATTGATTCTCAACACGGAGATCAATGTTATTCTGCTTGGGGACTAAAGATGCTACTGTTGAACACATCTCTGCCACACTTCTAAATTGTATCAAGTTGATGGTCCTTGTAGGAAGCCGCCTGGGGATCCTTCAAGTAATGTGCCCCAGATTAAGTTGTGTGTTATAGATGAACTGTTAATTACTTCAGCTTGTCTGATTCTGAAAATGATTGCTTAACTGCGCCCTCGGAAGCTTGCCTCAGTCTGAGTCTTGAAAAGTATTTTGGATAAACTAAATCTGAGAAGGACTTGCCTTGAACAAATCTTGAACTGATTCTTAGACAGGGTGTAAAAGGAACTTGCTCCTGATAGGATTACTTAACCAAGTTTCTCGATTGTTTGAAAATTCCTTAGAGGAAAGCTAGTTTGCAAACAAAAATATTCATACCAACATGGTAATGCAAAGTTCATGCAACTTTTGAACTCAAAATCATTTTGAAAGATGAAAAATAAATGAGACGTTGGTCAGAACACGGTGGTTCAAGACGCTTCATGTTTAAAACAAAGGTGTACTGCCAAAGTAAATGATTCGCAAAGATCTTTTGGAGTCAGCATACACAACCTTGTTGTAGTATGCTTTCAAAATAACCTTGCTTCAATTAGGTCTTTTGAGGGTTGTAACGAGGCCTGATTCACGATTTAAGAAACAAAGGATAAAGGCTCAAAATTTATTTAGGCCCACCCAATCTTCGTGATGATCTTCAGTTCTACGCTCAGTTAACTCATATTATGCATACAGGTTCCTATAGATTAGGAATTACACTGACGGTAGTGCCCCTATTCAAACGGCTTGGACCCGACTGGGTGAAGAGCGAACGGTCTTCGAACAATCGAGGTACGAGACGGTTGAATACCAAGAACCCAGAAATTTGCCAACCGCAGAAATAAACTGCACAACTGCTTGGAGAACAACATCCACCAACTGAACCTGGTTGTTACGGCAACCAACTGATCAATCATCTGATATCAAAATCTGATTTCAATGTCAACCGCCTGTGTAACGCCCCAGGCCTTGAACTCCCTCTTGTCAAAACACCCCGCCTTTTGTCCACGTTAAAACTCCGCCGTTTGTTAATATGGAGAAAACAAATTAGCGACCATGCTAGGGATCATTTTCATCAACCCGAAAAAGATTCTATCATCGCAGGGATAGAACTTTGTCCACGTTAGGACTCTACATTCCGTCAACACAGAAAAATCCCGACGACTTCGCTAGGGAACATTTCTGTTTAATCACAGGGAACTCATCTGCCTATCCCTACAGACACATCATCTGTCTAAACACAGGAAACCCCATCCGTCTACTTCATACGGACAAAGTCATCTGCCTGATTACAGGAAACTTCATCCGCCTGCTTCATACGGGAAAAGTCCATCTGCCTGAACACAGGAAAGTTCATCCGCCTGCTCCATACGGGAAAATTATCTGAATATCGTTTCTCTGCCTACCTCTACAATAGCTACCTCTGTTGGTCCCAACACACAAACGACTTTGAGGAGGGCTCTACTGGGGATAGTAATACGAGGAAATCACGGCGACTTCCTTGAGGAAAATACTTTTGTCAAATATCGGAACACAACTCACATACTCTGTCTATCACGGGAGAATCATCTATCTGGATACCGGAAAGTTCATCCACCTGCTTCATACGGGAAACTCCATCTGCCTGATTCATACAGGAAAAGGTTCATCCACCTGCTTCATACAGGAAAAGTCATTTGCCTGATCACAGGAAAGTTCATCCGCCTGCTTCATACGGGAAAACACATCTACCTGGTCACAGGAAACTCCATCCGCCTGCTTCATACGGAAAAAGTCCATTTGCCTGATCACAGGAAAATCCGTTCGCCTGCTTCATACGGGAAAACACATCTACCTGATCACAGGAAAATCCATCCGCCTGCTTCATACGGGAAAAGTCCATCTGCCTGATCACAGAAAAGTACATCCGCCTGCTCCATACGGGAAAAGTCCATCTGCCTGAACACAGGAAAGTTCATCCGCCTGCTCCATACGGGAAAAGTCCATCTGCCTGACCACATGAACATCCATCCTCCTGCTTCGTACGGGAAAACCCATCTGCCTGATCACAGGAAAGTTCATCCGCCTGCTTCATACGGGAAAATCCATCTGCCTGATTCATACCGGAAAGTTCATCCTGGATATAGCTTCTTTGCCTATTCTTTGCAGTAGCTAACTCCACTAGGGATATTCTGAAAATAACTGCCCGACACCCGTTTCGACAACAAGCAACCACTTCTGAAATCTTGATTCATGAAACCCTGACATGCTGTCGCGACAGCAAACCTGAAGAAAAACACTCTGCTGGTCGGATAAGAGAAACTTCAACCGGCAACTCTGTGGGGAATGATAATAAGAACTGCATCATCATATGTCTCACGACGAGACCTCGATCATCTGGTAATAGATCTGAACTGTAACTTCATACTCCTGCTGAGAAACACCCCTGAAAGCAAAAGGTTAACCAACCTGATTTATGTTTCAAAATGCGTATGTTTGGCAATGGCGCAATGCTCCATATGACATGGAAATGCTACGCGTTTGTGGGTAGATGCAAACATGATAATGTATGCAAATGCAAATGCAGGTTCAGGCTGCTGGGGAAGGCTCTGACAAGCGTGCTTCAACACGGCTGTTGAGGATAAATACCACCCTGTTGGGGATGAACGGGTATCGCAAAGTATTCTGGCCAAATAAATGCCGGAAATACAACCAACTCTGCCGGGGAGAGATTATACATCGATTTCCACTGGGAGGAAAGAACAACACCTGCTGGAAAGATTAACTCAGATGGGGGAAGAAGAGACCCTTCTGGGAGACCACTGTCTGGGTACAGTTTACAACTCGGAGCTACCACTCCGCTGGGGATAATCATCTTGATGAAAGCACGACGACATGTGGGGAGAAAGAAAACCATCCTCGTTGGGGATAATCCTTCTGAACCTACTATGACTTGGTTATGTGCCGCGGAAATCCTCCCAGCTGGGGATTAAACACGCACCTACTCGACTCTCTGGGGAGTATAACCTCTACATGGGACACTGATCTTGTCTTGCTGGGGATATCCTGTGGACAACTTCCATAAGGATACTCTTCTGGGGAAAATAATCCCTCCTTCGGTAAGGGATAACATCATCTCAACCTCTGGGGATGGGGTGCAATCTGTTGGGAAATAAGGTCAAGTCCTTCATCCAGAGCCTCTGGCTAGAGGATACAACTCTCTGACTGTCTGCTCCAAGGGTGAGAACCCTGCAAAACACAAACGAGACAAAACAAATCTATACAACCAAATCTATTCGGGTTAGCATCCGCGACATTACTTCAGTCAATTCGAAGTTTTAGCAATTATTGGCAAGGGCCAACAAATTTATGCACATGCGAGTTCATCAAAACATCAGCGTTTTCCACATACAAAACAGTAAAGCACAACATCAAATACTGAATAACATGTTTTATTTATTGAGCCTATAAATAGGCAAAGCTTTATACATCGGATGTGTCGCTACTGCGAAAATCGGCACCGACTAAACAGAAGAGTCACCACCTTTCATTATTTATCCCTCAGAACGGGAAAGGAAACGATCGGAAAAACCTGACGAAAAGGTATAAGACAAGGTCATCGCAACCATTGTCTGGGTTTGGGAGTCGGTTACGCAAGGGGAAGGTATTAGCACCCCTCACGTCCATCGTACTCGATGGGATCCACGCTTGTTGTGTTTATCTGACGGGTTGGTTTTACTATCTACCTATCAAGGCCGGTATAAATATAAAAGAAAATGACTCGGCAAAGCGTCGCGCTTTATGCCTACGTATTCTCATCAGAGAATGAGAAATCAGAGTCAACGTAGTTCGGCTCACTACGGGTGGTGGGGGAAGGTGGCTCGCCAATACATCAGTATTGTGCCTACGTACTCTCAACAGGTATGAGAGATCAGAGCTTACGTAGTTCGGGATAATACGGCTTACGGGGGTTCAAATTCATCTGTTTTTTCGAGTAGGGTTAACAAACGGTTCCAGCAGTTTGGTGTATGCAGCTCGACCCTTGGAGACTTAGGCGTTACCGTTTGCGGTAGAACTGGGAGTTAACGACACTTTTTTCTTCAGAAAAGCTTCCTTTGAATTACGGGCCCACAGGGCAAAAAGGTTTGAAGTTTGTTTTCTGTCTTTTACGGAAGAGCTGTTTTTTATGGATGTTTTCAACCAATATCGCACTAGAGACTATGACCTGAGAGTGAATGCGTCGCATGTCACCCAAAGGGTGCCATACTAAACATCCAGACTGTTGAAAAGAAACTCTCCAACAATCCTTTCTCATATAGCTTAAGGCTCGTAACGTACGACGTCAGTTAACCTTTATTACTGTATTTTACCATTGTTTTGAGATGAGAAGAGAGAACAGGCTCAACTAAGGGGAGACTATCAAGTCCTACTGTTGTCATGCCAAGGATTCTTCCTATGGTTGAGGTTTGAAACAGGGAACTCCTAGAAGTTATCATGCATAGGTTTCAACCTATAGTTCTAATCATCACTTCCTTATCAAAGGAAGTGAGATTCCTAAGGGATAATGTCAATGATAAACAGAAACAAATAAAGCATCAGCTTAAACAGTAAATAGTAAACGACTGTAAAATGCATGCAATGCAAGTGAGGGAGGAAATGTGTGTGGGACATCAGCCTCCACAAGCTCATCTCAACCTCAAGCCAGATATGAATAACAGTAATCATACAGAGGAAATAACATGCTATCAAGCAAAATATGAGTGACTGTAATCATATAGAAGAAAGACATGCTATCAAGCAAGATACAAACCACATAGGCAAGGGAGCAGGGCTCTACCAAATACCAGCAAGCAAAGCCATACAGTAAAAATACAAGCAGAGGGGGCAACTCAACCTCTAGTGCAATCATGCTCCTAGCTTACATCAGTCTAGATATGAACTTATTCTAATGCACCAAGCAAACCAAACAAGTCACATCAATACAGTTGCACAGCAAGCAAACAGACAAGAAAAGAAAGCAGATCAACCACTTCCACAGCTTCACAGCAAAGCAATCTTCTGACAGCAGTTCAGTCCTCAGCCTTCAACTGTCTTTTAGGCTATTCTCTTCAATAGCAAGTGTCCACTTGCTTCTTCAAGCTTCTAAACTATCAAACATAAGTATCAACTTATTCTCTCTTCTCTAGGCCTCAGCTCCAAAGTGAACTCCATCTTCAGGCTTCAATCCTAACTGCAAGTATCAACTTGTTCTCCAACTTCAAGCTTCAGCTTCTTCATCTGATCTTAACTGGATTCTCTTCACAAGTGTCAACTTGTTCCTCTTCTTCTTCAAGCTTCAGCTCCTTCTTCCTTACAAGTATCAACTTGCTCTTCCTGATCTACAAGCTTCAGCTTCAATTGCAGTCTTTAAATACAGAGAAGTATCAACTTCTAGCCTCTTCAGTCTTCTAACAAGGAACTCTATCCTCTAGCAAGGGAGAAAGATTCATCTAACAAGAGCAAAGTTTGGATGATTGGTAGCAGAGTGAAGACCAAAGGTCACCACTAAGCATCCTATCATCAGAGAAAGGAACCCTCAAAGGTTCTACCAACTGGTAAAGAGCCACACATCCTACCAAAGGAGGGATGAGGCCTTCACAGGGGACCTTGCATCATAGGGAAGAATGGAAGTGATCAACACCTTCCATGTTTATGAAAGAAGAGAATCTATCTAGAAGCTCTGCCTACAAACCCTAATCTTAACACCTAATCAACACTACACCAAAAGAAGGGAAGATCTTCACATCCAAACTTCTTCAAGCACTCCATTGCATCTTCAACTTGCTTTCATTATCCACCAAGGGTAAAAACAACACAAGCTTACTCTAAGGGAACCTAAGGGGTTAATCTAGTCAGATTAGTGCATTAGAATCATCTAAAGTTAGCACCTAAACTAAAATCATACAAAAATAGTAAACTACATTATAAATTCCTACAAAAATTCCTAAGGTATCCTAATTCAATCATGAATCTACCATATAAAATTCAGAGGTTGAATCATCCACCAAGTTCTATATATAAAACCTAAATCATAAGGTATTAACCATAAACCCTAAAAACTGGATCTCCTAAAGTTTCAACTCAAAACTACCACTTAACTTCATCACAAAAATGTGACAAAAATCTAAGGGGAACATGCATATCTATTCTAGCTACACACAAAAAATCAAGGCAAGAATCATCATCAAATGATCAAACCAAATTCAACAAAACAAAGTATCAACCATGATTATTTTAACATCAATTAAAATTCAACAAATGCTAATAAAATCAAAAATGCCTGAAATATTAATATTTTTTCTCTAAAAAAAACTAGATTCAATCATGACTCAATGGAAAAAATAATGAAACTATTTGAGTTAGTTTTCAATTTCTTATGAATTATTAACTAAACTATGTGAAATGAAGAAATTAAAAGAAATTGGTGAAACCTGCGTGGTAAATAGCAAATATTTATCATTAATTTCTGGATTGGGCCAAGGGGGGGTGTTGATATCAAATGCAACCCAAGCCCACACGCCTGAGTTCCTCATACATTCAGCTCAAAAAAATAAATAAAACAAGCACACGCGAGGACTTGAACTCACGTCCCTTTGGTGCTCACAGCGTGCTGGATCTCCCACTAAATGAAACGCTGCGTTCAGGGGGGAGGGTACTTGGCGCGCTCAGTGAACGTTGGATCGCTTGACTAAGTCTACTTCTCATCAAGCATGGACGATGGAGATTGTGTCTTCTCCATTTGAATTTCTGCAAATAACAAAAACACGCGCGCAGCCATGGCCGTCGCCGGTGACTCCTCCGGTCACCCCTGTGCAACCCTAGATCCCTCTACACTCAACCATTGGCCACGATTTCTTGATGAAATTTGACCAGAATTTCCTCAGGAATTCAACCATACCACTAGTTTATGCTAAAAACGCAGGGTTTGCAAAAACATTATCTCAACCGAAAATGGCATAAACCCTAATTTGTCTCTAACCATCAAATTAATTAACCAGAATCCATATATATCCTAAGGGGAACTTAACCACATGCTTCTAATGGATTAAAAGTGCATAATCAGAGAGATATTTCAAGAAATTAGAACCAACCTTGAAGCTTGAATTGTAGTGGTTATGCGCCTCAATTCTCTTCCAAACTTTGCAGAATCCTTCAAGGAGTAATGGTGGATGATTCTTAATGCTTAATTCTGGTTGAAACTTCCTGATTCTCCAAAATGAATTTTCAACTTTCAAGCTTTTCCTTCACCTCACTCCAATGGCTTCTCAACAGAATTCTGCACTAGAACCTTCCTATCATGATCCAAATCCTATTTATAATGTGTTCAGATGGATATGAAGCCCAAACTAGGCCCAATTATGGATTTTGGATCTTCACTTTTCCTCTCAAAATTCAACATGGATATGTGCCTTCAAGCCTTACTCATGCTCTACTAAACTTTCAAACCATTCACTTAATCATTAAGGAGTGTAATGAAATGGTTTTCTTCCTTTGGTTTCAACATATGGAATGTATATGATATGTTTCTTACTTGTGAAGTAACCATCCAAATGACTATGTTATGGACCTCAAATAAAAAATGTGGCAATGCCAATCTTTCTAAAACATCGATTCCATTCAAAATGACCACAAATTTGACTTGGAAACATGTTAATCTCATTTATTTTGAATTTTCTCATTTTAATTCATTAAAATGGCTTTTATGTGAAGTTTCTTCAACCAATGCTTGATATAATCCATATCAATGGACACTTGATGTTTAGACAAGCTAAAAACATCATTTTGAACAACTTTCATGTTGAACAAAACTCCATTTGAGACCTCTAAGTTGGTGAAAATGGCCTATGATCACAAATGACCTATAATCACCAAATGTCCAAAATACCCTTGACTTGTCAAAGCCATAAGTTGAGTTCTACAAATCCAATCATGGACTTCTAGTACTCTCTAGAAAGCTAAGAGAATAAGGAACAACATTCATGTTGACCAAAAGTTCATAGGAATCATCCTTCTTGGGAAAAAGTTTCATGCAAGTTGGGTAACTTTCAAGCTCCAAATTCACATTCCTCAGATGACTTGTAACTTGTCAAAGCCATAACTTGAGTTCTACAAATCCTATAAAGAACTTCTAGCACTAAAATTAAATCTAAGACCATGCTCTACAACAATCATGTTGGGGGAAAGATGAGATGACAATCACATCTTGAGCTAAATCACCTTGAAGATAGGGGTCAAACTAGGGGATTTTACACTGTCAAGCCTTAGAAACCCTAGCTTGAAACTTCTCAAACTCTTCAATCATGATGATTTAACCTTGGAATAATCCTTATAACATCTCAATGTATCAATCCATGATCACATGGCTCATGAATTAGGTCTTAACCTCCTTCAAATCCTCAGTTGACTTAGGGTTGACCCAGTCAAACCCTAGCTGCACCAATCATGGCTGAGGCTTCTTATTCTTGCACAATGACCTGTCTAGGCCTCAAAGTGATCTTCAACACTTCTCATGAGCTCTCTCAAGACCTCAAGTCCAACCTCATGGCTTCTGAATCATCTGATGGCTTTCCACAACTCTCAAGTTAGGAGACACACATACTTGGTTTCAATCACTCTCTCTGAGGATCTTTTAACTTCTCTGACAAGGATATCAACCCTTGAACACTTGAATAACCTTCTTAGCTTAGCTTCATAGTCTTGTATAGCTCTTAATTGGTGATCATACCTCTTGATCTCCTGCCTACATGTCAATGAAATGCAAATGATGATGCTAATGTGAATGAAATGAAACACAAGCTAGGTAAAGAAATGTTGGGCAAATTTTCGGGTGCAATAGTTGCCCCTATTCAAGCGGCTTGAACCTGACTGGGTGAGAAGCAAATGGCTCTCAATCAATCAAGGTAAAAGACGGTTGAATACCAACAAATCCGGAAATTTTCCAACTGCACAAGTACATGGTATTCTGATGGGAACCAATCTTTGGAAACTGGAATGATAGTTGCACGGCAACTAGCTGGAGAAATATTGATCTGAATCTTCGTCAGGATGATTCTCTAATTTATCTGATATCATTGCATCCTCAAATCATCGAGGGATTACTGGTTACACGGTAACGGGTGATCTTCCAACCGCATAGGTAAACGATACTTGGATTGGTAGGAAAATCTTCAAAACTGAACATGACAATTGCACGGCAACTCTGTTGGGGAATTGGTCACCCGGTAATTGGTGAAGGGTCTAAGCTCAAATCTCCGTCAGGATAATCATCTGATTTTGCTGTAGATCTTCGTCCTCAAGTCATCAAGGGGTCACTAGTCACTCGGTAACCGGTGATACATAGCTGGTATTGCTGTCAGGCATTCCGTGACACTGCGACAGAAGAATTCCTCGGGATTCATCAGGTCATTAGGAACTTTTTAAAAATCAAGTTAATTATGCCGTCGGGCATTCAAAGAAATTTTCGGGCGTCAGCCAGACTTCGTCAATAAGTCGGGAATAGAATTCTCGGTCGATCATGAGCCAAATAGAGATATCAAACTTCTACCATCAGGCACTCCACATCAGTTGAGAGAACTGCTTCGACATCACATTTGTACTTCATCAGTAAGTCTTAAAATGGGATCCTTAACCCATCATGGACCAATAAGGATAGACATCTTTTGCCGTCAGGCCCCCTGCATCAGCTAGGCAAGCTACTTTAATTTCACGGTTAGACTTCGTCAGTAAGTCAGGGGTTTTGGCACCGCTGCCAGACTTCAATCATCAAGTCTTCAAGGAAGTTTCAACTTCTCTGCTCAACAACCTGCTGGGGATGACACATCTCCGCTGGGGATTCTGGAGAACTATCAAGTAACTCTGCTTCGGGGATCCAGAAATCATTCTGGGTGAATCAACTCTGCTGAGGACTACAAGAATCATCTTGGACCAATAATTCCGTCGGGGACTTCAGGAATCATCCTGGACCAATAACTCTGCTGGAGATTTCAGGAATCATCCTGAGCAAACACTCTGCCGGGGACTCTAAGCATCAACTTGAGCAACCAACTCTAGCAACTTCACGGGGATTTTAAGAATCGTCTTAAGCAACCAACTTCGCTGGGGAATCCAAGAGTCATCTTGAGCAAACCATTCTATGAAGGAACACCTTCAAAACAAGAACGGTAATGACCTAGCTCATGTTTCATATGCATATGCTTTGACAATGGCGCAATGCTCCACACGGTGGAAATGCTACGCGTTTTTAGGGTAAATGCTATGCAATCATGCAAGATGCTATGACCCCATCAGCAAAATAAATGTTGAAGGGAAAAGCCTCCTGTCAAGGAGAAAGAACCACTCTGGTGGAGGAAGGAATCATCCTGCCGAGGAGAAGAAGTCACACCAATCTCAATTGGATTTCGCCTGGGGAAACGAACTTCAGTCGACTGCTGTAGGGGAACAAAGTTCTATGAGAACCTGGACTTGCTCATCTAGGTGTACGAACCACAACTGCTGAGGAAAACGATGTCAATTGCAGAAATAGACAGCACGACCTTCGCGGCTAAAACTTTCCTGGAGATAACGACTCCGGTGGGGAAATACAGCATCAGTTATTCAACACTCTACTGGGGAAAACCGCTCATGGCCTCGACGGCTTTCCAAGGACTCGGTTCTCTTGGGGAACTGCAAACTCGGTTGGGGAGGGAGGAATCATCCTGCTTACAGGGGAGAGTACAACTTTGTGGGGAATTTCAATTCTCCTGGGGACTTCAGTCTATACTATCGAGTGTTGCACACTTCAGTATATGACTCAGCTGGGGAGACGACGATCCTTCAGGATACATCTGGTTGGGGAGAGAATCTTCTCTGCTTGGGGAGACATATCAATGCCTACGATCTCATGTTCAGACTCCATGGGGAGATGCTGCTACATTTGTTGGGGAAGAAGGAATCATCCTGCTTGGGGACGCATACGGCGTACTGCCTGGTATATGCTACACCTGCAACAACACAAACAAACAGACAAGATACCCTTCTCAAAGGGACCTATCAAGGTTACCATCTTGCGACAATGTTCAAGTAATTCATTGTTTCAACAATCAGTGGCCTAGGCCAGTAAGTTTATGTATGCGCATTTTATCAAAAACATCGGCGTTCTTTTTCGCAAACAAAACAGATAAATGCTAAACAAGCAAACAGAATTGCTGAATAGTATACATTTTATTGATAACGAACCCCTGAATGGGCAAAAATGTTTTACAACAGATGCAAGCTCCTGGAATAAGGAAGTTGCACAAAAATAACAATAAATATACATCAGTATATACACAAATGTCGGCAATGAGGCGTAGACGAACACCATGAGTTGATCCCTCTATGACCCACTCGACTTCGATACTTCTCCGAAGTTTCAGCTTCAGGAGAGATTGATTCAAATAAACGGCCCTCAGGTCCTCCAAACCACTAAACAATGAAATTCCACACGCGGAACGCAGTCATTTGCTTTTTCAAATCCCTAACTTTTGCCTGAATCGCCCTTTCGGGTTTTCGATTCACCGGGATACCCTTTTTTGCCAAAGTCGCCCTTCCAGGTTTTCGACTTTGCGGGTGTACATTCTTTTCTTTTATATCCCTAATTTTTGCCCGAACCTTTTTTCCTTTTTTATGGTTCGCCTGGATGCCCCATTTTTGCCTGGATATTCTTTTTCTTTCTAGCGGGTCGTTTTTAAGCAAAGTATTTTTTAGCTGCGTCCGCGTTCACCGGGGATGCAAAATCTTCACCATCCATCGTGGACAACAACAAGGCTCCTCCTGAGAAGACCTTGCTGACGACGTACGGACCTTCGTAATTAGGAGTCCACTTGCCCCGGTGATCGGAGTGTGGAGGAAGAATTTTCTTCAAGACGAGATCACCCGGCTGAAAGCTTCTAGGACGCACCTTCTTATCATAAGCTTTCTTCATTCGGCTTTGGTACAAACGACCATATGCAATCGATGCTAACCTCTTCTCGTCCATTAGGCTGAGTTGGTTTAGTCGGTTTTTAATCCATTCTGCCTCATCGAGTTTCACGTCAACCAAAACTCGTAAAGAAGGGATTTCAACTTCTAACGGTAGGACAGCTTCCATACCGTACACCAGTGAGAAAGGAGTTTCCCCGGTTGATGTACGTACCGTTGTACGATAACCGTGCAATGCAAATGGCAGCATCTCGTTCCAATCCTTGTAGGTCACAACCATCTTATGTACAATCTTCTTGATGTTCTTATTGGCCGCTTCAACGGCGCCATTCATCTTCGGCCGGTAAGGAGATGAGTTATGGTGTTCAATCTTGAAACTCTGGCACAGCTCCTTCATCATCTTATTATTCAGATTCAAACCATTATCAGTAATGATCCGCTTGGGAATTCCGTAACGACAGATGATGTCCCTCTTTATGAATTTAGCCACCACCTGCTTGGTCACATTAGCGTACGAGGCTGCCTCTACCCACTTGGTGAAGTAGTCGATAGCTACTAGAATGAAGCGATGACTGTTAAATGCAGTGGGCTCGATCTTGCCTATCATGTCGATGCCCCACATGGAGAACGGCCATGGGGAGGACATGACATTCAACGGGCACGGCGGCACATGAATCTTGTCAGCATAAATCTGGCATTTATGACATCTCTTCGCGAATTTAAAGCAATCTGATTCCATCGTCAGCCAGTAGTATCCTGCTCTTAGGATCTTTCTCGTCATAGCATGCCCGTCGGCGTGCGTACCAAATGTGCCTTCATGGACTTCTTCCATGAGCATACTCGCCTCTTTCTCATCTACACATCTGAGTAGCACGAGATTGTGGTTTCTTTTATACAAAACTCCATCAGGATTGAGATAAAAATTTCCAGACAGCCTCCTCAGAGTCTTCTTATCCTGGGTTGACGCTCCCGCAGGATACTCCTTAGTCATAAGGAAGGTCTGGATATCATGGAACCATGGCTTGCCGTCGGAGGCTTCCTCGATTGCAAAGACAAAGGCAGGTCTATCAAGACAAGAAAGGACAATTCTTGGAGCTTCATTCCAAAAATTGACTTTATACATCGAAGCCAACGTGGCTAAGGCATCAGCCATCTGATTCTCAGCTCTGGGTACATGATGGAGTTCCACTCGATCAAAGAACGGAAGCAGCCTTCTGGCATAATTCATGTACGGCACCAAATTCGATTGACGAGTCTCCCACTCCCCTTTAATCTGGTTAATCACAAGCGTCGAGTCACCATATACATCTAGGTTCTTGATTCTCAAATCAATTGCTTCTTCTAGACCCATGATGCACGCTTCGTACTCCGCTTTGTTATTGGTGATTGGAAATGTCAGTCTCGCAGTGAACGGGATATGGGATCCGTGGGGAGTCGTGATGATCGCTCCAATGCCACTTCCATAAGAATTAACCGCCCCGTCAAATATCAATTTCCACTGGGATTTCCTGTCTAGACCCTCGTCGGGCAACGGTTCATCGCAATCTTTCGCTTTAAGAAACATGATATCCTCATCAGGGAATTCAAATTTCATCGGCTAATAATCTTCGATCGGCTGTTCGGCAAGGTACTCAGACAATACGCTTCCTTTGATGGCCTTCTGGGAAACGTACTGAATGTCATATTCCGTCAACACCATTTGCCATCTGGCAATCCTGCCCGAAAGTGCTTGCTTATCGAAGACGTACTTGATCGGATCCATCTTCGAAATTAGCATGGTGGTTGATTGAGCATGTACTGTCGTAAACGTTTGGCAGCCCAGGCTAGTGCACAACACGTTTTCTCCAGCATCGAGTAACGGGATTCATAATCGGTGAACCTTTTACTCAAGTAGTAAATGGCATGCTCCTTTCTGCCCGTCTCGTCGTCCTGACCGAGAACACACCCCATACTATTCTCAAGAACTGTCAAGTACATGATTAAGGGTCGTCCGGCCACTGGGGGTATCAAGATTAGAGGTTCCTGTAGATACTGTTTTATCTTATCAAATGCCTTCTGGCAATCCTCATTCCAGATAATCGCCTGATCTTTCTTTAGTAGTTTGAACTTCGGTTCACATGTGGCCGTGAGCTGAGAAATAAAACTCGCAATGTAGTTTATCCTGCCCAGGAAACCACGAACTTCTTTTTCTGTTCTCGGCGCTGGCATTTCTTGTATTGCTTTTATCTTCGCAGGATCAACCTCGATGCCTCTTTCACTCACGATGCCTATTTCGCACCTTACCGTCCTTCTTCGATACAGGCACTATGTTGGCAACCCACGGAGGGTAAGTAGTGACCGCTAAAAAGCCAGCATCAAGCAGCTTTTGCACTTCCTCTTTGATCTTAACGGCCATATCTGGTCGCGTCCTTCTAAGCTTCTGCTTAACGGGAGGACAATCTTCTTGCAGCGGCAAGTGATGGACCACGATGTCAGTATCCAGTCCGGGTATATCTTCGTATGACCAGGCAAAGACGTCACTATATTCTCTTAGCATCTCGACCAATCTCTGCTTGACATCACTCTACAATGCAGCCCCTATCATGACGTTCCTGACGAGTTCTTCAGAACCCAGATTCACAATCTCAATCTCTTCCTCGTGAGGCAGAATAACTTTCTCTTCTTGTTTCAACAAGCGGGCCAACTCTTCAGGAAGGTCTTCGTCTTCATCAATCTCTTCTTCAGCTTGATAGATCGGGAAATCGAAGTCGAAGTGAGTCGTAGAAGGTCCAGAGTCGATGTCATCTGCTATGTGGATGCTGCAATAACAAGGGTTAAGCTTAAGATAAGGATATGCAGGTTAGCACAAACCCCATTGCCATTTTATTGTTTTTCAAAATTAAAATAAAACAGGAATAACAGAGATCACAACATTTAAATGCGAAAGAACGTTTTTTGATTTATTGGTAAAATGCATGTACATAATCAAACAAGGCCCTGACAATAAAACCGCTATGCCCCGGGTAGGACATAGGGTTGTACAATGATTGGAGAAAGTAAATCATTACTCTTTGCCTGTCACTTGGATGGTATCCCTGATGGACCAGTTGTTGAGGCTCTCGCCTGGTTTGCTTGGCTGGATCCAAGAGTCTAGGTCGCAATCACTGTCCTCGCCGTCTTCAGACACTGCGTTGACACTTTCGAATATTACCCCACCACTAGTAAACTGGATCGGCCCTTTACCTCGCGACGCACTGCGAGAAGAGGAAGCTTCAGTCGCAGGAGAGTATCCTAACCGAAACTTGTCCTGTTTGTTAGGTATTTCTAGAATCTGCCCCCAGCCTGGGGTAGATCCGGCCTGAACAACGGCCCGGGCTTCTTGAAGGAAGAGAGAGTCATCTCTGGTTTTTCAGTCATTACTGGAGCCACGTTCTTGACTTTAACAGCTTCGAACGCCTGACATAGGGTTTCGTGGATTTCCCCATCCATCTCAACATACTTGAAGGACGACAAATGGCTCACCAATATGTCTTCCTCGCCACAAACAGTTACGACGCTACCTCCAACAGCATACTTGAGCTTCTGGTGCAACGTGGAGGTCATGGCGCCAGCAGAGTGGATCCATGGCCGGCCTAGGAGATAGCTGTAGGCAGGCATGATGTCCATAATGTAGAAGACTGCGTCGAAAGTTTTCGGCCCCATTTGGATTGGTAACGTCACCTCCCCGAAAACATGACGTTTGGTTCCATCGAACGCTTTCACAACCAGATCACTGGGTGTGCAAACCAATCCTCGAGTGTCTAACTTCATCAATGCTTTCTTCGGAAGAACATTGAGTGATGACCCCGTGTCCACCAACACATGAGACATAATCGTTCCCCTACACTCTATCGAGATGTGCAGGGCGCTGTTGTGGTTCCTTCCTTTCGGCGTCAGCTCCAGGTTAGTGAACCCTAACCCGTTTCCAGCATTCACGTGGGCTACGACCCCTTCTAACTGGTTGACCGATATTTCCTGCGGTACATACGTGGCGTTCAAAACCTTTAACAGCGCGTTGCGATGTGCCTCAGAACACAGCAACAAATTCAGGATGGAAATTTTCGAGGGTGTTTGATGGAGGTGATCCACGATCTTGTAGTCACTCTTCTTAATCAACCTCATAAACTCTTCAGCGTCCTTTACAAGTAAGTCCTTCTCTACCCCACGAGGGGTTTCCTCAACGACTTTACTCTTTCCCTTATCGGTTACATCAGCTTTGTCCGCCACAACCTCAGGTGGAGCAAATACTCTCCCGCTTCGCGTGATTCTGCCAATGCCCACTAGGTTATCCACAGACGACCCAGATGGTTCCAGTTCCAACTTCTGTCCGTTATAGTAGACGTCTGCTCCATAATGCCATGGGACAGCATTGGTGCTTTCAAAAGGTATCGGCCCAGCCTTGGTGATGGTAATCGTGGGCGGTCTGGTTGCAGAAATGGTGATCGTCCGACGAGGGATGGTGATGGTGGCAACCTCATCATCTTGCTTTATCATTACCTCTCCCGATCCACATCCAGCCCTTCGGCTAAACTGCAAGATTCCTTCGGCCATCAGACTCTGAATCCCCTCTATCAACTGTTCACACCCATCAGGACGAATTGCACAGCCCATACACAGTTCTCCACAGCCCGGAAAGAAGCCTCTCTTCATCAGTTTGGCTTTAATGAAGCTAAGCGGTGTCTTCAGATCTTTGACGTCAGTCAAGAAATCCAAGTTCTCGTCTTCAATAATGGCATTCACCCCACCTCCCCGATGATTCGGCATAGGGTTCTTCGTGACATTTGGCACATTATCTGAGAAATTGATGATCTTGGCGTCCACCATGTCTTGCACCTTGTGCTTGAAGGCTTTGCAGTTTTCTATCGTGTGGCCTGGTGCCCCTAAGTGAAACTCACAAGTTTCATTCGCGTCATAACCTGGCGGAGGTGCCCCTGTCAAGGGAGCCAGGGTTCTCTTCTGGATCAGCTGTAACTGAAGCAGAGTCTGTAACAGCTGAGCATAAGACATGGGTGGCGTCTCGAGGTGGCGACTAGATAGAGGTGCCCTGTTCTGATACTTTCTGTACCGTTGCTGATTTGGTTGCTGCTGCTGCGGCTGCTGTGGCTGGGGTTGTTGGACAGCGGGGATGGTTATACTGGCCATCTGCTGGTGAGGGCCTTTACTTTTCCTTCGAGCGTTGGACACGGCGCTCGTCTCTCCTTCCCGCCTTTTGCCACCATACGGTTTCTTTCCTCCTCCAGCTGAGGATAGATCTCCTTGAATTTTCCCCAGTTTGATCCCATTTTCAACGTGCTCGCCCGTGATGATGAGATCTGAGAAGCTTCCAGACATGCTGCTGACCAATTTCTCGTAGTAGACCCCTGGGAGGGTGGCTACAAACATTTCAACAAGCTCCCATTCAACCATCGGCGGCTGAACTCTAGCTGCCAATTCACGCCACCGCTGGGCGTATTCTTTGAACCCTTTGTTGTTCCTTTGTGACAAATTCTGCAGTTGGACCCGGTTCGGCGCCAAGTCACTGTTATATTGGTAGTGGTGCACGAATGCTTCAGCAAGTTCCTTCCACATGCGCACACTGGTAGGTTCCAAACTCATGTACCATTTCAGGGATGGCCCGGACAACCTATCCTGAAAGAAGTGCATCAGCAACTTCTCGTCTTCAGAGTGAGCGGACATTTTCCGGTAGTATGACCTCAGGTGGACGCGAGGGCAAGTGGTGCCCTTGTAATTCTCAAAGTCGGGTACCTTGAACTTGGGAGGCACCTTTAAATCAGCAATCTGTCCCAACTTGGACATGTCAACACCCATAGTGTTCAGGTTCTCGAAATTCCTCATCTTGTCCTCGAGTGCCTTAAACCTCAGACGTGCTTCAGCATTCAGCTCTCCTTCAGCACCCTTCTGTGAGAACAAGTCGTCTTGACGGTCTTCTAACCATGGCTGAGGCCCATACAGATTTCCAACACCTGTGTTGCTGTTGCCCAGCCCAACATTGACATTAGCTTCAAAATTCCCATTACCGACGCCATTCGTATTACCATCGAGCCCCATGTTAGCGATCACATTGCCGTTACCACTGCCGTTCCCCCCGGTCACGGGGATGCCATTCTGAGGAGTTTCAACAGGTGGAGGGGTTGGAACAGTCCCACCATGGAGTACACCATTGTTGTCAACCCTTGAAATCAGAGGTTGGACCAAGGTTCTGAGCTGGTCCTGGCCATTGGCAACCACTTGCATGAGTTCCATGAAGCGGTCCATCCTCTCTCGGAGTTCTTGAACGTCAGTTTGCACCTGCTCCATTACTCTATCTTGATTCGCTCTGGTCGAATAGCGGTGGATCGGTCTTTGATCAATCCTGGAACAACCTGCATACACAAAGGTTAGAAAAATGACAAAGTGCTCGTTATGCAGATGCTTCATGCAAATACAAACGTGTGTCTGTGCGTTAGGGAGGTATCCCCCGATCCTAGTGCCTGAGTGCCAGTGCTGATAATAAGAAGTCCGAGTCCAGCCATGGAAATAACATCTCATATATAAAGAAAGCCCATCAAGACAGTACACAACGTCAATGAGTACAAGCAGAATCAATAGCATGACCTCGACCAACAAGCCTGGTGATGGTCAACGTACAACAATGATTAAAACAAAAGGATTACAAATATAGTCAAGCACGGCCACGGGCGCGGAACTCTTCTAACAGATCCCTCGTTTCTGGATGATCAGGCCGAGTGAGCAACCCTTCGACGAGTAACTCCCTTTGTGTAATAGTGTACTGAAGACCTTCAACTGAGTCTTCCCATGCTCCTTCGCCGAAACAATCTTCTAACTTCCGCTTCTTGGATTCAAACGTCAGCTTGCGCTTCTTCAGGTTAGCAAGAGCTTTTTTGAGCTGGCCTTCAGCGGCGTATCTGCGAGCGATTTCTTCATCAAACCTTTTCTCACTAGCCTTCACCTGGGCTTTCAGCTTGGAGATCTGTTGCTTCAGCTTATCCTCCCGTTCTTTGCCGTTGGCTAGGGTGGCCTTCCAATGCTGATTAAACTTGGATATCCTCCGGTACGGTTCATCCGAGTGCTGCTTCTTAGTGGCCAGTACGTCATTGACAGCTTTGAAGTCCCGACCCAAGCGCTCACGCTCAGCCATCTGCTTAGTCAAATCCGTCCCTAACTGGTTCACCAGCTCTGTTTGCCTCTTAAAGGAATGGACGGCCTCGCTTTTCTCACTCCTGAGTTGAGCCAATTCTTTCTCCAGTTCTTCATTTGCCTTCTTCAGCTCATCTCTCTCAGATAACACCTGATTGTGCTGCTGAATATGCACGGTGGTAGGCTTTTCAATCACTGGAGGGCTTTCTAGCTTGGCATGAGGAAACGGCATCCCTATAATATCTGTTCTGGCTCTGATCCAGGTCGCATACGGAGCGTAGGCTTGGCTATTACTTTTTCCCAGCAACAGCTTTCCCCGCTTACTGACACCATTCCAAGCGCGCTGAAGCTTAGATAACATATCCACCTCTAGAAGACCAATGAGGTACAGAGATTCCTACACCTCTTCATCCTTCAGCGGAGCTCTCAAAGCATAAGCAAACTGTCGGACCAGCAGAGATGGATTATAGTTGATACAACCCTTCCTGCCTATCAAAGGCACATTTGGAAACCCACTGCAGCTGAAGATAATCTCAGTACCCAACCTATCTCTATCAAACCAGGTAATATCCTCCGCTGCCAGACTCATCAAGCGCTCAGACCACTCAGCTGTGGCTGCAGACGAAGCAAAGGGACCCTTCTTGGGTAGGTGACTATTAAGCCATCTATAGAGTAGGGGAACACATCACGAGACGTTCTTGCCCCTTCGGTTCTCGTTCTTGTAGTGGACGGAATGGTCAACATCTCCGATCAAGGTAGGGATTAGATTCCCTGATGCAAATATGTGAAATGCGTCGAAGTCTACAAAGTCGGGCATATTGGGGAACAGAATGATGCCATATATGCACAGAGCAAGGATAGCGTTGAACACGATCCAACATCCGTCTTTGGCGCACTGCTGAGCTTTTCCCACTAAGAACTGCAAGGAGAAACCGGGAACCCTGTTCCAACTAGACAAAACCAACTCGGAGGCCTCAAGATGAAGTGAAGGAGCTAGACTAGCCAGGTTAGGCTCAGCGTCCATATGAACAAAGGGCATCTGACTCTTGATAGGCACACCTAACAAATCAGCATACTCCTCTAGTGTGGGTGCGAGAATGAAGTCCGAGAAAGTAAAGCATCTCAAAGAAGGGTCGTAGAACTGCAGCAAGGCGTGCAACCCATTCAACTTAAACACAGAGGGTTTACGAACCAGGATGAGCAGTTTCCCATAAGACTTTCTGAATTCACCTCTCACAGAATCATCTGCCAAAGCAATCAAACCAGTCAGCTGAACAACATCAGGAGTGGGGAGCTTGTAGGCCACAATCTTCCTCAGAGAACCCATGATAGCACAATAATAGGCAAGAAAGCCTGAACCGAGGGAAACGGTACCTGCAACACAGACACACGTTAATGAAATGCAAATGAGTATGCAAAACAATGCAAAATGCAATCATGCGGCAGGAGATCAAGACGACCGTGCTGTTGAGGAGATGAAGGTGGAGATTCTGTATCAACAAAACCACAATACTGCTCTGTCAAGAACAACCAATATCTCTGATAAGAAGAAAACCCTGGTATCGGACCATAAATCTGCTCTGTCAAGAACACACACATCTGATAATAAGGACCTCTGATACAGGATCATAAATCTGCTCTATCAAGAACAAACATACATCTGATGATGAGAACCTCTGATACCAACAAAACTGATTCACTATCAATAAAACCAGGTAGTCTGAAGGTTAAGGCTTCCTGCAACAAACCCAACCCTGCTCACAGGTATGGACCTATACTAACACAAGTTCGGCATCCTATGCGGTCATCAGCGTCATAGACATTCAAGAGGGGTGATACGATACCCAGAAGGTGTGGCATCACCATCTCCTGAAGTGGCCTCACTCAGCTGAATCCCAAATGATCGGTCCCCAGAGTCGACGATCCTCCAAACCAACAACCCCTCAGGCCCACAGGGCCGGAAAAGAAGTCAACCGGGAGAACCTCGTCTGAGCGTGGATTTCATGAGACACTAGTGCCTGCAAAGCAAGCACGCGCCCACTAATTTCCACAACTAATGCTAAGTACACTCAAGCCTGGGTCTGGCTTCTCACTCATCAGAATGCCCCTCCCACAACAGCACAGATAATCATATCATACTGAAAATAAAATGCGGGAAATAAAATGCGATAAATAAACACAACCCGACAAGTAATCATACAAGCGCTAGGATTGACTCTCGCAGGGACGTTGGATCCCCAGATTGACTCGCATACGGGATGTTGGATCCCAGGAAACTATCAAGTCCCCAGCAGAGTCGCCAGTTGTCACTACTGCGAAAATCGGCGCCGGCTAAACAGAAGAGTCGCCACCTTTCATTATTTATCCCTCAGAACGGGAAAGGAAACGATCGGAAAAACCTGACGAAAAGGTATAAGACAAGGTCATCGCAACCATTTCTGGGTTCGGGAGTCGGTTACGCAAGGGGAAGGTATTAGCACCCCTCACGTCCATCGTACTCGATGGGATCCACGCTTGTTGTGTTTATCTGACGGGTTGGTTTTACTATCTACCTATCAAGGCCGGTATAAATATAAAAGAAAATGACTCGGCAAAGCGTCGCGCTTTATGCCTACGTATTCTCATCAGAGAATGAGAAATCAGAGTCAACGTAGTTCCTCTCACTTCGGGTGGTGGGGGAAGGTGGCTCGCCAATACATCAGTATTGTGCCTACGTACTCTCAACAGGTATGAGAGATCAGAGCTTACGTAGTTCGGGATAATATGGCTTACGGGGGTTCAGATTCATCTGTTTTTTCGAGTAGGGTTAACAAACGGTTCCAGCAGTTTGGTGTACGCAGCTCGGCCCTTGGAGACATAGGTGTTGCCGTTTGCGGTAGAACTGGGAGTTAACGACACTCTTTTCTTCAGAAAAGCTTCCTTTGAATTATGTGCCCACGGGGCAAAAAGGTTTGAAGTTTGTTTTCTGTCTTTTACGGAAGAGCTGTTTTTTATGGATGTTTTCAACCAATATCGCACTAGAGACTATGACCTGAGAGTGAATGTGTCGCATGTCACCCAAAGGGTGCCATACTAAACATCCAGACTGTTGAAAAGAAACTCTCCAACAATCCTTTCTCAGATAGCTTAAGGCTCGTAACGTACGACGTCAGTTAACCTTTATTACTATATTTTACCATTGTTTTGAGATGAGAAGAGAGAACAGGCTCAACTAAGGGGAGACTATCAAGTCCTACTGTTGTCATGCCAAGGATTCTTCCTATGGTTGAGGTTTGAAACAGGGAACTCCTAGAAGTTATCATGCATATGTTTCAACCTACAGTTTTAATCATCACTTCCTTATCAAAGGAAGTGAGATTCCTAGGGGATCATGTCAATGATAAATAGAAACAGATAAAGCATCAGCTTAAACAGTAAACAGTAAATGACTGTAAAATGCATGCAATGCAAGTGAGGGAGGAAATGTGTATGGGACATCAGCCTCCACAAGCTCATCTCAACCTCAAGCCAGATATGAATAACAGTAATCATACAGAGGAAATAACATGCTATCAAGCAAAATATGAGTGACTGTAATCATACAGAAGACAGACATGCTATCAAGCAAGATACAAACCACATAGGCAAGGGAGCAGGGCTCTACCAAATACCAGCAAGCAAAGCCATACAGTAAAAATACAAGCAGAGGGGGCAACTCAACCTCTAGAGCAATCATGCTCCTAGCTTACATCAGTCTAGATATGAACTTATTCTAATGCATCAAGAAAACCAAACAAGTCACATCAATACAGCTGCACAGCAAGCAAACAGACAAGAAAAGAAAGCAGATCAACCACTTCCACAGCCTCACAGCAAAGCAATCTTCTGACAGCAGTTCAGTCCTCAGCCTTCAACTGTCTTCCAGGCTATTCTCTTCAATAGCAAGTGTCCACTTGCTTCTTCAAGCTTCTAAACTATCAAACATAAGTATCAACTTATTCTTTCTTCTCTAGGCCTCAGCTCCAAAGTGAACTCCACCTTCAGGCTTCAATCCTAACTGCAAGTATCAACTTGTTCTCCAACTTCAAGCTTCAGCTTCTTCATCTGATCTCAACTGGATTCTCTTCACAAGTGTCAACTTGTTCCTCTTCTTCTTCAAGCTTCAGCTCCTTCTTCCTTACAAGTATCAACTTTCTCTTCCTAATCTACAAGCTTCAACTTCAATGGAAGTCTTCAAATACAGAGAAGTATCAACTTCTAGCCTCTTCAGTCTTCTAACAAGGAACTCTATCCTCTAGCAAGGGAGAAAGATTCATCTAACAAGAGCAAAGTTTGGATGATTGGTAGCAGAGTGAAGACCAAAGGTCACCATTAAGCATCCTATCATCAGAGAAAGGGACCCTTAAAGGTTCTACCAACTGGTAAAGAGCCACACATCCTACCAAAGGAGGGATGAGGCCTTCATAGGGGACCTTGCATCATAGGGAAGAATGGAAGTGATCAACACCTTCCATGTTTATGAAAGAAGAGAATCTATCTAGAAGCTCTGCCTACAAACCCTAATCTTAACACCTAATCAACACTACACCAAAACAAGGGAAGATCTTCACATACAAACTTCTTCAAGCACTCCATTGCATCTTCAACTTGCTTTCATCATCCACCAAGGGTAAAAACAACACAAGCTTACTCTAAGGGAACCTAAGGGGTTAATTTAGTCAGATTAGTGCATTAGAATCATCTAAAGTTAGCACCTAAACTAAAATCATACAAAAATAGTAAACTACATTATAAATTCCTACAAAAATTCCTAAAGGATCCTAATTCAATCATGAATCTACCATATAAAATTCATAGGTTGAATCATCCACCAAGTTCTAATATAAAACCTAAATCATAAGGTATTAACCATAAACCCTAAAAAATGGATCTCCTAAAGTTTCAACTCAGAACTACCACTTAACTTCATCACAAAAATGTGAGAAAAATCTAAGGGGAACATGCATATCTATTCTAGCTACACACAAAAAATCAAGGCAAGAATCATCATCAAATGATCAAACAAAATTCAACAAAACAAAGTATCAACCATGATTATTTTAACATCAATTAAAATTCAACAAATGCTAATAAAATCAAAAATGCCTGAAATATTAATATTTTTTCTCTAAAAAAAACTAGATTCAATCATGACTCAATGGAAAAAAGAATGGAATTATTTGAGTTAGTTTTCAATTTTTTATGAAGTATTAACTAAACTATGTGAAATGAAGAAATTAAAAGAAATTGGTGAAACCTGTGTGGTAAATAGCAAATATTTCTCATTAATTTCTGCATTGGGCCAAGGGGGGGGGGGTGTTGATATCAAATGCAACCCAAGCCCACACGCCTGAGTTCCTCATACATTCAGCATAAAAAAATAAATAAAACAAGCACACGCGAGGACTTGAACTCACGTCCCTTTGGTGCTCACAGCGTGCTGGATCTCCCACTAAATGAAACGCTGCGTTCAAGGGGGAGGGTACGTGGCGCGCTCAGTGAATGTTGGATCGCTTGACTAAGTATACTTCTCATCAAGCATGGACGATGGAGATTGTGTCTTCTCCATTTGAATTTTTGCAAATAACAAAAACACGCGCGCAGCCATGGCTGTCGCCGGTGACTCCTCCGGTCACCCCTGTGCAACCCTAGATCCCTCTACACTCAACCATTGGCCAAGATTTCTTGATGAAAGTTAACCAGAATTTCCTCAGGAATTTAACCATACCACTAGTTTATGCTAAAAACGCAGGGTTTTCAAAAACACGATCTCAACCGAAAATGGCATAAACCCTAATTTGTCTCTAACCATCAAATTAATTAACCAGAATCCATCTATATCCTAAGGGGAACTTAACCACATGCTTCTAATGGATTAAAAGTGCATAATCAGAGAGATATTTCAAGAAATTAGAACCAACCTTGAAGCTTGAATTGTAGTGGTTATGCGCCTCAATTCTCTTCCAAACTTTGCAGAATCCTTCAAGGAGTAATGGTGGATGATTCTTGATGCTTAATTCTGGTTGAAACTTCCTGATTCTCCAAAATGAATTTTCAACTTTCAAGCTTTTCCTTCACCTCAATCCAATGGCTTCTCAACAGAATTCTGCACTAGAACCTTCCTATCATGATCCAAATCTTATTTATAATGTGTTCAGATGGATATGAAGCCCAAACTAGGCCCAATTATGGATTTTGGATCTTCACTTTTCCTCTCAAAATTCAACATGGATATGTGCCTTCAAGCCTTACTCATGCTCTACTAAACTTCCAAACCATTCACTTAATCATTAAGGAGTGTAATGAAATGGTTTTCTTCCTTTGGTTTCAACATATGGAATGTATATGATATGTTTCTTACTTGTGAAGTAACCATCCAAATGACTATGTTATGGACCTCAAATCAAAAATGTGGCAATGCCAATCTTTCTAAAACATCAATTCCATTCAAAATAACCACAAATTTGACTTGGAAACATGTTAATCTCATTTATTTTGAATTTTCTCATTTTAATTCATTAAAATGGCTTTTATGTGAAGTTTCTTCAACCAATGCTTGATATAATCCATATAAATGGACACTTGATGTTTATACAAGCTAAAAACATCATTTTGAACAACTTTCATGTTGAAAAAAACTCCATTTGAGACCTCTAAGTTGGTGAAAATGGCCTATGATCACAAATGACCTATAATCACCAAATGTCCAAAATACCCTTGACTTGTCAAAGCCATAAGTTGAGTTCTACAAATCCAATCATGGACTTCTAGTACTCTCTAGAAAGCTAAGAGAATAAGGAACAACATTCATGTTGACCAAAAGTTCATAGGAATCATCCTTCTTGGGCAAACGTTTCATGCAAGTTGGGTAACTTTCAAGCTCCAAATTCACATTCCTCAGATGACTTGTAACTTGTCAAAGCCATAACTTGAGTTCTACAAATCCTATCAAGGACTTCTAGAACTAAAATTAAAGCTAAGACCATGCTCTACAACAATCATGTTTGGGGAAAGATGAGATGACAATCACATCTTGAGCTAAATCACCTTGAAGATAGGGGTCAAACTAGGGGATTTTACACTGTCAAGCCTTAGAAACCCTAGCTTGAAACTTCTCAAACTCTTCAATCATGATGATTTAACCTTGGAATCATCCTTAGAACATCTCAATGTATCAATCCATGATCACATGGCTCATGAATTAGGTCTCAACCTCCTTCAAATCCTCAGTTGACTTAGGGTTTACCCAGTCAAACCCTAGCTGCACCAATCATGGCTGAGGCTTCTTATTCTTGCACAATGACCTGTCTAGGCCTCAAAGTGATCTTAAACACTTCTCATGAGCTCTCTCAAGACCTCAAGTCCAACCTCATGGCTTCAGAATCATCTGATGGCTTTCCACAACTCTCAAGTTAGGAGACACGCATACTTGGTTTCAATCACTCTCTCTGAGGATCTTTTAACTTCTCTGACAAGGATATCAACCCTTGAACACTTGAATAACCTTATTAGCTTAGCTTCATAGTCTTGTATAGCTCTTAATTGGTGATCATACCTCTTGATCTCCTGCCAACATGTCAATGAAATGCAAATGATGATGCTAATGTGAATGAAATGAAACACAAGCTAGGTAAAGAAATGTTGGGCAAATTTTGGGGTGCAACGGGATGCAACTCCTGAAAAGAGGAAGTTACGCACACACACATACATATATGCACAAAAAGCATAAAATAAAAAATACAAAACAATATTTGTATACATGTCGGCAACGTGGTGCAGACAAACATCATGAGTTGATCCTCCTATGACTCGCCTGACTCTGGTGCTTTCCCGGTATTCAATTTTCGGAAGAGATTGTGTTGGATAAACGAACCCTCAGGTACTCCCAAACCACTAAGCAATGCTGTATCAGATCCGGACCGCAGTCATTTGCTTTTTCAATCCCTAACTTTTGCGTGAATCGCCTTTTGCGGGTTTTCAATTCACCGGTAACACTGCCTCCATCCCATATACCAATGAAAAAGGGGTTGCCCCAGTTGATGTGCGTACCGTCGTACGATAACCGTGCAAAGCAAAAGGTAGCATCTCGTGCCAGTCCTTGTAGGTCACAACCATCTTCTGGACAATCTTCTTTATATTCTTATTGGTCGCTTCAACAGCGCCATTCATCTTGGGCCGATAAGGAGAAGAGTTGTGATGTTCAATCTTAAAATTCTGGCACAGCTCTTTCATCATCTTGTTATTCAAATTCGAACCGTTGTCGGTGATAATCCACTCAGGGATTCCATATCTGCAGATAATATCTCGTTTGATAAATCTGGCGACCACTTGTTTGGTGACATTGGCATATGATGCTGCTTCCACCCACTTGGTGAAGTAATCAATTGCCACCAAGATGAACCGATGTCCGTTGGATGTCGTAGGCTCAATCTTCCCGATTATATCAATTCCTCACATCGAGAACAGCCACGGTGATGACATCACATTCAGAGGACTTGGGGATACATGGACCTTGTCCGCATAAATTTAGCATTTATGACACCTCTTTGCAAACTTGAAACAGTCTGTTTCCATAGTTAGCCAGTAATAACCTGCCCGCAGCAGTTTCCTCATCATAGCATGCCCACCAGCATGTGTACCAAACGTACCCTCATGTATCTCTTCCATGAGAAACTTTGCTTCTTTCTCATCTACACAACGTAGCAACACCAAGTCGTGGTTTCTTTTGTATAGGATACCGTCCGGGTTCAAATAGAAATTGCCAGGCAATCTCCTGAGAGTCTTCTGATCTCGACAGGATGCCCCAGCCGGATACTCCTTGTTCTTCAGGAAATTCTGGATGTCAAAGTACCAGGGTTGACCATCGGGAGCCTCGTCAATGGCAAATATGAAGGCAGGCCTATCGAGCCGAGAGATAACAATCCGGGGAGCCTCGTTCCAGAAGTTAACTTTATACATCGAAGACAATGTCGCCAAGGCGTCAGCCATTTGATTTTCTGCTCGCGGCACATGATGCAATTCCACCTTGTCAAAGAAAGGCAACAATCTCCTTGCATAATTCATATATGGTATCAAATTGGGCTGACGTGTCTCCTATTCTCCTTTAATCTGATTCACCACTAGAGCTGAATCTCCGTATACATCCAGATGCTTGATTCGCAAATCAACGTCTTCTTCAAGCCCCATGATGCAAGCCTCATATTCAGCCTCATTATTGGTAACAAGAAAAGTCAATCGGGCGGTAAAGGGGATGTGCGACCCCTAAGGAGTGGTGATAATTGCACCTATTCTGCTACCATAGGAATTCACAGCTCCGTCAAATATTAACTGCCACTTGGAACCCAACTCTGGTCCTTCATCCGGCAACGGCTCGTCACAATCTTTCATCTTCAGGTACATGATATCCTCGTCAGCAAAATCAAACCTCATCGACTGGTAGTCCTCAACAGGCTGCTCCGCAAGGTACTCTGACAGGATGATGCCTTTAATAGCCTTTTGCGAGACATATTGAATATCGTATTCGGTTAACACCATCTGCCATCGGGCAATTCTTCCGGAGAGTGCATGCTTCTCAAACACATATTTGATTGGATCCATCTTTGAAATTAGTATGGTTGTATGATTCAGCATGTATTGCCTCAAACGTTTGGCGGCCCAGGCTAGCGCGCAACATGTTTTCTCGAGCATTGAGTATCTAGACTCGCAGTCAGTAAACTTCTTACTCAAATAGTAGATCGCATGCTCTTTACGTTCGGTCTCGTCGTGTTGACCGAGAACACAACCCATACTTTCCTCAAGAACCGTCAAATACATAATCAAAGGTCTCCCGGCCACTGGGGGTATTAAAACAGGAGGTTCCTGCAAGTATTCTTTTATCTTGTCGAACGCCTTTTGACAATTTTCATTCCAGGTCACAACCTGGTCTTTTTTCAACAACTTGAATAACGGCTCGCACGTCGCAGTTAAGTGAGATATGAACCGGGCGATATAGTTCAACCTCCCTAAAAACCCACGCACTTCTTTTTCTGTTTTAGGCGTCGGCATTTCTTGTATTGCTTTTATTTTCGCAGGATCAACCTCTATTCTTTTTTCGCTCACGATAAACCCCAGTAGTTTGCCTGATCTCACCCCGAAGGTGCACTTGTTAGGGTTCAGTCTCAACCTGAACTTCCTAAGTCTCTTGAACAGTTTCAGCAGATTAACCAAATGCTCCTCCTCCGTCTGGGATTTGGCAATCATATCATCAACATAAACCTCGATCTCTTTATGCATCATATCATGAAAGAGGGTCGTCATAGCACGTTGGTATGTTGCCCCAGCATTCTTCAACCCGAAGGGCATCACTTTGTAACAAAATGTTCCCTAGGGAGTAATAAAGGTAGTCTTCTCCATGTCTTCTGGCGCCATTTTGATCTGATTATAGCCTGAGAAGCCGTCTATGAAGGAGAATACGGAGAACTGAGCAGTGTTATCAACCAGCACATCGATGTGAGGAAGTGGAAAGTCATCTTTCGGGCTCGCTTTGTTCAAATCATGGTAGTCTACACATATTCGCACTTTACCGTCTTTCTTTGGCACTGGCACAATATTAGCGACCCATGAGGGATATTTTGTAATAGCTAGGAAACCAGCATCCCACTGTTTTTGAACTTCCTCCTTGATCTTCACAACCATATCCGGTCTAGTTCTTCGGAGTTTCTGCTTAATAGGCGGACATTCCTCTCGCAGTGGCAGACGGTGAACAACCATATCCGTATCCAACCCAGGCATATCCTCGTACGACCAAGCAAATATATCACTGTACTCTTAGAGCATCTCAACCAACTTTTGCTTGATGTCGCTCTACAGCGCATCCCCTATACGGATGTTTCTCACAACCTCTTCTGACCCCAAATTGATAATCTCAATGACTTCCTCATGAGGCATAATGATTCTTTCTTCTTGTTTCAATAACCAGGTCAACTCTTCTGGCACGTCACCATCTTCCACAATCTCTTCCTCAGCCTGAAATACCGGGTGCTCGAAGTCGAAGTGAGTCATAGGCGGTTCATAGATGTCATCTGAAATAGTAATCCTGCAAAGGACATGGTTAAATGCTTCAAAACGCCGACAAATCAAATAACCACATTGCCATTTTATTGTAAAACACAAAAACGGAAAAACAGGGATCGCAATATTTGTATATGAAAAACGCCTTTATTTCATGATTAAACAATGTAATGTACATAACCAAATGGCCCTAAGCAAAATCACTATGTCACGGGTAGGACACAGGATTATTCAACAATTAAGAAAACAAATCATTACTGTTTAGTTGACACAGGAACAGTTTCCCGGATAGACCAATTGCAGAGACTTTGTCCTGGCACGCTTGGCTTGATCCATGCGTCCATATCACAGTCGCTATCTCCGTCTTCAGCATTGGAAATAGCATTGATAGTCTCGAAGCTCACCCCATTTGGTGTAATGGTTATCGGCCCTCTGAACTTGGGCGTTCCTGAAGAGGATGCTGATGACGAAGGATGATATCCAAGCCCGAACCTGTCATTCTTCACGGGAATCTCCAACACCTGACCCCAGCCCTTGGTTTTGCCTGCCTGCACTAGAGCTTGAGCCTCTTTGTAGGATGACACTGCCACGTCTGATATTTTGCTGGAACCCTGAGCCTTGTCTTTAATTCACAGCCCCTCGAAGGCTTGACAAGGTGTTTCGTGTATTTCGCCGTCGACCTCGACATATTTGAACGAAGACAAATGGCTAACCAGAATATCTTCCTCTCCACAAACAGTGATGACACTATCCCCAACCATATACTTCAGCTTTTGGTGTAACGTGGATGTGACTGCCCCGGCAGCATGGATCCATGGGCGCCCAAGAAGACAACTATACGCTGGCTGGATGTCCATTATGTAGAATTCGGTTTCAAATATTTCAGGCCCCACCTGCAACGGTAATGTTATTGATCCGAAAACTGACCTCCTTGTTCCATCGAACGCTCTCACCACTAAATCACTGGGCGTGCAGATAATCCCCCTGATATCTAACTTCATCATGGCTTTCTTCGGTAGCACATTCAGGGAAGATCCAGTGTCTACTAAAACATGGGACATGACCGTGCCCCGACATTCGACTGACACATGCAATGCCATATTGTGCTCTCGCCCTCTCGAAGTCAAATCAAAGTCTGTGAAGCCCAAATTGTGCCCCGCATTGACATGCGCCATCACCCCTTCTAACTGATTAACAGAAACTTCTTGAGGAACGAACGACGTGTCTAGAATCTTCAGCAAAGCATTCCGATGGGCCTCGGAACATAACAGCAATGATAGGATGGAAATTTTTGACGGCGTTTGCTGGAGGTGCTCCACGATTTTGTAATCACTTTTACGAATGAGCCTCATAAACTCCTTCACATCCTTAAGTGACGTTTCCTTTTCATTCGACTGAGAAGGACCACCCTCAGCTACCTTGGTTTTACCCTTGGCTAATCTTTCCGCCTCTACCTCGGGTGACGTGAAGATTCTTTCGCTTCTGGTCATACCCCCTGTTCCGACAACATTATCTACAACCCCAGCTAGTTGTCCATTGACTTCAATTCTCTCACCGTCGCAATATACCTCCAACCCGTAAGTCCACGGTACTGCTTTAGTACTCTCAAAAGGGACTGGTCCTGCTTTAGTAATTGTGATCGTCGGCCGCCTGGCAGGCGCCGTTATCGTTATTGTTTTCCTCGGAATCGTCACCGTTGCAACATCGTTCAGCTCATCACACAACGCCTCTACAGGCTTTTCAACCGCGGTTCTATCAAATTGCAAGGTACCTTCATCCATCATAGCTTGAATACCCTGCTTCAACTCATTACAACCCTCTGGTTGGGTCCAACAATCCAAGCAAAATTCATCACAACCCGGGAATACACCCCCTTTTAACAGCGTGCTTTTAATCTCACCCAACGGTGTCTTCAGCTCATTGACATCCATCACTAGATTCAAATTTTCTTCTGTCAAGATGGCGTTTGCCCCATGATTGGGCATAGGCTGTTGTACGATATTTGGACCCACCTGTCCAAAGTTGATAGCTTTGCTATCCAATAAATCCTGAACTTTGTGTTTAAATGCCTGACAAGCTTCTACATCATGCCCGGGTGCCCCGGAATGGAATTCGCAATGCTTGTTGGCATCATACCCATAAGGGAGTACCGGCCCTGTAGGTGGTGCCAAAGTCCTCTTTTCAACCAAGTTCAACCCTAGCAGGGTCTGGAGGAGTTCTGCATACGTGGAAGGAGGTGCGTCGAACACTCTTTTCGGTCTCGCATTCTGTACCCTTCTCTGACCAGGATTTTGTCCTTGCTGTTGTTGTGGTTGTTGTTGTTGTTGCTGAGGATGCCCTGGTTGAGGAAAAGGGATAGTGACACTAGCTATCTGTTGCGGCTGAACATACTGATTTCTTCCTCTGCCCCTGCCCCTGCCACCAAACACGGCACTAGTATCACCCTGTCGTCTACAACCAAATGCTTTTCTGGCACCTCCTGCTGAAGTATACTCACCTGCTTGGAACCTTCCAACTTTAATCCCGTTCTCGATCATCTCCCCCATAAGAATCAAATCTGAGAAACTGCTCAATGACACACTAAACAATTTTTCATAGAACACCCCCGTAAATGTCCCAATGAACATGTCATTCATCTCCCTTTCAATTAAAGGAGGATGCACCCTCGCTGCCATATCGCGCCACATTTGCGCATACTCTTTAAAACTTTCACCGTTCTTCTGTGACAAACCCTGCAATTGGACCCGGTTTGGCGCCAAATCGCTGTTGTATTTGTAATGTGTCACGAAAGCATCAGCCAACTGCTTCTAGGTTTTAATCTGCGTGGGCTCCAGCCCCATATACCATTCAAGTGAAGGTCCTGATAAGCTATCCTGAAAGAAATGCATGAGCATCCTTTCATCATCTGAATACGCGGACATCCTCCTGTAGTAAGAGCGGACATGGACTTTAGGGCAGGTATCCCCTTTGTACTTGTCAAAAGTGGGAGCCTTGAATTTCAACGGCACCCTCAGCCCTGGTACCAAGCCCATTGTAGTCATATCCAAACTGGTGGAGTTCTGATTCACTACCCCCTTCATCTGTTCTTCAAGCATTCTGATCCTCTGCACAGGATCAACAGGTCCTTCAAATCCTACGCCTCTTCCAGAAAAGGCGTCCTCCTGGCGGTCTTCGCCCTAATTCACATTTTCATTTCCATATCCGTCGTAACCAGTGTTGCGACTAAACCCCTGCTGATTGATCATGGGACCTCATCCCCCGTTACCGAAACCCTGGTTGACCCTAACAGGTCCAAACCCAGTGTTGACAGGAATCACCCCAGCACCATTCATATTACCAAATCCACCATACCCCTGGTTAGCGTTACCAAAACCGTCGTAACCGAAACCCTGAGTGTTGAAGCCGAATTTCCCATCTTGATTGACGTAATCAAATCCTTGATCATTGTAGCCGAAACCATTGTTGCTAAAACCATTACCGCCATTGTTGTTACCACCGCCTTGGTTGGCGTCCCCAAATCCAACATTGTTAACAACAGTCTCATTTCCATTCCCTGTGTTGCCATTGCCAGCGCCAGCGCCATCGTTTACAACCACAACAGGTGGGGTCACTACAGGTGGAACCACAGGCGTAGGGGGCCCATCCTCCGGAATAGTTTCAACATGTGCAGAATTGTGGTCATTGTTGCCATTCCCATTAGTCCGCGTCAGCAGCGGCTGTACCAAAGTCTGAAGGCTCTCCTGGCCCTTAGCGATGTTCTCTATTGCTTGCATGAACAGATTCAGCTTCTCGCAGATTTCCTGCATCTCCACTTGGACTTGATCCATGATTCTCTTGCAGTTGTTTCTGGTTGAGTAGCGGTGGACTCTTTGCTCGTCAATCCTGGACAACCTTGAGATGCAGGAAATGAGATACAAGTTCAATAAGTAACTAGCAATGCAAAATGGATATGCAGATGCAATATGTGTTTGTGCGTTAGGGAGATCAACCCCTGATTCTAGTGCCAAAGTGCCAGTGCAGTGACAGTGATAGCAATAAGAAGCTCGAAATCCAATCATAGAAAAAATCTCATATATTGCGGAACAGCCCATCAAGTCAGGAATACAATATTACTGAGTGTACAATAGGAAGGCATGACCTCAACCAACAATCCTGGTGATGGCCAGCGCAATGCAAATAAAGCATACATATCAATACATGAGATAATCAAGTGCGACCATATGCCTGGTACTCCTCTAATAATCTCTTAGTCTTGGGATGATTCGGCTGAGAAAGCAACCCTTCGACGAGCAAGTCTCTTTGCCTGATGACACGCTGGAGATCACCAATGGATTCCTCCCAAACACCTTCCCCAAAGCAATCTTCTAGCTTCCGTTTCTGGGATGTGGACTCTTTCTTGCACTTGATAACTTTGTTCAAGGCATTCTGGACATCATACCTCCGCGTAACCTCTTCTTCCAACCTCTTTTGGCTAGCTTTCAACTGACCTTCCAGCTCAGAGATCTGCAGCTTCAGTTTGTCTTCTCTTTCCTTATTGCCGGTCAACATGGCGTTCCAGGTTTTATTGAATGCAGAGATCTCCCGGTAGGCTATATCAAGTTCTTTCTTCTTAGACTCCAGCATATCATGAGAGCTCTTAAAGTCTATCCCCAAACGTTCACGCTTCTTTCGCTATTCAGTCAGTTCCGTGCCTAATTGATTCACCAGCTTCGTTTGCTGCTCGAAGGAATATACGACCTCATTCCTTTCGCTCCTGAGTTGTATTAGCTCTTCTTCCAACTTCTCGTTGGCTTTCATTAGCTCTTCTTTCTCCTTCATAACTTGTTCATACCTCTCAATAGGCACAGTAGTTGGCTCCTCAACCACGAGGGGAGCAGGAGGTAATACTGCAGGAAACGGCATCAGCACCTTCTTTGCTCTATCTTGGATCCAGACTTTGTACGGAGGATAGGCTTGACTATCATTCTTACCCAACAACTGCTTGCCCCTTTTGTTGATATTATTCCAAGCATGCTGAAGCTTGGACAATAATTCTCCACTCAGATCACCTGTGAAGTACAGAGATTCCCGCACTTCCTCCTCTTTTGGCGGGCTTTTCAAAGCATACCCGAATTGCCTGATCAACAAAGAAAGATTGTAGTTAATACACTCTTTCCTCCCAATCAGAGGAAGGTTAGGATATCCGGCGCAGCTGTAGATAATCACTGATCCCAGTAAATCTTTATTAAACCAAACAACTTCTTCTGAAGAAAGTCCCATCAGATGCTCAGACCAATCCACCGTGTCTGCAGACTCCGCGAAGATACCCTTCTTGGGCAGATGGCTCTCAAACCACATATACAGCAAAGGCCCACAACAAGAGACGTTCTTGCCCCTCCTATTCTCGTTCTTATAATGTGGTGAGTGATAGAAATCTCCAATCAAAGTAGGCACAGGATTGCCTGAAGCAAATATATAGAACGCATCCAGATCAACGAAGCCAGGCAGGTTCGGGAACAGTACAATGCCATAGATACACAGAGCAAGAATAGCATTAAACACAGTCCAACATCCACTCTTGGCATACTCTTGTGCTTTCCCAACCAAGAACTTGAGAGAAAAACCAGGCACTCCATTCCACGAGGTTAACAGCAACTCTGAGGAGTCTAAATACAAGGCAGCAGCCAAATCCTCCAGTTTGGGCTCAGCATCCATATGAATGAAAGGTACCCTGTTCTGAACGGTCAACTCTAAGATCTCAGCATATTCCTCCATAGTCGAAGCCAGAATGAAGTCAGGGAAAGTAAAACACCTCATCGGGGGATCATAGAACTGCATTAGCGTGTACAATCCGTTACGCTCATACATGGATGGTTTATAAACCAATCTAAGTAACTTCCCATAGCTCTTCCGGAAGCTTCTCTTCACCTCATCATCAGCTAGAGATGTCAAACCAAGCAAAGAAGAAACATCTGGAGTAGGCAACTTGTACGCCACAGTCTTCTTCAGGGTATCCATAATATCAGCAGACAGAAATCCGGGCAACTAGAATCAGAGGTATGAAAATGCACCTGCAGCACAGACACACGTTAATGATATGCAAAAATGAGTATGCAACAATGCAATATGCAACATGTAGCAGGGATCAAGTGCACATGGCTGAGAAGCCCAATCCACCATGCTGGTCTCAAATAGACCCACAAACTGCTCAAAGCCTGGTCTCAAAAGATCAACCACAATGCTCCAACCTGGTCTCAACAGACCCAATAACATTGTCCTCAAACACCACTGAACCTCAATTAAGAAAACCGGTAATCTGGAGGTCAAGTTACCTGCATGCCACAATCCCTCTCACAGGTAGGTGTCCTATCAACTGACACAGGGTACGGCATCCTATGCGGTCGTCGGCGTCACAGACTTTCAAGACTAATGATACGATACCCAGAAGGTGTGGCATCATCATGTCCTGAAGAGGCCTCACTTAGCCAACTTCCAAATGATCGGTCCCCGGAGTCGACAATCCAACTAACCAACAACCCCCTCAACCCAAAGGGTTGAAAAAGAAGTCAACCAGAAGAACCTCGTCCGAGCGTGGATTTTGTGGGACACTGGTACATGCAAATCATGCACGCGCCCACTACTTTCCACAACTACTTCTAGGTGCACTCAAGCCCAGGTCCGGCTTATCTCTCAATAGATCACCCCACCCCTACAACAGCAATAACAATATAAACCTGACAATAAAATGCGGAAAGTAAAGGCAGAAATGTAAATCCATACAAAACCCACGACGGGAAAACAAGCGCTAGGACTGACTCGCGTAGGGAACTGTTGGTCTCCCCAGCAGAGTCGCCAGCTGTCGCTACTGGGAAAATCGGCACCGGCTATGACAGAAGAGTCGCCACCGTGCGTTATTTATCCCACAGGAGGGAAAGGAAACGCTCAGAGTAAACCTAACGCAAAACGGGAAAGGAATGGTCATCGCAACCAAATTCCTGGATTCGGGAGTCGATTACACAAGGGGAAGGTATTAGCACCCCTCACGTCCGCCGTACTCGACGGGATCCACGCTTGTTTTCTAGTACGGATTGTTATTTTATCTATTCTAAAGGTCTGGGTTAAAAAAGAAAAGAAAATGACTCGGCAAAGTATCGCACTTTATGCCTACGTATTCCCGTCCGGAACGAGAAATCAGAGTCAACGTAGTTCGGCTACCTACGGGAAAGGAGGGGAAGGTTGCTCGCTAGGATACGACATCCTATGCCTACGTACTTTCATACAGCATGAAAGATCAGAGCACACGTAGTTCGGGCTACGGAAGACACAGATTTGTCTGACTGTTTTTTATTACCTTCAAAAAGGGTTTTTCTTGATTAAGAGTCCAAGCGGACAAAAACGACGCTTTGATGTTTGTTTTGAATCTTTTACGAAAGAAGTTTTTTTTAGTTTATTTGCAATCTCTGACGCACTAGAGACTATGATTTGAGGGTGACTACGTCGCGTGTCACCCAAAGGGTACCACACTCAGCAGCCAGACTACTGGAAAGAAGCTCTCCAGCAACCCTTTTTCAAATAGCTTAAGGCTCGTAACGTACGACATCGATTAACCTTATTACTGTATTTTTGAGTTGTTTTGAGATAAGAAGAGAAAGAAACTCTAAAAAGCCTAGGGTTGAAAAGGGAATAAAAACTAACCTAATGTTGTCATGCATGGATAGGAATCCTAATGTCTGTCATAATTCCCTCCTGCACAGAGGAAATCAGAGATCCTAAGGGATAAACGGAAAAGAAACAGATATATACAGTAAACAGTAAACATGCATGCAATGCATCAATACAAGCGAGGCAAGGGAGTCCCACTCAACCTCGAACCTGGGAAAACAACAGGTAAAATGAACAGTATTCACTTCAAACCTTTGGGGGGCAAGCAGTAACAGCCAACAATCAATACAGAAAAAGGAATAAAACCCAACACCAGCTCTGACAGCAACACCAGCTCCTACAGTAAGCAGCTCAAACAGCAACAGCTCTGACAGCTACAGTTGATTAACAGCAAAAAAGTTGACGATAACAACTTCAAGCAAGACCCCATCTTCACTCTTCAATGATCCCCAAGCTTTAGATAAGCTCCTGTCTTCAAAAGTCTCCAAGCTCTGGCAAGCACTGAACCCCAACCAGTAAACAACTTCAAACAGCAGCAAAACCCTAGCTTCAACAAATAACTCTCTTTGACAGGCACAAGCTTTATCTTTATCAATCTTCAATGGACTTCATATCTTCAATAGGCTTCCATCTTCAATGCACTCACTCCAGAAGAGAATCAATTATCAGATTAAGTTGAAATGCTAAACAGTTTATTGACAACCAAAGGAAACCTATAAGCACTTAGCATTGTAGGGGAAAGGTTCCCTCAAAGTTCTACTTCTAAAGTATGTCACTTATCCCTCCAAAGGAGGGATGTGAATACCCTAAAAGGACTTTTTGTCATAGGGAGGAATAGAAGCACAAGATGCTTTCTATGTTGGCAAGAAGAAATCAATCTAATCTAAAGCTCTCCCTATATTTCCTATCTCTTAAGCCCCCTTCAAAAACCACCTTCAAAGAGAAAGACCTCATTCCCCAAGCTCCATCCTTTGTCTCCAATCATCTTCAATGTCTTCATAAGCTCCGACAAGCAAAACTCAAGCCCCAAGCCCAATTGAAATAACCCAAACCAAACAAACAAGCAAAATGCCCAAGAGGGAAAACACACAATCACCACTCAAATTGCAAAAATCAAGTAAAATAGTAATACTCCTTATAAAATGCTAGATTAATTTCTAAGGGAACCTAAATATGTACCCTATACCCCATATAAACCCCAAGGCCTAAATCAAACCCTAGGTCCCCAAACTATGCCCTAAACTACACCTAAGAATTGTGAAACCCTAATTCTAATACCTCTCCTATTTACCTCTCAAATTAATCTAAGTTTTAGTCACAAAAATATGACAAAAATCCTAAGGGTACATGCTTCCCTAATCTAATCAACCTCACAAGAATCAATCAAAAATCATGCACCAATCTCTCATACTAAATTCAGAAAAATGAGGTATCAAACAAATGCAAAATAAAAGCAATAATATTGTAAAATATACCAAAAAATATAAAATGCATGAAATTAATATTTTTATTATTTAACAACTTTCTAGAGGTCCTAAGGGAACTAGGTAAAAAATCCCATCCTAAAATGATTATTTTTCAAATTGTTATGAATTAATTTCTAACCCTAGGTAAAACATGAAAATAAAAGAAAATCAACGAAAAAGAGCAAGCTGGCATGGTGAATAGCAATATTCCCTAGTTATTTTCCAGACTGGGCTAAGGTGGGGGGTGCGCTTATCGAGCGTGCGCTAAGCCCAAACCCATTCAGAAAATAATTGGAAAATCAAGGAAAATGAGAAAAGCTCGTGGCGAATAGCAATTAATTCGCGTTGGTTTCTCACTGGGCCTTCAAACTAGGGTGTAATTAGCAAAGTTCATCTAAGCCCAAAACCAAACATTCACGCGGAGAGGGAGGGTGCAACGGGGAAACCAGGGAGATGCTTGGCAAAAATAATCAATGGGCCTAAGGCCCGAGTCCAATATCAACCCTCACTATCAGTACACAAAACCCTAATCCCCTAAATCCCCTTTCTACTGTTCACCAAACTATCCGAGGAACCTAACGGCGCCCTCTCTCCCCCTCTCAAACCTCTCTCTATCACACGATCTCTTCACCAACTTCCGTTCCAAATCCCTCACCACAAAGTGTCCATCAATATCCATGACAACCTAATCTTGTTTCACAAAACTCTATCATTCAAACTCTCAACACCTAGTTCTACAACTGAACAACAACAAACTAACAAGTTTAAGCAGTTCAAAGCAAAACCTAGAGGTGCGATGAAGATGATGTTGATTTCGGGGCGCAACTGATGAAGACGGCGAAGCTTATGAAGGACTCAACGGATCAAACTTCTGGAGATTCCTCGTTGATGCTCGAAGATTCACGCAACGATGAAGCTCTTGTGATGAACGGATGAAGATCAGCGAACCTGATGGTGAACGAAGACGATCCTGAAGTTCTTGATGGCTCAGAGATTTGCTGACGAAAAACGCTACGAAGAAACTGGTGAAGCTCAATAATGTGACAAAGATTTGGCAAATCGGACGAAGATCTGGAGAGCTGGTTGAAGATCCTTGTTGAAGGTTCTTGAAAGTCTGGGAAATACGATGAATCTGGACAAACTGGAGATGTTGGATGAAGATCTTGTAGGAGGTTGATGAATTGCAGATTCCGGCGGATGTGCATTTTCCGGCGAGTGGCTGATGAAGATTGATGAAGAAGATTAGAAGACGTTTGGATGAGTTTCCTGGAGAATTGCAGTTTCCGGTGGAAATTTGGTTTTCCGGCGACTGTTAGGGTGACTCCGGAGGTGGTTGCATGGCCGGCGGTGGGGAATAGTGGCCGTGGACGTGTGGCATAAGGAGGTGTGTGGTGAAGACGCGTGGCTGAGGGAGAGAGAGAGAGGGAATGACGCGTGTGAGAGGAGAGAGTCAGTGGAGAGTGCCAAGTGGCAGAGAGACTGAGTGGAAAAATGAGGTGGCAAGCAGAATGAGGTGGAAGAAAAACGAACTACACGCGTGGCAAGCTTTTATATGGGACACATGGCACTGGACTTTTGACTGGGCTTTCGAATTTTGGACATCTGGCCCATTTAATACTAATGATTCTGATTAATACTAATGAATTGAATTAACTGATAAAAGACTTAGTAACAGACTAATTAATAAAGACGAAAGTTAATGAAGCCTAATTAATAAAAGCTAACCCTAATGATTAAAACTAATATAAAAGACTTTAATAAAACCTATTAAAAGAAAACTTATTAAACTAAACACTAATATCTAATTAACATCTATTTAAAAAAAGTCTATATTATTAAAACTATTCAATTAAATCTAAAAAAACTATTTAAATTCTATATTAATACTAATAAACTCTATAAAAAAATTATTATTCTATTTAATAAAAAGAACTAATATCCTAAAATTATTAAATCTATATTAAAAATCTATAAAATCTAATAAAACCATTAAGATCTATTTTCTAAAAAGAAACTCTATTTTAATATTCTATAATATTCTACAAAAATCTATTAATAAAAGAAACTATATTCTATTATACTAAAGAAAATCTATATTAATTCTATTAAAAATATCTAAAAGCCTCTATTTAAATCTATACTATTCTATATTATTTTTTAAAAAAAGAATTATTATCTAAAATACTAATAAAATCTATTTAATCTCTAGAAAAATCTATAAAATTCTAAAAAAAAATGCTATTAAAGCAATTAAACTCAATAAAAGAGGAAGAGAGACCCAATCGAAATAAACGGTAAATCCGGACACCAAAATATCCTCCAAAAACAACAGTGTAAGCTGAAAATACCGGGAAGCGTGATTTCCCCAAAATGAAACTCCGATCATCCGAACTGGTCTGAAACGTCCGAGATGTGAAACCAGGGCTATGATCCCGATAACACCAACATGATTGAAACAATGCAAGGTATGCGGTATGCGAATGCGAATGCAAAATGAGCCGAAACATAAACCAGGTGTGGGAACCGGTTGGTCAAATTTTGGGGTGCAACAGGTAGTAATGATGGTTCAAAATTCGAGGGATCTATGAAAAGGCAGCCACTACTTCCCTATAACATTTAGTTGTTTTGACATCGAGGAATTACATGGTGAATGATTTAAGGATCTCCTCATTTTATTATCCCTAACTTTTGCCTGAACTGTTTCTTTTAAAGCACACAGTCAGCGGGATGCCCCAGTTTTGCCTAAGTCTCCTTCATAGGTTTTGACTTATGGGGCTTTTTCTTTTGAATTTTTTTTTTGAAGAAAGAAATGTGACTGCCTAGCTTAACGATCACGGTGAACCATCATCGGCGTTTTGGCTAAAAAAACATCTTTGACACTTACTTGCTGTGTGTGAAGGAAAATTGTGAGTGCGACCTTTATATGAAAGGTGTATTGCAGGAACACACAACTAAGTTAACTGAAAACTACCCATGCCCCATGTTAAGATTGCGGTTTTTTGTAAAGAAAGGAACTCCAACTTCTAGGCTTGAAGGGGGTAACAAGGGATAACTTCCTTATTTCTCCAGTATTTGGGAGTTGAAACAATGCCTTACATCGTCAACAAAGTTTGATTGAAAGCATACTGACAACAATTATGGGTATAACATTTTCGTCATCCTCCCTCCAATCTTTTCATATAAAAAATTTGGACAAGAAGTAAATATTTGAAAGATAAAGCATAAAGATGCAAATAATAGACAAGATGAATTGAAATCGAAAGTTGTAATGCTCGGTTCATTAATGTAAAAGTACAAACGTAATTTGAAAGCAAAGAGCTAATATAAAAATAAGGAAAGTATAAACAACGAGAAACAAAAGGCCTAATGACTAAATCAGTACAAGGGTGAGTCGTCTGGTCTGAAACATTGGCGTTTAAGAAGATAGTCTGCTGAAGTCGGACTGAAGCTTCACTTTTGATGCACTGACAGCATTGTAGTCATAGAGAGGATTCTCAAAGGGAGCTTGGACAATATGATTAACAGTGTGGACCACAGGTCTGGCCTCGGTAAGGACAGAAGCTTGAAAAACTGGTCTAACAGTCTGACCAATTATAGCAGCAGATGTAATAGGTGGAGAGTGGTTATGAGGTAAACCAAGCTCCGGCCAAGTAGAGGGCGACAGTGAAACAGGAGGTGGATCAGCACTTGAAACTTCCTGAATGACGGTCCTCTAAGATGGATCTCCTCTAGCAATCAGTACTTGAAGCATCTCGATGAGCTTGGTCATGCCTGATTTCAACTCATCGATCTCCGTTTGGATTTCTGCATTATATGTCTCTTGTTCTGACATCTGGCATCTATGGTTAGCTCTAGTCTGATATCTGTGTCGAGGAATCAGCTTGACGACTCAAAGAGACACTGGAAGAAGAGAGAACTGAGAATGAGAAACCGGGGGGAAAATGCAATGCAAAAATGTGATGCTAATGCCATGCAATGGTTTCAAGAATTTCAACGGTCGATTGCAAATGTTTTCTAAGAAAAGCTGTAAAATGTTTTAGACTTTAAAATGTAAGACTTTTTGAATTTGCAAAGGACAGTTGAATTCCTTGAAACTAGGAATGATATGATGTTTTATGGATGCCATACACAAATACACACAAACAACAAAAGGTCCTAGGTTAAAGGTATAATGAGCAGAGTCAAGGTCTACCCATCCCAAAAGGTATGTACTATAGGTTAATTGTACCTGTAGAACAAGGGTTCTAAAGAAGTTCCCAAAGTCATCAGTCCATCTTTCGGATATTATCAATTTCTTGACTGACTCGGTGGTAAATAATATTCTCAAGAGAACCTCTTTTGAGTGTAGTATCGCGTAGCAACTATTTTGGGACTACTTCCTCATAGTCCTCGCACTACATCTTATATAAGGCCAAGGTGGTGTTAAGGTACTACGGTCCCCAGTATCACAGACTCCAATCAACAATAGTAAAAGTTTTCACGACTACTCGTTCAACCGAACCATTTTGAAAGGGTCTTAACTGAGCGGTGATTCTCAAGTCAGCTTGGTCGGGACTCACTCCCTATAAGCCTCGTCGAATATATCACCTTTCTGTAATAATGTCACTCGTGTCCGGTTGTAGGACTTATCTCACAACAAAATAGATACCCCAAGCAAGGTATAACAAATATATATGTACAAATAAATAATAATGAAGCAATTAGTAAAATAAACAAAGTAGGGGTAACCCTTAAAAGATAGGATGTCCCCAGTGAAGTCGTCATTTTCTGTTGCGGTTAGAATAGGATATTAAATTATTAATTAATTTGAATCACATCTTTAGTTCACAACCCATCTTTGATTTATCCAAAGGAAAAGGTCAAAAGAAGGAAAACCTAATTTTTGCATCGTAAACAATGCAGGGAGAGATCTAGGTAAGGGGTTGGTTAAGCTTAGGGAAGGTATTAGCACCCTAAACTTCTGTAGTACTCTACAGGAACCTTTTGTTTAAATTTACTATTTTTTCTTTATTATTTGCTTGAGGGTATATTGCTAAGGGTTAAGAGTGACAAAGAGGCCTAAGGGTTAGTCCTAATTTTACTCGGCAAGATTCGCATCTTGTGCCTACGTATCTTGGATAGGGAATGGAATCAGAGTAACCGTAGTTCCCCTTGAAAGGGAGGTTGGAAACTTCTTGACTGTGGTCAAGGTTTCAATGGGGAATAAGCATTTCTTAAGGAAACGCTTACGTGGAGTATTGATACTCCTATTTCTGGGTTGAAATAGTTAGTTGAAATTAGGGTTGACTAAATGTTCCACGACGGGAAACCCTAAAACAGAGTGCGGCGAACCCTTAACCTAATGCTAGGGTAAAGGGTATTTTCGTCCGCGTCGGGACACCTAGGCAAGATTAGGGTTTTGAAATGGTCAAAGATTAGGGTTATTGACTCGGCGGTCAAACGGCTAGACCTAATCCTTCAGAAGGACGTTAACGGTAAAAATGATGCAAACGACAAATTACTACAACAACGATAATTGAAATACGGGGAAATAACGAAAGCAGTAAAACAGAGGTGCAAAGCGACGATCACTCGCATAAATTACAACCATGAAAAAAATGCAAAAAAAAATAAAGATGGAATAAAAGCGACGATAGTCTCACATAAAGTTACAATCAACCAAAATGAATGCAGAAGATAAAAGATTGGTAAACATCAAAAAATGAGAATAATGTCAGGACTGAAATAAAAGTTAGACTAACGTAATCAGAACGAGGAGTTCGGTTAAAAATTAGGAATTAAAGACAAAAACGTTAGAAATTAAAAGGTTAGAATCTTGAGACAAAAGCTTTTAGAAAAAAAATTTAGAGGGATACTCATTTCCTTTTTTAAAATTTTATATTTTTTAGCTTTTAGGAAAAAAAAAGTTAATTTTAATGGGAAAAGTGAATTTTAAGTTATGAAAAGGATTTTTTAATTATGAAAAAAAAGAGAAAGTTAAGTTTAAAAACATCAAATTTTTAATATTAAAAAGAGTCAAATCCTTAATAATAAAACAATTTTATCTTTAATTATGAGAAAAAGTTTAAGAAAAAGTTTTGTCTTTAAAAAATATTTTAATCTTTTAGGTTTAATAACTAAGAACAATTTCTATCTAATTATTGTCTTATAATACAATGAGAACTTAATTACAAAAATGAGAAACACAAAAAATAATAAAAAATAATAAAAATATTGAAAAATAAAACAGAAACTAACATAAAAAGGGATTATTAAAAAATTTGATTACTAACGTATTAACATCTAATTACTAAAATATTGTCTTATAATAAAAGGGATTATTTAAAAATTTGTTAACTAAAATGCTTTTTGTTATAATAGTTATTAGAAACATATTAACATCTACTTACTAACAATCATAAACAATAATAAACAATAATAAGAAATACTAACAATAATAAAAATAAACAACACGGACTATTAAAAGAGACATGGGGTTTGGAAGCTTCTAGGATTCAACATTTCTATCTTCACCTTCCTCCTTAGCGCCGGCGGCGGTCATTGATGGCTTCGTCGAGCTCTTTTCTTCTTATTCTATCTTCGATCCTGAAACACAATAGAAGAAAGAAAACCCATGTTAATGTGTGCTTACCAATGTAGCCGATGATGTTTGGAAGAACTAGGGCGGTGGCTGTAACAGCCCAATTTTCAATAATTAATTATTCGTATTAAATAATTGATTTATTTGGATTATTTTAATTATTGGAATTATTGGTAGATATTTGAGAGAAGAAATATAATGGAAGGAAATAGAATAGAAAGACATATAAGGAAAAGTGGAAGAAAGAGGAAAAAATAGAAATACAAGAGAAAGAGAAGAGAAAGAAAGAGGAAGAGGAGAAAAAGAGAAGGAAAAGGGGAAAAAGCTTGGAAAGCTCAAGAACAACTTTTAGCTTCGATTTAATCAAGGTAAGGGTGTGAAATATCATTATCTTATCAATGTGCATGATTATGTATGGATTGTTTGGATTGTTGGATGTTTTTCTCCATTTTCCATTTTAGGGCAGAAACGAGTTTAATCGGTAGAATCGATGTTTTAACGGATAAGATTGAAAATAAATTGTGTAGATTAGTCGAGGATTGTTAGACTAAGACTACTGGAAATCGTTGGAATTAAATCGGGTGATTTTGGGAGTTTCGGAGAGTTTTAGACAGTTGGGGTTTTGAACATCGCAGGCATTCGCTAGCACCTTCGCCAGGCGAGCAGATCGCGAGTGTTCGCTGTAGCGATCTAGTAGCGAATGGCCCCGGACTTGGATAGAATGTAATTGAACCTCTTTGCTGGTAGAGAGCGAGGTAGTGAGGGGTTTGCTAGGGGAAGCCCCAATGAGTAGGTAGTGAAGCCTTACAGTAGCTTTTGTTTGCCTTCGCGAGTTTGTTCGTTAGGCGAACAGGTAGCGAGTGTTCGCTAGGAACTCGCTAGGCGAGCAAGCTAGCGAGTGTGACAGCATTTTCATTTCCTTGTGCTTCCATCCAATGTTGATTGTTTGGTTCGATTGTGTTTAATCTTTATCGGAAATGAATAGTTGATGTGATGGTGTGTGATATGTTGTGGGTAGCCGTATGGCGTGAATCCTAGATTGTGGAATCGATTTTGGAATGCGGTCTTTTGACCAATATATGCATTGTTTAAATTAATTAAAAGTGCATGATGAATGTGATAGAGTTCGTTGTCGTTGACACGATATTATGAATGCATAATAATTGTATGCGATTGTATGTGAAGAATGCATGAGAACATATTGTGAATATGTGTGCATTGCTTGATAAATGGGGTGTTGGTGTTGAAAGTATGAATACTTTGATTATTATGAAATGTGTTGTGTGTGCAATCATGTTATAATTCTTATGTAATGAATTATTTGAGAATGCATGAGATTAAGATGCGAGAACGGTCTTAAGTTCATTTGGTTGTTGATTGCATACGCATCATTTGGTCAAGAGGCAATGCTTGCTAGTTTCATGGAGACTAGTGACTTGTCCCAAGCCTAGAAGAGTGGGTTTGAAAGCTTAGAGGACGGGCTTTTGTTGTTATCGGTCTAGTGGACGGACCCGGTTTAAATGTAAAAACCGGAAAATAATGACAAGTGTTGGTACCACATGGCATGAGTTGCATCGAGTCACACGGGATAGATATCATTGTTATATGAAAGTATGCTTGTGTATGAATTGTTGAATTGAGGATTATGGATGTGTGTATGATGAAACATGTTTGGTGATTATCCATATTTGTTTATACATATATTGTGATGTTGATGATGATGATAATGAATTGTGGTGAGAAATGCGGAATATGTGTATTATATGCTTGTATATATATATATATATATATATATATATATATATATATATATATATATATATATATATATATATATATATATATATATATATATATATATATATATATATATATATATATATATATATATATATATATATATATATATATATATATATATATATATATATATATATATATATATATATATATATATATATATATATATATATATATATATATATATATATATATATATATATATATATATATATATATATATATATATATATATATATATATATATATATATATATATATATATATATATATATATATATATATATATATATATATATATATATATATATATATATATATATATATATATATATATATATATATATATATATATATATATATGCATTGATTATTATGATAATATTTCTCACCCTTCTGCTGTTTTATAATGCTCTATGAGGCATCGCAGATTAGGTTTGCTGGAGGTCTTTTGTAAAGTATAGCTTCATTCTTTTGGTCGGTTAGCTCTGATATGTAGCACCGGGTAGTTAGGATTGTATAACATTCTTTTGTGATACATTTGTATATGTATTTGCTGGCAAATGTTTATGTAAACATGAATGATGTGGTGAATCAAACTGGATGAAATATATTTATATGATTACATGTTTAAAATGATTCAGCGCTTAGATTTTCCGCTTTTAATTCTAAATATTGAGATGTGGGTGTAAGGACTAAGTTCCTCTATTGAAAGCTACCCCACTGTTGCATGTCTTTTATAGAGCATGTGTTGTATGTTTCAAATTTGTGTGATGTGACATGCCCTTTTATACCATGTTTTAATTATACTCTGATGAAATTTTAATATGTGCTTAAATGATTTATTTGATTTCTTGGGGGTTTAGAAGGGGGTGTTACAGCGGCGGTCCCTTTGACGGTGACTTTATGATGTTTTCCGCTTATTTTTGGCTGGATTCAAAGCTTCTACCGGACGTTGATGGTGAATCTTTAAGATTCTCTGAGCCCGGCGATGGTGGTAGTGAGTCTTTAAACAAGCTCACGGCTGCTGCTCCATAGTGTGTTGGGTTTGCAGTGATGTTTGGATTCTTTCTAGAAACTTCTTCCTCTTCTTCTTCTCGAACCCTCTCTCGGTGGATAATGATGACGAAACCTCGAGCTTTTCTCTGAATCCCCTCTTTGGTTGCGCCGCCGGCCTGTTCACTTAGGGATTTCGGCTTCCTTCTTGAACTCTTATGATGGTTCTTATAGTAGGTTCTTGATATGGTTTTGGGTTTTTGGATCTGCGACTTGTTCGCCGGATTTGTGCGATGATTTGTTACTATATTTTCTGCGTTTTGGTTGCTTGGTGTTGACTGAGTTACGATTGTTAGGTTGCTTGAAACTCGTTGGAAAATGTTATTGTCCGTTGGCTGGGAGTTTCTGGAAAGTTAGGTTAAAGCCTTGTTTGGCAAAACCAACTTTTCTGAAAAATCACTTTTTCAAATAAGTGCTTTTTTAATAAGCACTTTTCGATAATCACTTTTCTTGAAAATCACTTTATCTCTCTCTCTCTCTCTCTCTCTCTCTCTCTCTCTCTCTCTCTCTCTCTCTCTCTCTCTCTCTCTCTCTCTCTCTCTCTCTCTCGGTTGCCTTAATGAACAGTTATTGTCGGGTTTTAGCCTAGATGTCGGAGATTGAGTCGAGAGTTGGCGATTGAGCAATCTGTTACCCTCCCGACATACCTGATGATGACATTGGTTCTGAGGGTATCGGACGAAAAAAATCTAACCGATTAAAATTGCTTGTTTGTCACTGATTTTTGCAGGTTCGGAGGATATAATCGGAAACTCGAAGAAAATCGGAAGTGAAGCTTATTTTAGAAATTTAGGAATCTTATGTAATTGTTTTTGTAAATTCATTTATTTATTTTTTTATATTGTAAAGAAATTATATTTTTTTAATAAAATTCTTCATTTTTTTAGATATTGTAAAAAATAAAGAATATTATTATTTTTGATATAAAAATGATGAAATGAAACTAATGTTATTTTTTTGATATTAAAATGCAATAAAACATAATAATCTTTTTTTTATATATTAGAATGAATTAAAACATAATAATCTTTTTTTTTTGATAAAATGAAATGAATCATAATAATATTTTTGATATTAAGATGACATGAAACATAATAATTTTTTTTTATTAAAATGAAATGAAGCTTCATCCGATTACTTCTCGTCTCTGATACAACTTCCGACTAATCCTTCCGGCAACTCAAACGAATAATATTATCATAAAAAATCCAACCTGTTCGATTAAGCTCAAATGACCACACTTTTTCCGACTAACTTCATCCAAATAAATTGAACTGATTTTATTCATCCGGCTCAAATCCTGCACGATTAAACTCTTCCAATCAACACCCTCGACCTCAATTCACACCAATAAATTCAAGTGGTTCAAATTCCCTGACTATAACTCAGATTCATAAATCGACAGTCGGCTGCGAATAAATGACCATTTTACCCTTCATAAGTTAACGAGCATGCAACGTGATTTTTCCTGCAGAATCAAACAACTACATAACCTGTTAGTGGTTAGCTAAAATGCAAAGCAAAACGAAATGGGATGCGAAATGAACCGATTAATCTTAGGGAAAAATTTAGGGTATTACAGCAGGAAATAAATGCAAATAAGTAAAAGCGGAAAATAAATAGAAACCTGATCCAAACAGGAGGTTTTAAATCTTGGTACAACTTGAAGTAAAAGACTGGAATAAAATGGCGGCAGGATTAACTTCTACCAAAGTGCTCCAAACCCGATTACAGACTCGATTAGATAATGTGATAACTACCTGATGTGGGAAGTTTATCACTTTACAACAGATGGAAATTTATGGCTTGAGTTCTGTAACTAAGCTTGGATGCTTAGAAATGAGGCAGAACTCTTTTATTTATAATGCTAGGAAAGTACAGGGAAAGACTGGAATGACCCACAACTTCTTTTGGGAGGGAAAATAGAATACAACGGTGGCGCCCACCATGCCCTCATGGCGCCTGCCATGTGTACTAGAGTGGAAAGAAGTGGGAGACATGGTAGTTATCAGAAGCTGGTCTCTTATCCAACTCACGGCTTCTCCTATGGCGCCCGCCATGGTGAGTGCCATGTGTACAATTTCCTGAAAAGCTAGTCTTTTTGCTTGTTTTTCTTCATTTCTTCTTGGGTAGCTCTGAAAATATAAAATCCTGAAAAAGAGACAAAACGAAGGCATAATACAAGAAAACAGAAATAAAATCCTAAATAACACGTGCGAATCAAGTCAAATAAACAGTATATTTTAGGTCTATCAGTAACAACCATCAATGCAAGTAAATAACATGTGTAATAACAAGTTCATCTATAACATTAAAACAAGATTAATGCAAACAAGTGACAACTTGAAGCAAGCATGTTATAAGGATCAATTGAGATCAAATTTAACAACATAAGACCAACTAAACATGTATTGATGAAAATCAAACAAGCAAGAATACAAGAAAATGTTACAACAGTTCAAGCATGAATTCATGATTTCATGGGGAAAAGTGAACAAGTTCCATGGTAACAACCAAGTCAACAATCAAATCCTAGCATGTTATGATTCTAACAAGACACACAAACAAGTATAATGAAGCATGATAAACATATTCAAGAGGTCTCAACATCAAGAATCATGTCAAAGTTCACAGATGAAATTCAAGGTATACCATGCATATTCAAGCATTCACAAAGGCAAGAACAAACCCTAAACATGTTATGGTTCTAACAAGACACATAAACAAGTGAGGTGAGGCATAATGAACATATTCAAGAGGTTACAACATCAAGAATCATGGCAAAGTTCATAGATGAAGTTCAACAGACCATTTTCACATATATACATTCATAAAAGCAAGTATGAACATGTTAAGGCAATGAATCAAACATATTTTGACATTTAAACATGTTAAAAAAACATATATGAATCATAAAAGATCAATCTTGCAAGAAAAATCAAGTTACAAGTTGAAAAAGTTCAAGAACACCAAGGTAAAAACCCTAAAAAAACACATGATATTCAAGTGGATCAAAGTCTTTCTAGGATAACAATCCTTGAATTATTTCTTCACTCAATGAAAATGTACATGATAAGGAGTAGTTTTCAAAAATAATGGCATCAATAGCACAAAACATGAGCAAGTTATGATCATTGGAAGTTGGTGCACCAAGAGGGAAAAACTTAAGGCAAGGCAAGGTCACAACCTAAGGTCATTTGCATGAAGGATTGGAACTCAGTCAAAACTTAACCAAATGAGGTGAAACAAAAGTGAAAATTGTGTATTTTTGAACAAGGAATTCAATGGTACCATTTGTTTTTCATACCATGAACCCACAAGAAAACTCGATAGAATATGTGTTTAGGCAAGTTTGGTGATAACCAAAAGCATGAACACGTGAACAGCATTGTGTAGTGGTGTTCTTGGTGAAACAAGTGTACAAACATCACATATATATCATATATAGAGGTTATCACAAAAGGAATCAATAAATGCACACGTGATTTGACAAATTGGATGCATCATGCAAAAAATGACTAGGTTGGGCCTAGTTTGTGACCTGAGTTTGACAGTTCAAAAACTACATGTTTTGCTGCAAGCAATGGTTCATACATGACACATAATATACATAAGACATGTTCAAACAATGTACAACACAAGATCATAGCTAAAAGTCATGGTATGTGAAATGCAAGTGAAAAGTTCACATTCTTGAGTTTTAGGCTTACCTCTTGAAGCAAGCTTGTGCAATAAGAAAACCAGAGATCTTGAGAGCTCTTCCAAGGTTTACAAATGCTCCAATGGGGATGAATATGTGCTCCAAATAAACTCCAAGCAAGTTGGTGGGCAGAATGCCTTGTAAGTGAAGAAAAACCTCCAAAATCCAAAGATTTCAAAGCTAACTCACTCAATCCTTGTTACAGAAGTGTGGAACCATCATGGACAGTTTGTATATGTCAAATATGAAGTATTAGAGGTCTTAGAGCTCAAAGGAATGCAATGGTTTGAAGGTTACCTTTCAAAATGCAGAAAAGTCAATAAATGAGCTTTTGAGGGTTGACTTTTGGGTTGGATAAGTTTCTGGCCAAGGTGAGGGTTTGTACAGCTCTAACACATCATTTTTGAAGTGTTTGAAGATTTTTTTGAGTTTGAGAATGTTTGGAATTGGTTTTGGAAAGGAAAATGCAAGGCAGATTTTGAAGGTGTTTGGGAACTTAGTGAGATTTTGCAAGAACTTTTAAAACTGAGGAAAGGAAAGAGTTTCAGTTGGTTTTAAGCATGTAAATGGTGTGTCTTGGATGTAAGAATGATATTCAATTTATAGGCAAAGGTCTTGAAGAAGAGGTATGGGCATATTGGAACCAAATGCCAATTTTAGCCTTCTATCATGATAATCTTGGAGTTTTTCAGTGCAATCTCCATTTATGACCTCAAGCCACTCTACCAAGAGCCTCTACATGCCCTATAGGTTATTTTAATCATGATTGAGAGGGTAGGAGGTGACTGGTTGCAGCCAAGTTGGTGGTTTGATGAGGGCAGCCACCATTTTTCTCTTTCCACGCTATTCGCTTTTGCAACTTGCATTAAACAATGATTTTTTTCATTTCTCATGTCAATTTAGTGGGATTTGATGCTAAACATGTTAAAAAACAATGTAAGCATCATAGTTGAGGCTTAATCCTTGATTAGATTTGATTTTGGAAGCTTTGGAATCAAGTTGTCCATGTTGAGTTGGTTTTATAAAAGTGAGTTTTTGCCAACTTGTGGTCCTTGGTTCTCTCTAACCATGAAGAGTTATGGAACCCATTTATACTTTCTATAAAGCCCCCATTAGGTACTACAACATTGATGTTTGAGGTAGGAACCCATTCCACTTGAAAATGGGTCAAAACCCCTTGTGAAAATGCTGAAAACTTGACTTATAAGTTAAGAAATCTTGAAATTTCTAAGTGTATTTTCCCCCTCTTGCCTTGTTTTTGCTCATAACTCAAAATCCATTCATTTTATTCTCATTAGTGCCTATATCACTTTTGAAGATATCATTGATACCTTTCCAACAAGATTTGAATCACTCCATTTGGATGTGTGGTTAAGGAGTTATGGCCTGGCCCTTTTCAAAACCCTAATTTCCTAACTTTTTAATTACTTCTCAATTCTTGATCAATTGGTCACCAAACTTCATGATTAGATATTAAATGATTTTTTAAACATAGTTGGCTTCAATTTTGAGTTAAAACCCTGTTGGTCAATGGGTTGACTTTTCAGTCAGACGAACCGAACGATCGAAAATCTTTGAATTGATTGTTGGTGCCCTGGGTTCTCTAAGGCTTTGAAACTTCTTGGGTAGACTTCCTTGGGTAATATGAGCCTCGTGGACCATGATTCAAGATTTGTAACACCCTTTAGATCAAAATTCAATTTACAGTTGACTTTCCCAATCAAAAACCCTAATTAGGGTTTTTGTATTACACTGTTCTTCTTTCTTGGGTGACAACCTCAAATTGGATTCATTCTTGATCCAATGTGATATCCTTGATGACATGAATACTTGATATATAGAGGATCAATCCAAAACTTTGACTGATCAATCCCTTGAAACCTTGATTTCTGATTGTGTGACACCCTAATTCATTTGTATCTTGACAAAGACCAAACTTGAAATAGGTTATGGTTAGATAATCAATGTTGATGCTCCTAGAATGATGATGTGATATGAGGGTCAAAATTTGGGGTATAACAACCAGCCTCAGATAGGTATGGCTTATACATAAGCCTACTTGTGATTGTTTAACATAGCGTTATATTGTCCTGATCTGATTAATTGGCCATTAACTCTAATTACTAATCATTGACTTATTGACTTTATTTTCTTGTCATTTAATTCTTGCAATTTACATTCTTGCAATTTATTTCTTGCGATTTACTTTTATGCTCTTTATCATCCATTTACTTCGTGTATTCTTTACTTTATGTCATTTTATTTCTCCTTTGTTTCATATTATTAAAAATAACAAAAACATGATAAAGTTAAAAAACTAAAAAGACATGATTCTCTATTCATGACCTAAAAGGATAGACTCTCATGGACCTTGAATAACCTTAACATCATGGAGCTTTGGACCTTGTGTTTGACCCTAGTAAAAGGAGACTTGGACTTGGATTCTTATTTCCATTACCTAGCTTAGGACATTTTGCACGCACATGGCTTTCTCTTTTGCTACCTTACAATGACACTCCTTTACTTCTTGAACACGTCCCTTATATTTTTCATGTACCCCTCTCCCCTTTTGATGTACTTTCTTTATCTCTTGTTTTCCTTTGGTTTGGTTTTACTTTCTAGTTATCCTTAGGGACTAAGATTGGCCTCACCATTTTCTTAAGCCTTTGATACAACGTCAAGTGACATTTTCTCAATAAAACCCTTGATCCAATGTCAAGTGGAATTTTCTCAAAAACGCATAAACACTTTTAAAATATGATTAAAATTGTATGCCACGAGCCTTAAGTGGTGGAGAAGGAGTGAGAATCGAACTTTCCTACCCTCACTCTGAGTATTTTGGATACAAGACACTTGGCTTGGTTGTTTGAAGTATTCACCTATATCCATAGTCTTTAGTGCAATTCAAATCAAGAACAATCTTTTTTAAAATCAACATCAACTCATCAAATTCATTTTTCACCTTAGGGCATCATCCCAAAAACCCTTTTTCAAAGTAAAATCAACCAACACACACTTATTTTCTAGCCCGAACTACAGAGCTATGATTTCCTTATTGCACTATGAGGATACATAGGCACGAGATTGCAAGATCTTGGCAAGCACACTAATAAAAAAAACCCTCCTTTTTTCCCAATAGCAAATAACCTTTAGATAAACGTCACTCATTTACGCTTAGACGACCTAGATGGTTCTCGTTGAATACAACAAATATAAGGGTGCTAATACTTTCCCTTTGCCTAACCAACTTCCAAACCCGAATTTGGTTGCGAGACCATATTCTTCACCTTTTAGAGGGGTTTTATCAATTATTTTCCCTTTCTTTAGAATAAATAAAGTTCAGTGACGACTCTGTGCATTTTTCGCGTAGCGACAGAACTTTGGTGATGTATCCAAGAATGTTATCAATTGTAAGGTCCTTGGAAGTCCTCCACGCCAAGGGAAGATCATTCATTTTCGTTGGACTATTATCCTTCTCCTTTTCAAGATTGTCATCTTCCTCCTCCTTAGGTTTCACTGCTTTAGGTTGATAAATTCCTTTTTTCGGTGTCTTTGAGTATGTCTTCTGAAGATACACCTGCATCATGAAAAGAAATACCTTTCTCATATTTCTCATATAAGATTCATCAAAAGTGACATGCAAAGACTCCTCAACAGTAAGAAATCTCTTATTATACACTCTATAGGCTTTTCTTGACCAGTAGTATCCAAGAATGATACCGTTGTTAGCTTTCGCATCAAAATTTCCGAGTTGACCTTACCATTATTTAACATAAAACACTTGCAACCGAAGACGTGGAGATGTGATAAATTTGGCTTTCTACCTTTGAGAAGTTCATAAGGTGTTTTGTTCAAGATAGGATGAATAAGTATCCTATTTAAAACATAACATGTCGTACTAATTACATTGGCCCAAAATTATTTAGGTAGACTACACTCATTGATCATAGTTCTTACCAACTCCTCTAAAAATTTGTTTTTACGCTCCACAACACCATTTTGTTGTGGAGTTCTAGGAGCAGGAAAATTATGTTCAATACCATATTTATCACAATAATCCTAAAAGATGTGGTTTTCAAATTCACCTTAAAGATCGCTTCGAATTGCAACTATCTTTAAACTCATTTTTTTGGGGACAACTTGTCAAACTTTGTGAAAGCTGAAAAGTCTCATATTTACTATGTAAAAAGATGGCCCAAAAAAATCTAGAATAATCATATAATATAACAAAACCATAGTAATTACCACCTAAGCTTTTTATCCTTGAAGGACCAAAAAGATCCATATGAAGAAGCTCAAGAGGTCTAGAAGTTGAAACAATATTTTTTAGATTTAAAGGAGACTCTTGTTTATTTTCCCATTTGGCATGTATCTCATAAAGTATGAGTCAATACATAAAGCCTAGAAGTCGATACATATACCTTAGGAGTCGATACAATCAAGGTAGATCCGTTTGTCTTGCAAAAACTTTCAATTGGAGTCGATACAATCCAGGATGAGTTGTAACACCCCAATATTTATATTTTAATATTTGTTAATTAGAATTATTTTAGAGTTAATGATAATAGAATAATATAGATTAGTTTATTTATACTATTATTATTAATTAAAACAAAATGAGTGGAAACATCAAGGGCAAGATGGTCATTATAAGAGTATTAGTGAAGGTAAGTTGGGAAAGGCATATTAGGGGTCCTAAGGGCAAGTTCGACAAAAGGGAATATAGAAGTGGAGAAGTTCATTCTGAACGATCATGTTTTGGAGAAACTACACTGAGGAAAAAGGTAGAAGGGGCTAGGGCTCTAAGAGATTGTTGTAGAACTCAAGTAAAAGGATCAGAACTAAGAATCTAAGGTATGTGGAGTATTACTTTTCATAATAATTGATATAGGTTTTAGATGTATGTAGGTGGTTTTGGGGTTTTAGGGAGAATGTAGTAATATGATGGTAATGTGGTGATTCATGACGAAATAAGTGAAAGATTGATGTTGTAGTGCTATTAGATGATGTATATTGTAACACCCCCTTTCTATACCCCCAAATAATACAAATAATCATTCAGGCATAATTCAAAATTTCATCAGAGTACATTTATATCACGGCAAAAAGGGGCATATCACATTATACCAAAAATTCAACAAATACAACACCTGCTCAACAGATATGCAACATCGGGGCAACACCCACAAGAAAATGTTTAGAACAAAGGTGGAAACATCCAAATATTTCATAATCTCCAAAAACATGTATTCACATATACAATTATCATTCATTATGTTTACAAAACATATCATCAGCAGATACATACACAGGTGTATTACAAAAGAATCAAAATAATCCCTAACTACCCGGTGCCACATATCAGAGCCAACAGACCAAAAAGACTGAAGCCACGCTTCACAAAAGATCTCCAGCAATCTAATCTGCAATGCCTCATAGAGCATTATAAAACAGCAGAAGGGTGAGAAACTATATCATAATACATAATGCATATAAACATATATAAATATACATATAACATCTAATAACATCATTCGCGTTCTCACCACAACTCATCTCACTACACCGCACATCGCAATGTATTCACAAATATCTATTCACAAATAGAACACTAAGCATATACAATTTGCATCATCAATGTTTATATTAATTCATAAACATACACACATATACAGATATACTCACTCATACATGTATCTTCAAGCATTCCATTCATGCCAATTATCAACAATTTACATAAACATCTACAATCATGTTTATTCACCATACATCATGCAAAGATGATAAATGCAAATCATAGAGGCCAACTCGCTACTCTACGCAAATGTAATACGATACCGACTTAATCGTCCATCAGATTCTCCTAAGAATCAATTCACTCACGCCCCTCACGGGTACACTATAACTCATGAGATTCTCCTAGGGATCACATCGTTCATCAGATTCTCCAAGGAATCACATCACTCATCAGATTCTCCGAGGAATCACATCGTTCATCAGATTCTCCAAGGAATCACATCACTCATCAGATTCTCCGAGGAATCACATCGTTCATCAGATTCACCAAGGAATCACATCACTCATCGGACTCTCCTAGGAATCCTATCACTCATCATACTCTCTTAGGAATCAACAGCACAAGAATGTACTTCATGATGCTCCACATGCAAAATGACTCCATACACTTCTTGAAATGCATACATGTTTACAAACATACTCATGCATTCTTCACATTCATCGCATATATTCATTATGCATTCACAATATATATACATATCACAATACATATATACATATTCATCATTCGATCTCAACATGCATTTCTATTCAATTCAAGTAAATGCACCAAATTGCCAAACAGCCACATTCCACACTTTGCAAATCACAAACTAGGATTCACGCCATACGGCTACCCACAACACACATAACAGTATATAATTAGTCATCTCAGACAAGGAATGATCGCAACCAAACCACACAATCAATCCATGAATGGAAAACACAAGAAAAGAAAATATGTTGCTGTGTTCGCTAACCTTCGCCTGACGAAGCCCCCACCGAATGCTCGCTGCCATTCGCCTGGCGAACTTGCCAGCGAAGCCAAACAGAAGCTACTGCCATAGGTTTTCTACCACGTTCACTGGGATTCGCCTGGCGAACCCCTTCGCTACCACCTTCTCTTGGCAAACTTGCCAGCGAAGGCTAAACTCAGCCACTGCTAAGGTTCGCTGCCCATTCGCTGGGCTTCGCCTGGCGAACCTTCGCCATCACTCGCCTGGCGAATGCTGGAGAACCTGCGTAAACCAGAAAAACTCAGTTGTACCAAAATCATCCAAACCTCAAGAATCGACCGATTTAATCCAAATCAGTTCCAGTAGCACAACCCACTCATCACCCGACTATACTACACCGTCTATTCCAAATTCTAACCGATAAAACTCAATTTCTACCGATTAAATCAACTTCCGACCTAGAAATGGAAACATAGAAAACAATCCAATACATCCAAACTAGCACATACATGATTACATACATTATCAAGATGATAAAACTTCTCACCCTTACCTGATTAACCGCAAGCTAGGGTTTGATCTTGATGTTTCCCAAAGTTTCCTCTTCTTTCTCTCCTCTTTCTCTTCTCCTTCTTTCTTTCTCTTTTCTTTCCTTCCTTTCTTACTATCTTTCTTTCTCTTCTATTTCCTCTTTAATATCTTCCTATTATTTTTTTCCAAAACATCTACTAACTCAATATCTCATAAAATATCCAACTTATCATTAAATAGGAAATGTCCAAAATACCCTCCAACTATTTTCTCCGAAAACTCCCAAAATCGGGTAAAATAGAACAATATGTAAACATAACATATTTCCACGAAAATTCCACATCAAAATAATATTCGCCTAATTAAAATCAAAAAGGACTTAACGAAAAATGGATAATCAAAATCGGGGCGTTACAATTCTCCCCCACTTAGGAATTTTCGTCCTCGAAAATATCACCTGATCCAAAACAACTCTGGATGCGATACACGCGTCTTACTCTCCAATTCCAAAGTCGTACACGATCGCACGCATGCACACTTCATACCGCAATCATAGTTATGCCATGTGGCTCCTATAAAACCGTCGATCCGCCACAATCTTCATTGGAGATTATGGGTACACCGCTTATACCCCACCAGGAATAACATCTCGGTCATTCTACCCCGGTGATCATCTCACTAGGAATGACACATAGTCATTCTACCCCAGTGATTACAACTATACCGCTTATACCTCATTAGGAACGACATACTAGTCATTCTACCCCCAATGAGATCGAATCCTGGGCATGTACATATTCCAATATCATCATGTTTAAGTTTCCCCTCTTATCATCATCAAATCCACGGACTTCAAATCCAATTTCTCTTTCCGGCGGTACATCCTTAACATCCTTCCAGAAACATCTCTGAAAAGTCACACACCACTGGGAACACATCCAGTTCAGCCTTACTCTCCGCCGACAATGATGCAAACAACTGAACACTTGAGTTCCGTCCTCCAAAAGTTTCTTCAACTCTTTCGGGAATAAGAAACGCTCATCCTTTCCATCTTTCAAAGGAGAAATCCTTGCCAATAAGAAATAACAATCCACACTAACTCTATCATACTGCAATCAGCTTATACCCAAGATTACATATAATCTTTCTAATGGTAAACATACTAAGTCCATGATAGAACCCTTACCACACATGGTCAAAGGACACTTAAACACACTAAAGACGTAGTTACCGACCCCGAAGCGGGCGTCTCAATAACCATACCACCCTCACAAGAATACAACACAATTCCAAACGCTTAGCGTCCTCAAAAGAAAAGAACGAATGAGTCGTTCCAGTATCAATAATAGCAACTAAAGGCATATTATTAATAAAGCACATACCTCAAATCAAACAATCCGCATTAGTAGTGTCTGATCCTGCCAATGCAAATATTTTTCCACTTGTTGGAGCTTGCTCAGGTTTAGGACACTTAGCACTGATGTGACCTTCTTCTCCACAATTATAGCACTTCACCACACCCTTTCTACAATCCGTAGCATCATGCCCAATAACTCCGCAGTTAGAGCACTTAACTTTGGGCTTTCCACACAGAAAAGACTTATGACCCATCTCACCACACTTGTAGCATTTAATGGATCCAGAACTCCCTCCTCCAGGCCTCTTAACAAAGTTCTCCCTATGCTTTCCCTTATCAGCAAGCGTCACATAAGGTCCACTTCTTACCTGTTGCCTTTCTTTCTCCTCCTTCAAACTCTTGTAGTGAGTAGAACAAGTTTTACTATCCTCTTCAAAAATTCGACAACATTCGGTCAAGTCCGAAAATCTCCTTATCCTCTGATAGTCCACCGCTTGCTTGATCTCAGGACGCAAGTCGTTCTCATACTTAACACACTTAGAAAATTCCGCCGTCACCGCGTCATAGTGAGGATGAAATTTTACTAACTCTGTGAACTTAGCCGTGTAGTCTACCACAGACATATTGCCTTGTTTCAACTCCAGAAATTCCATTTCTTTTCTCCCCTTTACACTCTCAGGATAGTACTTCCTCAGAAATTCAGCACGAAATAAATCCCAAGTTATTTCCTCATTATTAACTTCAAGAATTTGCCTCATACCGACCCACCAGTCATCGGCTTCTTCTCTCAGCATGTGAGCCCCAAGTCTCACCTTGTTCCCTTTGGTACAATTCATAACTCTAAAGATCCTCTCGATCTCCTTTAACCAAATTTGAGCACCGTCCGGATTAAACCTTCCCTTGAATACCGGCGGCTGATTCTTTCTAAACTCATCATTAGCGTTCACATTTGGCGCACCCTGCACCGCCCTAGCCATTGCTTCCAATGCAGCAGCCATCGCATTGTCATTACAACCAGCCATATTATGATTATTCCCAAAAATAACAACAAGGTTAAACAACCGTTCAACCAACAAACAACGAGACAGACACAACTGACTCAACACTGGCTCTGATACCACTTAATGTAACACCCCCTTTCTATACTCCCAAATAATACAAATAATCATACAGGCATAATTCAAAATTTCATCAGAGTACATTTATATCACAGCATAAAAGGAGCATATCACATTATACCAAAAATTCAACACATACAACACCTGCTCAACAGATATGCAACATCGGGGCAACACCCACAAGAAAATGTTTAGAACAAAGGCGGAAACATCCTAATATTTCATAATCTCCAAAAACATGTATTCACATATACAATTATCATTCACTATGTTTACAAAAAATATCATCAGCAGATACATACATAGGTGTATCACAAAAGAATTAAAATAATCCCTAACTACCCGGTGCCACATATCAGAGCCAACCGACCAAAAAGACTGAAGCCACACTTCACAAAAGATCTCCAGCAATCTAATATGCAATGCCTCACAGAGCATTATAAAACAGCAGAAGGGTGAGAAACGATATCATAATACATAATGCATATAAACATATATACATATACATATAACATCCAACATCGTTCGCGTTCTCACCACAACTCATCTCACTACACTGCACATCGCAATGTATTCACAAATATCTATTTACAAATAGAACACTAAGCATATACAATTTGCATCATCAATGTTTATATTAATTCATAAACAGACACACATATACAGATATACTCACTCATACATGTATCTTCAAGCATTCCATTCATGTCAATTATCAACAATTTACATAAACATCTACAATCATGTTTATTCATCATACATCATGCAAAGATGATAAATGCAAATCATAGAGGCCAACTCGCTACTCTACGCAAATGTAATACGATACCGACTTAATCGTCCATCAGATTCTCCTAAGAATCAATTCACTCACGCCCCTCACGGGTACACTATAACTCATGAGATTCTCCTAGAGATCACATCGTTCATCAGATTCTCCAAGGAATCACATCACTCATCAGATTCTCCGAGGAATCACATCGTTCATCAGATTCTCCAAGGAATCACATCACTCATCAGATTCTCCGAGGAATCACATCGTTCATCAGATTCTCCAAGGAATCACATCACTCATCAGATTCTCCGAGGAATCACATTGTTCATCAGATTCTCCAAGGAATCACATCACTCATCAGATTCTCCGAGGAATCACATCGTTCATCAGATTTTCCAAGGAATCACATCACTCATCGGACTCTCCTAGGAATCCTATCACTCATCAGACTCTCCTAGGAATCAAGAGCACAAGAATGTACTTCATGATGCTCCACATGCAAAATGACTCCATACACTTCTTGAAATGCATACATGTTTACAAACATACTCATGCATTCTTCACATTCATCGCATATATTCATTATGCATTCACAATATATATATATACATATCACAATACATATATACATATTCATCATTCGATCTCAACATGCATTTCTATTCAATTCAAGTAAATGCACCAAATTGCCAAACGGCCACATTCCACACTTCACAAATCACAAACTAGGATTCACGCCATACGGCTACCCACAGCAAACATAACAGTATATAATTAGTCATCTCAGACAAGGAATGATCGCAACCAAACCACACAACCAATCCACGAATGGAAAACATAAGAAAAGAAAATATGTTGCTGTGTTCACTAACCTTCGCCTGGCGAAGCCCCCAGCGAATGCTCGCTGCCATTCGCCTGGCGAACTTGCCAGCGAAGCCAAACAAAAGCTACTGCCATAGGTTTGCTACCACGTTCGCTGGGATTCGCCTGGAGAACCCCTTCGCTACCACCTTCTCCTGGCAAACTTGCCAGCGAAGGCTAAACTCAGCCACTGCCAAGGTTCGCTGCCTATTCGCTGGGCTTCGCCTAGTGAACCTTCGCCATCACTCGCCTGGCGAATGCTGGCGAACCTGCGAAAACCAGAAAAACTCAGCTGTACCAAAAGCATCCAAACCTCAAGAATCGACCGATTTAATCCAAATCATTTCCAGTAGCACAGCCCACTCATCACCCGACTATACTACACCGTCTATTCCAAATTCTAACCGATAAAACTCAGTTTCTACCGATTAAATCAACTTCCGACCTAGAAATGGAAACATAGAAAACAATCCAATACATCCAAACTAGCACATACATGATTACATACATTATCAAGATGATAAAACTTCTCACCCTTACCTGATTAACCGCAAGCTAGGGTTTGATCTTGATGTTTCCCAAAGTTTCCTCTTTTTTCTCTCCTCTTTCTCTTCTCCTTCTTTCTTTCTCTTTTCTTTCCTTCCTTTCTTACTATCTTTCTTTCTCTTCTATTTCCTCTTTAATATCTTCCTATTATTTTTTTCCAAAACATCTACTAACTCAATATCTCATAAAATATCCAGCTTATCATTAAATAGGAAATATCCAAAATACCCTCCAACTATTTTCTCTGAAAACTCCCAAAATCGGGTAAAATAGAACAATATGTAAACATAACATATTTCCACGAAAATTCCACATCAAAATAATATTCACCCAATTAAAATCAAAAAGGACTTAACGAAAAATGGATAATCAAAATCGGGGCGTTACAATTCTCCCCCACTTAGGAATTCTCGCCCTCGAAAATATCACATGATCCAAAACAACTCTGGATGCGATACACGCATCTTACTCTCCAATTCCAAAGTCGTACACGATCACACGCATGCACACTTCATACCGCAATCATAGTTATGCCATGTGGCTCCTATAAAACCCTCGATCTGCCACAATCTCCATTGGAGATTATGGGTACACCGTTTATACCCCACCACGAATAACATCTCGGTCATTCTACCCCGGTGATCATCTCACTAGGAACGACACATAGTCATTCTACCCCAGTTATTACAACTATACCGCTTATACCTCATTAGGAACGACATACTAGTCATTCTACCCCAATGAGATCGAATCTTGGGCATGTACATATTTCAATATCATCATCTTGAAGTCTCCCCTCTTATCATCATCAAATCTACGGACTTCAAATCCAATTTCTCTTTCCGGTGGTACATCCTTAACATCCTTCCAGAAACATCTCTGAAAAGTCACGCACCATTGGGAACACATCCAGTTCAGCCTTGCTCTCCGCCGACAATGATGCAAACAACTGAACACTTGAGTTCCGTCCCCCAAAAGTTTCTTCAACTCTTTCGGGAATAAGAAATGCTCATCCTTTCCATCTTTCAAAGGAGAAATCCTTGCCAAAGGGAAATAACAATCCACACTAACTCTATCATACTGCAATCAGCTCATACCCAAGATTACATATAATCTTTCTAATGGTAAACATACTAAGTCCATGATAGAACCCTTACCACACATGGTAAAAGGACACTTAAACACACTAAAGACGTAGTTACCGACCCCGAAGCGGGCGTCTCAATAACCATACCACCCTCACAAGAATACAACACAATTCCAAACGCTTAGCGTCCTCAAAAGAAAAGAACGAATGAGTTGTTCCGGTATCAATAATAGCAACTAAAGGCATATTATTAATAAAGCACATACCTCAAATCAAATGATCCGCATTAGTAGTGTCTGATCCTGCCAATGCAAATACTTTTCCACTTGTTGGAGCTTGCTTAGGTTTAGGATACTTAGCACTGATGTGACCTTCTTCTCCACAATTGTAGCACTTCACCACACCCTTTCTACAATCCGTAGCATCATGCCCAATAAATCCGCAGTTAGAGCACTTAACTTTGGGCTTTCCACACATAGAAGAATTATGACCCATCTAACCACACTTGTAGCATTTAATGGATCCAGAACTCCCTCCTCCAGGCCTCTTAACAAAGTTTTCCCTATGCTTGCCCTTATCAGTAGGCGTCACATAAGGTTCACTCCTTACCTGTTGCCTTTCTTTCTCCTCCTTCAAACTCTTGTAGTGAGTAGAACGAGTTTTACTATCCTCTTCAAAAATTCGACAACATTCGGTCAAGTCCGAAAATCTCCTTATCTTGTGGAGAAATGATATAAAGATTGTGGCAATCAAGGATTGGGGAAACTGAAGGTGTTCATGAGCAGAAGCAATTGAAGATCCAGGCAACCCTTTTATCTTTTAATGTTCAGTCTAATTGTAGATTTTATTTTATATTATGAGTAGCTAAACCCCCCAATGCTAGGGGGTGTCTCTGAATTGACTCTGTAATGACCTTGTTTTCTTTGAATTATTGATTTCACTGCTTTCTAATCATCATTGTTATTATATAATGTTCTTAAGGTTTTTCTTATCTGACAAATAAGGATTTAATTTACGGTTAACTTTAGGTTTGGAAAAATGATCGTTAACGCTTTTATACGATAATACTATAGTAGATATTGCCTAGGAATGGGGATACCCTATAGTAACCGTAATGTTTTAGATAAAATAAATTACTTGGTATTGTTCCTATACTGCCAAGGAATTGGGGTATAGGGAGAATACCAAAGGGTTTTCTGCTAAGGAATTAGAGTAAACTAATCTTTAAAACCGGTACCGATTGAATTGAGCAGTGATTTCTGAAAACTAAGGATTAAGGTTATTACAAGGCTTTTCATACACCCTACCATAACATGCTCCTCATAATTGTCTAAAACCTTTATTTTACTGCTTTTTCCTTCTGGCCTTTATAATTTTAAAGCAACAAACCAAAACCCCTTTGACTTTTTGTTCAATTGCATTATTATAGAACTTATATTCAGACACAATCTGCGAGATCGATATTCGAGGAATTCCCCCTTATTACTATATCGGTAAAAATAGTACACTTGCTATTTTTCCGGTCAGTAAGCAGAAGGCTTCAGATGGGAAGAAGATAAGTGGGGGAGAAGCTCCCGCTTCTGTTAAGTGTTACAGGTGTGGCGAGCAAGGTTACCATGTTGATGGTTGCAACAATAATGTGTTGATATGTTACAGATGTGGTAAGAGAGGTCATCGAGCCACTGATTGTAAGAATGAGGGTCCGACTTATTTCAATTATGGTGAACAGGGTCACATCAGTACCCAATGCCAGAAGTTGAAGAAGACTGCTACTGCTGCTCATATTAATGGTAGAGTGTCTGCCTTGAGCAATTCAGAAGTCCCTAAGAAGGATAACCTGATTCGAGGTACTTATTTTATTAACAATACTGAGTTGGTTGCTATTATTGATACTGATGCTACTCACTCGTTTATTTCGCTTGAATTTGCTACTATGTTAGGTTTGAAATTGTCTGATATGAATGGTAGTATGGTGATAGAAACTCCTGCTAATGGTTCTGTTACTACTACTTTTGTGTGTTCGGGTTGTCCTTTAACTATTTTTGGGAAGAGTTTCGTGATGGATTTGGTGTGCTTACCCTTGCACCAAATTGATGTTATCCTTGGAATGAACTGTTTGGAGTTCAACTATGTTATATCAACTGCTATAATAATACTATGAGATTTCCTGAGTTTAGTGATGATGGAGAAATGATGTTTTTGTCTGCTAAGCAAGTGGATGAACTTCTAGAAGATGAAGCCTTGATGTTTACAATGTTTACATCATTGCAAGTTGACCGTGAAATTACAAGTGTTCAATTAACTGTTATTTGTGAATTCCCAGATGTATTTCCACACGACGTAAGTGATTTCCCCCCAGAGCGTGAAGTCGAGTTTGTGGTGGAATTGATACCAGGTACGAGTCTAGTGTCAATGGCTCCTTACCGGATGTCAGCTTCTGAGTTAAGTGAATTGAAGAAAAAATTGGAAGAATTGCTTGAGAAGAAGTTTGTTCGACCGAGTGTTTCTCTGTGGGGTGCTCCTGTGTTGTTAGTTAAGAAGAAAGACCGTAGTGGGTGCTTGTGTGTTTAGCAATATTGATCTGAGGTCTGGTTATCATCAAATTTATGTTAAGTCATATGATATTCCGAAGACAGCTTTTAGGACGAGGTATTATCATTACGAATACACTGTGATGTTGTTTGGTGTATCCAATGCACCAGATGCATTTATGGAGTATATGAGTCGAATTTTTCATGAGTATTTGGATAAGTTTGTTGTGGTTTTCATTGATGATATTTTGATATACTCGAAATCTAAAGAAGAGCATGCTGAGCATTTGCATACGGTGTTGCAAGTGTTGAAAGAGAAGAAGTTATATACAAAACTGTCGAAATGTGAGTTTTGGTTGAAGAAAGTGAGTTTCCTTGGCTATGTGATATCGAGTGGTGGAATTGTTGTGGATCCTTCTAAGATTGATGTTGTGTTATAGTGGGAGACTCCAAAGTCTGCTACAGAAATACGAAGTTTTCTTGGGTTGGCAGGTTATTATCGCAAGTTTATCGAAGGTTTTTCTAAGTTGGCATTACCTTTGACTCACTTGACTCGGAAGGGTCAAGCTTATATGTGGGATGTTGCATGTGAATAGAGTTTTGTGGAATTGAAGAAGAAGTTGACGACCACTCCAGTATTGATCTTGCCTAATTCGAGTGAGTCTTTTGTGGTATGTTATGATGCGTCAAAGATGGGTCTTGGTGGAGTGTTGATGCAGAATGGTTATGTTGTTGCTTATGCTTCCATAAAATCGAGGGTTCATGAAAGGAATTATCCTACGCATGATTTAGAATCGGCAGTTGTAGTGTTCGTGTTAAAATTTTGGAGACATTACCTTTTTGGCTCTAAATTCGAGGTGTTCACTGATCATAAGAGATTAAAGTGCTTATTTGATCATAAGGAGTTGAATATGAGGCAAAGAAGGTGGCTGGAATTATTGAAAGACTATGACTTCGATTTGAGTTACCACCCTGGTAAAACAAATGTGGTAGCTGATGCATTGAGCAGGAAGTCATTGCATATGTCGATGCTTATGGTGAGAGAACTAGAATTAATCGAGCAGTTTAGAGACATGAGTTTATTATGTGAGGAGACTTATGACAGTGTGAAGTTAGGAATGTTGAAACCAACGAGTGGCATTCTCGAAGAAATCAAGGGAGGTCAGAAATCTGATTTGAGATTGGTTCATCAATTGGCCTTGGTTAACCAAGGTAACAGAGGTGAATTCTGAATTGATGAGAATGACGCGATGGGGTTCAGAGATAGAGTGTGTTTTCCAGATGTTCCAGAAATTATGAAGAGTATTCTTGAAGAAGGATATCGAAGTAGGATGAGTATTCATCCCGGTGCTACGAAGATGTATCAGGATTTGCAAAAGTTGTTTTGGTGGCCAGGTATGAAGAGGGATATTGCTGAATTTGTTTATGCCTGTTTAACTTGTCAGAAGTCAAAGGTTGAACATCAGAAGCCTTTGGGTATGACGCAGTTGTTGAATATTCTAGAATAGAAATGAGATAGTATTTCCATGGATTTTGTGTCAGGGTTACCAAAAACTGCGAAGGGGAATGATTCGATTTGGGTGGTTGTGGATAGATTAACTAAATCGACTCATTTCTTACCAATGAAGATTAATCATTCTATGAAAAAGTTAGCTAAGTTGTACATTGAGGAAATTGTGAAATTTCATGGGATACCTTCGAGTATTGTGTCGGATAGAGACCCGAGATTTATGTCGAGGTTTTGGAAAAGTTTGCAAGATGCTTTGGGTACTAATTTGAGGATGAGTTCTGCATATCATTCGCAGATGGATGGTAAGACAAAGAGGACTATCCAGTCTTTGAAGGATTTGCTAAGGGCTTGTATGTTGGACCAAGGAGGATCTTGGGATAGCAACTTGTCGTTGATTGAGTTCACGTACAACAATAGTTTTCATGCTAGTATTGAATGGCACCGTATGAAGCATTGTATAGTAAGAGGTATAAGATTCCATTGTGTTGGTATGAGCCAGGCGAGAGAGTTGTACTCGGACCTGAGATTGTGCAGGAGACGAACGAGAAGATTAAGATGATCCAAGAGAGGATGAGGACTTTGCAGAATCGCTAGAAAGGTTATCATGATAGGAGGAGGAAAGCACTTGAATTCCAAGAGGGAGATCACATGTTTTTGAGAGTTATGTCAGTAACTAGTGTGAGTCAAGCTTTGAAGTCTAGAAAGCTCACTCCGTATTTTATTGGTCTGTATCAGATTATGCAAAGGATAAGAGAAGCCTATAAAATTTCCTAATCTTTGTTGCTTGCGAATCTTCATGATGTGTTTCATGAATCTTAGTTAAGGAAAAATATTCCAGATTTGTCGCATGTGATACAAATGGATGATGTACAGGTGAGAGATAACCTGACTGTTGAAGCATCACCCGTGCAAATTGATGATCGAGAAATGAAACAACTGCAGGGTAAGGATATTACTTTGGTGAAAGTACTATGGGGTGGGCCAGCTAGTGAAAGTTGGACTTGGAAGCGTGAAGATCAGATGAGGGAGTCGTATCCGACTCTGTTTTCTTCAGGTAATTTTCGAGGGCAAAAATTCTTTAAGTGGGGGGAGAGTTGTAATACCCCGATATATATATTTTAATATTTGTTAAAGTATTTGTGATTATCAGTGAATTTTGGTGAATTATTATGCATGGTGTGTTCTTGTTATGTATTGTGGGGTGATGGTGAGATAAAGGAATAATAGGAATATTTAGAAATTAAATAACTAATTAGAATAATTTTAGAGTTAATGATAATAGAATAATATATATTAGGTTATTTAGACAATTATTATTAATTAAAATAAATGAGTGGAAACATCAAGGGCAAGGTGGTCATTATAGAAGTATTAGTGAGGGTAAGTTGGGAAAGGTATATTAGAGGTCCTAAGGGCAAGTTTGACAAAAGGGAAAATAGAAGTGGAGAAGTTCATTCTGAACGATCGTGTTTTGGAGAAACGACACTGAGGAAAAAGGTAGAAGGGGCTAGGGCTATAAGAGATTGTTGTAGAACTCAAGTAAAAGGATCAGAACTAAGAATCTAAGGTATGGTGAGTATTACTTTTCATTATAATTGATATAGGGTTTAGATGTATGTATGTGATTTTGGGGTTTTAGGGAGAATGTAGTAATATGATGGTAATGTGATGATTCATGACGAAATAAGTGATAAATTAATGTTGTAGTGATATTAGGTGATGTATATGATGCCTATTATGAAGTGTTGTTGTTGTATTGTGATATCTTGTGAGTTATGTGCGTTTTTGGATTGAACGATATTGGAATCACAAGAGTTTTGGCGTCTGGACTGTGCAGAAAACGCAACTGCAGAGTTGCTGTTTTTGCGCTTTCGTCGGGCGAAGCTACTTCGCTCAGGAAGTGACGGGCGAAAGGAGAGGCGAAGGAAGGATGAAAAAGAGGTGCTCCTGGAATTTTGTATGGGGAAGGCATTTCGCCTCTACTTCATCGGGCGAGCACGAGCTGACATTTTTTAATTTTACTTTTATTCTGTCTTTCTTTTCTTTCTATTTGTTGTTGTATTGTCTCACATAAAGTGAAATGATTAAGATGATGTATTTCTAATAATGATGCTATGATGGAGTGAACTGATTTTGAGGGATATACTATGACGATTACATGAATGATGATGCAAATTTGACTAGCCGTGGTCGTGTTTATTGTAACATGTTGCATCATGCATTCATAGTATATGTTAGGACTTCGGTCCAGTGACGATGTTAGGACTCCAGTCCATTGGTGGCCTCAATCCCATTGTGTGGATTGAGTGCATTTTATGATGTGCTCCGGTCCTGAGTGGGAATCGATCTTATGGTGGGGATCTTTGGAGGGAGATGACCATGTGTTCATCAAAGTGTTAGTACCACTTGCATGAGTTATTTTGTTGCATTACATACTAAGTGGCATTGCATAACTATGAGTTAATAAATTTTTTGATGAAGTTATGACATAAGTGATGTTTTGACGATGATGATTTATTGATGACGTAATGGCATTGTGAATGACTTAATGAAGTGACAATGTGAGTATGTGTGTGATGTGTGATGGATATATGAAGTATGGATAATTGTTGCTGCAATTACTATATCTATTTCTTATACTTTTGTAATGATTTGTGATTACTCACCCTGCCTGTTTGAATGTTACCTCTACGTGGCTACCATGAAGGTGATCAAGGTTAGCTCGTTGACGCGTGAAGATTTAGCTTTAAAGTCAATTTATCTTATTTATGTGAATTAAGAGGGTCTTTCTCTAATACGTAACATCGGGGTTTGGGAATGTTTGGTTTTCTGAAGTCATTATTGATTTAAGAACATGTTTTTAAGAGTTTGTTACGCGATGATTTGTTTTATGTTGATTTTTAAGATCAAAGGCCTTGAAGTCCTTTGATGAAAATTATGAAGTCATGTTGATACAAAGATTCCGCTGCGAAGTTTTAATTATATGAGTTATTAAGATGATTTTTATAATTATTTGAAACTCGTGTTACGAAATATGATGTGTGATAAGAATATTTTTATGAAGCATGTGACACCCTTGTCGGTGATTTACTCTGATTTAATTATTGATTTATGCGCTAAATTATTCGTTGGGTTTAGAAGAATGAGTCGACCCACACGCATTATATACTGACCCACAAATACCTATGTATCGATACATTGGAGGCATATGTTTTATTTAAAAAATCTTTCAGTATGTATCGACTCATAGGTTGGATATATCGACCCATGGACTCGTTTTTCATGAGAAATCATATTTTTGACTTGTAATAGCCTATCTAACCTAATTTTAAGTATCAACTCATAGGTTGGGTGTATCGACCCATAGAATTGGTCTTGTCATTATTAGAAAAAAGTGGGGAAGTTTTGTAATTTATGAACAATAAATTTCCATGAGTATGTTTCAAATGACAAGAAAAAAGAAAGTGGCATTCACATTAAAAAAGCCTTTATAAAAATCTATGTTCATTAACTGAACAAAAAGACAAAAGAGGATAAAGTGCCACATGGACAAGTGTGGTGGTCCCAAATATTACACCACTTGTCTCCTCCATACACCCCCTTGCCGGTGTCGCCACTAGCTCCGGCTCTAGGACCGAGGCTGAGGGAGTGGGCGTAGAGGCGCTAGTGGCAGCTTGTAGGCGACACTTAAGCACTTAGGCACGATGCATTGAAGAAATCAGGTTACTCGTGGCGTTATACGGTGGCGCTCCAACGACCAGTTGAAGGCCGACGTATGGTAAATGGTTGTTGCTCTTGTTTTTTATTGTTTCTTGAGTTTGAATTTTGAATTCGAAAATATGAAACACTTTAAAGTGTTGCAGAATGAAAATATGCAACTCTTGAAAAACGTTGTTGTAGGCGAAACAACACAACTTTTGGTAAAAGTGTTGCTGAAAGGTTGTTGTTTCATTAAGAGTCACAACCTTGTGAGACAACACATACATGACCCATAAATAAATCATTCCAAATTCAAAATCACATCATAACAACACATATCCTCTACAGAAAAATTCAAGATTTTCTTCTCTACATTTGAGTTTTCATTCGTCTTGTGCATACAAGAATATATGTTGAAATATTCTAAGTATTCATACATAGAAACTCTAAGACATTTGATATTCTTTAAAATAATATAAAAAAATGATATGTTTATTATCAGTCTGAATCCATTCAATCTAAAAAATTTATCTAACAATATCGAGGATGATATGTTTACTCTTTTGTGTGTTCAATTGAAAATAAATAAATTACACATGATTGATAATTGAAAATATGTAAGTGTCATGGTTAAAATTTATAGACAATACTGTGTTTTTGTAATTTAAATTACCTTTGTATATAGTTATAGACTCTTTTGTATTTGCTTAATTTAGACATTTTATGTTGTATGCTTAATCTTTTAACTTTAAAAAAAACTGAAGGAATGTTTTTGTGTGAGGATTAAAATCTAATATCTAACTATTAAAAACAATGCTTACTAAATATCAATTATACCCTTCTAATTAAATTCTTAATTTAACTAAGGACTAATTGCACTATTGCTATTGCTGCAATATTAGAGCTTTGATGTAACACCCCCTTTCTATGCCCCCAAATAATACAATTAATCATTTAGGCATAAATTTAAAATTTCATCAGAGTACATTTGTAACATGGCATAAAAGGGAAGTATCACATTATCATAAAAATTCCAACACATACAGCACCTGCTCAACAGATATGCAACAACGGGATAACACCCACAAGAAATATTTAGAACCAAGGCGGAAATATCCAAATATTTCATAATTCACCAAACATGTATTCACATATACAGTTATCATTCATCATGTTTTACAAAACATATCAACAACATATACATACTCAGATGTATCACAAGAGAATCAAAATAAATCCTATTCTACCCGGTGCTACATATCAGAGCCGACCGACCAAAAAGGGAAGAAGCCACGCTTCACAAAATACCTCCAGCAATCTAGTCTGCAATGCCTCATAGAGCATTAAAAGAAACAACAGAAGGGTGAGAAACGATATCATAACAACAATGCATAAAAACATATATATATATATACATAATACCCAATATACGTCTTTCGCATTCTCACCGCAACTCACCTCGCCATACCGTACATCGCAATGTATTCACATTATATATTTACAAATAGAACATCATGCATATACAATATGCGTCAACGATGTTTATATCGATTCATGAACACACAAAACATACATATTCATATATTCACACATACATGTGTCTTCAAGCATACCAATCATGCCAATCATCAACAATTCATATAAACATTTACAATTATGTTCATTCACCATACACCATGCAGGATGTCAACATGCAACTCATAAAGACTGACACACGACTCTATGCAGATGCAAATGCGGTACCGACTCATTTCAGCAGGTTCAATTGAAGAACCAAATAACCATCGCTCACACCCCACATGGGCACACGAGGTTCTGCAGATTCTACGCGGAATCAAAATAACCATCGTAATATACGAGGTTCTGCAAATCCACCGAGGGATCAATAATTAACCATCGCTCACACCCCACAAGGGCACACGAGGTTCTGCAGATTCACCGAGGAATCAATAATTAACCATCGCTCACACCCCACAAGGGCACACGAGGTTCTACAGATTCACCGAGGAATCAATCGACACAAGAATGCATACCATGATGCTTCACATGCAACATGACTCATGACACTCTTGAAATGCACACATGTTTACAAACATACTCATGCATTCTACACATTCATACAAACATCATAGATTTTTAGTCAGGCTAAACAATGCACATAATTGCCCAAGCTGCCACAATTCATAATCTAGGATTCACGCCATACGGCTACCCACAGCACAACACAACCCAGCATATAACTACTAAATCAAAGAAGGGTCGATCGCAACCGAAACCCCAAGCCACGACAGCACCCAGCAACAGGGAAATCCATCCTGCTACGTTCGCTACACGCTCGCCTAGCGAGCTGCTAGCGAGCGTTCGCTACCTCCTCGCGCTAGCAAACTGCTAGCGAGCCAGCACAGAGGCTACAAACCTCGTTCGCTACGCCGTTCGCCACAGCAAACCTCCAGCGAGCTCCTCGCTACTCCCTTCGCTGCCAGCGAGGGACATTAAAACCATTCTGTCCCAAGTCTGGGACCGTTCGCTGCGCACTCGCTTAGCGAACTACCAGCGACCATTCGCGACCTGCTCGCCTAGCGAACTGCTAGCGAGCGTCTGCGATTTCCACTTCTCCCCGCTGTTCAGAATCTAAAACCACCGATAAAATCACCCGATGAACTCCAACTCATATCCCGCAGCCTTAGTCTAACATATATCGACTAATCTATGTCATCTAATCACGATTCTAACCGTTAGACAACGATTTCTATCAATTAAACCAAATTCAACCTAAGATGGAAAGTGTAGAAAAACTACCAACAATCCAACAAAATCATACATGATTATACACATTGATAGAATAATAAAGTTTCACACCCTTACCCGAACAATTGAAAGCTTTGGTGATGATTTCTTGAAGTTCTAGGTTTTTCCTCTTCTTTCTCTCCTCTTTCTCTTCTCTTCCTTTCTTTCCTTTGTTTTTCTATCTCTCTTCCTAACTTTCTCTTTTTCTCTCATATACTCATATTCTCTTTTCTTTCCTCTCAAATTCTTTCCACACACTAATTAATCAATTCCCATAAAATATCCACTTAACATAATTACTAATGCCCAAAATACCCTCCGGTCTATTTTTACCCGATACTCTCAAAGCAGGCAAAAATAGCACAATATGCACAAATAACATATTAACACACAATTCCACATTTAAAAATAATAATTCAATTAATTAAATCAGAAAGGACTCAAAATAAAGGAAATTCAGGATCGGGGCGTTACAACTCTCCCCCGCTTAGGAATTTTCGTCCTCGAAAATATTACTTGATTCGAACAGCTCAGGATGCGACTCACGCATCTTACTCTCCAATTCCCAAGTCATATTGCCTTCCGCAGCACCTCCCCATGCTAATTTTACAAGCGAAATATCCTTGCCTCTTAGGTTCTTAACTTCGCGGTCCAAAATCATAACCGGTAAAACCTCAACCGTAAGATTATCTCTTACCTCCACCTCATCCATAGGAATCATATGTGACGGATCCGGAACATACTTCCGAAGTTGCGAAACATGGAACACATCATGCAAATTCGAAATACTCGGAGGCAACACCACACGATAAGCCACCGCACCAACTCGTGCAATAATTTGATACGGACCAATAAAACAAGAAGTCAACTTCTTCGACTTCAAAGCACGACCCACACCCGTAACCGGTGTAACTCTCAAAAACACATGGTCACCTTCTTGAAATTCAAGATCCTTCCTTCTCTTGTCATGATAACTCTTTTGCCTATTCTGGGAAGCTTTCATCTTCTCCCGAATCAACTTCACCTTCTCCGTCGTTTGTTGTACCATTTCCGGTCCAACTACCGATCTCTCTCCGGTTTCATGCCAACACAAAGGTGTTCGACATCTCCGACCATACAAAGCTTCAAATGGTGCCATACCAATACTTGCATGAAAACTGTTGTTGTAAGTGAATTCAATCAATGCCAAAAAGCTATCCCAAACACCACCTTGCTCGAGCACACAAGCACGCAACAAGTCTTCTAACGATTGAATCGTCCTCTCAGTTTGGCCATCCGTCTGCGGATGATACGCCGAACTCAATCTCAACTTAGAACCTAAAGCCTTTTGCAAACCTTCCCAAAATCTCGAAGTAAATCTAGGATCTCTATCCGACACGATACTCTTGGGAACTCCATGCAACTTCACAATCACCCGAACATAAATCTCGGCTAACTTTTCCAAAGGATAACTAATATCAATCGGAATAAAGTGAGCAGATTTAGTAAGCCTATCAACAATCACCCAAATAGCATTGTGACCTCTTTGCATATTTGGTAAACCCGTAACAAAATCCATTGATATACTATCCCATTTCCATTCCGGAATATCCAACGGTTGCATCAAACCACTAGGCTTCTGATGTTCCACTTTAGACTTCTGGCAAGTCAAACACGAATACACAAATCGAGCTACATCCCTCTTCAATCCGGACCACCAAAAGATTTTCTTCAAATCTTGATACATCTTATTCGCACCCGGGTGAATACTCAATTTACTCCGGTGCCCTTCCTCCAATATCGTCTTTCTCAAATCCACATCGTCGGGAATACAAATACGACCACGGAATCTCAAAACTCCAAAATTATCAACCTTAAAGTCCTCACTCTCATTCATCATCAAATCCACAAATTTCAAATCCAACTTTTGCTTTTCACGAACGGTAGCTAGAAAATCATTCGTAACATACAACATACTGTTGGTGTAAGCCCTAGAGGCCAATACTTTTTGGTACTTGTATCGGATTATTCGTTTAATAATAAAAGGCATTTCTTTATTATGTTTGTCTTTCAGAATAATAAAGTCCCTAGAATAGTTAGTTTGTTTAATGAAATGTTAAGTGTGACTTAATCATGAGATCCCATTAAACATAAAGACATTATTCTTAAAATATTCGTAGTCAAGCTTTATTGCAAAGTGGGATAACATTAAAAGCATTGAGACTATTATGAAGATAGACTGATGATCACATCTCATGGATCATGGATAAAGAGTTATCAAGTCTTGACATAGGTATAAATATTAGGAGTAATATTTATACCGGATTGACCCGCTATGAGAATACTACATAGTATGTTATGCAAAGTGTCATAAGTTATTCTCATGGTGATAATGGTGTATTACCACCCTTCGACCTGAAACCACTATTGACCCTAGATGTAGAGTCGGGTGCTTTATTGCTGATCAAACATTATCCGTAACTGGATGATCATAAAGACAGTTGATGGGCACTCCACGAAGCATGCTGAGGGACATGAGTGTCCTAGATGGAATTTGCCAATCCTGCATAACAGGAGAAATGTCTAAGGGCCCAATATTGAACTGGACAAGGATGACACAGTGTATGCCTTGTGTTCAATATAGACATAGGGGCAAAAGGGTAATTGTACAAACATATATTATCACGAAAAAGGTTTTGTCAGATCACATGACATTTTCGTGACTTGGGTAGCAGTGATGTGTTGCTAGATACCGCTTACTGTTTATTATGTTAAATATATAATTTAATATAATTACCAACGTTACGAAATCCTACAGGGTCACACACATAAGGACAGTTTGATGAGAGATAGAGAAATCAAAGGAACACCGTAAGGTACGGTGCACTTAAGTGAAAAATAGAAATTCGGATAATATAATAATAATTATTGTTATTTTATAATGGTTATAAAATAATAATAAAATAAATATATTTATTATAATAATAGTTATTATAATAATATATAATATTATTATGGATCATGTGAATTGGGTTTTTAGCCCGCAGCCCACAAGAGAGTCTATAAAAGGAACCCTTGTGATGAAGCTTTCACTTGATGCAATTTCGTTTTTGATTCTCTTTTCTCACTCAAATAATTCCGTTCGTAAGCAGCTAGCACTGTGACCGGAAGCTGTTCGTGTGGACTGAGTAGAGGCGTTGCACTTCATCAACGCTTGTGATCGCTGCATCAAAGATCTGAATCGCCACAAAGAGGTAACGATTCTATCACTGACCATGCTCATTCGTAAGGATCACTAAAGGAAATTTTGTTTTCCGCTGCGTTTAGATCGCAATTTTCCTTCACATACCAAGTTTTACACTTCTTGGCGTCATTTCACAAACCAAACTCAAATCTCTAAAACTCTCCAAAAGTTCCCATTCTCTTACCATCAATGTAGACATATGCACTAACTTCCGGCTCAAGGCATCGGCTACAACATTTGCCTTACCCGGATGGTAATTCAAACCAAAATCATAATCCTTCAAAAACTCTAACCATCTCCTTTGCCTCATATTCAATTCCTTTTGCTCAAATAAATACTTCAAACTCTTGTGGTCGCTAAAAACTTCAAATCTCGCACCATAGAGATAGTGTCTCCAAATTTTCAAAACAAAGACCACGGCCGCCAATTCCAAATCGTGCGTGGGATAATTCTTCTCATGCACTCTTAATTGCCTTAAAGCATAAGCCACAACTTTACCGTCTTGCATCAAAACACCACCCAAACCGGACAAAGAAACATCACAATAAACCACAAACGCTTCCGTCGGATTTGGCAAAATCAGAACCGGCGTCGTTGTCAACCGTCTCTTAAGTTCAACAAAACTCTTCTCACAATTAATGTCCCAAACAAAAGTCTTTCCCTTACAAGTCAACTGAGTCAACGGAAGTGCCAACTTCGAAAATCCCTCAATAAACCTCCGATAGTAACCAGCCAAGCCCAAAAAGCTTCGGATCTCCGTAACCGACTTAGGAGCCTCCCATTGCATCACCGCATCAATCTTGGACGAATCAACACAAATACCACTACCAGAAATAACATGCCCAAGAAAACTCACTTTCGATAACCAAAACTCGCACTTGGATAACTTAGCATACAATTGTTTCTCCTTCAATACTTGCAACACAACCCGCAAATGCTCTTCATGCTCTTCTTGGGACTTAGAGTAAATCAAAATGTCGTCAATAAACACAACAACGAAACGATCCAACTGCCCATGAAAGATACGATTCATATATTCCATAAACACACCCGGTGCATTAGAAACTCCGAATGGCATCACAGAAAATTCATAATGACCATACCGTGTCCTAAAAGCCGTCTTCTGAATATCTTCTCCTTTAACACAAATCTGGTGATAACCTGACCTCAAATCAATCTTACTAAAAACACGGGCACCAACCAATTGGTCCATCAAATCATCAATTCTAGGAAGCAGATACTTATTCTTGATAGTCACCTTGTTCAACTGCCGATAATCAATACACAACCGCATGCTCCCATCTTTCTTCTTTACCAACAATACCGATGCACCCCAAGGAGAAACACTCAGCCTAACAAATCTCTTTTCCAATAAATCATTCAATTGTCTCTTCAATTCTACCAACTCCGATACCGACATACGATACGGTGCCATCGAAATCGGTCTAGTATCGGGAACTAGATCAATCGAAAACTCGACTTCCCTTTCTGGCGGTACATCCGTAATGTCCTCCGGAAATACTTCTGGAAAGTCACATACCACTGGAACCAAATCCAATTCAACCTTATTCTCTACCGACAGTGACGCAAACAAACAGAACACTTGAGCTTCATCCGCCAAAAGTTTCTTCAACTCTTTAGTGGATAGAGAACTCTCTTCCTCCTCATCTCCCGAAGATGGAAACCTCACCAACTTGTGATAACAATCAATATGAACTCTATTATACTGCAACCAATTCATACCCAAAATCACATCTAATCCTTCTAATGGCAAACACACCAAGTCCATAATAAAGTCCTTACCATACATGGTCAAGGGACAACTCAAACATACCGAAGACGTAGTTACCAACCCCGAAGCGGGTGTCTCAATAACCATATCACCACCACAAGAAGAAAAACACAAATCCAAACGCTTAGCGCACTCGAACGAAATAAACGAATGAGTCGCTCCGGTACCGATAATAGCAACTAAGGGCATATTATTAATAAAGCATGTACCTTTAATCAACCGATCCGCATTAGTAGTGTCTGCACCCGCTAATGCAAATACCTTCCCGCTTGACGGAGCTTGCTTTGCCTTAGTACACTTCGTACTAATATGGCCAACCTCCCCACAGTTAAAACACTTAATCACATTCCTTCTACATTCAGTTGTAGCATGACCGAGACCACCACAGTTAGCACACTTTTCCCCAGCCTTCTTACACTCAAAAGATTTGTGCCCCTCTTCGCCGCACCTATAGCACTTAACGGGACCAGAACTCCCTCCTCCGGATTTCATGACAAAGTGTTCCCTATGCTTCCCTTTATCAGCAGGCGTCACATAAGGCCCACTCCTTACTGGTTGCTTCCCTCGCCTCTCATTCAAACTCTTATAGTGAGTAGAACGAGCCCTACTATCCTCTTCGAAAATTCTACAGCATTCGGTTAAGTCCAAAAATCTTCGAATCCTCTAATATCCCACAGCTTGCTTGATCTCCGGGCGCAAGCCGTTCTCGTACTTAATACACTTGGAAAATTCCGCCGCCACCGCATCATAGTGAGGATGGAATTTCACCAACTCCGTAAACTTAGCCGTGTAGTCGACCACGAACATGTTCCCTTGTTTCAATTCTAGAAACTCCATCTCCTTCTTTCCCTTCACACTCTCCGGATAATACTTCCTCAAAAATTCAGTGCGGAACAAATCCCAAGTTATTTCCTCATCATCAACCCCAAGAATTTGTCTTATGCCGACCCACCAGTCATCGGCTTCTTCTCTCAGCATGTGAGACCCAAGTCTCACCTTATTCCTCTCAGTGCAATTCATAACTCTGAAGATCCTCTCGACCTCTTTCAGCCAAATCTGAGCACCGTCCGGATCAAACCTTCCTTTGAACACCAGCGGTTGATTCTTTCTAAACTCATCGTTAGCATTCACATTCGGCGCACCCTGCACCGCTCGAGCCATAGCTTCCAATGCCGCAGCCATCGCGTTGTCATTACGACCAGCCATATTCTGATTATTCCCAAAAATAACAACAGGGTCAAACAACCGTTCAACCAACAAAACAGCGAGACAGATACAACTGACTCAACACTGGGCTTTGATACCACTTAATGTAACACCCCCTTTCTATGCCCCCAAATAATACAATTAATCATTTAGGCATAAATTTAAAATTTCATCAGAGTACATTTGTAACATGGCATAAAAGGGAAGTATCACATTATCATAAAAATTCCAACACATACAGCACCTGCTCAACAGATATGCAACAACGGGATAACACCCACAAGAAATATTTAGAACCAAGGCGGAAATATCCAAATATTTCATAATTCACCAAACATGTATTCACATATACAGTTATCATTCATCATGTTTTACAAAACATATCAACAGCAGATACATACTCAGATGTATCACAAGAAAATCAAAATAAATCCTATTCTACCCGGTGCTACATATCAGAGCCGACCGACCAAAAAGGGAAGAAGCCACGCTTCACAAAATACCTCCAGCAATCTAGTCTGCAATGCCTCATAGAGCATTAAAAGAAACAACAGAAGGGTGAGAAACGATATCATAACAACAATGCATAAAAACATATATATATATATATATATATATATATATATATATATATATATATATATATATATATATATATATATATATATATATATATATATATATATATATATATATATATATATATATATATATATATATATATATATATATATATATATATATATATATATATATATATATATATATACATAATACCCAATATACGTCTTTCGCATTCTCACCGCAACTCACCTCGTCATACCGTACATCGCAATGTATTCACATTATATATTTACAAATAGAACATCATGCATATACAATATGCGTCAACGATGTTTATATCGGTTCATGAACACACAAAACATACATATTCATATATTCACACATACATGTGTCTTCAAGCATACCAATCATGCCAATCATCAACAATTCATATAAACATTTACAATTATGTTCATTCACCATACACCATGCAGGATGTCAACATGCAACTCATAGAGACTGACACACGACTCTATGCAGATGCAAATGCGGTACTGACTCATTTCAGCAGGTTCAATTGAAGAACCAAATAACCATCGCTCACACCCCACATGGGCACACGAGGTTCTGCAGATTCTACGCGGAATCAAAATAACCATCATAATATACGAGGTTCTGCAAATCCACCGAGGGATCAACAATTAACCATCGCTCACACCCCACAAGGGCACACGAGGTTCTGCAGATTCACCGAGGAATCAATAATTAACCATCGCTCACACCCCACAAGGGCACACGAGGTTCTGCAGATTCACCGAGGAATCAATCGACACAAGAATGCATACCATGATGCTTCACATGCAACATGACTCATGACACTCTTGAAATGCACACATGTTTACAAACATACTCATGCATTCTACACATTCATACAAACATCATAGATTTTTAGTCAGGCTAAACAATGCACATAATTGCCCAAGCGGCCACAATTCATAATCTAGGATTCACGCCATACGGCTACCCACAGCACAACACAACCCAGCATATAACTACTAAATCAAAGAAGGGTCGATCGCAACCGAAACCCCAAGCCACGACAGCACCCAGCAACAGGGAAATCCATCCTGCTACGTTCGCTACATGCTCGCCTAGCGAGCTGCTAGCGAGCGTTCGCTACCTCCTCGCCTAGCGAACTGCTAGCGAGCCAGCACAGAGGCTACAGACCTCGTTCGCTACGTCGTTCGCCACAGCGAACCTCCAGCGAGCTCCTCGCTACTCCCTTCGCTGCCAGCGAGGGACATTAAAACCATTATGTCCCAAGTCTGGGACCGTTCGCTGCGCACTCGTTTAGCGAACTACCAGTGACCATTCGCGACCTGCTCGCCTAGCGAACTGCTAGCGAGCGTCTGCGATTTCCACTTCTCCCCGCTGTTCAGAATCTAAAACCACCGATAAAATCACCCGATGAACTCCAACTCATATCCCGCAGCCTTAGTCTAACATATATCGACTAATCTACGTCATCTAATCACGATTCTAACCGTTAGACAACGATTTCTATCGATTAAACCAAATTCAACCTAAGATGGAAAGTGTAGAAAAACTACCAACAATCCAAAACAATCCAACAAAATCATACATGATTATACACATTGATAGAATAATAAAGTTTCACACCCTTACCCGAACAATCGAAAGCTTTGGTGATGATTTCTTGAAGTTCTAGGTTTTTCCTCTTCTTTCTCTCCTCTTTCTCTTCTCTTCCTTTCTTTCCTTTGTTTTTCTATCTCTCTTCCTAACTTTCACTTTTTCTCTCATATACTCATATTCTCTTTTCTTTCCTCTCAAATTCTTTCCACACACTAATTAATCAATTCCCATAAAATATCCACTTAACATAATTACTAATGCCCAAAATACCCTCCGGTCTATTTTTACCCGATACTCTCAAAGTAGGCAAAAATAGCACAATATGCACAAATAACATATTAACACACAATTCCACATTTAAAAATAATAATTCAATTAATTAAATCAGAAAGGACTCAAAATAAAGGAAATTCAGGATCGGGGCGTTACATTTGACATTTAATGATGCCGATGTGTCATTATTAGAATTTTTATAACGTTAAAATTAAAATTTTTAGGAAGAAGAAGATGTAAAACCACCACTAATTTTCTAACCATCATTACTATTTTTTACTGCTAATCTCTACTACCTATGCTGAATATTCTCAATGCACTCAACTTTACCCGTTCCCCATACAACTCTCTGCATTCTAAAGATTCAAAAGTCATTTTTTTTAATCAAGAAACATTCCACATCTCTTTTCCTTCCAAGCCAAGTATAACTTTTGCCCCTCCATCCCCAATTGACGTCTCCATGTTCAAATCTATATTTTTCCTCCAAATTATTTTTTCTTTATCTCTATTTTTTTCAAAATTGGATCTATGGTGCAAATCAGAGATGGGGAAGACAGTTGAAGAACTCGAACAACAAGAAATGAGAGGGTTGAAATTGATCCTGCTTCAAATTGATTCTGAGATTTTGTTGATTTAGGTTTTTTTTTCCTGAAATATGTTCTACAGGAGTTCCTTACAAATCGGAGATGGTGTTTAACTTACTGCCATATTTTTCTACTGCTTTTGATGTGGTTTTTTTTGTCATTGTTAAGGTCTGTTTCTTCTGCTGCTAAGTTAGGTTTTATTCTTTCAACTGTTTTGTTTTAGTTAAGCTAAATTGGTTTATTGCTAAATGTCCATGCCTATAACTAATGTTATCATTTGGTCTATTTCTACTGCTATGTGAATTTTTTTCCATTGTTGATCCATTATATTCCGTCCACTAATTTTGGAAACATCATTAAAATCTATGTAGTAGGATAGATGTTCTTATATATGAAATAAATCTACTAAACTTGCTGCTACTGTAGTAGATGGTGGAAATCATATTAAAATTGTTGGTGGTAGAAATGTTGCAGTAGAAGGTATACCAATCAAAGGTTTTGATTGTTAATACATTGAGGTAATTATATGTGTTCTGCAATGCTGATGGAGCCTTTATAGGAACAATTCCTTATTGTGAGATATGCTTAAGTTATCCATATCTTCTTGGGACATGATTGCATTGTGTCTTGCAGGTCGAACATTTGTTACAATGTTGGAGTTGCTTTGATGTTGTTGATTTCAACCACAAAGGATAACTTAAAAAAGAATATGGTGCTCAATGATAATTGGAGTTGCATTGTCTATTTGATGTAAATTTGTCTTCTGGTATATATATGAATTTAGTGTGAACTAGGTAGAATATAATGAAGTAGTTGTGCAAAGTGTGTTGTAAATACGGATTGAAGAGAATGTATATATGACTAAGGTTCAAAAGGTCTGTCATATAAAATAAATGTGTTATTGATAGGTTCTATAATGTCGTAAGTGATTTATTCGTTTTTCTTTTGAAATTGGAGGTTCAATTAATTTTTTTTAATGGTAATAATCAATAATCAATATTTGTGTATATCATACTACAGAAAAAACTACTGTGAAAAAATAAGCATTTGGATGAAGAAGAATTTGGATGAGTATGAAGGGCAAAATTGAAATTATGATTAATTTAGTTTACAATATCATTATTATTAATTTAACAAAATGAAACATTTAGATGGATAGATTATTATTTATAACAAATAGTGAAAAATGATGTTTCAAATTTGTTGATATAACACTAATTTTAAGTTAAAAGTATGAATCAATAAATAAAAATTAACATAAATAAATTTTTAATGTCTTTTTAGTATGCATGTGATAAAATTTTATTAATTGGTTATAAATAACTCAATTATAACATTTTCAGTTGCAAATTTAAACTATTAAACATATAGAATTTTTAAAATCAAAGAGTTTTAATAATTAATCTAATTGTATATTAAATTCCTTTTAGAAAAATATACATTTGATATATATATATATATATATATATATATATATATATATATATATATATATATATATATATATATATATATATATATATATATATATATATATATATATATATATATATATATATATATATATATATATATATATATATATATATATATATATATATATATATATATATATATATATATATATATATATATATATATATATATATATATATATATATATATATATATATATATATATATATATATATACACACACACACAAGTTTTTAAAAAAAGTGACACAATATATAAGCTATATTGTATTATTATAAACAACTATATTATTAAAAAGTATTATAAGTTAAGAAAGTGTTTATTAAAATGCAAATTACAATTATATTATATATATATATATATATATATATATATATATATATATATATATATATATATATATATATATATATATATATATATATATATATATATATATATATATATATATATATATATATATATATATATATATATATATATATATATATATATATATATATATATATATATATATATATATATATATATATATATATATATATATATATATAATTTAACATTCTAATACAATTGCAATTACTAATTCGTTAATTTTTTTAATACCATATTTTTCAAAAAAAAAAAAATCTAAATCTTTATTCATTTTGTTTGAAAAATTAAATGAAATTAAGGTGAATGGTTGGATTTGATTATGATTTAAAGGTGGAATCAAATCTATTTATAATCCTGTTTTTTTAATATTAAACCAAATTGCATTTTTTTTCAAAAACAATCAAAGAGAATTATATGTCATTAAAATATATGTGATTTATATCCGATTGTATTTTATTTTAAAAAATAAAAAAGAATTAAATATTATTATTTTAGTTTGAAAACTGCTTGAGAGGACGAGACCAAAACACATATCAAATTTATACCGGTATTTTTTATTAAAAATGGTTGATTGTACTATTAATTTATTTTTGTCATTTAATTTTTTATTTATTAAAATTCGAGGTTCTTACTTAAAATAAAATATATTTTGTAATTATTTATATTTTTAGAAAAAGGTTAATAAAACAAAACAAAATCAATAGAGATTTTGTAATTTTTTAAAACTTAATAAAATTACTAAAACAAAATAAAATATTTTCAAAAAAAGATACAGGGTAGTCATGAAAAAATAATGATAAATACTAATCATTAATATAAAATAGGGTAGTCTTGAAAAATATAATGACAATTGGTAAAAATTTATTGATACAATTATTTTTATAGACGAAAATAAGTAATAATTATTTTTTGACTCAAAAGAAAAATAATATGTTATATTAAAAAAATATTTTAAATATTTTAATTGATTAATTATTCATTTTGATTGAATAATTAGTTAAAAAATCAAATATTGTTACTTTGCTATAAAATTTAAAGATTGTATACTAATTGTAAACCTCACCACCAACAAAATTGAAACTCACGACGTTATGCTAATCGCTGATTCACTTTCTTATCTAATAAGATTAATATATATATATATATATATATAGTCTTTTAAGTTTTTTTTTATAGAATATTTATTTTACTTTAATCAAATTAACTAGACATTAAAATAATAAATTCAATATTAATCACTAATAGGCGACATTTATTTAAAAACATATATTGTTTATCTTTCTAAAAACATAAAAATAAAATTATTTTGTAATTATTTAGATCCTTATTTGAAATAAGATATATTTTGAAATTATTTAGATTTTTATAAAACGTTAATAAAACAACAAAATTAGTTGAGATTTTATAATTTTTTTAAACTTATAAAATATCTAAAACTTATCAGAATCTTTTCGAATTAACTTTATAACTGTAATCATGAAACTTTAACGATAAAATGGTAATCATGAAAAATTAATGATAAAAAATAAAAATTTATTAATACAATTATTTTTATAAACTGAATAAGTTACTATTGTTTTTTATAAACGAAAATAAGTTACAAATAATTTTATAAACGTAATAAATTCAACTATTTATACAATTATTTGTATAAATGAAAATAAGTTATAAATATTTTTATAAATGAACACGCGGGTTTGATGGGCTTATAAACGGAAAAAAAGTTACCATTATTTTTATAAACAAAAATAAATTACAATTATTTTTATAAAAGGGAATAAATTGCAAATATTTTTATAAAAGAGAAAAATTGAAGTATTAAAACATTTGTTTTCAAAATAATAAATTAAAAATTGCTTCATAAATTAACACACAAGTTCAAGGTGCTTATAAATGGGAAAAGTCTATCATTGATATAAATATTTTCATATAGGAAAATAAGTTATAATATTTTGTTTTAAATGGAAAAACATCTACATGTTGATATAAATATTGTTGAATTTAACAACCAATTAAGTTGATTACGCTTAAAAAAATTTAGAGTGTTAAAAAAGTTAATAGATTTGATAAGTGATATTTTGCAATCTAGTGTCCGACTACAAACGGAATTTCAGAATGTGAGCGTATCGATAAGATACCAACTATAGATCGATTATTTTAATATTAATATATTAAATCTATAAAATATCAACTATAAACTGATTATTTGAATTTTACTTTTCATATATTAAATTAAGTTTGATATATTTACTCATGCTATTATAGGAATGAAAAATTCTATCAAGAAATAATTATTATTGCAGCGACCAGGTAAGATGTTCAAGTCGCATATTTATATTGAATAATATTATTATATATTTTTGAATACCATAAATAAAAAGTCTTAATTTTGTAATTTGTAATTTATATATCTTATTGAACGATGACAGACAGGATTGACGGGTGATTTTTCTAAGGAAGTGTGTGAATACATATACGACCCGTATCCCGATAGATTAAATGTTACAAAGGACATGTTTTATTTTAAATGTTTTTATTTCATAATAACACCATATATCACCAGGCTGACCACTTGTGAATCTCATCTCTGTCAGGCCAATCCAGTAGATCCGTAATGGAAATCACAACTCTCTTTGTAACTTCAACAACACAAACCCAAAAAACTTGATACACAAATTTTCCAAACCAAATCCAACCCTAATTTCTCAACTCTCATCCATCATCTCAGGTATTATTACTCAATCTCTCTCTTCAAACTATTATTTATCACTCATCTCTTGTCTCAATCACCACAAGTTTATTCGAAATTTTACATTTTTATTAGCAGAGCAAAATGGGTAAAGATTAGAGATTAAGTGTTCTCTTATTGCGACTGTGTTTGTCTCATTCAGCATATTGCTAATTACTTTGTTTGTTTTGATACATTTACCTTATTATCTTTGTTTCATAGGATACTAACTTGGTATACCATTATTTACAAATGGACCTCATGATTGTTCTCATGTTTGATTATTTTATGATGCATTGTTCAGTTCCTTTAGTTATTCCAATTTTGCTATCGCTACAGGGATGAAAGGCAAAACTATAGTGTGCTTCTCAAAACAAACAATTACAGCTCAGTTGTAATAGAAGAAACCTGGTCTCTCATCACTTGGTCGGGTGGGAAAGCATATGCAACTATGCACACCACATATTTTCCCTCAACCATATATGGTATTAACTGCAAAGAATCATTCCCTTTATCTTTCAATGGCTACTCAAACCTATGGTATGAAAGATTTGACAAAACCTCGTCATGTCGTGCTTGTTGCGACTGTTGTTGTGCTCTCTCCACCTGTAAAGTACACTTAAAGCCTTCTCTTCTCAATGGGTTGAGTCAGCCCACTCTCCTTCAATTCTCAGCATCTAGGAGGTTTATTTTTAGAGGTGATGACCTTTATTTCTCTCAGGTTCCTTATGGTCTTATTAGAAGCTCTTGCGAGCTTAAGTGTCCTACCAATCACAGAAATGTTTACAATAGAACTAGAAGAAGTAGAATAAAGGAACAATGTTCTTGCTCAGCCTCACAGAAAGGGAGAGAAAATTTCCCTTCATTTTCTTCTCATGATTATTCTGAAATAATTCTCAGTTTTTTGAGTGAGGAAGCAGATAAAGATGCTTCAGGTTTCAAATTGAAGAATGTATCTTCATCCAAAAGAAATGAAATTAACAAGAGAAACAATCTGAGTAGAGCGAAACATTTGAATTTGAGTGAGAAAATAAAAACAAAGGAAAAAGAAAATCTAAAGCAACATGAAGCATCTTCCATAGACTTGACAATAGAGTGTCAAAAACCTGACACTGAATGGGAACCCCTTACAAAAGGTGAAAATTGTAGTAAACAAAGAGTTATGTCTAGTTGTTCATCTTATTACACGCTTTCGTCAGGAGATTTTGAGAGTGACTTGGAAGTGCAACATAATATGGGTTTGGAAGAATTTTCCCTGGGATATGAGAAGAATGAAGTAAACCATATGGAGGGAAAGGTAAAGGCAGAATTCAACAGACAAAATGATGACTCAAAGAAGGTGCATGACGTTTCAAATAAAGAAAGACTTGTATTTGGTGCGGATATTGATTGGAACATAAGAAAGAAGTCCGAAAAAAAGTTGACCGACGGAATTGTTCCAGAGATTAAATTCACTAGAGAGCACCAAGATTTGCATCCAAGAGAATCTACAATACATGAATCTGGTTATAGAAAAGCTTCTATTTCACATAAGAAAGTCCATTGTGATGAAGATAATGCATCTTTTGTAAAGCATTTGGATAAGAAAGCAAACAAGGCGTACATTCAAGTAGGAAACAGAAGAAATCATCAATCTGCATATACACATGAGTCTGGTTGTGATGAAAACGAGTCAACTTTATTATCAGGAAAGAGACTCAGTGGCAGTGAAGGGAACCTTGAAATGTCCAACACACTGTGTAAGCAAACAAGTGAGAGACATGAAAAGTTTGTTGGTTCTACTTCTACCACCAGAAAGGAAAGTTTAAAATCAAAGACATTTGGTGGCAAGGAAGGGAAACTGGAGATATCAGAAACACATTTACAGGAAACAAGTGATAAAAATAAAAACTTCATTGGTTCTTCTTCTACCAAAACAATGGATGTAATAGAGAAAAGTTCCCAAAAATATATAGAAAATTTAAATATTGAAAACACTGAGAGGACCTCTGATGCAAGGACGAAGAGCATGGGAGAAAAAAAGAATTCAGTTCTGAGTTCTTCTCAGCGAGTGGGGTTGCAACACGAAGGAGAGAAGACCATTACACATGATGATGCCAGAAGAAGAAAATCCCAACAATTTTCTGAAGTATCACAAGCTCATGGGAGTCATGTTGAAGATATATCTGTCATGAAGTCTAAAGCTAGTGTGGAGAACAAAGAAGAAAGTTCATACATAAGCTCACATGCAAGGGATTCGTGGCTCCAAACTGATAGAAGGAAAACTCAGAGGGTTCAACATAGAAAAGGATATGAACATGTCAGCATTTTATCAGAAGGCTGTGCCAATGACGAAAAACATGTTTCAAGTTCTCAAATAACTTCCGAGAAAATGAGATTTATTCCAAAAAGTAAATTGGCATCAGCTGTTAAAACTAGAGAAAGTTCTTCTCAAACTAATGAAACTGCCTCAAGAGAGAAATCCAGCTTCCAGGGATCATTAAATTCAGTTTCCGAGGCTGGAAAACAAGTGTTGTTAGCAGAAGGTAATGAAAGGAGTTCTGAAATAAATTTGATCCCTTCTTCCCAAATGGGCAGAGTTTCAGCTCATGTTGAACACACTGCTGGGTTTGCCAGCCCTGATATCTACCTTGAAACTTCAGAAAGCAGCCCTTCTGCTTTGTCTGACAATTTGGGAATAAGTCCTGCTATGCTTTCAGGACCACCATATAGCGGGCCTTCTATTATCATGACTCCAGATGATGCGCTTGGTTCAGCTAATCGTTTTGAGGAATCATCGAAACAGATAGTTGCTGAGTTTGTGGACAGGGTCAGGCACGAAGTCACAACTTCTGAAATACAAGAGATGGAAGTTGCTAGAACAGAGTCGCCCTTTGATTTTGTGGATAATGAAAGGCAACAAGGCACTCAAAATGACTCTCAATTAAAAATTCACAATTCTAGTCATTCCACCGTGCTTTTTGGTGCCAAAGGAATTTCCGATGAAATGTGGGATGTAAAAGAACCATCTGTTGGGCATGGTTTATTAGCTGAAAAAACAGAGATCAACAATGAAACTGCAAAACCAATTGTAAATAGAATTGGAAGGTCCCCATGGAGAATGATTTCTGATATTATTCGATTACGTTGGAATTCACATGCTGGTTCCTCCTCTTCTACTGGAAGATCAGGTGAGAGAAAATCACCAAACAAATCTGACAGTGAGACATGGTTTTCTGGGCAAGAGCATGAGGAAACCGATAAAAGTAATGTGATGAAAGAAACAAGTGTGCTACCGCAAGCCATGACTTCTGATAAATCAAAAGCAAGTGCTCGTTATACCCAAAGTGAGGGAGAGGTGTCTGAGACTAAAATGTTGAAGGACAAAGGAAAACTTATTGAAGTCGGGTCATCTTTTCCAAATAAATTGGAAAGTGGATCAACATCAATAGGTACCTCGTATTCTGATGGAGAGGAATTTTCTATTTCTACTGAAAATGAAAAAGATTTGAAAGTCACTGCTTCTAGCTTTAAAAAAATGGACTCACCAATTCCATTATCTGTTAGAGGAAAACCCATTGCAGGAGAAATTATAAATAGTGGTGGATCCAACATAATCAGAGCTGAATCAGGGGTGCCAATAAAAGAACCCGTTGCTCCTGCGAAGACTGAAATGTCTGGCTCAGAAAAAAAGGATGGAGAGTTCAAACAAAGGAAATTTCAGCGGAAAGGGCAGGTTTTAAGAGATAGATTCGATGACTGGGAAGAAGCCTATAAAGTTGAACTTGAGCAGCGAAGAATTGATGAATTGTTCATGAAAGAAGCACTTTTGGAAGCCAGGAAGGCTGCTGATACTTGGGAAGTTCCTGTTGGTGCTGTTCTTGTGCAGCATGGAAAAATTATTGCCAGAGGATGCAACTTGTAAGGTTCAATGTTTTTGCATTAGTTCATTCTATCCCGTTACCTTAATTTTTGAATTTATACCAAAATATATGTTTCAGAGTAGAAGAGATGCGGGACTCCACAGCCCATGCTGAGATGATCTGTATACGAGAAGCTTCAAAATTTCTCCACTCATGGAGACTGTCAGTAAGTTTTCCTGGTTTTAAGTTCAAGTGTATTTTGATGTTATAACCAAAGTTTAATATTCATTTGATATGTTTCTCTTATATTATTTTTGAACTCGTTAACTTACAAACTAATTATAGTTGCTTAATAGATTTGAAGGATAAGTAATAAGAATGGCTCTAAAGGCATGTTTAGTATATATTTACCAATGAACCTTTTCCCCAAAGGAGCTCTAGAGTTACTTTGAGTCCAAACTAAGATTTGCAGATTCTCAACTTCAAAACCAAACACGAACCCCAATGCCAAATAGAATTGTGTTGGGAGCATTTGTGATGTTGGCAGTGGGATATACTATAGTTTAGAGGCCGCAATAGTGGTGCTGTGTTGCATAACGGCCATGCAATCTTACGGAAGATGTTGTTGTGTATCTGGCTGCCACCCGGCCATCCGATAAACATGATACTCCCTCTGCCCCACAATGAGTGATTAAGTTGACCATTTCAAGCATATTAAAAAAAAAAGTATAAATGAAAGGGAGAGAAGAATGTTTTTATCAAAGTACCCAATATCAAGTATTGAGAGTGATGAAAATAGTAATGATTAAATGGTAGAATTGGAAAAAGAAATTAATTTGCATTGTAAATTAAAATGGGTCATTCATTTTGGAACACTTTTTTTGCAAATGAATCACTCATTTTGGAACGGAGGCATGGTTGTCAAGATCAGGATCTCGATAAAGATAGCTAGGGTATGGAAAAAGCCTAAATTGTAGGATCGTAAGATCCTAACAAATAGACAATTATAGAGAGAACTAGGAAAAATAACCATAACATAAAATTCTCATTTACTTAATCATCAATAGCAAATATTCAATCCAAAAAAAAACATAATTTCCTCAAATATAATATTCTCAACAGCAACTACAAACATAGTGAAAAACTCTTTTGTAAGGAAGGAAGAGGTTTTGGAGTGAAGTGATGGAAAAGATCAGAGGATTAGAAGGATCTGATTTGAATTTATAGAAAAGATAGATGAAGGTTCTTTCATATTATAATTTATTGAGATATAATTCATTCTCTGAGTTCCAATGGCCTTTATGGCTGCGCAGCTTTCACGATCAGTATTTTTGTACTTCTCAAAAGCTTATTTAAAACATTCCAAGTCCCAAAACCCTAAAACACGTGAGAGCAGCCATCAGGGTTTAATTACCGGGGGGTCAGTTTTTGCGCTAAATCCTATTATTAATGATCGGGTCGAAATGGGTCTGAAACGGATCAATATAAAAAATGGATCGTTGGAATTTCACGATTTAACGTTCTTCCTCTGCGATTTCAACGCTCCAGCCAAACCCACGATCTTTTGTGGAACTTAAAGTGGTGGATGGTTGCCGGATCCCAAGATGGTATGATCTTAGAAGTTAAAGCGAGATCCTGACAACCATGGACAGAGGGAGTAATCTAGACTTAATTCTTAAATTTTTGGAGTTTTATAGGGTGATAGTTTCTATTGAGCATTTAGAAGTTCATATTGGAACAGTTTAATAGTTTTAAATGTACAAGTTGCAGTTTTTAGTTTTGCGCAGTTTGACACCAGTGAATCTACTACTCGTATTTGGGTTAGAAAGTTTTTCTTTCTTTGGACACGTCTTGGATCTCTTTGTTCTTTACACGTTAAACTTTTGGGATCATGTTCAGTGTGTATTAACTACAATAAACTATAGTCAAACCCATGTTCTACCTTGTCTGGTGGCTTAACTACAACAAACTTTGTCCATTTACCTATTTGACCAAAGTCAAAGCTATTTTTCATAATACATTGTTATTAGGTGAAATTATTGTGGGATCTATTAAATCACACTCTTCCAATAAATTAGTATGATGGCTTATTTGGACACAAATTTCTCCTTGTCAGGAAACTACACTTTATGTAACGCTTGAACCCTGTCCAATGTGCGCTGGTGCCATTCTTCAGGCAAGAGTAGACACTGTTGTGTGGGGAGCTCCCAATAAGCTTCTTGGAGCTGATGGTAGCTGGATTAGGTATGCAGTCAATATACTTGTTTGTATGCAATGGCACGTCTTTAATGTTTGTTCATTCTATATACCTTTAGAAATAAACAATGATGATGATAATGATAAAAATTGTTTTGCAGGCTTTTCCCCGACGGAGGAGAAAATGTTTCAGAAGCAAGAGATATATCTCCTGCACCAGTTCACCCATTCCATCCGAAAATAAAAATAAGAAGAGGAGTATTGGCGACAGACTGTGCGGATGTAATGCAGCAATTCTTTCAACTGAGAAGGAAAAATAAGAAGGAAGAGGTACCAAAGCAACCCTCTTGCCTTCCTGTTACTCACCACCATCCTGCGAAGTTACTTAATAAGATACATGACATATTTCATGTAATGTTTTGTCTGTAAGAGACTAGGTTGACATCATATTTTTCTCTGTTTTAAATGACCGTAAGAATTAAATTCTCAATTTTGTTGTAGCAAATTTTGTCATACTTGGTCAATAATGTATTATTCGTATTCTCTATCATTTTCAATCACCTATAAGGTGACGTGGAATGCAATTTCAACCACTGATTGCAACTTTCATTTCAAGAAATTACTTGGAACGCCACCATAACAAGGAGAACTTAATCGAGAAATTAGATTGAATATAAGATAGAACATCGGAGTCACCTCCGTACGTTGAAGTTGAACCATCAAATACTATCAGAAAGGGAAAGAGACCTCATACTTACATATAGGTTCTTTTTATAGAAAATAGTTGCTAAATCATTAAAAATATAAATGATAGCTTTTAATCTTTCTTTCCAAAATCCCTATTTACTCCCAACAAGTTTATGGGAATAGGTCGCGTTGTGGCGTTAGAAGGTATGAATCTGACCTACGATGATAAAGTAGCATGTTGGCAAAATAAAATACAATTCATAATATTACTTCTATATATTAATGCACTATTGTGTATGTATGACTACATCTCCTTTGCCTCATCTGCCTCCTATACCTCCTCGTGATCCTCGGTCATCAATCCTCTCTGTCCTTCGGCGCTGTCTCTGATACATCAATGTCGTCATACTCCCGTCATGATGGTATATAGGACATGCCTCACACCATACGTATTAGGAAAGATACCTCTGTCAATGACTTCTTGTGAAATTTTCATTATACGACGACATCTAGACAAGACATTCTCAACATGATTTAACTGTGCATGCTCCTCCTCTAGTATCTCCTGATGAGCTGGCCTTAATGGATCTTTTGGAGCAACACGCACCAAGTACGAATGTGACACCTTGAAGAACCATCTGATATATTCGTCAACGTAACTCTAGTCGCTCACAACTATGGTACTCTGAGTCTCCTTCGGTACCAAATAACTCTCATAATCATAAAAAATGGCATCTATCTATATACGTGTCAAAGAAGGAGGAATAGAGATAACAGGATGTTTGGGAATTATCTGAGTGTAGCTGAACTGCCGCATGATGCTCTCGGGCAAATGAGGAGCAGTGAGACGCAAGCCAACCATCCATAGTATAGAACAATCTCATCAAATGGTCGCGTCTCACAGTGATCAACATAGTAGTTGAAATGCATGTCCTCGGCAACCAAACGGTCAAGTTACACTCTGAAAAGCTTAGTCGCATGGTTCCCTCTGAGTGAGGAAAAAGCAGTAGCATGAGGCATATCCTCAGAGTAAGTCAGTACACTCACCCAGCCGGAGATGCACGAGAAGTGCTGGAGGATCCAAGCCCGAAATGAAAAGTTTGGAACACACAAATCATTAATAGTGGCTTTGCAAAAATGAAATAAAAATGACAAAGAAATATTAAAAGACCAATAAATATTACCGTTAGTAGTGTGATGCTACTTGTGACCTGATTCATCTTCCACATACATACAACCCTTTGATAACTTCGAGTACATGTAGATCAAACAATCAACCCCCCAGTTATACTCATGAATTCGTTCGAAATTCTCGAAGTACTATTGGTAGACGACATCTGTATAAGTGACACTCTTGTCTATAAAAGTCACAGTGCCAACCAAATATAGCAGGTATGCTCTCATAACATGCCATCTGTGGAACGCCACCTGCTTATCATCACCTGTAGTCTGATGTGCTCTCAGGATCTCATCTTTATATACCTTTTTCAAGTATTCAAGTCTAGCATGAGTACCCCTGGTTCCATCTAACTCCTTCTTCGCCTTCACTGGATCAACCCCAGATAGTCCACCATCATCTCGAGTGCCCCGTCTTTCGTAATCTTCCATGATCTAGAAGTCACCTTCTGATCGAAAGATGTAGCAAACACGAGACATCGTCGAGTGTGATATATATCTCACCAAGCAAGAGATGAAATGACGAGGTCTCCGAGTGTCATCTATCCACGAATGCATTAAGCATTTTGTGGTTGATCATAGTATAATCGATCATGCACAAGTCCTTCAGGCCAGATAAGGACAAAACTGTCTGAAATCAATCCTCATTCAGCTGAGGCAAGCTAGTAATCTTCTACTCGTGGTTAATAAACTTCTGCGGATCACGTTCATGTAAAAAAATAAAAATTAATTTCAGAAATTTGTCAATTAAAATTAACGTAAATAAAAAAGAATAAATCAAACTAATGTTACCTTTCTGTCCCATATATGTCTAGCAGTATGGTCTGGACAGAGAGGCAGTAGTGACAAATCTACAGGGCCTTCTCCAAATGCCTCTAGCTCAGCATCCATAATAGTGTCACCCTCTGGAGGTGGCATTGGATTAGCAACATCGACAATAGGAGGTGGTACCTCAGGCGCATGAATAAGGGAATCATGGCGCCTGCGGGAGGATTGAAGAAGTGATGCATCGGTAGGTGAACTCCATCTCCTATGGGAAGAAGAAGATGGAGAAGCATGAGGAGAAACACAAGCCCCAGAAGTAGATGGCTCTGCGTGGCTAGAGGGACCAGGAGCCTTCGAAACTTGCTGACTCTTATCCCGCGCGCACTGATGTGTGTTATGTAACCCTCTCGCGCCTCAGTCTATTGTATCTATCAGCCATTATGCTTGTAAGTTAAATTAAAGCAAACAATTAATGCAAGTAGACAACACCATAAGCAAGAAAATAAAAAAAAATACTGAGAAAATTCCAGAGATGCATCTCCGATTGTTGGAAAACTAAAACGTTGAAAATTTTTGTAGATGTATCTCTGGAATTTTCTGCAACTCATTAGTTACGTCAATTACGGTAATGCAGACAAGGAAACAAAAAAAAATATTGCATTGATCATCATTTTCAGCCAACTATCCTGTTTTACACTATGTCTAAACTATCAACCATCTAGTTTCTACTAATTTCCTACCTTATCATTGTCATACCCAAATTTTTATCCCTAAGATTCTGCTTCTTTTTGCGTCATCTGCATAGTCTATCATGCATTTCATCTCGCATATTGCCCAAATTATCAGTCAGAATAAACTTATTAAATCTACAGCCGAATCGGTCAAAATAAAGTCAACCGTGCATAAAATTAGTTGACGAAATCGAGCTTGTCGTTTGAATTTTTTGACTGCTTTTCGGTCGCATTTTGATCAATCTGAGCCTTGTAACCGGAGAAATTTTATTTTGAAATTTGACCAAGCACTTTATTTTTCTGAGTCGTTTATTTTGCGTTGATCATTTTGGTGTATTCATTTTATTTTTTCGAGCACTTCGGTACCAATTCGATTATTCGATTTTAACCGATTTTACTTTAATTTTTAAATAAATAATCTTTTTATTTAATAAGATTTTATATTTTAGGTTTACTAAAAAAATTTATTTTGCTTTTTAATTTATTTTATCTTTTTTCTTATTTTAATATTTAAAATTTTGTTTTTATCACTTTTGTAGAAAAAACTTGTTTATTAAGTTTAGGAAAACCATTTTGTTTTTTTACTGCATTTTGTATAACATTTCTTTGAGGGGGGCGATTCAAGTAGGTACCCCTCTCTCTCATTTTGAAATTTTATAAAAAAAAAAGGAGGAGCGTCACTGTAACAAAAAAAAGAGGAGCAGCAAACTCACAACACAAATAAAAACTCCACTGTTTCTTTGTAACTTGTGTGCATCATGTTTTAGAGGATACCATACTACACCTTTCAAGTGCACAAACCTTCTCTTCGCTTACCTCGATCATAAACCATCATCAGCCATGACCTTTTCATCCACATAAATCCAACGTCGGCGGACAAATTGACCATTATCCATCTCTTCAGAACCCTTCAAGACACCACTAACCACCACTCACCAAATTTCCAAGCAGCCACAAACCATCCGCCGCCGCCGAGAGAAAGCGAGATCCGCAAAGAAGAAGGAAAGTGACGCAAGAGAGGAAGCCATTTGAGGGAGGTAAATTTAAAACTCACCCTTTATTTTAAAAAGCTAGTATATATTTCTTTATAAATTAAGCTATAATATTTTGTGTTTATTTTATATTTGCTTAAGTAATATGATTATGTGATATGTGTTTAATTTTGTATTTTTTGAAATTTTAATATCTTCCACCAAATGATGCACCGCCCCACTCCCTCTTTGTGGGAGTTTGTTTGCCTTTTTTTTTATTTATTTATTTCTCATAATTTTAATTATTTGTTATAATTACTTATATTTTCAGTTATTTCTTTTAATAAATCTATATTTCTAATTTTTTTAATTATGTTTTTTAATTTTAATTTGTCGAAATTTTTAAAAGACCAAAAAAAGATTAAAAAAATATTTTAATCATTTTCTTTAATATTTTATTTGTATATTAGAAAATACTAAAAAAAACATTTCATTATCATTTTTTTTTAATGTTCCTATTTCTAGTTTGTTTAATTTAGGAATATATTATAAATGTGAAAAATATATTAATTATTAATTGGTTTAAATATTTTTATTTAATACTGATTAATTAAATTATTAATTTATTTTATTAAATATTTATATTTAAATTGATTAATAATTCTTTTGTTGCCCGATTTTATTTTATGACTTATTTGCTTCCATGTTTTGGGCTTGCTCTCTTTGATTTAATCTTGATGCTTTTCCTTGATGAATATGATTTACACGATGCTTTCCCGTGAATGTTTGTGGATTTTATTTGTTGTCGCTTCTAGATGATGATTTCCAATGTATCTGCTCATGATCACACGATGCTTTGTTGTGTATCTTTGTTGATTTTTGTTGTCTTAGTCCATGATGGATTGCCATGTACTTTGTGTTGTTGATTTCATTGTACACGATGCTTTGTCGTGAATGTTGTTGATTTTGTCTGTGGATTTTACACTATGCTTTGTCATGAATGTTGTTGGTTTTACTTATTGATCATACATGATATTTTTCCATATGTGTTTGTTGTGATGCTTTGCCACGTATTTAGGTCGTCTTTCTTACATTATGTTTTTGCCATGTACTGTGTTTGTTGATCTCGTTTACTGTTTGATCATACATGATGATTATCGTGTATCAGTTGTTTCTACATGATGCTTTTCCATGTACTGTACCTTTGTACTTGTTTCTACATGATGATTTTCCAAGTATTATATGTACCTTTGTCGCTTGCACGTGATGCTTTGCCATGTGTACTATGTTGATTTTATGATGATTTTCCATGTATCTGTTACTTTCATACATGGTGCTTTGTCATGTATGTTGTTGATTTTATCTGTTCTCGGTCATACATGATGTTTTACCATGTATTTTGTGTTTGTGCCTTCATTTGATGCTTGCTGATTACATGATGATTTTCCATGTATATGTTGATTTCTTTCTACACTTGTGACCTAATCCAAGGAAAAGGATTGTATGTTTACTTATTATCATTGTGCATGTCCATTGTTTGTTTGTTGCTTTGCCTTGTCTGTCTTTGTATTTCTTGCCCATCTTTTCACTTTTAGCAAACAACTTTTAGTAAAAACACAAATATTTCAAGAGGTTCCTGTAGAGTACTGCAGATGCTTAGGGTGCTAGTACATTCCCTTAGTATAACCAACCCCCGTACCTTTGATCTCTCTTTACTTATCTTTAGGCCTTGTTTTTTGCTTTGCATGTTTACTTAGGGTTTTTGTTCGATTTTTTCTCCTTTCCCTTGGAAAAATAAAAGTTTGGTGGTGATATCTTACTTTTGTGAGATAAGCTAATCCAATAGCTTTGGTCTCTGATTCTCACCGCGACTGAAAAATGGCGACATCACTAGGAACCATTGTTTAGTGGGTTGAGCCTAACTTGTTCTATTTGTGTTGTTGTTTTTCGCTACTGCGAAAAGGGCCGACAAAGACAGAAGAGTCGCCACCATTTGTTATTTATCCCAAAGAGAGGGAAAGGAAACGATCAGAGAAAATCTACGAAAAAGGGAAAAGACAGGTCATTGCAACCAAATCTTGGGTTCGGGAGTCGGTTACGAAGAGGGAAGGTATGAACACCCCTCACGTCCGTTGTACTCAATGCGATCCATGCTTGTTGTCTATCTAAAAGGGTGTTAATATATCAAAAGTCTGGCTCACAGGGACAAAAGAAAGGAAAAGAGACTCGATAGAGCATCGCCGCTCTATGCCTACGTATTCCCTTGTGCAATGGGAAAGTCAGAGTCAACATAGTTTGGAAAACTACGGGTGAATGTGGGGAATGTTACTCGCCAAGACATCACCGTCTTGCGCCTAGGTATCCTTATCTGATATGAGAAATCAGTGCAAACGTAGTTTGGACTGACACGACCACAGATTGGTTAAGTGTTTTAACTGAGTAGGGTTAAACCTTTTTTTCAGCAGTTAGGGACGATGCTTGTTTGCGGTAGAACCAAGACTTAACACACTCTTTCTGAAAATGATTTGGAAACAATCCCGAAGGATAAAAAGATTTGATGTTTTGTTTGTGTTTTTTAAATAAGAAGTGAATTGAGTTAAGTTTGTAACTCATGTTGCACTAAAGACTATGACTTAAGAGCGAATGCGTCGCATATCGCCCAAAGGGCATACGCTAAACACTCTAGACAGATTGAGAGGAGGCCCCCCAACTATCATTCCTCGAGTACTTAAGGCTCATAGCGTACAACATTTATTATCCTTTGTTAAGTGTCTTAAGGGATTATGAGATGAGAAGAGAAGAGAAGACACAAACTCTAAGGGGAAACTAGATCAACCCTAATGTTATCATGCAAAATGCTCATAAAGTTGGGATTGAAAGGGGAAATCTATCATAATGTTATCATGCAAAGGATTGAACACCTAATGTCTCTCCTACTCCCATCTTAAACAGAGAGACTAGGAATCCTAAGGGATCATGGAAAAATACCAAACATAGCAATTCAATCATAGATTAAAAAAAATGAAAGATGAAAAGGACTTAAGCAAATCAATGCAACAAGAGATGCAAACACAAAAGATGCAACAAGAAGGATGAGATGAAATGGGAGAAGCAAGCTCCTACAACCATCAAACATCAATCATCAAAGCAAAAGTGCTATCCTAAGATGCACACACAAAGAAAATAGGGAGGAAAAAGTGTGGGGCAGCAACCACCACAAGCACATCTCAACCAAACAATTCTTGAAACTCAAGCAATGCAAATGATCAATGCAAAACAAACACCAATGTTCATAAAAAACTCAAAATGCAAACACAAGCACCAAATCATCATGAACAAGTGTCAAATCACACGGGGCAGAAGTGAATCACAAATGGAATGATCCAAATTTAGGGTCAAAACAACAAGCAAGCACAAGAATGATCATGTCACATTGAAGAACCAAAGTCCAAACAATTATCTCACACTTTGAACAAGTGGAAAGAAATGATTCAAAGAACACTTGTGGCACAAGGATATACATCCAAGAATGAGGAAACATGTCAAAACAATCCACATAAATGCATCACATCAATCCATGAAGGTTATATGTGGAAAGAAAACCAAACATGCTTGAAAACAAACAAAAGTTGCATTTTGGTTCAGTGTTAATCGGTTAACACTATTCGTTAACCGGTTAACCACTTAAAAATGTTTGGAAAACGCACTGGTTAACCGGTTAACCAGTTTGCACTGTATTTGGTTAATCGGTCAACACTGCACCAGAAGCAAAAAAACAGCAATCCAAAAGCACTTTTAGCAATTAATCCAATGTTCAATCATCCAAATGATCATGTAATCAATTATGCACGAATTTAACACCAAAAATCAGTGATCCAACATCAATCCAACTCAAACAAGCAATGAGCTCACAAAGATTAAAGATCAAAATAAACAAAATGAATCAAAAAGCATCAAAAGCCATAGATCTACAATGTGTTTATGCAAATAAGCTCAAAATAGAATTAGATCTAGAATTGCCAACCTACAAAGCGGAGATTTGCTTTGATTCGTGTTGGTTCACTTGAAATGAGTAAATTCAAGCAAGAAACCCAGAGATTCTTCAAGATCCAAGAGCTTTCTTGTTGTAGAAGTGAAAATCAAGCAAGATCAAGCTAAAACGATCCAAATAAGCACTTCCAAATTAGCTTCCAAATTCAGATCCAAATCCAAACGAAAATTAAATGGCGAAATGAAGATAATGGAGATAAATGATGGAGGTTTAGCTCTAGAATTCTATGATTCCAATAAAGAATCAAAGAACTCAAGTGAGAGCTCTAATGGAGGTTTTGGGAGTGAAAAAGTGGAGAGAAAATTTCAAGAGTGAGAGTGAATTTTGAAAATGAAATGTAATTGTGAGGATTTTTTCTTGGTTTGGAGCAAATTCACTTAAATATGCTCTAGGTTTGGAATAGAAATGTGGTTTGGAGTGAGGTTATGAAAATTGGAATGGGATTATGAATGGAAAGTGGGAGGGAAATTGAATTAATTTTGAAAGTTAATCCAAATTAGAGTGATTCTAGATCCTTCTTTTGGTGTAAAATCAAATTCACAAGTGATCAAAATGGACCCCAAAGGTGGCCACAATGAAAATTCAAGTACAAGGCCAAATTTGCTATGGTTAACCGGTTAACCATTTTAGTTAATCGGTTAATGCCTTGAAAATTTGAATTTTGGCGCCTTTTAGAGGGAATCTTGCATATTTGCCCGTTTTCTTCCGTTTTGAGCCCCGTTAGGCCTCTGAAACTTGCCTTTGCATATTATAACTGTAAGGATGCCTGAGATAGCATGTGACCTGTCTCCTGAGCTGAAAATTATCATATTAAATAAAATAAAATCGACCGCTCGATCGCTGGGCAAAATAAATGTCGGAGCCTCTGATGCTCGCTGTTTAGACTCTTGCACCAAAAAAAGAACCCTGAGCCACAAAAATACCTTGATCCCCTGCCTCAAGAACAAATGATATGATATGTAGAAATGCAAAAATAAAATGAAACATAAGCCAAGTACAAGAAATGGTTGGTCAAATTTTGGGGTACAACAGCTGCCCTTATTCAAACAACTTGGACCTGAAGGGATGAAAAGCGAACGACTTTCAAACATTCAAGTTAAAAGACAGTTGAATACCAAAGAACCCGAAAATTTGCCAACCACAAAAAGAAACTGTAACTGATAACTGTAACCGATAAACTCAATTGGGGAAAATGTGATAAGATGAACGCATCCATCGAAGACATCATATTCTGTCGGGGTCTGGTTACCACTCAGGCAAGACGAATCATTGGCCGGGGTCTGGATACTGCATGGGCTCAAGAAAACAATCGCAATCTGCTGGGATCTGGATACCGCACAGGTAAAAAGATAAATATCATAATCTGCTGAGGTCTGGATACCGCACATGCTAAAAGATAAAGCGATGGAAGATGGGGTCTAGATACCACACGGGCTAAAGGAATAAACCGGTGAGAGCCGGGGTCTGGATACCACACAGGTTAAAGGAATAAACTGGTGAGAGCCGGGGTCTGGATACCACACAGGCTAAAGAAATAAACCGGTGTTAGCCGGGGTCTGGATACCGCATGGGCTAAAAAAACTATCACTAGCCAGGGTCTGGATACCTTACATGCTAATGAAATAAACCGGTGCGAGCCGGGGTCTGGATACCACACGGGCTCAAGAAATAAACTGGTGTTAGCCGGGGTCTGGATACCACACGGGCTCAGGAAACCATCACTAGCCAGGGTCTGGATACCACACATGCTAATGAAATAAACCGGTGTGAGCCGGGGTCTGGATACCACATGGGCTCAAGAAATAAACCGGTGTTAGCTGGGGTATGGATCCCGCACGGGCTAAGGAAACAAATCGGTGGAAGCCGGGGTCTAGATACCGCACGGGCTAAAAAAACCAACTGGTGGAAGACGGGGTCTGGATACCGCACGGGCTAAAAAAAAACCATCACTAGCCAGGGTCTGGATACCTCACATGCTAATGAAATAAATCGGTGTGAGCCGAGGTTTGAATACCACACGGGCTCAAGAGAAAACATCGTTGTCTGCTGGAGATACAACTGGAAGCAAGAGGTAACAACCTGTCTTATGTTTCGAATGCATATGTTTGAATATGGCGTAATGCTCCATACGAAATGGAAATGCTACGCGTTTAGGAAGATGCTATGCATAATGCAAATGCAAAGGAACCACTCCAGCAAAATAAATGCTGAAGAGACGAAACCAACTCCTCTGGGAAATGACCGGGCGCCAAGTACTATTGGACTTTTGCTGGAAAGACAAGCCCTGGATGGCTTCCTGGAAAAGAACTCTCTTGAGTAACAATGCTCTGCTGGGAACAAAATTCACTCCGCTGGGAATCAAATCAACTCTGCTGAGGAAAGTGGCCCTGGATGGCATACCAGAATACAACTCTTCTGGGGAACAAATGACTTGGCTGGGGAAAACATATCCACTCTACTGGGGAAATCAGACCTGGATGGCTTTTTTGAATACGACTTTACCGGGGAGTAAAAGAAACTGCGGGAGATTACATCCAATCTGTCGGGGACTCCACTTTGCTGGAGATTTGAACCCGCTCTGCTAGGGGTAATGAATAAGATCTATTGGAGATATCCCAAACTCTTTCTGCTGAGGGAGGAGACAAACAAATTCTGAGTCAATCTCACTCCGCGGGGAAGAAAACTACTCCAACGACCTCGCTGGGGATTTGCAGGGGATGACAATTTTTTGGGGAAATATCCCTAAGGAAACTTACTCTGACAACTACCCACGACCAACTGGATTCTGCTACGAACAAGAACTCTGCTGGAGATCAACCAATGAGGGAATCAGCATCTACCTCTGCTTGGGGAATTGAGTCCCTGACTCGAACTCTGAGGGGAAAGGAGTCAAAAGATTTAGACTTTGTGGGGAAGCGAAAACTCTGAACTCGCTCCACTGCTGGGAAATAATCCCAAGTTTACCTGCTGGGGATAAACTAGTCTCAGCCTGCTAGGGATAACCTTGATCACACGCAATCCCAACCTGCTGGGGAAACACTAGTCTCAAACTTCACATCTTCCTCTTGTGGGGACAGAGACATGGTGACCTTACTGAGGATGCACCTCCGACATAGTCTCAAGAACGAGAGCCCTGTAAATGACAAACAAAGTATCCTGTATGCAACAAGAGCTATCTCGGTTATTGTCCATGACATCATTCAAGCAAATCAAAGTTTTAATGATTATTAGCAAAGACAATAAGTTTATGTATGCAAAGTTTTATCAAAAACATTGGGCGTCTTTTGCAAACAAAACAGTAAAAGCTAAAACAAGCACAAAATCTTTCTGAATATACTTCATTGATAAATGACCTGTAAATAGGAGGATTTATAACATATGGAACTCCTGAAAAGAGAAAGTTGTGCAAATAGTACATAAATACAATAGATATTCAAAATGTCGGTAATGTGGTACAGACAACCGCCATGTATCGACTCGACTATGACTCATATGACTTCGATGCTTCTCCAATGCTTCGTTCTCTGAAAAGACTGACTTGAATACCACTGTGCTCATATGATCCATATGCAGTCCGCAGTCATTTGCTTTTTAAATCCCTAACTTTTGCCTAAACCGCCCTTGCGGGTTTTCGATTCATCGGGATACCCATTTTTGCCAAAGTCTCCTTTTCAGGTTTTCAACTTCGCGAATTTACATTATTTTTATTTTTATCCCTAATTTTTGCCCGAACCCATTATTTTTATGGTTCGCCGGGATGCCCCATTTTTTCCTGGATTTTCTTTTTCTTTCCAGCGGGTCTTGTTTTAAGCAAAATATTTTTTAACTGCGTCTGCATTCATAGGGGATGTGAAATCTTCGCCATCCATGGTGAGAGTAGTAATTAAGGCTCCTCCAAAGAAGACTTTCCTTACCACGTATGGGCCTTCGTAGTTGGGAGTCCATTTGCCCATGTGATCTGTTTGTGGAGGGAGAATCCGCTTCAATACTAAATCACCTGCCTAAAAGCTCCGAGGGCGCACCTTCTGATCAAAAGCTTTCTTCATCCTGCTTTGATACAGACGACCATATGCAATGGATTCCAGTCTTTTCTCGTCCATCAAGCTAAGTTGATTCAATTTGTTCCTCACCCATTCTGCTTCATCTAGTTTGACGTCAACCAGAACTCTCAAAGAAGGAATCTCGACTTCCAATGGTAAGACAACTTCCATACCATACACTAGCGAGAAAGGAGTTGCACCAGTTGAAGTACGTATCGAAGTACGATGTCCGTGTAATGCAAAGGGCAACATCTCGTACCAATCTTTATAGGTCACAACCATCTTCTGCACAATCTTTTTTATGTTCTTGTTGGCTGCCTCAACAACGCCATTCATCTTTGGGCGATAAGGAGAAGAATTGTGATGCTCAATTTTGAAACTCTAGCATAGTTCATTTATCATCTTGTTATTCAAACTTGAACCATTATCAGTAATGATTCTCTCAGGCACTCCGTAACGACAGATGGTGTCCTTCTTAATGAATCGGGCCACGACTTGTCTGGTGACGTTGGCGAAAGAAGCTGCTTCAACCCACTTAGTGAAATAGTCAATTGACACTAAGATGAAGTGGTGTCCGTTAGATGCGGTCGGCTCGATCTTTCTGATCATACCAATACCCCACATGGAAAAGGGCCAGGGAGATGCCATGACTTAGAGGACTTGGCGGTACATGCATCTTATCAGCATAAATCTGGCATTTATGGAATTTCTTGGCGTATTTGAAACAATCAGACTACATAGTCAACCAATAGTAGCCTGCCCTTAACAGTTTTCGAGACATTGCATGTCCGCCTGCATGCGTACCAAAAGCACACTCGTGGACCTCTTCCATAAGCAAACCTGCTTCTTTTTCATCCACGCATCTCAATAGAACTAGATCAAAGTTTCTTCGATAGAGTACATCATCCTTTTTCAGATAGAAATTTCCAAACAATCTTCTCAAGGTCTTCTTATCCCAGCTCGATGCCCCAGGCGGATATTCCTGATTCTTGAGAAAGTTTCGGATATCATAATACCATGGCTTCCCATCTGAAACTTCCTCTATTTCAAATACGAACGCTGGCCTATCGAGGTGTGAGATGACAATTCTTGAAGCGTCGTTCCAATAATTCACCTTATACATCGAGGATAATGTAGTCAAGACATCTGCCATCTGATTCTCCTCTCTTGGCACATGATGAAACTTTACTCTGTTGAAGAAAGGTAAAAACCTCATTGCACAATTCATGTAGGGAATCAAGTTAGGTTGACGAGTCTCCCATTCTCCTTTGATTTGATTGACTACCAAAGCTGAATCACCATAAATATCAAGGTTCTTGATTCTCAGATCAATTGCTTCTTCAATATCCATGATACATGCTTCATATTCAACTTCGTTATTTGTGCAGGGAAATGTTAACCTGGCAGTAAATGGTATGTGTGACCCATAGGAGTGGTAATGATTGCCCCAATCCCACTACCATAGGAGTTAACAGCACTGTCAAAAATCATTTGCCATTGGGAACCCAGCTCAGGACCTTCATCAGGTAGCGACTCATCACAATCTTTCATCTTTAAGAACATGATATCCTCATCAGGAAACTCAAACTTCATCGGCTGATAATCATCAATTGGTTGCTCTGCAAGATATTCTGACAGAACACTCCCCTTGATAGCCTTTTGGGAGACGTATTGAATGTTGTATTTTGTCAAAACCATCTGCCATCTGGCAATCCTTCCTGAAAGTGCTTCCTTTCGAACACGTACTTAATCGGATCCATCTTCGAAATCAACATGGTTGTGTGATTCAGCATATACTGCCTTAGGCGTTTGGCAACCCAAGCAAGTGCACAACACGTCTTCTCTAACATTGAGTATCTAGACTCACAATCTGTGAACTTTTTACTCAAGTGATAGATGGCATGTTCTTTTCTTCCTGTCTCGTCGTGTTGACCGAGAACACAACCCATGGAGTTCTCAAGAACCATTAAGTACATTATCAATGGTCTTCTAGCCACTAGAGGCATCAGTATCGGAGGCTTCTGCAAATATTCTTTTATTTTTTCAAATGCCCTTTGGCAATTTTCATTCCAGACCACCGCTTGATCTTTCTTTAACAATTTGAACATTGGTTAACACGTGGCTGTGAGATGAGATATGAACCTTGCAATGTAGTTCAATCTACCCAAGAAACCACAAACCTCTTTCTCTGTTTTTGGTGCTGGCATTTCCTGTATAGCTTTTATTTTTGCAGGATCGACCTCGATTCCTTTTTCACTGGCTATAAACCCCAATAGCTTTCTTGACCGTACAGCAAAAGTGCACTTGTTTGGATTCAACCTTAGTCTGAATTTCCTTAACCTCTCAAACAGCTTCAACAGATTCACCAAATGCTCTTCCTCTGTTTGTGACTATGCGATCATATCATCAACATAAACCTCAATCTCATGATGAATCATATCATGAAACAAAGTCACCATCGCCCACTGATAGGTTTCCCCTGCATTCTTCAATCCAAAGAGCATTACCTTATAGCAAAATGTCCCCCACGACGTGATAAATTTCATTTTCTCCATGTCCTCCGGGGCCATCTTGATCCGGTTATACCCGGAGAAACCGTCCATGAATAAAAACACTGAATACTGAGCAGTATTATCAACAAGCACATCAATATGGGGGAGCGGGAAATCGTCTTTTGGGATCGCTTTGTTTAGATCATGGTAATCTACACACATCCTTACCTTACCATCCTTCTTAGGTACAGGTACGATGTTAGCGACCCACAAAGGGTAGTTCGTCACGGCAAGAAATATGGCGTCCAACTGCTTTTGGACCTCTCCTTTGAACTTAATTGCCATGTCCGGTCTGGTTCTTCTTAGCTTCTGTTTCACAGGTGGGCACTCTTCTCGAAGAGGCAAGCGATGAACCACAATATCTGTATCAAGTCTGGGCATATCCTCGTATGACCAAGCAAAGACATATTTATACTCTCGGAGAATTTCTACCAGTCTTTGCTTGACATTATCCTCTAAAGCAGCCCCTATCCTGACTTCTTTCCTGTCTTCCTCTGTTCCCAGGTTGACGACTTCAATCTCCTTCTGATGAGGCAGAATAACTTTCTCTTCTTGTCTCAGCAACCTGGCGAGCTCTTCGGCCAGGTCTTCTTCAGCTTGAAAGATTGGATTATCAAAGTCATACCGAGTCATAGACAAGTCTGAATCGGTGGCATCTGCTATGTGAAACCTGCAATGATGATGATTTGATGCTTAAAATGATATGCAAATAACACAAACCACATTGCCATTTTATTGTTAAAAATAAAAACAAGAAAAACAAGGATCACAATACTTGAATGCAAAAGCGCCCTTTGATTAATGATAAAACAATTGTTCAAAACATAAACAAGAATAAGGCCCTACAGAAAAAGACCATTATGCTCCGGGTAGAACATAGGGCTACACATAATCACAAAACAAGATAATTACTCTTCACGGGTCACTTGAACAATTTCTTCAATAGTCCAGTTGCTCAGGCTTCGGCCGGGATCATATGGTTGGATCCATGCGTCCATATCGCAGTCACTGTCACCCTCATCCTCGGACACAATGTTGATTCGGTCAAATATCAGCCCACCACTTGTAAACTGGACTGGTCCTCTATAGTATGGAGCGCCCTGTGAAGAAGACGACGACGGGCTATACCCCAATCCAAACTTATCTTGTTTATTGGGGATACTCAGCACCTGCCCCCAACCTTGAGATGATCCAGACTTTACCACAGATTGCGCTTCCTTGAATGACGACATAGCAAGCTCAGGAACCCTACTCACAATTGGCGCCTTCTCTCTGACCTGGACTGCCTTAAATGCTTGATACAGGCCAGGGTGTCATGTATCTCCCCATCAGCTTCCACATACTTGAACAAGGATAAATGACTAATCATGATGTCCTCCTCACCACAAACGGTGAAAATGTTACCCCCCACCATATACTTTAACTTCTGATGCAAGGTCGACGTCACTGCCCCTGCCGAGTAAATCCGGGGCTGACCTAATAAACAATTGTATGCTGGTTGGATATCCATTATGTAGAAGACGACATTAAAAACCTCCGGGCCAACTTGGATATGAAGAGTTACTTCTCCGAACACAGACCTCCTTGTCCCATCAAATGCTTGCACAATCAGATAACTAAGCGTGCATATTACTCCTTGGGTGTCAAGCTTCAACAAAGCCTTTTTGGGCAACACATTAAGTGAAGACCCAGTGTCCACCAGAACATGAGATAATACCGCTCCTATGCACTCAATGGAAATATGCAGGGCAGGATTGTGGTTTCTTCCTTTAGGTGTCAAGTCCAAATCAATAAACCCTAATCCATTTCCAACATTCACATGCGCCACCACTCCTTCCAGTTGGTTCACCGATATCTCTTGTGGCATATACATAGTGTTTAGAATCCTCAAAAGGGCATTCCGATGTGCCTCAGAGCACAATAATAATGATAAGATCGATATTTTTGACGGGGTTTGTTGTAGATGGTTCATAATCTTGTAATCGCTTTTTCTAATTAGACGCAGGAATTCCTCAGCATCTTTCAACAAAGCATTCTTCTCAACCCCTTGAGAACTTTCTTCAACAACAACTTTCCCCTTTCCCTTATCCTGTCTTTCAACATTAGCCTCTGGAGGTGCAAACACCCTTCCACTTCTCGTCATTTCTCCTGTTCCCACCAAATTATCCACTGAATCAGACGTCGTTCCCTTCAGCTCTTGTTTTTGGTCGTTACAAAAGACTTCAGCCCCATAGTTCCACGGGATCGCTTTAGTGCTTTCATAAGGCACAAGCCCTGCCTTGGTGATTATAACGGTAGCTGGCCTCGGCGGTGCAAATATGTTAATGGTTTTAAAAGGAATTGAGATTATGGTAACCTCATCCTGCTCTTGACCAATCACCCTCTCAGCTTTCTCTTCACCAGTTTTGTCAAATTGTAGTATGCCTTCATTCATTAATCTCTGCACATGATTTTTCAAGTCTTCACATCCCTCAGGATGGGCCAAACAACCTTCACAGTCTTCCACACAACCTGGGAACACTCCACCCTTCAACAACCTACTCTTGACAACACCCAAAGGAGTTCTCAGCTATTCAACGTTGCTTACCAAATTCAAACTTTCTTCCTCCATAATAGCATTTACCCCAGCCGCTCCATGGTTAGGCATAGGATTCTGCACAACATTGGGTGCATCATTTGTAAATTTTATCGACTTGATATCTATAAAGTCCTGAACCTTATGCTTGAAGGCTTTGCAATTGTCTATGTGATGGTCGGGAGCACCTGAGTGAAAGTCACATCTGGCATTTGCGTCATACCCTGGGGGTGGCACGCCAGTCAGAGGTGCCAGCGTCCTCTTCTGAACCAACTGCAACTGCATCAAATGTTGTAACAATTGTGAGTATGGCATCGGTGGTGCGTCAAAATGTCTATTCATAGTCCTCCTACGATCTTGGAACTGCCGCGGAGTGTAATTCTAATGTTGCTGCTGTTATTGTGGATGATGTTGCTGTTGTGGTGACTATATTGGTGGAATAACAATACTCGCAATCTGAGGTTGTTTCTAATGATACTGTTGATTTCTGTTTCTGTTGTTACCTATGTATCCTGAGACCGCGTTCGTCTCCCCTTCTCTTTTCTTGTTACCAAAGTTCTTCCTACCTCCTCTAGATGAGGACCCTTCTCCCGCTTGGGTATTTCCCAATTTAATCCCATTTTCCACTCGTTCACCTGTAATGATTAAGTCTGAGAAGCTACCAGACATATTGCCTACCAATGTCTCATAGTACACACCAGGCAGTGTAGCTACAAACAGATCAATAAGTTCCCTCTCCAGCATTGGAGGTTGAACCCTTGCAGCAAGTTAGCGCCACCTTTGGGCGTACTCTTTAAATCCTTCATTATTCCGCTGCGACAAATTCTGCAACTGCACACGATTAAGCGCCAGATCACTATTATATTGATAGTGTTTGACGAAAGCCGCTGCCAAGTCTCTCCAGTTTCTAATGTTGACCGACTCCAAACCCATATACCACTCCAAGGACGGACCAGACAGGCTATCCTGAAAGAAATGCATCATCAACTTCTCGTCATCAGATTATGCAGACATTTTTCTGTAATATGAACAAAGGTGCACCCTGGGACAAGTCGTCCCCTTGTATTTGTCAAAGTCTAGGACTTTGAACTTTGGTGGGATCCTTAGACCTGGGATCATCCCCAAGTTTGACATGTCCCGACCGAGAGAATTCTGATTTTCAAGGTTCCTCATCTTCTCTTCTATCAGTTTAAACCTCCTGTCTGCATCCGGCTGCAGTCCTGCTCCTAGATCTCCCATGGAGAAAATATCATCTTGCTCGTCCTCCTCCCATTGAGGACCTGTATTTCCATGTACAGCGCATGTAGCCCCTGGAACATGTACTCCAGTCTGATTACCTCCGCCCGGAGGGATAACAACTGTTGGGATGGCAGTGGCATGAGGAGTGCCATTGTCAGCTGTAGGAAGAACATCAGCAGTCCTTCCATGCAGAACCCCACTTCTGTCAACCCTGGTAATCAGAGGTTGAACGAGTGTTCTCAGCTATTTCTGACTGTTGGCGAACCCTTGCATCAGGTCTATAAATTGAACCATACGGTCACGGAACTCCTACAACTCAAGTTGAATTTGGTCCATGGCCTTTTCTTGATTCCCTCTTGTTGAATAGCAGTGAATGGTACGGTCTTCAATCCTGAAACAGTGTTGAGAAAACCACAGAAAGAAGTAAGGTTAACAGATCCAGGAATACCTGCAATGCAATATGAAAAATGATGCAAAATGCAGACATGTAAATATGGTTCAGGGAAATCTTCCCCTTGATTCTAGTTCCACGGGAACAATAGGAGAATGAAGAGCCAACAAATGGAGCCACATAACTTCTCTCATAAATAAATTGAGGAATAGAGTATCAACACACAACACATCACTAAGGCAAATATAACTGAGTCAACATGACCTCATCCAACAATCCTGGTGATAGTCGGAATATAAAACAACAAAGTACAGAAGAGAAAATACATCAAGTGCGACAACGAGTCTAAAACTCTTCCAAAAACTCCCTTGTATCGGAGTGATCAGGTCTGGCAATCAATCCCTGGATAAGCAACTCCCTCCTGCTGATGGTAGCTTGCAAGCCTTGAGCATAGTCTTCCCAAGCGCCTTCCCCAAATGCATCTTCAAGTTTAGGCCTCTTCAGATCTGCTCTCAACTTATACTCCTCCAACATTGCAAGAGCTTCACGTAACTTGCGGTCACTTTCGTATCGGCGAGAGGATTCTCCTGGACCTACCTCATCCTTTACACAGAGTTGAGTCTTCAACTTGACAATCTATTGGCGAAGTCCATCTTCTCTTTCTTTGTTGTTAGTCAAGATAGCGTTCCATTGAGCGTTGAACTTTGATATTTCTAAATGTGCTTTTTCTAGCTCCTTCTTCTTATCTTTGAGAATATCATTGGCGCTCTTCAAGTCTCGACCTACTCGCTCTCGGGCGCGAATCTCTTCTGTCAATTCCCTATCCATCTTGTTCACTATCTCTGTCTGCTTCTTGAATGAGTGGGTAACCTGATTCTTTTCCCTTCTAAGCTGACTGATTTCCTTCTCCAACTCTTCGTTCACTCTGCATAGTTCTTCCTTTTCAGCCCACAGTTGATTGTACTTCTGGACGTCAACTATCGTTGGTTCTTCAACTACTAGAGGATACAAAGGCTCTCTAACTGGAAATGGTAGCAACAGTCTTTCAACTCTCTCCTGGATCCATTCCACATATGGTCCATAGGCTCTGCAATCGCTCTTACCCAAAGAAGATTTTTCTTCACGGTGAATTTTAACCCAAGCCTTTTCCAATCTGATTAAGGTCTCAGTGTCAATCGAATCGGTGAAATACAGAGATTCCTCTATTTCTTCTTCCTTCGGAAGTTCTCTTAGAGCATAACCAAACTGTCTGACTGCGAGAGCAGGGTTATAATTAATGCCCCTTTTTTTCCCAATCAAAGGAACATTGGGGAAACTACCACATCTGTAGACAATCTCCACACCTAAAAGGTCTCTGTTAAACCATACAATATTCTCGGAGGTTAAACCCATAAGTCTCTCTGACTAATCAGCAGTGTCAGAGATGTCAACAAAAGGACCAGACTTAGGCATATGCAAAATAAACCATCTGTACAGAAGAGGCACACAGCATGAGACACTCTTCCCTCTTCTATTCTCATTCTTATAGTGGACAAAATGATAAACATCTCCTAAGAGTGTTGGCACAAGATTCTTGGAAGCGAAGATATGAAAGGCATCCAAGTCAACAAAATCCGGGATATTAGGAAACAATATTATGCCATAGATACAGAGGGCCAAGATAGCATTGAAGACAATCCAACATCCTTCTTTTGCAAACAGTTGAGCTTTGACCACCAAGAAGGGTAATGAGAAACCAGGTACACCATTCCTCCAACTCATCTTTCCATCTAATTCAGAAACATCCAAGTGAAGAGAATTTGCAAGCTTTGTCAAGTTGGGCTCTGCTTCAGAATGGTAGAAAGGCATCTGTTCCAGAACTGGGATTCCTAGCAGCATGGCGAATTCTTCCAAAGTAGGCATCAATACATATCCTGGGAAAGTGAAACATCGCAGCTGAGGATCATAGAACTGAAGCAATGTATGAAGACCTCCTAACTCAAACAATGAAGCTTTGCAGACATAACTCAGAATCTTCCCATAGTCTTTCTTGAAATCCTCCATTATACTGTGATCAACTGCAGAGATCAGACTGAGCAAGGACCCTATATCTGGTGTTGGAAACTTGTACACTAATGTTCTCTTCAAGCTGGGCTTCATGCTGACAGTGGATTAGATTACTAGAATCAAGAAGAAAATATGCACCTGAAACACAAATACATGTCAAAGTTAAAATCCAAATGAGTATGCAAATGCAACAGGGGATCAAGATTGTTGTGCTACTGACTGAGATGAACCAGCGCTTCGCTTTGGCGAGAAAATAACACAGCACTGATAAGGAAACCACTGTATCAAGGATCAAAAGTTCACACTGACGAGAAAACCGGGTAGGTTGAAGGCCAAGGTTTTCTGCATAACCCTCCCACTCACAGGTATGGACCTATCTCTGATAAGGTTCGGCATCCTATGCGGTCTTCAGTGTCACAGACTTTCGAGAAACAATGACACGTTCACCATTTCTGGTTTGGCATCATAGTCTAATGAAGCGGCCTCACTTAGTTGACTCCTAAATGATCGGTCCCAAAACTCGAAAATCCTCATATCCAACATCCTCTCAACTGTCCGAAACAGACTGGAAAGGTACTCATCAAAGAGGATCTCGTCTGAGTGCGAATTTCGTGAGGACTAGTGCATGTCGCCATACAGGTCCATCACTACTTTCCACTTCTAATGCTATGGTTATACTCAAACCTGGGTTTTGGCTTATCACACAATGGAACAATCCCACCCAACAACACAACAATATGATAATAATGTGCGGAAAATAAAATGCAAAATGTAATAAAGTACAAATGCAACACATATACATATATACACACCCACAGATAAAACACACAAGCGCTAGGATTGACTCACATAGGGGATGGGAAGAGTCGCCAGCTGTCGCTACTGCGAAAAAGGGCCGGCAAAGACAGAAGAGTCGCCACCATTCGTTATTTATCCCAAAGAGAGGGAAAGGAAACGATCAGAGAAAACCTACGAAAAAGGGAAAAGACAGGTCATCACAATCAAATCTTGGGTTCGGGAGTCGATTATGCAAGGGGAAGGTATGAGCACCCCTCACGTCCGTTGTACTCAACAGGATCCATGCTTGTTGTCTATCTAAAAGGGTGTTAATCTATCAAAAGGCTGGCTCACATGGACAAAAGAAAGGAAAAGAGACTCGATAGAGCATCGCCGCTCTATGCCTACGTATTCCCTCGTGCAATGGGAAAGTCAGAGTCAACGTAGTTCGGAAAACTACGGGTGAAGGTGGGGAAGGTTGCTCACCAAGACATCGTCGCCTTGTGCCTACATATCCTCATCTGGTATGAGAAATAAGAGGAAACGTAGTTCAGGCTGACACAACCATATATTGGTTAATTGTTTTAACTGAGTAAGGTTAAACCTTCGTTCCAGCAGTTAGGGACGATGCTTGTTTGCGATAGAACCAAGACTTAACATACTCTTTCTGAAAATGATTTGGAAACAATCCCGAAGGATAAAAAGATTTGATGTTTTGTTTGTGTTTTTAAAACAAGAAGTGAATTGAGTTAAGTTTGTAACTCATGTTTGTTGCACCCCATAATTTACTCAACCTTGTCTTACCTGGTTTATGTTTCATTGCATTGTCATTTGCATAGTTATATCATTTGAATATCATGGTATCATTCATATAGCAAGGGATCAAGTGTGATTCTTCTCAAGAGAATCATAACAAGAGGTCTCATTCAAGATTGAGGAGTGGTCAAAGTCATCAGAAGGTGGTTTGAGTGCCTAAGGGCTTAGATGTTTGAGTATGAATCTTCTCCTAACTTGAGGATCAACTGAAGACCATCAGAGGGTTGTGAAGTGTTGAATGTGAGAAGAGTATGTGTATGGATCTCATAGAATTCCTAGAGGTCCATGGGAGAACTCAATCAAGTCATTGTGTCAAATGCAAGAATCACAGTTGAGGTGCAAACAATTAGGGTTTCATCTGGATCAATCCTAAGTCAACAGGGCAATTGAAGAGTATCAAAAGCCTACTTTTAGGTCATGGAGTTCATGAAATAATATGATAAGACATTTGTGGTGTTGTTCCAAGATCAAATCAAGAAGAGTCAAGAGTGTGGGAAGTTGCTAAATTAGGGTTTCAGTGTAAAATCCCCTGTTTAGTGCCTAACTTCATGACCACATAAGTCAATATACAAGTTTCAAATGGATCTTTTGCCAACATAAAACTTGTAAAGAATCTCAATACCTTTAATTTGAGTACTATAAGTTCTCAAGTGGATTTATAGAGCTCAAGTTATGGTCCAGACAAGTTACAAGTCCTCAAATGCTTCTGAAATTTGTCTGTGAAAATCATCTGACTTCAAAGCTATTTTTGACCTAGAAGGAAGTTTCACCTGAACCTTTGGCCAACATGAAAGTTGTTCCTCATGATCTTAGCTTTCTAAGTTGTACTATAAGTCTTCCATTTGATTTGTAGAACTCAAGTTATGAGGTTTACAAGTCAGGGGTATTCTGGGAAAGTGAGATTATAGGTCATTTTCAATCATAGGCCAAAATCTCCAACTTGCACTTGTCAAATGCAATTTTGTTCAACATGAGAGTTGTTCAAAATGGGGTTTTTAGGCTAGCCAAGAGGTCATGATGGATTTATGGGGCTCATAGCAAGACTTGGTTTGAATTGGTTTCGAAAAGGAAAATTTTCAAATGAATTAAGGAGGGAAAATGCCCATTTTGATTTGTAGGACCAAAACATGTCAAGTAACCACATTTTTTGAATGGAAATTGAGTTTTAGACACTTTGGGATTACCATAATTTTGATTTTAGGTCAAGTTTTGTGAGTTGTCATTTGATTTCTTCATTTGCAAGTCACATATCCAAAATCCTTACCAATGCAATTCAACCACTCCTTTTGGTCTGAACACACTCACAAGGGAATTTGCAAGTGAAAGGGAAGCTTCTAGAGAAATTCTCATGGCCAATTCGTGACTGTTGCATTGCACATGTGAAGAGAAAAACAGAAAATTGGATTGGCTGGATTGGGCCTCAATTGAGCTTCTAAAGCCCATAGACATGTTCTATTTAAGTTCTTGAATGATTTCAGAATCATTTTGGTGCAAGTTTCATGGCTGAAGCAGAGATAGCAACTTCATTTTCAAGCAAGCAAGTGTAGATCAGGTTTTGAGTTCTAGGTTGATTCAGAGCAAATTGAAGGTTGAAGCATCTTTATCTTGCATCCTTGAAAGATTCTGGAGAGTTTTGAAGCTTGATTCGTGCTCTATCTACCTCTGTTAGTGGATCTACATCAGGTTAGTAAATTTCAAATTTCCACATGAATTAGCATGATGTAGTTAGATTTGAACTTGTGGTTAGGATCTAGACAAGATGTAGATCGTTTTAGGATCAATTTGGAAGCAATTGGTGATGTTTGATCATGAGGTGCCATTTCTGTTTTGATTCGAGTAGATCTGATCTTAAGGCTATAACATGATTTGGATAGATCAGAATGAACTATGAAGCATGAGGAACATTTTTGTATCATTAGTTTTGCAAATTGTACTGATCAAATTGGATGTGTTTTCTGAACATTGCTTCGAATTTTAAAATCTATGGAGAGTTAGGACATATGGATAGGAGATTTGAAATCCTGGTGAAATTCTGAGTGAGATTGGTATAAGGATTGTTGTTTCTGGAAACCTGCAACTACCTGCTCACCGGAGAAGACGACCGGAGTCTTCTCCGGCCACCGTCTCTGATCTCCACCTGGCCAGCCTGAGAAATGAAGAAGATGATCTCATAACCATCAGATCTTGTGAAACCAATGACTTTTTACGCAGATCCAAGGGTTATTACTTGTTTTAATTTGGCTGACTTTGACCTCAAAACGCAGGTGTTTCATTAAATGAGGTGGCATGCCCTCAGCTCTTGGATTGCTTGACTTGTCAACTGATCCAATGGCTCATGTTTTATTTCAGAGTTTTATTTTCTTTTATTCATTTTGTTTTATTTTAAATGCTTTATTGATTCAAAAAATCATAATAAATTCATTCTTGATCCAAAAATTATTTTAAAAATATCTCCATGATCTTGAGAGAATTTATGATTTTATGAAATCAATAAAATGCATTTTCATGCATTTTTCAATTTAATTTGATTTTTTCTTATTTTTGTTAATTCTTTTAATTTTGCATAATTGACCATCTGTTTTGTTGAATTTTGTTCTTCCAATTGGTGATGAGTTTGGCTTTGATTTTTTAGTATGTGTTAGGGTAGACATGTATGTTCCCTTTGGATTTTTATTAGAATTTTAGAACAACTTTAGGTTCTGTTTTAGGTGTTGATATTAGAGCCTTCCCAAACTTGTGGATCACCTTGATACCTTTCAATCTAGAAATTGTTTAGGTAACTTAGAAGTTGAATTAGACTTTAATATTTTAACCCTAGATTGTTCAAACATTCATGTTCCCCTATGAATTTTATTAGAATTTTACAACTTTGTTTTCTATTTTAGTGGAATTTTTCAAGTTGCTTGTGCTTGTGGTGTTCTATCTTGTGTGCCTTGGCTTGCTTGGTCTTGTTGGTGACTTTGGGGATGGATTTGCTTGGATTCCTTTTTGGGAGGTCTTCTGGACTTGATGTAGTTGAGGTGGATTGAAGATTAGAGCTTGGAGTTGAAGTTTCCTTTTTCTTTAGGGGTTGTTTTAGGAGTTTAGGAAATTAGGGTTTTAGGAAGAGCCATTAGAGCTAGTTTTGATTCTTTCATCAAACATAGAATGCATTGTGTGCTTCTATTTCATCCAATGACATGAAGTCCTCCTAGGGAAACTCCATCTCTCCTTTGGAGAGATGTGTGGTATGCCCATAGTTGAGTAGAACTTTGAGGATACCTTTCCATTTCAATGTTGGTGCTTGATGATTTCCTTTGGTTTTCATTGGGTTCTCAACATTGCAACCTTGATCTTGGTGAATGTTCCTCTTCTTGGAGTGTGCTTGCTAGAGCTTGAAGATGAAGTTGAAGAAGCTTGAAGATAGAAGCTAGCTTGAAGATGAAGTTTTGTCTTTGCTGTCATTTCAACTGTGCTATTTAGAGCTTGTTGTTGCTGTCTGCTGAAGACTATTGTTGTTGCTTGGGCTGTGTCCTCTATTTCTTTTCTTTTGTTGTATTGTTTGTTTGCTTGTGTTAATTATCTCTAGGTTCGAGGTGGAGCTTGTCTCCTCTTGCATGTTGTTTTCTCCCTTGCCTCTCTTATACTGTTGCATAACATGCATTTTACTGTTTACTGTTTACTGCTTGCTTTCTTCTGTCGTTTTCCCCTAGGATCTCTGATTTCCTCTGTGCAAGAGGGAATTATGACAGACATTAGGTTTTTGACCCATGCATGATAACTGTAGGTAGATTCCCCTTTCAACTATAGTTTTAGGGTGTCTTTCTCTTCTCATCTCAAAACAAATTCAAAAACACAGTAATAAGGTTAATTGAAGTCGTACGTTACGAGCCTTAAGCTATCTGGGAAAGGTTGGTGGAGGGTCTCTCTCCAGTAATCTGGATGTTAGTATGGTACCCTTTAGGTGACATAAGAAGCGTTCACTCCTGGGTCATAGTCTCTAGTGCGACTGAGATTGCGAACATCCTAAAAAACAGTTCTTTTCATAAAAAACTCAAACAAACATTCAAACTCTGTTTTTGTCCTCTTGGACCCTTAATCAGGAAAACCCTTTTCAGAAGGAGATAAAAAACTGTCTGACAAGCTTGTGTCTTCCGTAGCCCGAACTACGTTTGCTCTGATCTTTCATGCCGTATGAAATTATGTAGGCACGAGATGCGACATCTCGGCGAGCAACCTTTCCCCTTAACCCGTAGTTAGGCGAACTACGTTGACTCTGATTTCTCGTTCCAGACGGGAATACGTAGGCATAAAGTGCGATACTTTGCCGAGTCATTTTCTTTTCTTTTTAACCCAGACCTTTAGTGTAGATAGATAAACACACCCTTAGATAGAAAACAAGCGTGGATCCCGTCGAGTACGACGGACGTGAGGGGTGCTAATACCTTCCCCTTGCGTATCCGACTCCCGAATCCAGGATTTGGTTGCGATGATCATTCCTTTCCCTCTTTGCGTTAGGTTTACTCTGAGCGTTTCCTTTCCCTCTTGTGGGATAGATAACGCACGGTGGCGACTCTTCTGTCATAGCCGACGCCGATTTTCGCAGTAGCGACAATGTTCACTAAAGACTATGACTTAAGAGCAAATGCGTCGCATATCGCCCAAAGGGCATACGCTAAACACTCTAGACAGATTGAGACGAGGCCCCCCAACTATCATTCCTCAAGTAGTTAAGGCTCGTAGTGTACAACATTTATTATCCTTTATTAAGTTTCTTAAGGGATTATGAGATGAGAAGAGAAGATACAAACTCTAAGGGGAAACTAGATCAACCCTAACATTATCATGCAAAATGCTCCTAAAGTTGGGAGTGAAAGGGGAAATCTATCCTAATGTTATCATACAAAGGATTGAACACCTAATGTCTCTCCTACTCCCATCTTAAACAGAGGGACTAGGAATCCTAAGGGATCATGGCAAAAGACCAAGTAAACACATAGCAATTCAACCACAGATGAAAAGAAATGAAAGATGAAAAGGACTTAAACAAATCAATGCAACAAGAGATGCAAACACAAAAGATGCAACAAGAAGGATGAGATGAAAAGGGAGAAGCAATCTCCTACAACCATCAAACATCAATCATCAAAGCAAAAGTTCTATCCTAAGATGCACACATAAAGAAAAGAGGGAGGAAAAAGTGTGGGGCAGCAACCACCACAAGCACATCTCAACCAAACAATTCTTGAAACTCAAGCAATGCAAATGATCAATACAAAACAAACACCAATGTTCATGACAAACTCAAAATGCAAACACAAGCACCAAATCATCATGAACAAGTGTCAAATCACATGGGGCAGAAGTGAATCACAAATGGAATGATCCAAATTCAGGGTCGAAACAACAAGCAAGCACAAGAATGATCATGTCACATTGAAGAACCAAAGTCCAAACAATTATCTCACACTTTGAACAAGTGGAAAGACATGATTCAAAGAACACTTGTGGCACAAGGATATACATCCAAGAATGAGGAAACATGTCAAAACAATCCACATAAATGCATCACATCAATCCATGAAGGTTACATGTGGAAAGAAAACCAAACATGCTTGAAAACAAACAAAAGTTGCATTCTGGTTCAGTGTTAATCGGTTAACACTATTGGTTAACCGGTTAACGACTTAAAAATGTTTGGAAAACGCACTGGTTAGCCGGTTAACCAGTTTGCACTATATCTGGTAAATCGATTAACACTGCACCAGAAGCAGAAAAACAACAATCCAAAAGCACTTTCAGCAATTAATCCAATGTTCAATCATCCAAATGATCATGTAATCAATTATGCACGAATTTAACACCAAAAAACAGTTATCCAACATCAATCCAACTCAAACAAGCAATGATCTCACAAAGATTAAAGATCAAAATAAACAAAATGGATCAAAAAGCATCAAAAGCCATAGATCTGCATTGTGATTATGCAAATAAGCTCAAAACAAAATTAGATCTAGAATTGCCAACCTACAAAGCGGAGATTTGCTTTGGTGAGTTTTGATTCACTTGAAATGAATAGATCCAAGCAAGAAACCTGGAGATTCTTCAAGATCCAAGAGCATTCTTGTTGTAGAAGTGAAAATCAAGCAAGATTAAGCTAAAACGATCCAACCAAGCACTTCCAGATTAGCTTCCAAATTCAGATCCAAATCCAAATGAAAATTGAATGGCGAAATGAATATAATAGAGATAAATGATGGAGGTTTAGCTCTAGAATTCTATGATTCCAATGAAGAATCAAAGAACTCAAGTGAGAGCTCTAATGGAGGTTTTGGGAGTGAATAAGTGGAGAGAAAATTTCAAGAGTGAGAGTGAATTTTGAAAATGAAATGAAATTGTGAGGATTTTTTCTTGGTTTGGAGCAAATTCACTTAAATATGCTCTAGGTTTGGAATAGAAATGTGGTTTGGAGTGAGGTTATGAAAATTGGAATGGGATTAGGAATGGAAAGTGGGAGGGAAATTGAATTAATTTTGAAAGTTAATCCAAATTAGAGTGATTCTAGATCCTTCTTTTGGTGTAAAATCAAATTCACAAGTGATCAAAATGGACCCCAAAGGTGACCACAATGAAAATTCATGTACATGGACAAATTTGCTATGGTTAACCGGTTAACCATTTTGGTTAATCGGTTAACGCCTTGAAAATTTGAATTTTGGCGCCTTTTAGAGGGAATCTTGGACATTTGCCCGTTTTCTCCCGTTTTGAGCCCCGTTAGGCCTCTGAAACTTGCCTTTGCATATTATAACTATAAGGACGCCTGAGATAGCCTGTGACTATCTCCTGAGCTGAAAATTATCATGTTAAATAAAATAAAATCGACCACTCGATCGCTGGGAAAAATAAATGTCGGAGCCTCTGATGCTCGCTGTTTAGACTCTTGCACCAAAAAAGGAACCCTGAGCCACATAAATACCTTGATCCCCTGCCTCAAGAACAAATGATATGATATGCAGAAATGCAAAAATGAAATGAAACATAAGTCAAGTACAAGAAATGGTTGGTCAAATTTTGGGGTACAACACTATTATTGTTTGCTCTGTTGTTTGAGTTTTCTATTTTTCAGGTTGATCTTTGTGTGGTGAGATAAGTCCTATATCCGAACTAGAGAGCTCTTATGATGAGGAGGTTGGTATAGTCAAGTTGGCTTGGGTGGAGTGATCCCTAACAAGATAGCTTGAGAATCCCCCACTCAATGGAGGCCTCTTTGAGGGTAGTACTTGTTGAACGAGTAATCGTGAAAACATTTATATTTTTGACATGGGAGCCCGAGAAGCTAAGCCTTAGTATCCAATTTACCCCACTTGGCCTTTTAGGATGTAGTATGGTGGCTATGAAGGTGCAAACCTGAATTAGTTGATACATACTACTACACTCAGACGATGTTCTCTTGAGAATATTACTGATTCTCGAGTAATCAGTGTGCTAGTAATATCCAAAAGAGAGTTGTAGACTCTGGGAACTTTGTTAGAACCCGTTGTGCACGTGCCTTACCCCTAACACACACCATGTGATTAACTCTTCACCCAGACTTCATGCAAGTGATCCTGAACATGTGATCCTTTTACCTGTGGTCTGCATCCTGTTGCATGATATTGCATATCATTTGAATCCTTTGCATGATTCATTGCATACATCCAGTTTGTCCAACAAATCATTCCTGTTGCCTCTATCTTCCAGCGTCATCTATCAATTATCAAGTTGATTCCTCGTCACTAATACAAAACTAGAGCTAGCTTCAGACATAGAATGTCAAAGCAAGAACAACATAACACAGAGATCAGAATGGAGATTGATGATCTGAAGTCATGCATGAATAAGTTTATTGAGATCCTCCAAGTCCTATTTCTAGAGGGGAGTAACCTCAAAGAACTTTTATCTAGGAGGTTTCAAGTGTTATTACTGATCCTCAGCCTGTCCAGATGCCACCTTCTACATGGCCAAAGTTTGGTTTACCCTATAAATACTCTCTACCTCTTGTTACTACTTCTATGATGGGTCAACTGCCAGACCAGTGTTTCAAGCTCCTATTTTCTCCAAGCCCAGACCTGTGGTTTATACTGTTGCCCAGACTGTCCGAGCTCTCTATGAGACTCCTCCCTTTGAGTACAATGTTGCTAGTTCTCAAGGGGATGATTGTGAAGACTTTGTTGAACCTGAAGATGTTTGTGAACAGTTTCAGGCTATAGACAGAGACTCCGAGCCGTGTAGGATATTGATTTCATCAGTGTTGATGCAGACAACATGTGCCTTGTTTCTGACCTTGTCATGCCTGCCAAATTCAAGACTCCCGAGTTTGTGAAATACAAAGGTCATTCTTGTCCAAAAGCTCATCTGGTTATGTACTTAAGAAAGATGACTGCTTATACCAATAACTAGAAGTTGCTTATCCATTGCTTTCAAGACAGCCGGAATGGAGCTTCACTCAAGTGGTACATGAACCTTGAAAAGAACGATATACAGTACTTTTAGAATCTTGCTAACGCCTTTATGAAGCAATACAAGTACAACCTTGACATGGCTCCTGACCTCCGTCAACTTCAGAACATGTCTCAGAATGAGAGAGAGTATTTTAAGAAGTATGCTCAACGCTGGAGAGAACTAGCTTCCCAAGTTGAACCCCCTCTGGCAAAGAAGGAACTTATAGGAATTTTCATGGACATTTTGTCTCCCTTTTATTGGGAAAAGATGATTGGTAGTGTTTCCTACAACTTCACGGACTTGGTGACCATTGGCCAAAGACTCGAAGAAGGTGTCAAGAATGGTAACTTCCAAAAGAAAAGAGAAGACCAAACCAATGCGATGTTGTCTTGACTGAAGAGAGAAGACCTCGCCACAGACCTCAATATACTAATCTCACTTCTGTTGCTGCTGTTACTCCCGTGGTTGATGCTCCACGTCCAGTTTGAGGTCCTCAACGTCCAGATGTTAGACAAAACCCGAACCACAATATGACTCACTTTGACCCTATTCCCATTACGTAAATTGAATTGTACCCTGTCATGGTTCAGAAAGACTGGATTACTATTATGAGTCTACGTCCTCCTCCAGATCCTCTTCCAGCTAGTTTCAGGTCTGGTCTTCATTGTGCATTCCATCAAGGTGTCGCAGACCATGATTTGGAAAATTTCTATGCACTTAAGGCTAGAGTGTGAGATTTGATCAAAGACGGGATTCTCACTTTCCATGATGTTGCTCTTAATGTCGAAGACAATCCTCTTCCAGGGCATAAGAAGTAAAGTTTCAGTCAGCTTCGACCAAGCTACCCTCCTAAAGCCAGTGTTTCAGACAGGCTAGCTCACCCCTGTTGTTGATTAGTCACTAGGCTATGTTTCTTATTGTTTGTATTTTCCTTTATTTGTACTAGTTCTTTGCTTTTAAATTCTGTTTGTACTTCCATGTTAATGAAATGAGCATTGCAACATTTTGATTCAATTCATTTATGTTTGTTATTTACATCTTTAGGCTTTCCTTTTCAAAATATATATCTCATGTTCACTTTTTTTTGATTATGCAAAGATTGAAGGGAGGATGACGAAAACGTAATACCCATAATTGTTGTTGGTATGCTTTCAGATCAACACTTTGCTGACGATGTAAGGAATTATTTCAAATTTCCCAAACACTGGAGAAATAAGAAAGTTATTCCCTTGTCAACCCCTTTGAGCCTAGAAGTTGGAGTTTCTTTCTTTACAAAAACCCGCAATCTTAACCTTGGGATGGGTAGTTCTTAGTTAACTTGGTTTTGCGTTCAAATACAAGAGCTTCGTGCAAGACACCTTTCAATAAAGGTTGCATTAACAAGTTTTCCTTCTCACACAGCAAGCATGTCGAATGTCTTTCAAGATGAAAGCCAATAATGGTTCACCGTAATCATTAAGCTAGGAAGTCACTTTCCTTCTAAAAAAAATAGAAGAGAAAAGAAAAATCAAAAGAAAAGGCCCACTAAGTCAAAACCTACGAAGGAGACTTAGGCAAACTGGAGCATCCCGCTGAATGTGAGCTTCAGAAGAAATAGTTCAGGCGAAAGTTAGGGATAATAAAAAGAGGAGATCTCTAAAATCCTTATCATAAAAGTCATCAATGGAAAAAACAACTAAATGTTGTGAGGAGGCAGCGACTGCCATCTCAAGGGTCCTTTTACTTTTGAACCATCATCATACTATCATCAGTATAACTCCTAACCTCTGGGAACCTGAGTGCATAGTCTGAGTTAACTGAGCGTAGGATTTAAGATCATCATGGAGATTGGGCAGGTACAAATAAACTTCGAGCCTTTACCCTTTGTTTCATAAACCGTGAACAAGGCCACGCTACAACCCTCAAAATACCTAATTGAAGCAAGGTTATTTTGAAAGCATAATACATCAAGGTTGCGTAAACTGACTCCAAAAGGATTTTTGCAAATCATTTGTTTTGGTATCATACATTTGCTTTAAATTTCACTTTGAATGTCTTATTAGGGGCAAGTTCCTTCCAAATCCTGCCGAGAATCAGTTCAAGATTTGTTGTTTAATGCAAATCCTTCCCAAAATTGGTTTATCCAAAAGATTTTTCAAGACTCATACTGGGGCAAGCCTTCCAAGCGCACAGTAAAGTAGTCATCTCTAGAACCATTCAAGTTGAAGCGATGATTAGTTCATCTACAACAATCAGCTAATTTGGGGCAAATTGATTATAGAATCCCCAAGCAGCCTTTCATTCTTCCTACAAGGATCATCATTTTGATACAGTTTACCAGTGTGGTAGAGAGGTGTTCAGCAGTATCATCTTTAGTCCCCAAGCAGAATGGTAGTGATCTCTGTGTTGAGGAATTAGTCTTTCAATCTTGTCCTCTTCCCAAAATACTCGAGCCATGTTGTCAGCATCTGCATTTGATCATACATCATAGCAAATTCATACATATGCATAGCATGAGTGCTTCATCCTCATTTGCATTCTCCAGAGGTCGTGTTGCTATCCACGTCTTACCTTGTGGTTAAAGTCCAACTTACTTGGCACCTACCAAACATATACTTTTGTGTCTTATTTGACGTTCTACCAAATTTGACTTTCCCTGTCCGATTGTTTTTTCAGACGTGTCTTATGTGTTCTGACGTATTTCCAGAACTTTCTCTTTGTGTTATCTGATGTATTTCCAGATACTTATTTGAAATTCTAATGTATTTCCAGAACCTCTTTGTGTTATCTGATGTTTTTTCCAGATATTTCCTTTGTGATTATGATGTATTTCCTTAATCCTTTTACTTTCTATCTGAGGTATTACCAGATGTGTTTGTCCGTATGATGATTTCCCAGATTGAGTATTTTGTTCTGATGTATTTCTAGAATCATTTTAGTTTCTATATGAGGTATTACCAGACGTGTTTGTCTCTCTGATGATTTTCCTGATCGAGTCTTTCATTCTGAATCATTTCCATAACCTATCTGATGTATTTCCAGATATTGCCTTTGTGATTCTGATGCCTTTCTAGAATTTTGTTTCTTTTACCGTCTGATGAAATTCCAGGTGTACCTTATCTCCATCTGATGCACTTCCAGGATTTGTTTTTCATTCTCTGATGAAATTTCAGAATACATATTTCATCTCTCTCTAACGTATTTCTAGATTGAGCTTTCTCTTTTGACGTTTTTTCTAGAAACCTTTTGTGTCTTATTTGACGTTCTTCTAGATATGACTTTACTTATCTAACGTTCTTCCGGATATGACTTTACTTATCTGACGTTCTTCCAGATTTGACTTTACTTATCTAATGTTCTTCCGCATATGATTTTTCATATCTGATGTTCTTCCAGATATGTCTTCAAAACCTTTTCCCGTACATTTAAATATTTTCTAAATGTTTCAGACGTGTTTCAGAATCTTTGTTCATCTAATGATGTTCTAAATGTTTTTAATTTATCTCTGACTATGGTTAATAGCTACTGAATGTCTGTAAGTCTGTTTCTCTTCTTCATCCAATGTTTTTTCTATATGTGTTCCAGAGTTCATTCAATGTTTCCCTGAATGTCTTTGATGTTTGCTATGTGTTCTAGATTTCATTCAATGTTTTCTTAGATGTCTCTGATGTTTGCTATGTGTTCCAGATTTCATTCAATGTTTTCCTGAATGTATATGATGTTTTATATGTGTTCTAAAGTTCATTCAATGTTTTCCTGAATGTATCTGATGTTTACTATGTGTTATAGAGTTCATTCAATATTTTTCTGAATGTCTCTGATGTTTGCTCAAATGTCTCTGATGATTGCTATATTTTTCAAAGTTCATTCAATGTTTTCCTAAATGTCTCTAATGTTTGCTTGAATATCTCCAATGATTGCTATATGTTTTCCAGAGTTCATTCAATGTTTTCCTGAATGTCTCTGATGATTGCTTGAATACCTCTAATGATTGCTTTTGTTCTAGAGTTCATTCAATGTTTTGCTGAATATCTCTGATGTTTTCTTGATTGTTCCCGGTGTTTTCCTGATTATCTCTGATGTCTGCTTATGTTCCAAAGTTTCATTCAATGTTCTCCTGAATGTCTTTGATGGTTGATCCTGTTATTTTCCAGAGTTTGTTTAACGCATTTCTGACAAAACATCTGATGATTGTGACCCTTTCCCCAGTAAAGTTTCTTTTGCTTTCTCGATGCTCTTGAGTATTCCATGGTAAAGTTAAGTTCTTTTTCTGAAGTCTTTGGTGTTCTCAGATTTAATCTCATTCCACATCTATTATTTTTCTATATGATTCTGATTTGTTTTCCAGATTGTTGTACTTTCTGAACCTAATGCCTTCTTAGATGTTTGTACCTCTGTTCAGGGTTTGTCCCTTTTTTTTCAAATATTACTGGACACTCTTTATCACCTTGAGGAATTTCCATAATATCTTGTACTCCTTAGTTGTTTCTCTTTGTGATCTGTTACTTATTCTCATGTGGTATTCCCTTTATTCTCTGCTTGGTTATTTCAGCAGTAGTTTGTCTTCTGTGGTATCATTTCCCACATAATTTAGAGTCTTGCATTCATATCATATCATAAGCATCTTTGTGGTATCTTAGGGCCAAAAATTGCGCATGTTTATATTTAAGTCTCTCCGATCTTGTCGAGACGAAGATTTCAATCTTCATATCTCTAGATTGAAGAAACTTAAATAAGGGCATCTGTCATACCCTTATTTTTATCCCTACGATCCCGCTTCTTTTTGCGTCATCTCGCATATTGCCTAAATTATCAGCCAAAAAAATTTATTGGATTTACAGCCGAATCGGTCAAAATAAAAGTCAATTGTGCGTAAAGTCAACGGACAAAAAATTTCAAAACCGAGCTTGTAAGCGTCAGTGATATTAATGTGTGCTCGTTTGAATTTTTCGACCGCTTTTCAGCCGCATTTTAATCAACCTGAGCCTTGTAATCAGGGAAAATTTAATACGAAATTTGACCAAATGCTGTATTTTTCTTAGTCGTTTATTTCGCGCTAATCATTTTGATGTATTCATTTTATTTTTCCGAGCACTTCGATACCAGTTTGATTATTCGTTTTTAAGCAATTTAATTTTAATTTTAAATTAAATTGTCTTTTTGTTTAATCAGATTTTATATTTTAGGTTTATTAAAATTGTTTATTTTATTTTATAATTTATTTTATCTTTTTTCTTATTTTAATATTTAAAATTTTATTTTTATCCCTTTTTGTAGAAAAACTTGTTTATTAAGTTTAGGAAGACCTGTTTTTTTTTTTACATCATTTTGTATAGCATTGTTTTTGGGGGCGGTTCATGCATGTACCCCTCTCTCTCATTTTGAAATTTGTTTTAAAATAGAGCATTATAAAAAAGGAGGAACATCACTGTAACCAAAAAAGAGACACTTTATTTTCTCTTAAAAAGGTAACGACATCACCACTTGAAAGAAAAGAAGAAAATTTTTTAATCTCCATATCATAACACTCTCTCTCCATAATTTTAAAATAGTAAAATAACAATATGTTGAAGGCATCTTGGGAATACACGTTGGACAAAAAAGGATTCATGCATAGCTACTGCTATTCCTTTTTAGCCGCAAAATCTCCTCCACATTAAAAAAAACTGATACTCCCACCTCACTTTAAAGACTTCATCTTCACACAGACCCAGGGGACGACTTTCTTCATATTACTACCCATACAACTACCATACTCCTTGGCGCTGCACTAAAAAAAGGCACATGACATTGCTACCTTCATGACTTCTTATTTACATAACACTTCCTTATTGCTCATGAACATGACCCTTCTTCATAATACTCCATGAATTGAAACTAACATGCTTATCACTTACTCACCAAAACCTTGAAACAACACATCAATAAACCCATTAAACCTCTTGCACTTTAGACCAAAAAACACACACTTGATGACATACAAAAAAAACACTTTTCTCTTCATAATACTTCCCTCATAGCACACTAACCTCACACTACTTTATCATCTTTCTTCACTTAACACAACAACAAAAATCAAGTTTTACAACTCACCACCATGACCATAACTTAAAGAAAGCCATACACCTCAAACTCTCCACTGCGCATAAACAAAAAAGTAGCAGACTCACAACACAAACCAAAAATCTCCAGTGTTTCTTCGTAACTCCTCATACACATCAGGTTTTGGAGGATACCATACTAGACCTTTCAAGTGCATAAACCTTCTCCTCCCTTGCTTCAATCATAAACCATCATCAACCATGACCTTTTCTTCCACGCAAATCTGACGTCGACGGAAAAATCGACCACTGTCCATCTCTTCGAAACCCTTCAAGACACCATTAAACACCACTTACCAAATCTCCAAGTAACCGCAAACCATCCGCCGCCGCAGAGAGAACGCGAGAAAGCGAGCTCCGTAAAAAAGGAAAGCGACGCGAGAGAGGAAGCCATTTGAGGGAGGTAAATTTGAAACTCATACTTTATTATATGTTGTGTTTATTTTATGGTTGCTTATGTAATATGTTTATGTGATATGTGTTTAATTTTGTATTTTCTTAAATTTTAATCTATTCCCCCAAATGATGCACCGCCCCACTCCCTGTTTGTGGGAGTTTGTTTGCCTTTTTTTTCTTCATAATTTTAATTATTTGTTATAATTACTTATATTTTTAGTTATTTGTTTTAACAAATCTATATTTCTAATTATTTGTTTTTTTTAATTATGTGTTATAATTTTAATTTGTCTAAATATTAAAAATACCAAAAAAAGATTAAAAAAAAATATTTTAATCATTTTCTTTAACATTTTATTTGTATATTAGAAATTATAAAAAAAACATTTCATTATCATTTTTTTTAATGATCTCATTTCTAGTTTTTTTAATTTAGGATTATATTAAAAATGTGAAAAATATGTTAATTAGTAATTGATTTAAATATTTTTATTTAATACTAATTAATTAAACTATTAATTAATTTTATTAAATATTTATTTTTAAATTGATTAATAATTCTTTCATTGCTTGATTTTATTTTGCGACTTATTTTCTTCCATGTTTTGTGCTTGCTGTCTCTAATTTAATCTTGATGCTTTTCCTTGATGAATCTAATTTACACAATGTTTTGCCATGAATGTTTGTGGATTTTATTTGTTGTCGCTTCTACATGATGATTTTCCATGTATCTGCTCCTAATCACATTATGCTTTGATGTGTATCTTTGTCGATTTTTGTTGTCTTAGTCCATGATGCTTTGCCATGTACTTTGTGTTGTTGATTTTATTCTACACGATGCTTTGCCATGAATGTTGTTAATCTTGTCTGTGGATTTTACATGATGCTTTGCCGTGAACATTGTTGATTTTACTTATTGATCATACATGATGTTTTGCCATGTGTGTTTGTGGATTTTACATGATGATTTGTCATGTATCTCTGTCGATTCTACATGATGTTTTACCATGTATTCTATGCCTTAATTTGATTATTGATCATACATGATGTTCTTGCCATGTACTGTATACCTTTATTATTCGTGATGCTTTGCCACATATCTGGGTCGTCTTTCTTACATGATGTTCTTGCCATATATTGTGTTTGTTGATCTCATTTACTATTTGATCATACATGATGATTTACCATGTATCAACTGTTTCTACATGATTCTTTTCCATCTACTATACCTTTGTACTTGTTTCTACATGATGAATTTCTATGTATTATGTGTACCTTTGTCGCTTTAACATGATGCTTTGCCATGTGTGCTCTGTTGATTTTATGATGATTTTCCATGTATCTGTTATTCATACATGATGTTTTGCCATGTACATTGTTGATTTTATCTGTTCTTGATCGTACTTGATGTTTTACCATGTATTATGTGTTTGTGTCTTCATTTGATGGTTGTTGGTTACATGATGATTTTCCATGTATTTGTTGCTTTCTTTCTACACTTGTGACCTAATTATTGTGCATGTCCATTGTTTGTTTGTTGCTTTGCCTTGCCTGTCTTTGTATTTCTTGTCTGTCTTTTCACCTTTAGCAAACAATTTTTAGCCGAAACACAAATATTTTAAGAGGTTACCGTAGAGTACTACAGATGCTTATAATGTTAGTACCTTCCCTTAGTATAACCAACCCACGTACCTTTGATCTCTCTTTACTTAACTTTAGGCCTTATTTTTTGCTTTGCATGTTTACTTAGGGTTTTTGTTCGATTTTTTCTCCTTTCCCTAGGAAAAATAAAAGTTCGGTGGTGATATCTTACTTTTATGAGTCAAGCTAATCCAATAGCTTGGGTCTCTGATTCTCACCGCAATAGAAAAATGGCGACTTCACTGGGGACAATTGTTCAGTGGGTTAAGCCTTGTTCTATTTGTGTTGCTATTATTGTTTGCTCCATTGCTTGGATTTTTTGTTTTTCAGGTTGATCTTTGTGTGGTGAGATAAGTGTTATACCCGGACTTGAGAGCTTTTATGATTAGGAGGATGGTATAGTCAAGTTGGCTTGGGTGGAGTAATCCTGAACAAGCTGACTTGAGAATCCCAGACTTAGTGGAGGCCCCTTTGAGGGCAGTACTTGTTGAACGAGGAATCGTGAAAACATTGCTATTTTCGACCTGGGAGCCTGAGAAGCTGAGGACCTTTGGCCTTTTAGGGTGTAGTGCAATGGCTATGAAGGTGTAAACCTGAATTAGTTTATACACGATGCTACACTCAGACGAGGTTCTCTTGAGAATATTACTGATTCTCGAGTAATCGGTGTGCTAGTAATATCCGAAATAGGATTGTAGACTCTGGAAACTTTGTTAGAACTTGTTGTGCAGGTGCTTTACCCCTAGTACACACCTTGTGGTTAACTATTCACCCAGACTCCATGGTTGTGATCCTGAACATGTGATCCTTTTACCTGTGGTCTGCATCATGTTGCATGAAATTGGACGCGTCTGAAGATGCATCTCCGAAATCTGAGACAATTTAAATATTTTTGCGTGGTAGCTAAGAAACATAAATGATGAATTGAGAAATTCCCTAATATATTAAGTCGAGCTCACTTATTCTCATCCCAATTGGGTCTAGGAAGTAGAAGAAGCCAAATTTAAATTCCAACAAGAATATACATTTAATTTCCAATACCTCTTGAATCGATTACTTTTCTGTAGATGAATTGTAATTGCTTTTTTGAGAAAAAAAGCATGTGAATATATATTTAAAAAACTATAATTTTTTTAATCAAAAATTCAAGATAACATTATTTTTTTGTGTGTACAATGATCACTAATTCTTTATAACACATAATTAATGTAATCTATAATTTTATTTTAGAAGCTAGTTAAAATTTGTTTATTTTATGAATCAAACAATCCAATTTTTTACAATTTTATGACGTATGTTATGAATTTTATCTCCCTAAATAAAAAAATCATGAAAATAAACGTGCTTGAAAGTTAGACCATAACCATCACATTAAATTTGAGAATTTCTTACCCCACCTTTTGGGGTTCTTAAGCACCATGTGCACTTCTAAAAATACTCCTCTGCTTCCAGAGATGTATCTCTGGACGCACTTTTTTTTACTTAACGTTAGTTTTTTTCGGAGCTACATCTACGGAATATTTCCGTTTATATAGCTCTGGAACAAATCAGAATACATTTGTGCCAGAGTCCCTTCTCCTCCCTCATTCTTCATTTTTCAACTTCTTCACTCTCAAACTCTCCAAACTCTCTCAATCCTAAAAAAAAACTTTTTTCTACCAAACTTAATTGTTTTCAATCAAGTTCGACAAGGAGCATTTATCTCAAGATCAAGACACTCCAAATCATTCAAAACTCGATATAATCAGTAAATTTTCGAGTTTCTGAGCTATTTTCGAGTATTTCTCGTAAACGAGTTAGAATATAGTTTTAGGGGTAGAAACCGTTAAATAGTTTTAGAAACATAGTTTAGAGACAATGTAGGTATTGTTTGTTGGCTTAAACGGACGATCAAGGCTTCAAAAAATCAATTTTCATAGGTAGGAGACGCCATTGTCGTGGCTGTTAGAGTTGCAGGAAGTTCTGGAGGTACATCTACGGAACAAATTAACGTTATGACAATTCCGTAGATGCAGCTCCTGAACAAATCAAACATTCTGAATTCTGGGTTCTTCCGTAGATACATATACGGAAGTTTTTCGTATGATTACACCCGAAAGTAAAAAAATGTTAATGTTAATTTTTTTTTCTTCTTTGTTTTTTAATTTATTTGTATCTAATTGTTTTCCTTGGTTATACCTTGCAGACATTATGGCAGACAGAGAACATATATTACGACTTGGACAAGTTTCACAACATGCATCTGTGAGATGCGAGTGGAGCCAAGCCACCGTTATCGAGGTTGATACAGTTGAGACACATCTTTCTTCATCACATGCCCAAGACATTCCCTCGACCTTGTATCCCACCCTATCATCCACTTATTCATCCTGGAGGCGTCGGGATTCAGTTGATGGTTCATCACAGGCCCCGTTGTTTCACCCCAAAATTTGACCAACATTTCTTTACCTAGCTTGTGGTCCATCTCATTCACATTAGCATTATCACTTGCATTTCATTGACATGTATGCAGGAGATCAAGAGGTATGAGTACCAATTAAGACTTTGAAGATAGCCAAGAAGGTTATTCAAGTTTTCAAGGGTTGATATCTTTGTCAGAAAAGTTAAGAGATCCTCAGAGAGATTGGTTGAAACCAAGGTTGTGTGCCTCCTAACTTGAGAGTTGTGGGAGCTCCTCAGATGATTATGAAGCTATGAGGATGGACTTGAGGCTTTGAGAGAGCTTATGAGATGTCTTGAAAGCCATCATGAAGCCTAGAAAGGTTATTGTGCAAGATTAAGAAGACTCAGCCATGAGTGGTGCAGTTAGGGTTTGACTGGGTCAACCCTAGGTCAATTGATGATTTGGAGAGGGTTGAGACCTAATCCAAGAGCCATGTGATCATGGATTGATGCATTGAGATGCTATAAGGATGATTCCAAGGTAAACTCATCATGATTGAGGATTTTGAGAAGTTTCAAGCTAGGGTTTCTAAGGCTCGACAGTGTAAAATCCCCTAGTTTGACCCCTATCTTCAAGGCAGTTTAGCTCAAGATGTGACTGTCATCTCATCTTACCCCCAACATGAATGTTGTAGAGCTTGTTCTTAGATTTAATTTGAGTACTATAAGTCCTTGATAGGATTTGTAGAGCTCAAGTTATGACTTTGACAAGTTACAGGTCATCTGAGGCATGTGAATCTGGGGCCTTGAAAGTCATCCAACTTGCATCCAATTTTTGCCCAAGAAGGATGATTCCTATGAACTTTTGGTCAACATGAATGTTGTTCCTCATCTTCTTAGATTTCTAGAGAGTACTAGAAGTCCTTGATAGGATTTGTAGAACTCAAGTTATGGCTTTGACAAGTCAAGGGCATTTTGGTCATTTGGAGATTATAGGTCATTTCAAGCATAAGGCCATAACTCCTATTTCCAAGCTTCAAATGGAAAAATCTTCAACATCAAACTTGCTTAAAATAATGTTTTAAGGCTATTAAGGAGGTCATGAGATGTTGAAAAGGCTTGTAGCTCAAAATGGTAAAAATGACCTAAAATGGAGGCATAAGTTAAATAAGTCAAAGTTGGAAATTGAAATTTCCAAGCTACACATCCAAACCATGGCATGTAATAGGTCATTTTGACTCTAAAAAGCATTTTAAAAACAATGGTTCAGCCACATTTTTTATTTTAAGTTTAGATCATGGACTTGCTTTGGAAAATGGTTGCTTGCATATTAAGGTACAAATGCAAAACACAAGGAAAGGCAATGTACAAGCTAGCTAAGTATCTTAACACCTCATATATCTCATCTAAGGAGATTTTCAAGTCAGAACAAGTTGCTGCAAGAGGTATAGCATGAGATGGCATGTGAGATGAGATAAAATCAAAAACTCATGACATGAGAATCCCAAATTCTCATTGGATGATTCCAGAAAGTTCTGGATGGGTCTGAACCATCCTATATATGGATTAGAACTTGCTCAGATGCAAGGTTGGTGAGAGATTAGAGAGGAGAGTGAGATATCCATTTCAATTGCTTCCATTGCAAGTTGAAATCAAATTCCACATTCCACACCATTTCCATTGCTTCTTTCAATCCTAACACCTTCCATTGATCATACTGAATGTGTGCATACCAAATTGAGGGCAAGATCATGAAGAATTGAAGAGATAGAATTTGGATTTTGGGAGTTGCAAGTTACAATCGAGTTTGGAGATTCAGGCTTTCTTGATCAAATCTTTTGCAAACAGAAGCTTTATCATCAATCAAGGAAGGTTTCTAAAGAGTTTGAGAGGTTGAAGTGAAGCTTTGACGTATCTGGTGTTCAAGATTTGACAGGTTTGTAACTTTTCTTCTACACCATAATTTAAGCATAATTAGTTAGAATTGTTAGGTTAGAATGGTTAGAGACAAGTGGGAGATGGATTCTGGGAAGTTTGAGATCAATTGGTGAAGTTTGAGTTAGTGACACCATTTTTGTTTTGATCAAGAACACGAGATATAGTGAAGCATAGCATGGGTTTAATAGCAAGATTTAACCAGTGTGAGGTGGTGATCATTCTGAGGTAATCAATTTCAAGAATTGTTGAAGCTGAAGTTTGAGCATAGTTTTGATCTTGGATCGGGTTTAGAGATTGAGAGCATTTCAGTTGATTTTAAGGCCATGGTTGTGATCAGGGTGAAATTTAGAATGGATTAGGGTTTTGAACCATGGATTTTGGTTGAGTTTGGATAGAGTTCGAATTGGGGATTTGAGCTCTGCAACTATGGAGCTTTCCCTCCATTTCCATGGCTGGAGGAAGAAGACAATGCCATGGCCGTTGGATGAGGCAAGACTCATTGACTGGGACCTAGATCGTGTGGATGAGATTCAATTTCATTTGAAGAGGGATTCTGAGAAGCAACCAAAATGCAGCGTATCATTTAATTTCCCGTTTGGGCTTAAGTGGATTACTTGCTATGCCCACCCCCTTTCGTGGCCCAGTGTTGGTTTGAACTGAATTTCCTTGCTAAGTGCACCGTGTATTTTTCTTTTTCTTTATAATTTCTGAATTGATTTTCTGATAATAATTGGGCCTAGAGCGCGTTGTTGTTTGCACCCCCATTTCAAGCCCAGTCATGAATTGAACTGCATATAGTTGCTATCTGCACCAATGTTTTACCATTTTATTGTCTTTTTCTCCATTTTTCTTTAATCTTTGAAAAATCATAATAAATAGAAAAATGATGATTTTTACATGGGGATTTTTTCTCCTATTTCATGTTAATGTCTAGGAAATTATGAAATCAAAATATTTGCATTTCATGCAATTTTAATATTTTTTGTGTATTTTCTCTTTTAATAGCTTTTAATTCCTTTTATGTTGATGCATAGATTTGTAGAATTTTGTTTAGCTAGTTGCCTTCATATTTTTAGGCCATTCTTTTTAGGATAGTTAGATTAGGACTTTAGCTCCCCTCTGGATTTATTCCATAATTTTTGTGATTAATTTTTGATTAGTTTTGATTAGATGACTTTAGGTTGTATAGAATTAGGTCAATCCTTAACATAGGTCCACAATAACACTAGAATTTTGGGTTTCTAGGTCAAGTTAGATATTGGGACATATATGGTATTAAGGGTAGGTATATAGGATCCCCTATAAATTATATTATATTTTAATATAATAGTATACTATTTTTAATTGATTTTTGTAGTTGATTGTTGTTTGTGTTGCCCTTGTGGGCTTGTATTTTGTTTTGCCTTGCTTTGTGGGTTTTTGCTTGGCTTGGTGGGCTTGGTCTTGCTTTGAGGAGCATGGAGGAGCATAGTAGAAGACTTGAGGATTGAAGAAGAGCTTGAGAGTTTGAAGACTTGTTTGTTTTGTTGTTGTTTTAGGGTTAGGAATTAAGTAGAGCTTAGACCTAGCTAATTTCTTTCTTAAACATGGATGGTATCTTTCACCTCCATTCTTCCCCATGATTCAAGGTCCTCCCATGGTATTCACCTCCCTCCTTTGGAGGGATAAGTGATGGTACCTAGGAAGTAGAACCTTTGAGGGAACCATTCTTTTGATGTTAAACCCTTATAGGTCACCTTTGGTGGTCAATAAGCAGTTTGATATCCTAGCTTATTCAGTTAAGTGATTTCTTCAGGTTTGAGTATCTTGAGAGATGTTGGGCTTGGGTGTGAAGATGAAGACTTCACTGAAGAGTGTGGAAGAGGATGATTCCTTGAGCATTGCCATTGCAGCTGAGGCTTGAAGAGCAAGGAGAGCAAGTTGATACTTGAAGACCTAATGAAGACCCCATGAATATCCAGTAAAGACTGAATGAAGAGCTGAGGCTTAAAGATTGAAGGATGAAGTTGGCACTTCCAGATGATTGATGGCTGCTCTGAGAAGCTGAAGCTTGTAGAGAGAAGACCAAGTTGAGACTGGTAAAGGAGAGTAGAGCTGAAGCTTGAAGAACAAAGGATAAGTTGATACTTACTTTGAAACTTGGAGATCCTGAAGGAATCAAGTTGATACTTGTGGTTAAGAGTGAAGCCTGAAGGTGGAATTGATTAAGGAGTTGAAGCTTAGAGAAGAGAGAATAAGTTGAAACTTATATTGAAGGGTCGAAACCTGGAAAAGCAAATTGATATTTGTCAAGAGTGATGGAGGTCTGAAGACTGAGTTGATGTTAGAAGAGCTGAAGCTTGGAGTTGAGAGAGGAGTTGATCTGCTTTCTTGTCTGTTTCTTTGCTGTATTGATGTGCCTTGTTTGACTTGCTTGATGCATTAGAATAAGTCCATATCTAGACTAGCTTTAATCTAGGAGCATGATTGCACTAGAGGTTGAGTTGCTCCCTCTGCTTGTATTGTTACTGTATGGCTTTGCTTGCGGGTATTCGGTAGAGCCCAGCTCCCTTGCCCATGTGGTTTATTTTGCTTGATAGCATGATTTTATTTTATCTGTATGATTGTAGTTTACTGTTTATTGCTTGATAGCATGTTTTCTTCAGTATGATTACTGTTATTCATTCTGGCTTGAGGTTGAGATGAGCTTGTGGAGGCTGCTGCCCCACACACATTTCCTCCCTCACTTGCATTGCATGCATTTTACTGTATTACTGTTTACTGTAAGCTGATGCTTTATCTGTTTCGGTGTATCATTGACATGATCCCTTAGGACTCTCATTTCCTTTGATAAGGAAGTGATGATAGAACTTTAGGTTGAAACCTATGCATGATAACTTCTAGGAGTTCCCTGTTTCAAACCTCAACTATAGGATGAATCCTTGGCATGACAACAGTAGGACTTGATAGTCTCCCCGTAGTTGAGCCTGTTCTCTTCTCATCTCAAAACAGCTTAAGATACAGTAATCATGAATGATTTCTTTCGTATGTTACGAGCCTTAAGCTATCTGAGAAAGGATTGTTGGAGAGTTTCTTTTCAACAGTCTGGATGTTTAGTATGGTACCCTTTGGGTGACATGCGACGCATTCACTCTCAGGTCATAGTCTCTAGTGCAATTGAAATTGCAAACACAATAAAAAACACTTCTTTCGTAAAAGACAGAAAACAAACTTCAAACCTTTTTGCCCCGTGGGCCCGTAATTCGAAGGAAAGCTTTTCTGAAGAAAAGAGTGTCGTTAAACTTCAGCGCCAACGCAAACAGGCTTTGTCCCTAACTGCTGGAACTGTTGTTTAACCCTACTCGATAAAACAAATGAATCTGAATCCCCATAACGCGTAGTAGCCCGAACTACGTAAGCTCTGATCTCTCATATCTGTTGAGAGTACGTAGGCACAATACTGACGTATTGGCGAGCTACCTTCCCCATATCCCGTAGTAGGTCGAACTACGTTGACTCTGATTTCTCATTCTCTGATGGGAATACGTAGGCATAAAGTGCGACGCTTTGCCGAGTCATTTTCTTTTCTGTTTAGGCCAGCCTTGATAGGTAGATAGATAAACCAACTCGTCCAGTAAACACAACAAGCGTGGATCCCATCGAGTACGACGGACGTGAGGAGTGCTAATACCTTCCCCTTGCGTAACCGACTCCCGAACCCAGACAACGGTTGCGATGACCTTGTCTTACCCTTTTTCGTCAGGTTTTTCCGATTGTTTCCTTTCTCGCTCCGAGGGATAAATAACGAAAGGTGGCGACTCTTCTGTTCTGTCGGCACCTTATTTCCGCAGAAGCGACAGCTGACGACTCTGCTGGGGACTTGATAGTTTCCTAGGGATCTGACGCCCCCTGCGAGAGTCAATCCTAGCGCTTGTATGATTACTTGTTGGGTTGTGTTTATTTATCGCATTTTTATTTCACGCACTTTATTTTTAGTATGATATGATTATCTGTGCTGTTGTGGGAGGGGCATTTTGATGAGTGAGAAGCCAGACCCAGGCTTGAGTGAACATAGCATTAGTTGTGGAAATTAGTGGGCGCGTGCTTGCTTTGCAGGCACTAGTGTCTCATGAAATCCACGCTCAGACGAGGTTCTCCCGGTTGGCTTCTCTTTCAACCCTTTGGGTTGAGACGGTTGCTGGTTTGGAGGATTGTCGACTCTGGGGACCGATCATTTGTGATTCAGCCGAGTGAGGCCGCTTCATGAGCTGGTGATGCCACACCTTCTGGGTATCGTATCACCCCTCTTGAATGTCTGTGACACTGATGAACGCATAGGATGCCGAACTTGAGTCAGTCTAGGTCCATACCTGTGAGCAGGGTTGGGTTTATTGCAGGAAACTTTGACCTTCAGACCACCTGGTTTTCTTGATAGTGGATCAGTTTTGTTGGGATCAGAGGATCTTATCATCAGATGCGTATTTGTTCTTGACAGAGCAGGTTTGATTGGGATCAGAGGATCTTATCATCAGATGTGTATTTGTTCTTGACAGAGCAGGTTTATGACTGGGGTCTGTGGATCTCATTATCAGATGTTTGTTCTTGATAGAGCAGAGTTTTGGTTATCAGTTGTTTGTTCTTGACAGAGCAGATTTTTGGTCCTGTATCAGAGGTCCTTATTATCAGTTGTTTGTTCTTGACAGAGCAGAATTATGGTCCTATGTATATGGCCCTATCAGATGGTTGTTCTTGACAGAGCAGATTTGTGGTCCGATACCAGGGTTTTCTTCTTATCAGATACAGTGGTTGTTCTTGATAGAGCAGGATTACGGTTTTGTTGATACAAAATCTCCACAGCACAGTTGCCTTGATCTCCTGCTGCATGAGTGCATTTTACATTGTTTTGCATGTGCATTTGCATTTCATTAACGTGTGTCTGTGTTGCAGGTACCGTTTTCCCCGATCCAGGATTTCTTGCCTCCTATTGTATTGTTATGGGTTCTCTGAGGAAGACCGTGGCTTACAAGTTCCCTGCCCCTGATGTGGTTCGGCTGACCGGTTTGATAGCTTTAGCAGATGAGTCTGTGAGGGATGAGTTCAGAAAATCTTACGGCAAGTTTGGTTCGTAAACCTTCTGCGTTCGAGTTGAATGGGTTGCACGCTCTGCTGCAGTTCTATGATCCTCCACTGAGATGTTTCACTTTCCAGGATTTTGTTCTCGCACCCACGCTAGAGGAATATGTTGATTTGTTAGGTGTGCCTATCAAAAGGCAGATGCCTTTTGTTCATATGGATGTTGAGCCTGATCTGGCTGGTTTAGCTCCTTCACTTCATTTGGATGCCTCCGAGTTGGTATTGTCTAGTTGGAACAAGGTTCCCGGGTTCTCCTTGCAGTTTCTAGTGGGAAAGGCTCAGCAGTGCGCCAAAGACGGATGTTGGGTCGCGTTCAATGCCATCCTCGCTCTGTGCATATATGGCATCATTTTGTTCCCCAATATGCCCAATTTTGTAGACTTCGATGCATTTCATATCTTTGCTTCAGGGAACCCAGTCCCTACCTTGATAGGAGATGTCTACCATTCTATCCACTACAAAAACGAGAACAGGATGGGCAAGAATGTCTCATTCTGTGTACCATTGCTTTATAAATGGATTGATAGTCATTTACCCAAGAGGGGTCCCTTTGTTTCGTTTGCAGCCACAGCTGAGTGGTCCGAGCGTCTGATGAGTTTATCTGCAGAGGATATTGACTGGTTTGACAGAGACAGGTTGGGTACCGAGATTATCTTCAGCTGCAGCGGGTTTCCAAACGTGCCTTTGATAGGAAGGAAAGGTTGTATAAACTACAATCCGTCTTTGCTGGTCCGACAGTTCGCGTATGCTTTGGGAGCTCCGCCGAAGGATGAAGAGGTACAGGAATCTCTGTACCTCGATGGTCTTCTAGAGGGGGATATGTTGTCCAAGCTTCAGTGCGCTTGGAATGGTATAAGTAAGAGGGGAAAGCCATTGTTGGGAAGAAGCAATAACCAAGCCTACCCTCCGTATGTGACTTGGATCAGAGCCAGAGCAGATGCTATAGGGATGCCGTTTCCTCGTGCCAAGCCTGAAAGCCCTCCAATGATTGAAGAGCCTATTACTATGCCCATTCAGCATTATAATCAGGTATTAGCTGAGCGAGATGAATTGAAGCGGGCAAATGAAGAACTGGAGAAAGAATTGGCTCAGCTCCGAAGCGAGAGGAACGAAGCCGTTCATTCCTTCAAAAGGCAGACAGAGCTGGTGAATCGGCTGGGGACAGACCTGACTAAGCAGATAGCCGAGCGTGAACGCATGGGTCAAGACTTCAAAGCTGTCAACGACGTACTGGCTACGAAGAAGCAGCACTTGGACGAAGTGTATCGGAGGATATCCAAGTTCAACCAGCACTGGAAGGCCTCCTTAGCCACCAGGAAAGAGCGGGAGGATAAGCTGATGCTACAGATCTCCAAGCTGGAAGCCCAGGTGAAGGATAGTGAGAAGAGGTTTGATGAAGAAACCGCTCGCAGATACGCCGCCGAAGGCCAGCTCAACAGGGCTTTCGCTAACCTGAAGGAGCGCAAACTGACGTTTGAGTCCAAGAAACGGAAGTTAGAAGATTGTTTCGGCGAAGGAGCATGGGAAGGTTCGGTCGAAGGTCTTCAGTACACCATTGTGCAGAGGGAATTACTCGTCGAAGGGTTACTCACTCTGCCTGATCATCCAGAAACGAAGGAGTTGTTAGAAGAGTATCGCGCCCGTGGTCGTACCTGACTATTTGTATTCCTTTTGTTTTGATCATTGTTGTATGCTGACCATCACCAGGCTTGTTGGCTGAGGTCACGCTGTTGATTCATCTTGTACTCGCTGATGTTGTGTACTGCCTTGATGGGCTTTCTTTATATATGAGATTGTTATTTCCATGATTGGACTCAGACTTCTTCTTATTATCAGCACTGGCACTCAGGCACTAGGATCGGGGGAGATCTCCCTAACACACAGACACACGTTTGCATTTGCATGAAGCATTTGCATAACGAGAATTTTTTTGTCGTTTTTCCTAACCCTTTTGTGTTTGACAGGTTATTTTAGGTTGTTTTAGGTGGTTCCAGGATTGATCAGAGACCTATTCACCGCTATCCGACTAGAGCTAATCAGACCAGGATCATGGAGCAAGTGCAAACTGATGTTCAGGAACTCCGCGAAAGGATGGATCGCTTCATGGAGCTCATGCAAACGGTCGCCAATGGCCAAGATCAGCTCAGAACTTTGGTTCAACCTCTGATTTCAAGGGTTGATAGCAATGGCGTACTTCATGGTGGGACTGTGCCTACTCCTCCACCAGTTGAAACTCCACAGAATGGTGTTCCCGTGACCGGGGGTAACGACAGTGCCAACGGTAATGTGATGGCCAACATCGGACTCAATACGACGGGCGTCGGTAATGGGAGTCTGGGAGCTAATGTCAATGTCGGGCTGGGCAACAGCAATGCAGGTGTCGGGAATCTGTTTGGGCCTCAGCCGTGGCTAGAGGATCGTCAGGACGATGTGTTCTCTCAGAGAGGTGCTGAAGGGGAGCTGAATGCTGAAGCACGGCTTAGATTCAAGGCACTTGAAGATAAGATGAGAGATATCGAGAATCAGAATACTTTGGGCGTTGATATGTCCAAGTTGGGACTAATTGCTGATTTCAAGGTGCCTCCCAAGTTCAAGGTACCTGACTTTGAAAAGTACAAGGGCACCACTTGCCCTCATGTCCACCTGAGATCGTACTACAGAAAAATGTCTGCTCATTCCGAGGACGAGAAGTTGCTGATGCACTTCTTTCAAGACAGTCTTTCCGAGTCATCCCTCGAATGGTACATGAGTCTGGAGCCTACTAGTGTGCGCACATGGAAGGATCTTGCTGAAGCGTTTGTGCACCACTACCAATACAATAGCGACTTGGCCCCGAACCGAGTCCAGCTGCAGAATCTGTCGCAGAGGAACAATGAAGGGTTTAAGGAGTACGCCCAGCGGTGGTGTGAGTTGGCAGCTAGGGTTCAGCCGCCGATGGTTGAACGTGAGCTTGTGCAGATGTTTGTAGCCACCCTCCCAGGGGTTTACTATGAGAAGTTGGTCAGCGGTATGTCTGGGATGTTCTCAGATCTCATTATCACGGGTGAGCACGTCGAAAATGGGATCAAGATCGGGAAAATTCAAGGTGATTCATCCTCAGCTGGAGGCGGGAAGAAACCTTATAGTGGCAAAAGGCGAGAAGGAGAAGCGAGCGCTGTGACCAATGCTCAAAGGAAGGATAAAGGTCCTCACCAGCAGGTGGCCAGTATAACTATCCCGACAGTTCAACAGCTGCAGCATCAGCAGCAACCGAATCAACAGGGATACAGAAAGTACTAGAATCGGGCACCTTTGGCGAACCGTCACCTCGAGACACCGCCCATGTCGTACGCGCAACTCTTGCAGACTTTGCTTCAGCTACAGTTGATCCAGAAGAGGATGCTGGCTCCCTTGACAGGGGCACCTCCGCCAGGGTACGACGCTAATGCCACATGTGAGTTTCACTCAGGGGCACCAGGCCACACAATAAAGAACTGCAAAGCCTTCAAGCATAAGGTGAAGGACATGGTGGATGCCAAGATCATCAACTTCTCTGATAATGTGCCAAATGTCACGAAGAATCCTATGCCGAATCATAGGGGAGGCGGAGTGAACGCCATTATCGAAGAAGAGAATTTGGATTTGTTGACTGACGTCAGAGATCTGAAGACGCCGCTTAGCTTCGTTAAAGCTAAGTTGATGAAAAGAGGGTTCTTTCCAGGTTGCGGAGAGCTATGCATGGACTGTGCCACACGTTCTGATGGATGTGAACAGTTAGTAGAGGGAATTCAAAGTCTGATGACTGAAGGGATTTTACAGTTTAGCCGGAGGGCTGAAAGTGGATCAGGAGAGGTAGTGCTGAAGCAAGCTGATGAGGTCGCCACCATCACCATCCCTCGCCGGACGATAACTATTTCTGCGCCCAGACCGCCCACAATCACCATCACCCGAGCTGGGCCAATACCGTTCGAAAGCACTAATGCTGTCCCGTGGCATTATGGGGCTGAAGTCTACTGCAACAGATAGAAGTTGGAGCTAGAACCGTTTGGGTCGACTGTGGAGAACCTTGCGGGAATCAGTGGTATTACTCGCAGCGGAAGAGTGTTTGCACCACCAGAGGCCGTGGCGGATAAAGCGGTCAGAGCTGATGCGGCCGATAAAGGTAAAAGTAAAGTCGGTGAAGAGATCCCGTGCGGGGTAGAAAAAGACTTGCTTGTTAAAGACGCCGAGGAGTTTATGCGGTTGATTAAGAAGAGTGACTACAAGATTGTGGATCATCTCCATCAGACGCCCTCGAAGATTTCCATCCTAAATTTGTTACTGTGTTCTGAAGCACACTGCAACACGCTGCTGAAGGTGTTGAACGCCGCCTATGTACCGCAGGAAATATCGGTAAATCATCTAGAAGAGGTCGTAGCCCATGTAAATGCTGGAAATGGGCTAGGTTTCACAAACCTGGAGCTGACGCCGAAGGGGAGGAATCACAATAGCGCTCTGCACATCTCGATAGAGTGTAGGGGCACGATTATGTTGCACGTGTTGGTGGACACGGGTTCGTCGCTTAATGTTCTTCCTAAGAAGGCATTAATGAAGTTGGATACTCGTGGAGTGATCTGCACACCCAGTGATCTGGTTATGAAGGCGTTCGATGGGACCAAACGCCACGTTTTCGGGGAGGTGACTCTGCCAATCCGAGTCGGGCCGGAAACATTCGACGCGGTCTTTTATATTATGGACATCATGCCTGCCTACAACTGTCTCTTGGGCCGGCCGTGGATCCATGCTGCTGGCGCCGTAACCTCCACGTTGCACCAGAAACTCAAATATGCTGTCGGAGGCAGCATCGTAACCGTGTGTGGCGAGGAAGACATAATGGTGAGCCATTTGTCGTCCTTCAAGTATGTGGAGATGAATGGCGAAATCTATGAGACTATATGCCAAGCGTTCGAAGCTGTCAAAGTGAAGGACGTAGCTCCTGTGGTCACGGAAAAGCCAGAGATGACTCTCTCCTCATTCAAAGAAGCTCGGGCCGTTGTCCAAGCCGGATCTACCCCAGGCTGGGGGCGAATTCTGGAGATACCTAACAAGCAAGATAAGTTTGGGTTGGGATATTCTCCTGGAGCTGAAGCTTCTTCTTCTTCTAGCAGTGCGTCGCGAGGTAAAGAGCTGATCCAGTTTACCAGTGGCGGAGTGATTTTCGAAAGCATCAGCGCGGTGTCTGAAGACAGCGGAGATAGCGACTGTGACCTCGACTCTTGGATCCAGCCAAGCAAGCCAGGCGAGGGCCTCAACAATTGGTCCGTCAAGGATATCATCCAGATGACAAGCGAAGAGTAATGATTTACTTTTTCCAATCATTGTACAACCCTATGTCTTACCCGGGGCATAGTGGTTTTATTGTCAGGGCCTTGTTGGATTATGTACATGTATTTTGTTAATAAATCAAAGGCGTTTTCTTCGTATTCAAATATTGTGATCTCTGTTATTCCTGTTTTATATTTGTTTTGAAAAACAATAAAATGGCAATGGGGTTTGTGCTAACCTGCATATCCTTGTTTTAAGCTTAACCCTTGTTATTGCAGGATCCACATGACAGATGACATCGACTCTGGACCTTCTACGGCTCACTTCGACTTCGATTGCCCGATCTATCAAGCCGAAGAAGAGATTGATGAAGATGATGACCTTCCTGAAGAGTTGGCCCGCTTGTTGAAACAAGAGGAGAAAGTCATTCTGCCTCATGAAGAGGAGATCGAGATCGTGAATCTGGGTTCTGAAGAACTCGTCAGAAACGTCAGGATAGGGGCTGCACTGCAGAGGGATGTCAAGCAGAGATTGGTCGAGATGCTAAGAGAGTATAGTGACGTCTTTGCTTGGTCATACGAAGATATGCCCGGACTTGACACGGACATCGTGGTCCACCACTTGCCGTTGCGAGAAGATTGCCCTCCCGTTAAGCAGAAGCTTAGGAGGACGAGACCAGATATGGCCGTTAAGATAAAAGAAGAAGTGCAGAAACAACTTGATGCTGGCTTCTTAGCGGTCACTACTTACCCTCCGTGGGTCGCCAACATAGTGCCTGTACCGAAGAAGGACGGTAAGGTACGCATGTGCGTCGATTATCGGGATTTGAATAGGGCGAGCCCTAAAGATGATTTCCCGCTGCCTCATATCGATGTGTTGGTCGACAATACAGCCCAGTTCTCCGTGTTTTCGTTCATGGATGGCTTCTCTGGTTACAATCAGATCAAGATGGCGCCGGAAGACATGGAGAAAACGACGTTTATCACTCCTTGGGGAACATTTTGCTAAAAGGTAATGCCTTTCGGTCTGAAGAACGCAGGGGCCACTTACCAACGAGCAATGGTAACTTTGTTTCATGACATGATTCATCATGAGATTGAAGTCTATGTTGATGACATGATTGCGAAGTCCCAAACAGAGGAGGGACATCTGGTCAATTTGCTGAAGCTTTTTTAGAGGCTTAGGAAGTTCAGTTGAGGCTGAATCCTAACAAGTGTACTTTCGGAGTACGGTCCGGAAAGTTACTCGGGTTTATCGTGAGAGAAAGAGGCATCGAGGTTGATCCTGCGAAGATAAAAGCCATACAAGAAATGCCAGTGCCAAAAACAGAAAAAGAAGTTCGTGGTTTCTTGGGCAGAATAAACTACATTGCAAGGTTTATCTCTCAGCTCACAGCCACGTGTGAACTGATGTTCAAGCTTTTAAAGAAAGATCAGGCGATTACCTAGAATGAGGATTGCCAGAAGGCATTTGATAAGATAAAGCAGTATCTTCAGGAACCTCCAATCTTGATACCCCTAGTGGCTGGACGGCCATTAATCATGTACTTGACAGTTCTTGAGAATAGTATGGGGTGTGTTCTCGGTCAGCACGACGAGACGGGCAGAAAGGAGCATGCCATTTACTATTTGAGTAAAAAGTTCACTGACTGTGAATCTCGTTACTCGATGCTGGAGAAGACGTGTTGTGCACTAGCCTGGGCTGCCAAACGTTTACGACAGTACATGCTCAATCACACCACCATGCTAATTTCGAAGATGGATCCGATCAAGTACGTCTTCGAGAAGCAGGCTCTTTCGGGCAGGATTGCCAGATGGCAAATGGTGTTGAAGGAATATGATATTCAGTATGTTTCCCAGAAGGCCATCAAGGGAAGCGTATTGTTTGATTACCTTGCCGAACAGCCGATCGAGGATTACCAGCCAATGAAATTTGAATTCCCTGATGAGGATATCATGTTTCTTAAAGCGAAGGATTACGATGGACCGTTGCCCGACGAGGGGCCAGATAGGAAATCCCAGTGGAAATTGATATTTGACGGGGCGGTTAATTCCTACGGAAGTGGCATTGGGGCGATCATCACGACTCCCCACGGATCCCACATCCCATTAACTGCGAGACTGACGTTTCTAGTCACCAATAATGAGGCGGAGTACGAAGCATGCATCATGGGTCTAGAAGAGGCAATTGATTTGAGAATCAAGAATCTAGACGTATATGGTGACTCGGCGCTTGTGATCAACCAAATTAAAGGGGAGTTGGAGACTCGTCAATCGAATTTGGTGCCGTACATGAACTATGCCAGAAGGCTGCTTCCATTCTTTGATCGAGTGGAACTCCATCATGTGCCCTGAGCAGAAAATCAGATGGCTGATGCCTTAGCCACGTTGGCTTCGATGTATAAAGTCAATTTTTGGAATGAGGCTCCAAGGATTGTCCTTTCTCGTCTTGAAAGACCTGCATTCGTCTTTGCGATCGAGGAAGCCGCCGACGGCAAGCCATGGTTCCATGACATCCAGACTTTCCTTATGACTAAGGAGTATCCTGCAGGTGCGTCAACCCAGGATAAGAAGAATTTGAGGAGGCTGTTTGGAAATTTTTATCTCAATCCTGATGGAGTTTTGTATAAAAGAAACCACGATCTTGTGCTACTCAGATGTGTAGATGAGAAAGAGGCGAGTATGCTCATGGAAGAAGTCCATGAAGGCACATTTGGTACGCACGCCGGCGGGCATGCTATGACGAGAAAGATCCTGAGAGCAGGATATTACTGGCTGACGATGGAATCAGATTGCTTTAAATTCGCGAAGAGATGTCATAAATGCCAGATTTATGCTGATAAAGTTCATGTGCCGCCGTGCCCATTAAATGTCATGTCCTCCCCGTGGCCGTTCTCCATGTGGGGCATCGACATGATAGGCAAGATCGAGCCCACTGCGTCTAACGGTCATCGCTTCATTCTAGTAGCTATCGACTACTTCACCAAGTGGGTGGAGGCAGCCTCGTATGCTAATGTGACCAAGCAGGTGGTGGCTAAATTCATAAACAGGGATATCATCTGTCGTTACGGAATTCCCGAGCGGATCATTACCGATAATGGTTCGAATCTGAATAACAAGATGATGAAGGAGTTGTGCCAGAGTTTCAAGATTGAACACCATAACTCATCTCCTTACCGGCCGAAGATGAATGGCGCCGTTGAAGCGGCCAATAAGAACATAAAGAAGATTGTTCAGAAGATGGTTGTGACCTACAAAGATTGGCACGAGATGCTGTCATTTGCACTGCACGGTTATCGTACGACGGTATGTACGTCGACCGGGGAAACTCCTTTCTCCTTGGTGTACGGTATGGAAGTAGTCCTACCGTTAGAAGTGGAGATCCCTTCTTTACGAGTTTTGGTTGATGTAAAACTCGACGAGGCAGAATGGATTACGAACCGACTGAACCAACTCAGCCTGATGGACGAGAAGAGGTTAGCATCGATTGCGTATGGTCGTCTATACCAAAGCCGAATGAAGAAAGTTTATGATAAGAAGGTGCGTCCTAGAAGCTTTCAGACGGGTGATCTCGTCCTGAAGAAGATTCTTCCGCTACACTCTGATCACCGGGGCAAGTGGACTCCCAATTACGAAGGTCCGTACATTGTCAGCAAGGTCTTCTTGGGAGGAGCTTTGTTGTTATCCACGATGGACGGTGAATATTTTGCATTCCCGGTGAACGCGGACGCAGTTAAAAAATACTTTGCTTGAAAGCGACCCGCTGGACAGTAAAAAGAGAGTCCAGGCAAAAATGGGGCATCCCGGCGAACCATAAAAAAGGGAAAAGGTTCGGGAAAAAATTAGGGATATAAATTGAAAAAATGTACACCCGCAAAGTCGAAAACCCGGATGGGCGACTTTGGCAAGAAAGGGTATCCCGGTGAACTGAAAACCCGCAAAGGGCGGTTCACGCAAAAGTTAGGGATTTGAAAGAGCAAATGACTGCGTTCCGCGTATGGACTTTCTTTGTTTAGTGGTTTGGAAGACCTGAGGTCCGTTTATCTGAATCAATCTCTTCTAAAGCTGAAGCGTCAGAGAAGTATCGAAGTCGAGTGGGTCATAGAGGGATCAACTCATGGTGTTCGTCTACGCCTCGTTGCCGACATTTATATATACTGATGTATATTTATGTTTTATTTTTGCGCGACTTCCTTATTCCAGGAGCTTGCATCTGTTGTAAAACATTTTTACCCATTCAGGGGTTCGTTATCAATAAAATATATACTATTCAGCAATTCTGTTTGCCTGTTTAGCATTTATCTGTTTTGTTTGCGAAAAAGAACACCGATGTTTTTGATAAAATGCGCATGCATAAACTTACTGGCCTAGGCCACTGATTGTTGAAACAATGAATTACTTAAACATTGTCACGAGATGATAACCTTGATAGGTCCCTTTGAGAAGGGTATCTTGTCTGTTTGTTTGTGTTGTTACAGGAGTGGCATATTCCAGACAATGCGCCGTGCGCATCCCCAAGCAGGATGATTCCTCCCTCTCCAGCAGAGTTCAGCAGCCTCTCCCCGCAGAGTCTGAACACGAGGTCGTGAGCATTGATATGTCTCCCCAGGCAGAGAAGATTTTCTCCCCAATTAGATGTATCCTGAAGGAACGTCCTCTCCCTAGCTGAGTCATACACTGAAGTGTGCAGCTATTGATGGTTTCAGACTGAAGTCTCCAGCGCAATTGAGTTTCCCCACAGAGTCGTACTCTCCCCAACAAGCAGAATGATTTCTTCTTCCCCAGCCGAGTTTGCAGATCCCCCAAGAGAGCCGAGTCCTTGGAAGCCGCTCAGACCCTGACTGGTTTTCCCCAGTGGAATGTCGAATAGCTGATGCCATATTTCCCCACCAGAGTCGTTATCTCCGGGGAAGTAGTCGTGAAGGCAGTGCAGTTTATTCCCGCGATTGACATCGCTTTCCCTCAGCAGGTCCAGATTCTCGTAGAGCTTCGTTCCCCTGCAGTAGTCAACTGAAGTTCACTTCCCCACAGCACATGATTGAGATTGGTGTGACTTTGTTCTCCTCAGCAGGATGATTCCTCCCCCTATCTGAGCAGTTCCTTCTCCTTGACAGGAGGATTCTCCCTTCAGCATTTATTTTGCTGAAGGGATCGCATCATTTTGCATGACTGCATAGCATTTATCATAAACGCGTAGCATTCCCACCGTGTGGAGCATTGCACCATTGTCGAAACATATGCATAATAAGCATGATCTAGGTCGTTCCCGTTCTTATTTTGCAGGTGTTCCGCCGCAGAATTGATTGCTCAAGATGATTCTTGAATTCTCCCCAACGAGTCGCTTGCTCAAGATGATTCTTGAATTCCCCAGCAAGGTCGTTTGCTTAAGATGATTCTTAAAATCCCCAGTGCATTCGCCAGAGTTGGTTGCTCAAGCTGATGCTTAGAATCTCCGGCAGAGTGGTTGCTCAGGATGATTCCTGAAATCTCCAACATAGTTATCGGTTCAGGATGATTCTTGAAGTCCCCGGCGGAGTTATTTGTCCAAGATGATTCTTGAAGTCCTCAGCAGAGTTGATTCATCCAGAATGATTCCTAGATCCCCGAAGCAGAGTTACTTGATAGTTCTCCAGAATCCCCAGCGGAGATGTGTCATCCCCAGCAGGTTTCTGAACAGCGAAGTTGAAACTTCCCCTGAAGACTTGATGATTGAAGTCCGACCGTGTTAACGAAGCAGTTCTCTCAGCTGATGCGGAGTGCCTGATGGCAGAAGTTTGGATATCCCCGATTGGTTCACGATTGACCTAGAATTCTATTCCCGACTTACTAATGAAGTCCGGCTGATGCCCGAAAGTTTTCTTTGAATGCCCGATGGCATGATTAACTTGATCGTTGACCTGACGAGTCCCGAGGAATCTTGATGCCTGACGGCATGATCGATCATGTATTACCGGTTACCGTGCAACCAATCCCCCAGCTAGTTGTCGTGCAACTAATATTTCAGTGTTCGAAGATTTGTTCCCATCAAAGTACCGTGCACTTGTGCAGTTGGCAAATTTTCGGGTTTGTCGGTATTAAACCGTCTCGCACCTTGATTGGTTGAGAGCGGTTCGCTTCTCACCCAGTCAGGTTCAAGCCGTTTGAATAGGGGCAGCTGTTGCACCCCAAAATTTAACCAACATTTCTTTACCTAGCTTGTGGTCCATCTCATTCACATTAGCATTATCACTTGCATTTCATTGACATGTATGCAGGAGATCAAGAGGTATGAGTACCAATTAAGACTTTGAAGATAGCCAAGAAGGTTATTCAAGTGTTCAAGGGTTGAATCCTTTGTCAGAAAAGTTAAGAGATCCTCAGAGAGATTGGTTGAAACCAAGGTTGTGTGCCTCCTAACTTGAGAGTTGTGGGAGCTCCTCAGATGATTCTGAAGCTATGAGGATGGACTTGAGGCTTTGAGATAGCTTATGAGATGTCTTGAAAGCCATCATGAAGCCTAGAAAGGTCATTGTGCAAGATTAAGAAGACTCAGCCATGAGTGGTGCTGTTAGGGTTTGACTGGGTCAACCCTAGGTCAACTGATGATTTGGAGAGGGTTGAGACCTAATCCAAGAGCCATGTGATCATGGATTGATGCATTTAGATACTATAAGGATTATTCCAAGGTCAACTCATCATGATTGAGGAGTTTGAGAAGTTTCAAGCTAGGGTTTCTAAGGCTCGACAGTGTAAAATCCCCTAGTTTGACCCCTATCTTCAAGGCAGTTTAGCTCAAGATGTGATTGTCATCTCATCTTACCCCCAACATGTTAATGTCTAGAAAATTATGAAATCAAAATATTTGCATTTCATGCATTTTTAATATTTTTTGTGTATTTTCTCTTTTAATAGCTTTTAATTCCTTTTATGTTGATGCATAGATTTGTAGAATTTTGTTTACCTAGTTCCCTTCATATTTTTAGGCCATTCTTTTTAGGATAGTTATATTAGGACTTTAGCTCCCCTCTGGATTTATTCCATAATTTTGTGATTAATGTTTGATTAGTTTTGATTAGATGACTTTAGATTGTATAGAATTAGGTCAATCCTTAACATAGGTCCACAATAACACTAGAATTTTGGGTTTCTAGGTCAAGTTAGATATTGGGACATATAGGGTATTAAGGGTAGGTATATAGGATCCCCTAGAAATTATATTATATTTTAATATAATAGTATACTATTTTTAATTGATTTTTGTAGTTGATTGTTGTTTGTGTTGCCCTTGTGGGCTTGTATTTTGTTTTGCCTTGCTTTGTGGGTTTTTGCTTGGCTTGGTGGGCTTGGTCTTGCTTTGAGGAGCATGGAGGAGCATAGTAGAAGACTTGAGGATTGAAGAAGAGCTTGAGAGTTTGAAGACTTGTTTGTTTTGTTGTTGTTTTAGGGTTAGGAATTAAGTAGAGCTTAGACCTAGCTAATTTCTTTCTTAAACATGGATGGTATCTTTCACCTCCATTCTTCACCATGATTCAAGGTCCTCCCATGGTATTCACCTCCCTCCTTTGGAGGGATAAGTGATGGTACCTAGGAAGTAGAACCTTTGAGGGAACCATTCTTTTGATGTTAAACCCTTATAGGTCACCTTTGGTGGTCAATAAGCAGTTTGATATCCTAGCTTATTCAGTTAAGTGATTTCTTCAGGTTTGAGTATCTTGAGAGATGTTGGGCTTGGGTGTGAAGATGAAGACTTCACTGAAGAGTGTGGAAGAGGATGATTCCTTGAGCATTGCCATTGCAGTTGAGGCTTGAAGAGCAAGGAGAGCAAGTTGATACTTGAAGACCTAATGAAGACCCCATGAAGATCCAGTAAAGACTGAATGAAGAGCTGAGGCTTAAAGATTGAAGGATGAAGTTGGCACTTCCAGATGATTGATGGCTGCTCTGAGAAGCTGAAGCTTGTAGAGAGAAGACCAAGTTGAGACTGGTAAAGGAGAGTAGAGCTGAAGCTTGAAGAACAAAGGATAAGTTGATACTTACTTTGAAACTTGGAGATCCTGAAGGAATCAAGTTGATACTTGTGGTTAAGAGTGAAGCCTGAAGGTGGAATTGATTAAGGAGTTGAAGCTTAGAGAAGAGAGAATAAGTTGAAACTTATATTGAAGGGTCGAAACCTGGAAAAGCAAATTGATATTTGTCAAGAGTGATGGAGGTCTGAAGACTGAGTTGATGTTAGAAGAGCTGAAGCTTGGAGTTGAGAGAGGAGTTGATCTGCTTTCTTGTCTGTTTCTTTGCTGTATTGATGTGCCTTGTTTGACTTGCTTGATGCATTAGAATAAGTCCATATCTAGACTAGCTTTAATCTAGGAGCATGATTGCATTAGAGGTTGAGTTGCTCCCTCTACTTGTATTGTTACTGTATGGCTTTGCTTGCGGGTATTCGGTAGAGCCCAACTCCCTTGCCCATGTGGTTTATTTTGCTTGATAGCATGATTTTATTTTATCTGTATGATTGTAGTTTACTGTTTTTTGCTTGATAGCATGTTTTCTTCAGTATGATTACTGTTATTCATTCTGGCTTGAGGTTGAGATGAGCTTGTGGAGGCTGCTGCCCCACACACATTTCCTCCCTCACTTGCATTGCATGCATTTTACTGTATTACTGTTTACTGTAAGCTGATGCTTTATCTGTTTCGGTGTATCATTGACATGATCCCTTAGGACTCTCATTTCCTTTGATAAGGAAGTGATGATAGAACTTTAGGTTGAAACCTATGCATGATAACTTCTAGGAGTTCCCTGTTTCAAACTTCAACTATAGTATGAATCCTTGGCATGACAACAGTAGGACTTGATAGTCTCCCCGTAGTTGAGCCTGTTCTCTTCTCATCTCAAAACAGCTTAAGATACAGTAATCATGAATGATTTCTTTCGTACGTTACGAGCCTTAAGCTATCTGAGAAAGGATTGTTGGAGAGTTTCTTTTCAACAGTCTGGATGTTTAGTATGGTACCCTTTGGGTGACATGCGACGCATTCAATCTCAGGTCATAGTCTCTAGTGCAATTGAAATTGCAAACACAATAAAAAACACTTCTTTCGTAAAAGACAGAAAACAAACTTCAAACCTTTTTGCCCCGTGGGCCCGTAATTCAAAGGAAAGCTTTTCTGAAGAAAAGAGTGTCGTTAAACTTCAGCGCCAACGCAAACAGGCTTTGTCCCTAACTGCTGGAACTGTTGTTTAACCTTACTCGATAAAATAGATGAATTTGAATCCCCATAACGCGTAGTAGCCCGAACTACGTAAGCTCTGATCTCTCATATCTGTTGAGAGTACGTAGGCACAATACTGACGTATTGGCGAGCTACCTTCCCCATATCCCGAAGTAGGTCGAACTACGTTGACTCTGATTTCTCATTCTCTGATGGGAATATGTAGGCATAAAGTGCGACGCTTTGCCGAGTCATTTTCTTTTCTGTTTAAGCCAGCCTTGATAGGTAGATAGATAAACCAACTCGTCCAGTAAACACAACAAGCGTGGATCCCGTCGAGTACGACGGACGTGAGGGGTGCAAATACCTTCCCCTTGCGTAACCGACTCCCGAACCCAGACAACGGTTGCGATGACCTTGTCTTACCCTTTTTCGTCAGGTTTTTCCGATCGTTTCCTTTCCCGCTCCGAGGGATAAATAACGAAAGGTGGCGACTCTTCTGTTCTGCCGGCACCTTATTTTCGCGGAAGCGACACCCGTCCTCCTGCAGGCCTCGTCGGGATACTCTTGGTTCTCCCCCTGCCTATGATCTGTGCCACCTCTAGAGGGTGATGACCCACCACCGGAGGATGCTGGTGACGACGACGATGACGAGTCTGAGGGTTTCCTAGGGGGTCCCTCAGATATGTCCATGCTGACCATACTGCCAAACATGTCTAGGATGAAGAGGTAACATTACTCAGATTGTTTCTTTTTTTCATTGGAAATTTATAATTTGTACCATTGTTTCTTATTAACATTATTTCTTATTTATGAAAATTTTCAGACTCGTCAGCCGTAGAAATTCTATAACCACAGGCGGAAGATATCATCTTTTGAGCAGCCATGGGAGGCTTGATTTTAAGATGTCTTTGGCGCCTCTGATTTTAAGGACCTTTATGAGATCGGTTACATCCTGATCCACAACAGGATGCTAATGGGCTTTGCGGAGAGATGGCACCCTGAGACGTCCTCCTTCCATCTACCGCACAGCGAGCTCACGATCACCCTAGACGACATCTCATGTCTGCTACATATACCGATCAGGGGTATCCTCCTTCGTCATGGTATGATGACAAAGGAGGATGCGAGAGAGGTGTTGGTCAAGAAGCTTGGGGCTGATCCACTGGATGCGCTGGAGGAGGTGGATAAGACCAGACGGGCTCATGTCAGGTTATCCTTTCTCACCCGTAAATTTGGTGAGGCGTTCGTTGCTGCATGCCAGGCAGATGGTGATCCAGTTGAGGTTGAGATACACAGGTGCTGAGATGTTATTTTCTATTTTTAGTCGGCACTCACCTGTTTGTGGACACTTCTTCCACATATACGGATGTCGCTTACCTAAGGTACTTTTTGGATTCCACACGATCCATGAGTACAACTGGGGGGCAGCTACCCTGACTTACAAGTATTCGCGGCTGGGAGAGGGATGCCTGTGGAAACCAGAATTGTATCAAGGAGCGTGGCACTACTTGTGGTAACAATCTTATATCCTTCGATTTTTTCATTTCTTTTCATTCTATATTCGAGATAATGCTTGATCTTGATGTTTTTATCTTCATTTCAGGCTTGGATATTCCAGCACTTTCTCATGATCGCCGGATGGGGGAGTGTGCCTGATTACACATAGCAGATGTCGCGTGCCCGTGCCTTTCTCCCGCTCAGGGGGAACCAGGCGGTCGACCCTTACAGAGTCTATTTCGATCGCCTAACTGCCGAGGACATCCGGTACGACGTCTATGCTGATCACAGTGTGACGCGCCCGTTTAACGACATCTCCCTATTCTCAGGATGGTTGGCATGCAATTCAACCATCATTGTTTCATATTTGCCCGAGCGCGTTATGCGGCAGTTCGGCTACACTCATACCATCCCAAACACCCAATTGTGTCTGCTCCTCTCGGCTTGACCCATATGCAGATAGAGGAGATATATGCCGACTACCAAAGGTACATGGTACCTGACAAGGCTCGGGCAACCAGAGCGCCGAGAGACTGGGGCTACGTTGATGGCTACATCATGTGGTTCTTCACCGTCTCACACCCCTACATGGTGCCCACTGCCAAAGGATCACCGCTCATACCAGCTCATCAGGAGATCTTAAAGGAGAAGCAGTCTCAGTTGGACCACACTCAGGATGTCCTGTCTCGTTGTCGTCAGAAAGTGGAGATGGGGCGGGCAGGCATTGCCGCTGGTTTCTTCCCTAGGGGGTCTGACCACAGACGTGTATTGGATGACATGATTGTGGTGGCAACAGGGGCACTTATATACCGCAGACATCACGCCAGGTTGGAAGGGATCGATGGCCGAGGACGCAGACTGGACAGTCGAGGAGGCAGACGAGGCGGTAGAGGCATAGGCGGGGGAGAAGATGCAGAAGTTGTCAGGCACACATAGTAGTGACTGTGATGTTTTTTTAATGACATTGATGTACTATTTTTTAATGATGATTATCACACACACACTATATATATATATATATATATATATATATATATATATATATATATATATATATATATATATATATATATATATATATATATATATATATATATATATATATATATATATATATATATATATATATATATATATATATATATATATATATATATATATATATATATATATATATATATATATATATATATATATATATATATATATATATATATATATATATATATATATTGGTTTTTTATTATATTCAATTAAAAGCTAAATTATTTTTAAAACTTATATTTCTAAATACCAATTACTTTTATTACTTTCATTTTTATTATTATATTTTTTATATTATTATTAGTTTTTTTTATGTTAATTGGGCCAGGCCCTAAGTTAAAAACAACAAAAAAGAAATGCAGAAATTAAAAAAACTGAAAGAAAAAAAAACAGACAAATGGGTTGGGCCGGTGGTGGTTAGGTCCACCGGACCCAACCCGAGCCAACAACACACAAAAGGGGGTGGGGGAAGGGTTCAAGAAACCCTAATTTCCTCTTCTACTCAGCGGCGCCCCCCCAATTCTTTCTCCCTCTCTTCTCTATCTGTCGCAACTTCTTTCTTCATCTTTTTTCTGTAATCTTTTCTCCTTCTATTCCTCGCTCTTCTTCCTTCACCTTTTTTCTGTAAACAAACAAACAAAAATGATTAACAGTTAATAGAATGAAAGGGCCACCTAAATGGTGTTGCCGGCGTTTGCCTCACCGATGAGGGTGGTGTTGATGCGAGTGGAAGCTTTTCGCGGCGTATGTGGTGGTGACGTCTACGGCGGCTTGAAGGAAACGCGGCGGCTGCGAAAGATAAATTTCCCCCAAACTTATTTTTTTTCGCGATTTAGGGTTTGCTCTGCATTTTTTTTGTTTTTCTATGAATGTCGTCCCCTTTCGAGTGATTGAGGTTCCGCCTTTTTATAATGTCCTCTAGAACAAAATCCTGATTTTTGAAATGAATGCATTAAATTGCTTGTCGACTTTGTGTTTTGGAAAGGAATGAAGGTTGTGTTGGAACAATATGATTTCTTTCCATTTCTGCTTGGATTCGGTTTGTATTTGTAAACGCATTTTAATTCCTTGCCGAAATACCTGATTCTGTATTGAAAGGGTATCAAACTTGCCATTTTTATTTCCACTGAACATGATCTATGTGACAATAAGAATGAGGATACATTTTCATTTCTAACTTGATACGTTCTGATATTTTCTTGGACTCATAAACCTATTTCCATATTAAAATAATAATGTTTTTATTTCCTGCCAACATAGGAAACGCAAATGGCAAAGCTAATGTATTCCCAAGGCTGAAGCTTAACACAACTACGGAACCTCATGACATCAAGTAATGACGGCTTCACAAGTGATGGGGGAAAGCCACTTGTGGACTTCTTTTGTTTTCTCTATTACTTTTACGGTCTCTATTTTGGTGCAGGGTTAAAACAAATGATTTGTTGCTGCAAGGAACTATGCTGCACAAAAATGAGGCCTTCTTGAGGATGTGGGTAATATGTCTGCTGCTGTGCACCATTGGAGGTGTATTACGCGATGACTATGCTATTGAAGTCTCTGGTATTCTGACTGGCCAGGTTTCGGTATACGGCCAACGTTTTCCAAAGTGGGGTCCATCCTTTTGAATATTTTGTTAAAACCTCTACGGATGGGAGCCATAGATTCAGAAAGTAGTTCTAGCTGCTTGTAACTATATTAACTTTAAGATGTCATGGGCAAAGTAGTTGAAACTCCTATGTAATAATTTCCATCTCTTGTGACAAATCTAATCTTGAATTCTAAATTGTAAATTTTAGAGGCTTAAATCGTCACGAACATTGAAATACAGCTTTACTTTGTAATTTGAAAATGAAGCCCTTATGACAAATATAAAGTTCTTGAACTCTTTGGCTCAATTAATGGAAGTGTGACATTCTTGAACTTTAAGTTGAAGTTTGATGAGATTTGATTTCTTTTGAGTTTGGAAGTAACATATGTGATGAATTTTTCTTTGAATTTTTGAAGTCTTGAACCCATGACGTATAACGAATAACTTCCTATTGGAGAGAAAAAATAAGGATTGGGGCAAATCATTTTTATGTCCATAGGATTTCAACATAACTTGTAAAGGACTAGAACACACACAAGGCCTTGAATCTTCGGCAACAAACTTGACTTCAAAAAACAAAACAAACAACCTGGTTAGGACGGTTAGTTATGCATGGATAATTGACCTAAATGATGTGCGAATGATCAATGAATCTAAGGGTAAAATTTGGGGTGCAACAAACATCCTCAACTTTCTTTGGAGACACAAAAGAAAATGCATGACCGCTAAGGGTCACTCCACTAACATCAGCAATATGAATTTGCTCAAGTTTTTATATTTATCAGCATAAAGATGTTCCATTCACAAATGGGCTTCCTCCCTTGAGGAAGGTCAACATCTCATCGTCGATCATCTCTTGAACCTTTTCCTAGAAAACCTTGCACTCCTCAATCAGATGCCCCATTACTCCATCATGAAACTCATAAATGGTATTTGGATTATACCAGTGAGGACGAGATTTCATGACTCTGCTCTTTCTAGGTGTCATTACCGAGTTTCGGGAAAAATAAGACCACAACTGAATGTAAGTCATCGGGATTGGAACAAACTGGCGAGTCTCTCCTTTTAGATTATTCAGAGGTTTATGATGATTCTAGAACTGATTTTGATATTGGTGATAAGGCACCGGAACTGGATTTAGCAGAATCTGAGGAGAATCCTGAATTACATCAACTTCAACATTTTCTTCTACTTGGGAATTGTTGCACCCTAAAATTTGCTCAACCTATTTCACCTGGTTTATGTTTCAATTGCATTGTCATTTGCATAATAAGTCATGTACATAGTCTAATCATTTGCATAGCATAGCATAACAAGTCATCTAACAAGGGATCAAGTGCCATTCTTATCAGAATGAGGCCCATCAAGGGGTTTTATTCAAGTTCAAGATCATCCAAGTAATCAAGAAATGAGTTGAAGCTTTGAGAAGTTTGAAGGTCAACTAGTGGATTTCTCTCCTAACTTGAGGGGTTGAAGATCATCAATGAGTGTCTGAGCCATGACTGAGGGTATGGAAGAACATGGAAGACCTAGAGGGTCATTTTGAAGATGAGACAAATCATTGATACAAGTACAAGAGCTACAGTTGAATGCAGTCAACTAGGGTTTCATCTGGGTCAACCCTAGGTCAACCCTAGGTCAAATGATTGATTGGAGGGCATCAAAGCCTACTTGGAGGATGTGGAATTCATTATTTGATATGTGGATACATGTGTGGTGTTGTGCAAAGGATAAATCAAAAGGAATCAAGAAGAAGAGGAGTTACTAAATTAGGGTTTCAGTGTAAGAAACCCTAATTTAGGCCTAGCTTCCAAGCCAGATAAGTCAAAATGCAAGTTTCAAATGAATTATTGGTCAACATGAAACTTGTATAGCTTTTCAATAGCTTTAATTTTAGTACTAGAAGTATTCAAGAAGGTTTGTAGAACTCAAGTTATGGTTCTTGCAAGTTATGGGTCATCAGAGGACACTGAAATTTATCTGTGCAAGTCACTTGACTTCCAAGCAACTTTTTCCCATCAAGGAGTTTTTAAATGGATTCTTGGCCAACATAAGAGTTGTAGATCTTGATCTTAGCTTTAATTTTAGTACTAGAATTCCTCAAGAGGATTTGTAGAACTCAAGTTATGGTCTTGGCAACCCAGGGGTATTTTGGGAAAGTTGAATTACAGGTCATTTTTCAACATAAGTCCAAATCTCCATCTTCCACTCTTCAAATGAAAAAATGTTCAACATGAGATGTGTTCAAAATGATGTTTTTAGGCTAGATAAGAGGTCATGAGAGCTTGGAATGGCTTGCTTCACAAAATCATAAAAATAACCTAAAATGAAGGTATATTTTAAATGAACCAAAGTTGGAAATTGGGGTTTTTGATCTACACAACCAAATCAAGGCATATGACATACCAATTTGATTGTAAAAATCATTTTGAGAACATTGACATTGCCACAATTTTGAATTGAGGGTTATTTCAAGGACTTTCTTTGTAAATTGGTTACTTGAACCATAAGGCACAATTGCAAAACCTCATTTCCAAGCAAATGCAAGGATCCTTTCCATCCATACACCTCCAATATCTCATTTGGAGAGAATTCAAACTCAGAACAAGTGCATTTCAAGCTAAGAGCATGAGATGATAGGTGCATATCATAAGAAGAGAATTTCATGACATGAGATGGTGAGTTTCTCATTGGATCAACCTAGAACTTTCTAGAGTCTTCCTTCACACTCTATATATGCATATGAAGTGATCCCAAGCAAGAGTTGGTGAGAATTGAAGGAGAGAAGAGAGATTGAGATTGAAATTTTTCTGTTGCAACTCAGATTCGGTTACAAGCATTTCATCCCTTTCCATCCAATTTCTTGATCCCATTTGCTTCCATTGATGCTGGTGAGTGTTTACAGATCAAGATCATAGCAAATTGGTGGTTGAATCGTGTTCTTGCTCTTGGATTTTCTCACACGCAACTCAGAATCGGTTTCCACAATCCAAGCCTCCTCAACCAATTCTTTTGCATACAGAAGCAAGATTGTGATTCATTGAAGGTGTATTGAAGTTCTCAAAGCTTGATTTGAAGATTTCATACCTCTGTTCATCTCAAATTTGCAGGTAGGTAAACTTTACTCCATGGCATGATTTAGGTAGTTTCAATTGGTTTTGATTAGTTAGATTCATTGTAGATGATCATGTGGAGCTTTCTGGTAGCTTTAGGTTTGATTTAGATACAATTGGTTGAATGATGCAATTTCTGTTCATGATCGTATCTTGGCATTCTTGGTGTTATAATCATGGTTTGATGGATAGAAATGTTCAGTGAAGCGTGGTAAAGAGTTTGAGCTACTTAATTTGGAGTTTGGTGAGTTTTGATCATGGACCAAATTCTGAGGTCTGATTCGTGTTTTGAGTTAGGTTGTGTTTCAATATGTTTAATTGCCATGGTTAGATTCCTTGTGAAAAATGGAGTGAGTTAGGGTTTTGAATTTTTGCATTTGATGAGGATTTGAGGGAGTACGAATTGGGGAAGATGAAGTTGCAAGCTCAGACATCCATGGCTACTCTCCCTCCACAATTCAAAATGAAGAAGATGATCTGACCACCCTTAGATTAGACAAAGACTTTTGACCAAAACGAAATTCAATGACCGTGAGTTGCTGTCAGTTTGTGAAGGAGAAGGCTAAAGATTAATACGCACCGTTTCATTTAAAACATGGCATTGGGCTTAAGTGATAATTGTTATCCACACCCCCTCTAGAGGCCCATCCATGAAATATACTGAATTTCATTACTTCCTGCACCGTGGTTTTTTTCATTTTCCTTTATAATTTCAAGTTAATTTTCTGACTGATATTGGGCTTAGTAGCGCTTGCTATCCCCACCCCCTTCTGGGCCCAGTTAGTTAAATACATTGCTTTTTATTGCTATTTGACACACTTGTTTTCTATTTTTCATCATATTTCTTTTATTTTACACATTATTTTTAGGATCTTTGAAAATTCATAATAAATTCAAAAATAGGTCTTTTTATATGGGAGTTTTTTCTCCATTCTCATAATTGTCTCAAGAAAATTATAGAAAAATAAAATTAGCATTTCATGCATTTTTCTATTTTTGGTTTATTTTTTACATTTAGTTGCTTTTATTGCATTTTATTTTGTATATCCATTTTGCTGAATTTTGTTTAGCCATTTTATTTTACATTTTGATGTGATTCTTTTTTCCATGATTAGTATATAGTATTAGGTTCCCCTTGGAATTTTATCACATTGTTTTGATTTAATTTTGGTTAGTTTTGAATAAGGAACTTTAGTGTGCTAGAATTAGGGTTTCAACTTGACATAGGTGCATTTCAACACATAGTTCTTGGGTTTTTAGTTTGATCTAGGCCTTGGGGTCCATGTGGGGTATAGGGTACATAGCTAGGGTCCCTTAGAAATTAATCTAGGATTTTATGATGAATATTTCCACTTTATTTGATTTTTGCAAGTTGATTGATATTGGGGTGTTTCCCTCTTGGGATATTGGATTGTTTGCTGAGTTTTGGGCCTTTTCTTTGGGTGTTGGGGTTTGTGCTTGGCTTATGGAGCTAGTAAAGACTTTGAAGATGATTGAAGACAAATAATGATGATTGGATCTTGTCGCTACTGCGAAAATCGGCGCCGGCTTGACAGGAGAGTCGCCACCGTGCGTTATTTATCCCTCAGAGCGGGAAAGGAAACGCTCGAAGTAAACCTCGCAAAGACGGGGAAAAGGTATGGTCATCGCAACCAAAACCTGGATTCGGGAGTCGGTTACGCAAGGGGAAGGTATTAGCACCCCTCACGTCCATCGTACTCGATGGGATCCACGCTTGGTGTTTATAGGTAAAAGGGTGTATTATCTATCTATGCTACTGGCTGGTCTGAAAAGAAAAGAAAATAAAAGGACAGGACTCGACAGAACATACGGTGTTCTGGGCCTACGTATTCCCTCGTGCAATGGGAAAGTCAGAGTCAACGTAGTTCGACTTCCTACGTCTAAACGGGGGAAAGGTTGCTCGCCAGGACATCGCGTCCTGTGCCTACGTACTTTCATCTGGAATAAAAGATCAGAGCAAACGTAGTTCGGCTGACTACGGGTAAACAGGGGCTCTCACACAGCAGTGAGAAAACAAACTGGTCTCTAAGGCTCGGGAACCTACAACTATGGTCTGGTCTCAAATGCACTCGGGCAGGAGAACGGGATAACAATTAGTCGTTAGCGGGAAAGTCTCGATCGCACGGCCGCGAGAGAACAAAGGTTAGTCGTTAGTGTGCTCGCTAGGATATCGCATCCTATGCCTACATATCTTCGTCTGGAACGAAGAATCAGAGCAGCTGTAGTTCAGCTAACTACGGATCAAGCTACTCAAAAGCTCCTACAGAAAGGAAAGGGAAACCCTAGAACTATATCTGAGAAACAAGGGAATCTATCTACTGCTATCACACCTGGTTGACCATCCTAATGTCTATCATAACAACTCCGCAGCGGAGAAGTCAGAGCTCCTAAGGGATCAGGGCAACAGGATTAAACCACAAACAAGAAACTGCAACGTAAATGAATACTGAAAATATGCATGAATGCAACAGCTAAACAAACAAGGCACAGAGGCAAGGGAGCTCAGCTCTACCAAATACCAACAAGCAAAGCCACGCAATAGCAAACAAGCAGAAGGAAGACCACCTCAACTTCTCATGCACACAACGTCTACTTCTAAGATGCACCTATTCAGAACTATCTAGATGAACACCTAAGTCTAATGCAACACAATATCACACAAGTCAAACAACACAAAGAGACTAACCCTGAGCAGGGCCTCTAACAAACCTGAGACAACTCCTGATCTATCTCTAAACAGAACTCTATACAATACCCTAAGCAGGGATCTAAGCAACAAATCTAATCAAAACCCTAAGCAAGGATCTAAACAAACTCCTAGGCAAGGGGAATCAATCCCATTCTCCAAGCTTCAGAATAAGCTTACCAGAGAAAGGAAGCTAAGCAGACAAGCTCATGGTATCTTCCTCAGGAAAGTACCAGGAGGTTACTACTCAGGAGTCGTATCCTATGCGGCTCGACAACTGTGATCAGTTTACATTCCTCCTCAGGAGAAATTAAACTCACATGAAGGCTCCGGCATCACGGGATACTTGAGAAATACCTATATGCACTAGGGGAACTAAGTGAGCAGACTCATAGGACCTTCCTCAGGAAAGTACTAGGAGGCTGACACTTAGGAATCGTATCCTACGTGGCTCAACAACTGTGATCAGTTTACATTCCTCCTCAGGAGAAATTAAACTCACAAGTTGGCTCCAACATCACTGGATACTTGAGAAAAACCTAGACAAACTAGTGGAACTAAGTGAATAGACCCATAGGACCTTCCTCTGGAAAGTACTAGGAGGCTGACACTTAGGAATCGTATCCCATGTGGCTCAACAACATGTGATCAGTTTATATTCCTCCTCAGGAGGAATTAAACTCACAAGTCGGCTCCGACATCATTGGATACTTACGAAAGAGGTGAGAAGAAAGAATGAAGGTCGTTCATAGTGCCTTCCTCAGGAAAGTACCATAAACTTCCTTCAAACTTCGGGATCTCGAACCTCACAAACAGACAACAAGCTCCTAGACTAAGCCTCAATCCAATGCATCTCTGCAAGTTCCAACAGGACTCCCATCAGCTCCCACCTTCAAGAAGAACCCACAGGCCAACAAACCACAGGAGACTATCTCTGAAGTTCAACCACAGTTGAACTTCAAAGTCAGAAGTCACCAAGACTTCTCCTAACTTCAGGCTCAGACAAATCCTATCAGAATATCCTATGAAAATCTATCAAAAATCTACTGGGAAACCTACATGGCTCTATGACAGCATACTAAAAAAACAGAATAAAATTCCACACCAGATGAAAGAATTAAAATCAGCAGCACAGACATATTCACAGACCAATTATTCAACATCAATAATAGTGAAAAAAATGCAATTAAAATAAAAATGCATGATTGAGCTAATGTTTCTGCACTATAAAATTCTACACTGAATCACGAGTTTACAGAAAAAAGAACGGAATTATTTGACCAATTCTACCATTTTTTATGAATTTTCTAATGATATGCATGCATTAAAAATATTAAAAACAAAATCAAGTAATTGGAAAATATGCACAAAATATAGGAAATAAAAATAAAATGACTTTTTTATTTTTATTTAATTTTCTTAACATTTTTCATGAAAGGGTTGAAAAAAAAGAATTATTGAAAAACATTTATTTACAATTTATTATGAATTTCTAATATGAAAATATAAAAGAAAAAATAAAAAAAGAAAATGCCATGGGGTTCAAATAGCAAGCTATTCAGGTTATTATCTACATTGGGCCCTCAATGGGGGTGCTAGAAGCAGTTGGGCGCAGGGCCCAGATTTTATAACTAAAAAAAAACAACAATCTGAAATGAATACAGGGGGGGGGGGGTGCAACACTAGTAAATTCTCAGTTTATTTCTTACTGGGCTTACGCCCAGGGGGGGTGTTGAAAGTAAATTGGGGCCTAAGGCCCAACTCAGCTCACTCAGACTCACACAGGGAGGGGTGAATTGAGCAATTTGGGGGGTGTTAGCGTAGCAACTACGCTTGGGCCTAAGCCCAATCCAAACCCTAAACCAATCCGAACCCTAACAAACAAAACTACTCCTAATTCCTCTCAGGCACTGTTCATCATCCTAATCCCCCAAACCCTAGCCGCTTCTCAAACACTCTCTCAACCTTTTCTGAAACTGCTCCAATGCCACCTTCAATCCAACCCTCACAACATCTGCCGCTATCATGAACTACGCTCAGAAGCCCAAATCGCATCTTATCTACCCCACAGAACCTACCGTTCCACTAAACAGAGGATCTACTCTAAATTAATCAACCTAACAATCAAGCTAAAACGATACAGAGAAGGAATAAGGAGAGAACCTGGAGGAATGTGGGCGGTGGTTGACGAAGAGCGTATGAATGTTGGCGAAGAAACAAAGATCTGGAGATCGATGAAGGTCCTGATGAGTTCCTTGTTGAAGACGAAGAGTTCTGGAAAAAAAATTGATGGAGAACGATGAGTTTCTGAGGATTTGCTTCGACTGAGGATGAAGATTCACGTGGATTTCTGGAGATCTTGCTTGAAGGTGGATGGAGATCTGAGATGATTTCTGGAAAACGTTGATGAAGGTTGTTTTGAAAGAACGGATGAAGTTGACGGCGTTCTGGAAAAAATCTTGATGGAGATTGTTGAAGGTTTGAGTGTTCTTCTGGAAATCTGCTTGAAGGTTGATGAATGTCTGGAAAAAAAATTGGATGAAGATGATGGCGATTTGAGTGGTGGATGAAGATTGAAGTTGTTCTGGGAAATTTGATGGAGGAGGATGAAGTTGGTTTTAGTTGATTTCTGGAGAAACTTGTATGAAGGCGATGGCGTTTCTGGAGAAGAGGGATGAAGACGATGAAGGTGTGGGAGGGACGATCGGAGGAAGAAGATGATTTTCTGGGTTTTTGGTAGCTCCGGCGGAAAGGACGGTGGCCGGAGTTGGTTCAGGTGGCCGGCGGTATGCAGTTAGGGCGTTTGCATGGACGCCGGTGGTGTTCTGGTGAAGCTCCGGTGAGGGATGTCTGAGTGCCAAGTGGCGCACATGCGCTGAGAGAGAGAGTGAGTGGGGGACAGGTGGGCCACGTGGTGTGATTCTGAGAAAAACGTGTGGGTCCTCTGCATGGCCACCACGTGGCTGCTTTTATACCCTGGAAACGCGTGGCACCTTCTAGAATATTCTGGAGTGCGCTGGACTGCATCTGGACCTTTTGGACTTTTGAATAATTCCTGGACAAAAAGCAAACTGGGCCTTGCCAAAAACGCCCCCTGGGCCCATACGAGCTCAGCATGAAAAAAAAATCAAAAAAAACTGCAAAACAAAATTAAAACTAATTAACTGTACTAATAAACCTACAATTAATTCTAACTAACACCAATTAAACTAATGGTTAATCCTAATAAACTCTACCCAATTCAATTAAACCCTAAACAAAAAGATTTAACTCCTAATTAATTCTAAAAAATCAATTAACCTAATTAAACTCTAAAAATTCAATTAATCCTAATTAAACTCTAAAAAATGATTAACCTAATTAATTCTATATCTCTACTAACTCTATTAACATTCTAATATTATTTAAAACTAATCAAAATCCATCATTTAGTAAGAAAAAAAACTATATTATTTTCTATATTATCTAAAAAACACTTAAACCTATTTAAAAATCCATAGAAAATTCTAAAAATGATTTAAAAACAATTAAACCTATTTATCCTAATTTGTCACTCTATTTAATATGCTAAGAGAAAATTCACTAATATCCTAAAAATGATAAAAGCTATTTAAATTCTATTAAAATTCTACAAATGATTAAAATCTATTTAAAATATCCTATAAAATTCTAAAAAGAAAATTAAGCTATTAAAATATTCAAAAGCCCTATTTAAATTCCAGAAAAATCTATAAAGCCTGTTAAAAATTCACAAAAGCCTATAAAAATCCTAAAAATGCAGATGAATGCAAATGACTCCCATAAAAGCGCACGAGACCAGATTGAATCGAACGGAGATCCCCGGGCATCAGAATATCCCAAAATCACTGAAAAATCACCGAGGAGCGCACAATTTCCCGAAAATAAAACCCCGATAATCTGGACTGGGTCTGCCATATCTGATAGACAAAAATCAAGCTGTAAACTCTGATATCCCCTGCTTGCACAAAAATCATCTGTCTGAGCTGCGAATATGAAATTAAACCACGAGTCAGATAGGAGAATCGGTTGGTCAAATTTTGAGGGTGCAACAGCTGCCCCTATTCAAGCGACTTGGACCTGAAGGGTTTGAAGAGCGCTCGGCCTTCAAACATTCAGAGGTACGAGACGGTTGAATACAAATAAAACCCGAAAATTTGCCAACCGCGAGCATATACTGTTAACTGCTTGGAGAATAAAGTCCAGAAAACCGAGTCCAGTTATTGCGGCACCAAACTGATCAATCATCTGATAAAGAACTCCTGATTTGAATACCCGTCGCTTGTGATACCCCATATAACAAACCCTGATGGTTGCAACAACATACCTGATTCTTTCACATTGCCTACTGATAGGCAGGAAGAGAAATATACTCACATCGCCCAAAGATGGACGGGAAGACACCCTGATTGGATACTCACCTCGTCTAATGATAGACGGAAAGACATCATAATCTCCAAACTCACATCGTCTAAGGGTAGACGGCATCATCCTGATTGATGAACAAATCAATATTCTCATCGTCTAAGGGTAGACGGCATCATCCTGATTGATGAACAAATCATTATTCTCATCGTCTAAGGGTAGACGGCATCATCCTGATTGATGAACAACTCATTATTCACATCGTCTAAGGGTAGACGGGAAGACATAATCTCTGAATTCACGCTGTCTACTGACAGACGGGAGAAAACCTTAATCTCCATACTCACATCGTCTAAAGATAGACGGGAAGACATTCATAATCTCCAAACTCACATCGTCTAAGAGTAGACGGGAAGGAATAATCTCCAAACTCACATCGTCTAAGAGTAAGCGGCATCATCCTGATTGATGACAAATCAATTCACATCGTCTAAGGGTAGACGGGATCATCCTGATTGATGAAACCACTCAATTCACATCGTCTAAGGATAGACGGAAAGTCACCATAATCTCCACATTCACATCGTCTAAGGATAGACGGGAAGACACCATTATCTCCATGTTCACACCGTCTAAAGATAGACGGGAAATCACCATAACGCAATTCAACACCATCCTTTGAATTTCAGAATCCTTCTGTCTACGGGAATTGATGGAGAAGTCAATATCCTTGAAGGGGCCACATCGTCAGTATGGACCGACGGTAAGAAAAACCACCTTTTAAGGAACCATGTCGTCAATAAGAATCGACAATCACGAAAACTGAACATTCTTCGAAGAGCCTCGTCATCAATAGGGATTGATGGTCAGAAAAGTCCCTCTTAAACGTCATCTCATCCAATAACCAGAAAGAGAACCGATATTCAAAATCATTTTGAAACCCCTCAACAACTAAGGATAGCTGGAGAAGACTCGCTGGGGAAACACCTCATCATTTGTATGATCTGGCAATAAGAAACCCGCTGGACAATAGCTCGAAACTTCACATCGTCTGCTGACAGACGGAAAGGAAAGCCACCTGCTAGAAAAGCTCTATTTTGAACTCCATTGAAGATTGCCTGAAACTTCACGTCGTCTACTGATAGACGGTAAGAAAAGCATATCCTGGGGGAACCCCTTCTTGAAACCTTACTGCGATCACCCGCAACTTCACATCGTCTATGGATAGACGGAAAGAAAACCACATTCGTACTCAAGACGTCTAATGGTAGACGGAGAAATCCACTCATTGGAGGAACACATCGCCAATATGAATTGACGGGAAGAAAAGCTTGTCAACATCAGATGACTGCTTGCTTAAAGCATAATCGTTGTATGATCTGATACAACTAATCCGCTGAATCGTCTGAATACTGTTGCTGGATAAATGCCCCTGAACTGATCACAGAGTAATTCACGTGCCATATGAGGCTGATGGAAAACCTGACTTATGCTTTGTATGCACATGCAAATGCTTTAGTCTTTCTACAGCGTAATGCTCCATTCTAGATGGAAATGCTACGCATTTTGAAAATGTCATGCAGGTATGATGCAGGTATGATGCATGCAATATGTTAGCAGGCTCGAGCTGCCGGAGAAGGCCGGGTACAGAAAACCACTTCAGCAAAATAAATGCTGAAGGCGAGGCCAACTTCGCTGGGGATAAACCGGATATCACTGAATCGTCCTAGCAAAATAAATGCTGGGAGAGTGAAATCCACTCCGCTGGGGATATTAGGAACTTAACCGAACGCCTCGACGAAGTAATACCCTGCTGGGGAATGTAATTCCACTGTAAAATAGCAGACGTGCTGAATATGATTAGACTCCTCTGGGAATAGCTTACCCATACCAATGACCAATTGGACTTTGCTGGAGACAATGGAGGGAGCCCTCCTGCGTTCTGATGAAGCTTGGATCTGGAAATTGATGCACCAACACGGACGGGCTTCACAGTAATCGCACACATGGATTTGAGCTCTTGAGCTTATCTTACTGGGTCAGATACAACTGACGCTGGAAAATATTCTTCCTGAATACACAGCCTTTTAGTGAAGAGTCAAGGGATAGTGACACGACTTCCCGCATTCATCTCGCTCTCGAAAATCGACTGCATCTGCTCGAATAACCCTGAATGGCCCTGTGGGTACGGAGAACAACAATCCTCTTGCTTCTGATATGCCCCAGCCTACGGGATCTGTGGGGATAGTCCCTGAAAGAAAATCTGCAAATCTGTTGCCCCGATGGTCTGATATAACGTGCCTCAGCGTTCTGAACTTCTGAGAGATACTTCACCTTGAATGCTTCTCGCGCAACCTTTGCGTGCTTAAAATGGTCTGCCCCTGACTGCAATGACCTTGATTATCTGATTCAGAGTAGCACCTCCTGACTACGACGCATTCACCGAATCTCAACCTGATTGCCCCAGGATAACTGACTTCGAGAAGCTGACCTGACTGGGGATCACAATAAAAGCTTGCCCCTGCTCTCGGAATATTTGGGCGTTCTACATTCTATCTTGACCATACTTTCCATTGTAGGAAGCTTTTCTGCTGTCAAGCGCTTACTCGCAAGTAAAACAAGTTGTTCTGCATAAAAAATGTATTAATGCAACACATATGACAGCTTTGACATCCAATCTGTTCACTGGGAAAAAGGAAAAACAGTTTTATGGCATATGATGCACAAAACATTTATCAACATCAGTATCAACATGGTAAGAGGAACCTTTTAGGAGTCAGAATCGACACGACCTTTACCGGAGTATGCTTTCGAAACACCCTGCTTCAATTAGGTCTTTTGAAGGTTGTAATGTGGTCAGGTTCATGGTTTTGAAAGGAAGGATAAAGGCTCAAAGTTTATTTTAACCCACCCATTCTCCTTGATGTTCTCCCATCCTACGTTCAGCTAATTTGACCTTGGCGCTCACCTCTCAGAGGCTGAAAAAATAGGAATGATAGTTCGAGAAACTTTTGGATTTTGGAGTGACAGTCACTCACTTTTCGTCTTTGACATTTGTGGTCACACGACTTGTATTTTCATCGAGGATTTTTCTTTTGATCCTTTTCACTTTTTCTTTTCATATCCCTAACTTTTGCCTGGACTGACTCCTTTTGAGTTTCTTTTGATTTTTTAGTCCAGCGGGATGCCCTCATTTTTGCCTAAGTCATTTGTTTTGAAATTTTCTTGACTTAGCGGGCTTTTGATTCTTTTTCTTTCATTTTTTCCTTTCGAACAAGTCGTGTGACACTGGTTGCCTGAATCTTTGGGAATGATGTGGCTGTCCCACTCTTGATTGAACCACTGTGGTCTTTTAGGTACGACCTCTAGGGGTGTGATTGATCCTCGAACGGACACTCCTTTTGCAATTTGGACGCTCGGTCAAATTAGCTAACACCTACCCTGCCCCAGGTTAAGATTGAGGGTTTTTCGTTCACAGAAAGAAACTCCTACTACAAGGCTCAAAGGGGTTGACAAGGGATTATCTTCCTTATATCTCCGGTGTTTAGGGATTTGAAACAATGCCTGTACATCATCAGCAGGTTTATTTCAAAAGCATACAATCGGAATTTGCATGTCGGTCATTTTCGTCATCCTCCCCAAATTCTTCCTAACCAAGTGTTGGACCTTTGTAAAAAACAGTTAGTGAACACGACTGGATTTAATCAAAACATGCATATTTATTTCATTATCATCAATTGAAATGAAAACAACAAGTTTTACAAACAAGCTTACAAATTCAAGCAGGAAAGCAACTACAAATGCAAAGAAATGACAAGCTAAAACAAAGAAAATGCTAGCTTTTGAGAACCGGGCTTTTGCATCTGCCCTGCTGCTGAACCAGCTATCTTTATTAGAGGCAACCCGATGCTGTCCTGATCTGCATTCAACGACTCAACCAAATTATAGAGCCCTTCCTCCTTCATTCAGATGATTTGGGGACCTCTTGGCCCGAAGCTGATTGCTGCATTATCAAGCAAATCTTGCACTTTGTGCTTAAAAGCATGGCAACCTTCTATATCGTGACCCGGGGCTCCAGAATGAAACTCACAGTGCTTACTTGCGTCATAACCAAACGGGGGAGTTCCCGTTATTGGTGCCAGAGTTCTTGTCTCTACCAGATTCAATCCCAACAATGTCCGCAACAACTCGGCATATGTTGAGGGAGGCCTCTCAAACACTCTTCTCGGCTTGCCACCCTGGAATCTTCGCTGAGCTTGCTGTGCCCCCTGCTGAGGCTGCTGCTGCTGGTACCGGGTTGACCCTTGAACACCCTTTGCATCAAATGCACCATCGGTTTCTTGATTTTCAATGTACTGAACGCTCTCCTTATGCTTAACCATTTTCTTTCTTAGATCTGCCCCAGGAATAGGCAACAGTTGTGGGCCTGGAGATTCTGACACCATGGAATCCAGGATACGCTTCTGACCCACTGCAGCTTTGGAAACATCTGTCATCTTAGCATCGACTGAGACAGGAGCAATATGCACAGCTACGCCGCCCGGCGTGAATTCAATATCGTGCGAGTCAATCAGGTCTTGAACATTGTGCTTAAAAGCATGACAACCCTCGATGTCATGTCCGAATCCCCCAGAATGAAATTCACATTGCTTACTGGCATCGTACCCTTGAGGAAATGCCCTCGTTGGTGGTGCCAACGTTCTCTTTTCAACCAGATTAAACCTCAATAAGATCTGCAAGAGTTCCGCATATGTCATAGGCGGTGCCTCAAATATTCTCCTTGGCTTTCCTTCTTGGATCTTCCGCTGAACCGGATGTATCTTCTGTTGCTGCTGCTCAGGTTCCACTTGCACAGGTGGCGCGAGCTTCTTCATTGCGGCTTCGAATAGCTGATCGTCTTCTTTCCTAAGCACATTCTTGACTACCTCCATGATCAAACTCATTTGGGTCTTCAGCTGACTGTTCTCCTCTTTGAGAATCTTCTGCTCTAGACGCATCTCTTGCATGTCTCTCATCATCTGCCCCAGCTGGCTTTGGACTTCGATCAATTCAACCTGATTCTGTTCCATATCTCTGAAGGAATTCCTGCAACAAACTGGATGCTGAAGAAATAAGACCCACGGTTCTGATATACCTGTTAAAAAATAATGCAATGCGTAGCAAACAAACACACATTCATAACGCGACAAAGAGAAACTCAAACTATAAACACACAGACGAATATCTCCCACACATGTACAACCAACAAAATCAGCAAGTAAGCACAACTGAGTCTGAATATAACGACCCCAGCCAACAATCCTGGTGGTGGTCGACAAATACTGATGCACAAAAGCTAAACGGGTTAGGCAGAGAAACAGATGCGACACCCGGCATAGAAACTTCTAGAAACTTTCCCCATATTCAACTGAACTCTCTGATTGACAATCCTCGGAGCACACACTTCCTGCGGAGTCTTCCATGATATTAACTGACGAACCCCCACAACTGGAAGATGGAAAATCATTAATCTGAACACAACCCTGAGGCGTGATGCAAATACGGCTAGAGTCTAACAGATCTTGAATCTGACTTCTAAGCACTTTACAATCATTCGTTGAATGCCCCTGTGCCCCAGCGTGGTACTCACAGCGGGCGCTGGCATCAAAACCTGGAGGATACGGTGGAATCACCGGCTTAGTCTCTTTCGGCACTATCAATCTACTTCTGACCAGATCTGGCAACAACTGGCTGTACGACACCGGTAGCTGAGTAAACTGCCTTTCAGGCTTCCTTGGTCTTCGTGGAGCACGCTGACGCGATCGGCGATAGGATGATCGTTGACTTGAAGTGTCTGAAAACTGATCCTGAGATGCTAGAGATTCTGAGGTGGCGTCATCTCCTTCCCACTTTTCTTGAGAACTGACAACTGACTTAATCTTATCAACTGGGACGTAAGGAACACCTCGAAACTTTCCACTCCTGAGTCCTCTCTCAACAATCTCTCCCAGCCTCATTAGGCCCACAAAGCTTGTGCAACTGAACAATTTGTCGAAATAATGGCCTTTCAGAGTACCCAAGAAGATGTCAACCAGTTCTCTTTCCGGAAGCGGTGGTCGAACACTAGCAGACAATTCTTTCCACCTTCGCAAATACGCTCTGAATGATTCATTCTCCGCTTGAGACAATTCTTGCAGATCTACGAGACTAGGAGTCAAATCCAAGTTGTAATCATATTGCTTTATGAAAGCTCTGGCTAAATCCACCCATGATCGAATCTGATTACTCTCTAATTGCACATACCATCTCAGGGATGCCCCAGTCAGGCTATACTGGAAGCAATGGATCATCAATTTGTCATTTCGCACAAACGAAGTCATCCTTCGACAGAACATCATCAAATGCAGCTTTGGACAGCTATCTCCTGTGTATTTTTCAAATTCCGGCACTTTGAACTTGTACGGCAACACCAGGTCAGGAACCAAACACATGGCTACAGCATCCAGGTTAACGGCATCTTTCGCTTCCAAGGCTTTCATTTGCTCTTCCAACACTCGGAGTCTTCTACCATCGTCAAGAGCTCTTGGATCTACTAACCCGGTCATTGGAATATCTCTTCGGTAATTCATCGCAGGGAAAGCAACACATTGATTGTTAACAGGAGGATAATATTCATTTCGGGCAAGAAACTGTTCATGCCGATCTCGGTTCTCAACAGTTGGCTGCACAACTTGGGCTGCAGTAGAATTGTTCGCTTGCGGGAAGCCTTCCATAGAATCATACTGATGGTTGGACGCCATAGTAAACCCTGCCTGGGTGTCAGGAAACTGGAAATTGCCTTCAGCCATAGCTGCCAATTACCGGTAACTGATTATGCTGCTTGATTCTGCTCAAATCCGCTTCAGCCCCTTGGTCGTCTTCAACACTCCACTCTTGCCTCAAACAATTCCCCGAGAATCACTTTCTGGTGAAAACAAAGGCTGGATAAGTGCTCTGACCTGCTAAATGCTATGCAATATGATTTATGCAAACAGAAATACAAAAAATGCTAACGTGCATGTGTGCATTGGAGATATTTTCCCTCCAGTTCCAGTGTCAGTGGTAGCAAGACGAGATAAACCATAAAGGCAATATTTGGAAAAATCCCTCATATATTGATTAGAATAACAGTCTTGTTCAGAAGTTACACAACTATGCTCCATACAGCTGATATGACAAAGAAGATCCCAGCCAACATGCCTGGTGGTGATCTCAACATACAGAATACAAGAGAAATCAAATACGGGTACGGTTGCGGAAGTCCTCGACCATCTTCTTTGTCTCTGCGTGATCTGGTTGATAAATCAAACCTTCTATCAGTCGATCCCTCTTCCTGACTGTCCCCTGGATGTCTCTGACAAAGTCTTCCCAAGCTTTATCATTAGCACCATCCCCAGGTTTGGGTCTCTTGGCATCTGCTCTATGCTGGAAATCTTCCAAGTTCTTCATGGCATCTGTCAACTTGCGCTCGGCCTCGTATCGGCGACAGGCTTCTTCTTCAAGCTCTTCGTTCTTCACTTTGACCTGTTCTTCTAACTGAGCAATCTGTGTCTTCAGCTCTCCTTCTCGCTCCTTGCGCTTGGTCATAGTGAGATCCCAGTGTTCTCTGAACCTGGCTAGCTTTGTGTAGGCTCTTTCCAGCTCTTGCTTCTTGGTGGCCAACACACTACTAACTGAGTCGACATCTAACTCTAAACGCTTCTTGGTTTCAGTCAATTCCAATAGCGTAGTCTTCAGATGCTTCAGAGTTTCAGCCTGTTGCTTAGAAATATATCCTGTTTCAATATTTTCATGCCGAAGCTGGGCATTCTCCTGCTCTAAAGCCTCCTTAGTCCTAGCTAGCTCTTCTTTTTCCGCCATCAGCTGCTTGTAAACCTGAATGTCCACAGAAGTAGGCTCCTCTACTGGAGGAGGATGCAATGGCTGAACTGCTGGATACGGCATAAGGAATTTCACAGCTCGCTCACGAATCCATTCTTCATATGGGCTAGGACCTCGAGTATCCCCTCTGCTACCTGAAAGCTTCCCTCTCTTGTGCAAGTTTTTCCAGGCTTTCTCAAGTTTGGTCAGCATCTCTTTCCCTATTGCCCCAGTGAGATACAGAGATTCCTGTATCTCCTCGGGCTTTGGCGCTCCTTGAGGTATGTACCCAAATTGCTTGATCAACAAGGAAGGGTTGTAGTTGACGCAACCTTTCCTTCCTATTAACGGAACATTCGGGAATCCTTCGCCTTTGAGTATGACTTCAGCTCCGAATACCTCTCTAATGACCCATACCACGTTCTCAGCCGTTAATCCCATTAAGCGCTCGGGCCATCCTAGAGAATTGATAGATGTGACAAAAGGGCCTGACTTAGGCAAATGACCGGTGAACCACCTGCATAGGAGAGGTACACAACAAGACACATTCCTTCCTCGTCGCTTTTCATTCTGGTAGTGAGTTGAATGGTGGATATCTCCCAGCAAAGTAGGAACTGGGTTTCCCGCAGCCAAAATATAGAAGGCATCTGAATCAACGAAATCAGGAATATTCGGGAACAACACGATGCCATACACACATACAGCAAGGATAACGTCAAAAACATCCCATTTACCCTTCTGGGCATACTCTCGAGCCTTATCCACTAAGACATCCAATGGAAATCCCCATACGTCTCCTCTTCTGATCATCTTCCCAGACAGCTCAGACTCTTTCAAGCACAGGATGGCAGAAAGCTCAGCCAGCTTAGGCTCAGCGTCCGGACGATAAAAAGGCATCTGCTCACGGATCGGTATATCCAGAAGTGCAGAGTACTCCTCCAGGGTAGGAGCCAAAACAAAGTCGGGAAATACAAAACACCTGAGCTCCGCGTCGTAGAACTGTAACAGAGTATAGATGCCGCTGGTCTCGTAGACAGATGGCTGATAAACGTAAGTCAGAATCCTCCCATATCTCTTTCTGAAGTCACCCATTCCTCTCTTCTTGGCAATAGCAATCAATTCTAACAATGGACTGATATTCGGCGACGGAAACTTATAGGGCAATACTCTCTTCAGGTTATCCATGTCTTGCTAGGAACAAACACCAGAACTGGAAGGGAAAATATGTACCTGCAATACACACACGTTAGTTGAATGCAGATGGTAATGTAATGATGCAATATGATAAATAATGCAATCTGCGAACACAGGGGCTATGCTGTAGCCTGAAGAGGAATATCTCTGTGATCAAGAACAGAAAACCAACACGGTCATCAGAACCTCATGCCAATAACTATTATCTGATACTCAAAATATCAATCCCCTGGTAAGAAAACCATCTGACCCTCTGTATCTGACGAAAATACCATCTGATAATAGCCTCAACCTCAGATAAGAAACCCATCTGACCCAGACAACACAACTGGAGATGGATCAAGAATACCATCTGATAAAAGTACTGAATCATGGTTTCTGAAGGCCAGTTTTCCTGCAATAACCCAGTCCCTCTCACAGGTAGGATAAACCTAATCCACGGACAAAGGTACGGCATCCTATGCGGTTGTCAGCGTCACAGACTTTCATGAGTGACGATACGATTCCCAGAAGGAGTGGCATCATCAAGTCATGAAGAGGCCTCACTTAGCTGACTTCCAAATGATCGGTCCCCAGAGTCGACAACCCTTACGTCTGGACTCCTCTCAGATCCTCAGGACCGGAAAGGAGCACCTCTGCAAGAATCTCGTCTGAGCGCAGATTTTCGTAGGGAACTGTGCCTGCTCAGCAGACAGGTTCGTCTACTACTTCTCCGCAACTATATCTAGGTGTGTACTCAAGCCCAGGTCCGGCTTCTCACTCACAGTAACCTCCCTTCGCCCACAGCAATAATCACAATAATGTAATGCTGGAAAATAAATGCGGAAAGGTAAAGGTACAGAAAAGTAAAGTGCAGAAAAGTAAAACACAATATACACAACACCCAACGAATAAACATCCAAGCGCTAGGATTGACTCGCGTAGGGGATGGGAAACGGTCCCAGCATAAGGGATGGGGAAAGTCCCTAGATGCTATAGGTCCCCAGCAGAGTCGCCAGCTGTCGCTACTGCGAAAATCGGCGCCGGCTTGACAGGAGAGTCGCCACCGTGCGTTATTTATCCCTCAGAGCGGGAAAGGAAACGCTCGAAGTAAACCTCGCAAAGACGGGGAAAAGGTATGGTCATCGCAACCAAAACCTGGATTCGGGAGTCGGTTACGCAAGGGGAAGGTATTAGCACCCCTCACGTCCATCGTACTCGATGGGATCCACGCTTGGTGTTTATAGGTAAAAGGGTGTATTATCTATCTATGCTACTGGCTGGTCTGAAAAGAAAAGAAAATAAAAGGACAGGACTCGACAGAACATACGGTGTTCTGGGCCTACGTATTCCCTCGTGCAATGGGAAAGTCAGAGTCAACGTAGTTCGACTTCCTACGTCTAAACGGGGGAAAGGTTGCTCGCCAGGACATCGCGTCCTGTGCCTACGTACTTTCATCTGGAATAAAAGATCAGAGCAAACGTAGTTCGGCTGACTACGGGTAAACAGGGGCTCTCACACAGCAGTGAGAAAACAAACTGGTCTCTAAGGCTCGGGAACCTACAACTATGGTCTGGTCTCAAATGCACTCGGGCAGGAGAACGGGATAACAATTAGTCGTTAGCGGGAAAGTCTCGATCGCACGGCCGCGAGAGAACAAAGGTTAGTCGTTAGTGTGCTCGCTAGGATATCGCATCCTATGCCTACATATCTTCGTCTGGAACGAAGAATCAGAGCAGCTGTAGTTCAGCTAACTACGGATCAAGCTACTCAAAAGCTCCTACAGAAAGGAAAGGGAAACCCTAGAACTATATCTGAGAAACAAGGGAATCTATCTACTGCTATCACACCTGGTTGACCATCCTAATGTCTATCATAACAACTCCGCAGCGGAGAAGTCAGAGCTCCTAAGGGATCAGGGCAACAGGATTAAACCACAAACAAGAAACTGCAACGTAAATGAATACTGAAAATATGCATGAATGCAACAGCTAAACAAACAAGGCACAGAGGCAAGGGAGCTCAGCTCTACCAAATACCAACAAGCAAAGCCACGCAATAGCAAACAAGCAGAAGGAAGACCACCTCAACTTCTCATGCACACAACGTCTACTTCTAAGATGCACCTATTCAGAACTATCTAGATGAACACCTAAGTCTAATGCAACACAATATCACACAAGTCAAACAACACAAAGAGACTAACCCTGAGCAGGGCCTCTAACAAACCTGAGACAACTCCTGATCTATCTCTAAACAGAACTCTATACAATACCCTAAGCAGGGATCTAAGCAACAAATCTAATCAAAACCCTAAGCAAGGATCTAAACAAACTCCTAGGCAAGGGGAATCAATCCCATTCTCCAAGCTTCAGAATAAGCTTACCAGAGAAAGGAAGCTAAGCAGACAAGCTCATGGTATCTTCCTCAGGAAAGTACCAGGAGGTTACTACTCAGGAGTCGTATCCTATGCGGCTCGACAACTGTGATCAGTTTACATTCCTCCTCAGGAGAAATTAAACTCACATGAAGGCTCCGGCATCACGGGATACTTGAGAAATACCTATATGCACTAGGGGAACTAAGTGAGCAGACTCATAGGACCTTCCTCAGGAAAGTACTAGGAGGCTGACACTTAGGAATCGTATCCTACGTGGCTCAACAACTGTGATCAGTTTACATTCCTCCTCAGGAGAAATTAAACTCACAAGTTGGCTCCAACATCACTGGATACTTGAGAAAAACCTAGACAAACTAGTGGAACTAAGTGAATAGACCCATAGGACCTTCCTCTGGAAAGTACTAGGAGGCTGACACTTAGGAATCGTATCCCATGTGGCTCAACAACATGTGATCAGTTTATATTCCTCCTCAGGAGGAATTAAACTCACAAGTCGGCTCCGACATCATTGGATACTTACGAAAGAGGTGAGAAGAAAGAATGAAGGTCGTTCATAGTGCCTTCCTCAGGAAAGTACCATAAACTTCCTTCAAACTTCGGGATCTCGAACCTCACAAACAGACAACAAGCTCCTAGACTAAGCCTCAATCCAATGCATCTCTGCAAGTTCCAACAGGACTCCCATCAGCTCCCACCTTCAAGAAGAACCCACAGGCCAACAAACCACAGGAGACTATCTCTGAAGTTCAACCACAGTTGAACTTCAAAGTCAGAAGTCACCAAGACTTCTCCTAACTTCAGGCTCAGACAAATCCTATCAGAATATCCTATGAAAATCTATCAAAAATCTACTGGGAAACCTACATGGCTCTATGACAGCATACTAAAAAAACAGAATAAAATTCCACACCAGATGAAAGAATTAAAATCAGCAGCACAGACATATTCACAGACCAATTATTCAACATCAATAATAGTGAAAAAAATGCAATTAAAATAAAAATGCATGATTGAGCTAATGTTTCTGCACTATAAAATTCTACACTGAATCACGAGTTTACAGAAAAAAGAACGGAATTATTTGACCAATTCTACCATTTTTTATGAATTTTCTAATGATATGCATGCATTAAAAATATTAAAAACAAAATCAAGTAATTGGAAAATATGCACAAAATATAGGAAATAAAAATAAAATGACTTTTTTATTTTTATTTAATTTTCTTAACATTTTTCATGAAAGGGTTGAAAAAAAAGAATTATTGAAAAACATTTATTTACAATTTATTATGAATTTCTAATATGAAAATATAAAAGAAAAAATAAAAAAAGAAAATGCCATGGGGTTCAAATAGCAAGCTATTCAGGTTATTATCTACATTGGGCCCTCAATGGGGGTGCTAGAAGCAGTTGGGCGCAGGGCCCAGATTTTATAACTAAAAAAAAACAACAATCTGAAATGAATACAGGGGGGGGTGCAACACTAGTAAATTCTCAGTTTATTTCTTACTGGGCTTACGCCCAGGGGGGGTGTTGAAAGTAAATTGGGGCCTAAGGCCCAACTCAGCTCACTCAGACTCACACAGGGAGGGGTGAATTGAGCAATTTGGGGGGTGTTAGCGTAGCAACTACGCTTGGGCCTAAGCCCAATCCAAACCCTAAACCAATCCGAACCCTAACAAACAAAACTACTCCTAATTCCTCTCAGGCACTGTTCATCATCCTAATCCCCCAAACCCTAGCCGCTTCTCAAACACTCTCTCAACCTTTTCTGAAACTGCTCCAATGCCACCTTCAATCCAACCCTCACAACATCTGCCGCTATCATGAACTACGCTCAGAAGCCCAAATCGCATCTTATCTACCCCACAGAACCTACCGTTCCACTAAACAGAGGATCTACTCTAAATTAATCAACCTAACAATCAAGCTAAAACGATACAGAGAAGGAATAAGGAGAGAACCTGGAGGAATGTGGGCGGTGGTTGACGAAGAGCGTATGAATGTTGGCGAAGAAACAAAGATCTGGAGATCGATGAAGGTCCTGATGAGTTCCTTGTTGAAGACGAAGAGTTCTGGAAAAAAAATTGATGGAGAACGATGAGTTTCTGAGGATTTGCTTCGACTGAGGATGAAGATTCACGTGGATTTCTGGAGATCTTGCTTGAAGGTGGATGGAGATCTGAGATGATTTCTGGAAAACGTTGATGAAGGTTGTTTTGAAAGAACGGATGAAGTTGACGGCGTTCTGGAAAAAATCTTGATGGAGATTGTTGAAGGTTTGAGTGTTCTTCTGGAAATCTGCTTGAAGGTTGATGAATGTCTGGAAAAAAAATTGGATGAAGATGATGGCGATTTGAGTGGTGGATGAAGATTGAAGTTGTTCTGGGAAATTTGATGGAGGAGGATGAAGTTGGTTTTAGTTGATTTCTGGAGAAACTTGTATGAAGGCGATGGCGTTTCTGGAGAAGAGGGATGAAGACGATGAAGGTGTGGGAGGGACGATCGGAGGAAGAAGATGATTTTCTGGGTTTTTGGTAGCTCCGGCGGAAAGGACGGTGGCCGGAGTTGGTTCAGGTGGCCGGCGGTATGCAGTTAGGGCGTTTGCATGGACGCCGGTGGTGTTCTGGTGAAGCTCCGGTGAGGGATGTCTGAGTGCCAAGTGGCGCACATGCGCTGAGAGAGAGAGTGAGTGGGGGACAGGTGGGCCACGTGGTGTGATTCTGAGAAAAACGTGTGGGTCCTCTGCATGGCCACCACGTGGCTGCTTTTATACCCTGGAAACGCGTGGCACCTTCTAGAATATTCTGGAGTGCGCTGGACTGCATCTGGACCTTTTGGACTTTTGAATAATTCCTGGACAAAAAGCAAACTGGGCCTTGCCAAAAACGCCCCCTGGGCCCATACGAGCTCAGCATGAAAAAAAAATCAAAAAAAACTGCAAAACAAAATTAAAACTAATTAACTGTACTAATAAACCTACAATTAATTCTAACTAACACCAATTAAACTAATGGTTAATCCTAATAAACTCTACCCAATTCAATTAAACCCTAAACAAAAAGATTTAACTCCTAATTAATTCTAAAAAATCAATTAACCTAATTAAACTCTAAAAATTCAATTAATCCTAATTAAACTCTAAAAAATGATTAACCTAATTAATTCTATATCTCTACTAACTCTATTAACATTCTAATATTATTTAAAACTAATCAAAATCCATCATTTAGTAAGAAAAAAAACTATATTATTTTCTATATTATCTAAAAAACACTTAAACCTATTTAAAAATCCATAGAAAATTCTAAAAATGATTTAAAAACAATTAAACCTATTTATCCTAATTTGTCACTCTATTTAATATGCTAAGAGAAAATTCACTAATATCCTAAAAATGATAAAAGCTATTTAAATTCTATTAAAATTCTACAAATGATTAAAATCTATTTAAAATATCCTATAAAATTCTAAAAAGAAAATTAAGCTATTAAAATATTCAAAAGCCCTATTTAAATTCCAGAAAAATCTATAAAGCCTGTTAAAAATTCACAAAAGCCTATAAAAATCCTAAAAATGCAGATGAATGCAAATGACTCCCATAAAAGCGCACGAGACCAGATTGAATCGAACGGAGATCCCCGGGCATCAGAATATCCCAAAATCACTGAAAAATCACCGAGGAGCGCACAATTTCCCGAAAATAAAACCCCGATAATCTGGACTGGGTCTGCCATATCTGATAGACAAAAATCAAGCTGTAAACTCTGATATCCCCTGCTTGCACAAAAATCATCTGTCTGAGCTGCGAATATGAAATTAAACCACGAGTCAGATAGGAGAATCGGTTGGTCAAATTTTGAGGGTGCAACAGCTCTTAAGTTGCTTGTGCTTGAAGATTGCTGGATGAAGGCTTAGGAGATAGGAGATATAGGGAGAGCTCTAGAGTAGACTGATTTCTTTTGTCAAACATAGAGAGCTTCTTGTACCTCTATTCCATCCTATGACACAAGGTCCCCTCAAAGAGTTCCATCTCTCCTTAGGAGAGATGTAGAGCATGCTTTGATTGGGTGGAACCTTGAGGATATCTTTCCCTTGCTGTGTTAAGATCTTAGTGATTTCCCTGGGTTATCATTAAGCATCTTAACATCCCAACTTCATCTATCAGTTGATTCTCTCCTGTGAGTGTTGGCCTTGAATATGGAAGCTTATTGAAAGTAAGAAGTGTATTGATGACTGGATAAGATGAAGCTTGTACCTGTCAAAGCTGGATATCTGTTGAGGACTAATGTTTTGCTGCTGATTGAAGTTGTCTGCTTATTGGATTCAGTGCTTGCTAAAGCTGAAGATCATTGGAGATAAGAGCTTATCTGAAGCTTGAATATCATTATAAAGTGAGGATGGGATCTTGATTGAAGTTTTTACTGTCAACCTTTTGCTGTTAATCATCTGTAGCTGCCAGAGCTAGTGCTGTCTGAGATGCTTGCTGCAAGAGCTGTTCTTTGCTGTCTGAGCTGGTTTTGGGTGTGGTTTTATTTGCTGTATTGTTTGTTGATTTGCCCTTAGGTTTGAGGTGGAGCTTGTCTCCTCTTGCCTATTGCTTTCTCCCTTGCCTCGCTTGTTTTGCTGCATCTCATGCATTTTACTGTTTACTGTATATTCTATTTCTTTTCCGTTTATCCCCTAGGATCTCTGATTTCCTATGTGCAGGAGGGAATTATGACAGACATTAGGTTGTAATCCATGCATGATAACATTAGGGTAGTTTTGATTCCCATTTCTAACCCTAGGGTTTTTAGATTTCTCTTCTATCTCAGAACAATTCAAAACACAGTAATAAGGATAATCAATGTCGTACGCTACGAGCCTTAAGCTATTTGAGAAAGGTTGCTGGAGGGTCACTCTTCAGTAACCTGATTGCTTAGTGTGTTACCCTTAGGGTGACATACGACGTAGTCACCCTCAAATCATAGTCTCTAGTGCGTCAGAGATTGCAAACATCATAAAAAACAGTTCTTGCGTAAAAGACTGAAAACAAACATCAAAGTGTCATTTTTGTCCGCTCAGACTCTTAATCAGGAAAAACCCTTTCATAAGGAGATAAAAATCAGTTAGGCAAGCTTGTGTCTTCCGTAGCCCGAACTACGTTTGCTCTGATCTTTCATGCTGTATGAAAGTACGTAGGCATAGGATGCGATATCCTAGCGAGCAACCTTCCCCTCCTTTCCCGTAGGTAGGCGAACTACGTTGACTCTGATTTCTCGTTCCAGACGGGAATACGTAGGCATAAAGTGCGATACTTTGCCGAGTCATTTTCTCTTCTTTTAACCCTAGACCTTTAGCGTAGATAGAATAACAATCCATACTAGAAAACAAGCGTGGATCCCGTCGAGTACGACGGACGTGAGGGGTGCTAATACCTTCCCCTTGCGTAATCGACTCCCGAATCCAGGATTTGGTTGCGATGGCCATTCCTTTCCCGTCTTTGCGTGAGGTTTACTCTGAGCGTTTCCTTTCCCTCCTTTGGGATAAATAACGCACAGTGGCGACTCTCCTGTCATAACCGGCGCCGATTTTCGCAGTAGCGACATCTGGCGACTCTACTGGGGACAGGAATATCCCCTATGCGAGTCAATCCTAGCGCTTGTTTTCCCGTCATGGGTGTTGTATAGATTTACCTTTTCTGTCTTTACTTTCCGTCTTTTATTATCAGCCTTATACTGTTATTGCTGCTGTGGGAAGGGGATAATCTGTTGAGAGATAAGTCGGACCTGGGCTTGAGGTTACACATAGACTTAGAAGTAGAGAGTAGTGGTTATCCTGCTTGCTTAGCTCGCACCAGCTAGCCACGAAATTTACGCTCGGACGAGATTCTCTTTGATGCTTCTTGCCTGGCCCTTAGGGCTCGACAAGTTGTCTGACCCGAGGATTGTCGACTCTGGGAACCTATCAATTGGGACTCAACTAAGTGAGGCCGCTTCAAGGGATGGTGATGCCACACCTTCTGGGTATCGTATCATCGCTCTTGAAAGTCTGTGACGTTGAACCCGCATAGGATGTCGTACCTCGTCTGCGAGTTAAGTACATACCTGTGAGGGGTAGGTGGGTCTGTTTGTAGGAAACCTTTGACCTCAGAACACCCGGTTTATCTCTGTCAGTGAGATGTGGTTACAAGGTCCATTTGAGTAGTTTGGTTTGATATAAAGATTGGATGGTTCTCAGGCTTCGGTACAAAGCAGCCCAGTCTATCAGCATTGCACTTGGTCCCTTGTTTGCATATGCATGTGCATTTTCATGATTGCATTTCATTAACATGTATTTATGTTGCAGGTGATCATTCCCCTATGATTCTAGTGTATCTTCTAGCCAGACATGGAGTCCCTGAAGAAGACAGTTGCTTACCGGTTGCATTCACCAGATATCAGTTTATTGCTGGGTTTAGTTGCTCTGGCAGATGAGAGTGTGAGGGCTGAGTTCAGAGTATCTTATGGGAGATTGCTTAGCTTGTTGTACAGACCTTCGGCATTTAAGACGACTGGGGTGTATACTTTGTTGCAGTTTTATGAGTCGCAGCTGAGATGTTTTTAATTTCCTGATTATATTCTAGCACCCACTTTGGAGGAGTATTCTGCGATGTTGGGAGTTCTTGTGCTAGACCAGATGCCCTTTGTTCATGTTGATACCGAGCCTGAGTTGGCTACACTCACTGAGATTGTCAGTTTGGACGCTTCTGAGTTTTCGGGAGGCTTGGTTAAGCTGAATGGAGCCTATGGCTTTCACTTGTCTGTCCTGGTTGAGAAGGCTAAACAGTGCGCAAAGAGTGGATGTTGGGTTGCCTTCAGTGCTATTCTAGCTGTTTGCATCTATGGGATTGTCCTGTTTCCTAATGTACCAGATTTTGTAGACTCAGACGCCTTCCTAATTCTTGCCTCGAAGAATCCAGTTCCTACTCTCGTGGGCGATGTTTATCATTCCATTCATTACAAGAATGAGAAACGTCGTGGCAAGAATGTTTCCTGCTGTCTTCCTCTCCTGTACAGGTGGTTCCAGGGGCACCTTCCGAAGAAAGGACCTTTTGTGGATGCTGTTGATACTTTGGATTGGTCTTCCCGGTTGATGGGGCTGTCTGCTGAGAGTATCATTTGGTTTGATCAGGGTATGCTTGGTACTGATATTAGATATAGTTGCAACGGCTTTCCGAATGTCCCCCTGATTGGACGAAAAGGCATGCATTAACTATAATCCTTCATTGCTGGTACGACAGTTCGGTTACGCTTTGAGGGATGCTCCCATTGAGAAGGAGATACAGGAATCTCTGTATCTCACAGGCTTATTGGACGCAGCTGTTTTGATCAGATTGAGACATGCATGGGCTAACATCCATAGGAGAGGGAAAGCTTTGCTCGGTAAGAGCAATAGCAGAACTTATGATCCTTATTTGGCGTGGGTCCGCGAGAGAGCCAGTACTTTTTTGATGCCTTATCCTGCTGTGGAACCCCTGTATCTCCCTTTGATTGAGGTACCTCCTTCGGAAGAGAGTGAGAAGTATAACAAATTGTTGGCTGAAAATGAAGAACTGAAGAAAGCCAATGAGGAGTTAGAGAAGGAAATCTTCCAGTTACGTCGTGAGAAGAATGAAGCCACCTTCACTGTGAAGGAACAGACTGAGTTGATTAACAGGTTGGGATCGGAGCTGACAGAAGCAACCAACAAGAAAGAAAAGGTGGGAATAGCCTTGAACGGTGTTAGCAATGTGCTTACTTCCAAGAAGGAACTTCTAAGCAAAGCTTATACCCGTCTTAGCAAGTGGGAAACTTTGTGGAATGCCACGCTTACCAAGCGGAAGGAGCGGGAAGACAAACTAAAGCTGCGGATTTCCACGCTAGAGGCACAGGTTAGAGACCAAGACGCGAAGATTGCTGAAGGGACATCACTTAGGAGCGCTGCTAAGCTCAGGGTAAGTGACATTGAGGAAAATCCGAGAGGTTATGAAGAGAAGGCCGGTTCCAAGAGGTACAGATTTGACGAGAGTTCTGGCAAAGGAACCTACCAGGATGATGCCAAAAAGCTGAGATCCACTACCGAGCGGCATGCTTTACTGATTCAGGAGCTGATTTCCCGGCTAGGGCACTCGGAGACGATGAGGATATTGGAAGACGTCAGAGCACGCCAGTTGGCCTGATTTACCTTTGCCTTGCCTTTGTTATTTGTACTTGTATTTGGACCATCGCCAGGCTTGTTGGCCGAGGTCTCTTCAGTTGTATTCAGTTGTACTCTTGTACTCCGCCTCTTGGCATTGTTATATATGAGGGTTTTCTGATTCCTTGCTTGCTGGATAGGGACTCCATTGTCGTAATGGCTTTCTCTCCAAAACTAGAATCGGGGGGAATATAACCTGTAGCATATTTACATATTTGCATCCACATTCGTATTGCATAACCGGTATTCGCGAATCTGTATCTTATTTCCCGCATTTGCAGGTTTCCAGGATTGACGAATAAAGAGTTCACCACTACTCAACCCGAAACAACTGCAAGAGAATCATGGATCAAGTCCAGGTGGAGATGCAGGAAATTCGCGAGAAGTTGAACCTGTTCATGCAGGCCATGGAAAGTATTGCTACAGGCCAGGAGAATCTCCAGACTTTGGTACAGCTGCTGCTGACGCGGGCTAATGGGAACGACAACAATGACCACAACTCTGTGCATGTCGAAACTCTTCATGAGGATGGTCCCCCTACGCCTGTGGTTCCTCCTGTGGTGACCCCACCTGTTGTGGTTGTGAACAATGACGCTGGCGCTGGCAATGGTAATACAGGGAATGGAAATGAGACTGTTGTTAACAATGTTGGATTCGGAGACGCCAATCTGGGTGGCGGTAACTGCAATGGCGGCAATGGTTTTGGTAACAATGGATTTGGCTATAACGACCAGGGGTTTGAGTACGGCAATCAGGGCGGAAAGTTCGGCTTCAACACTCAGAGCTTCGGCTATGACAATTATGGTGGAAATGGTGCTGGATTGATTCCTGTCAACACTGGTTTCGGGCAGGGTTATGCTAATGGGGGACGAGGTCTCATGACTAATCAGTAAGGGTTTGGTCGCAACACTGGTTATAACGGGTACAGAAATGAAAATGTGAACTGGGGCGAAGACTGTCAAGAGGACGCCTTTTCTGGGAGAGGCATGGGATTTGAGGGACCCGTTGACAATACTCAGAGGATTAAAATGCTCGAAGAACAGGTGAAGGGTATGGCTAATCAGAATTCTACCGGACTAGACATGACTACTATAGGCTTGGTGCCTGGGCTGAGGGTACCGCTGAAATTCAAAGCTCCCACGTTCGACAAATATAAGGGGGACACTTGCCCTAAGGTGCATGTCCGTGCTTATTACAGAAGGATGTCCGCGTATTCAGACGACGAGAGGATGCTTATGCACTTCTTTCAAGACAACCTATCAGGACCGTCACTCGAGTGGTACATGGGGTTGGAGCCCGCTCAAATCAAAACCTGGAAGCAATTGGCGGATGCTTTCGTCCTGCATTATAAATATAATAGTGATCTGGCACCGAACCGAGTTCAATTGCAAGGTTTGTCGCAGAAGAAAGAGGAAAGCTTTAAAGAGTATGCGTAGAGATGGCGCGATATGGCAGCAAGAGTACATCCTCCGTTGGCGGAAAGAGAAATGAATAGCATGTTCATTGGGACGTTCACGGGGATATATTACGAAAAATTGTTTAATGTTTCGTTGAGTAGTTTTTCAGATTTGATTCTCATGGGTGAGATGGTCGAAGACAGTATCAAGGTTGGAAGATTCCACGCAGGTGAGTCTGCCCCCGCAGGAGGTACAAGAAAAGCATTTGGTGGTAGACGTCAAGGGGATTCTAGTGCTGTGTTTGGTGGTAGAGGCCGGGGCAGAGGACGAAGCCAGTATACTCAGCATCAACAGGTCGCTAGTGTTACCATCCCTTTTCCACAACAGCAACAGCAGCCGCAACAGCAGCAATAACAAAGGCAACACCCCGCCCAACGCAGAATCTTAGAGGGCAAGCCAAGGAGAGTATTTGAAACGCCTCCTTCAATATATGCCGAACTACTTCAAACATTGTTAGGGTTAAAGTTGGTTGAGAAAAGGACCATGGCGCTGTTAACGGGCAATCCTCCGTTTGGCTATGATGCTGGTAAACACTGTGAGTTTCACTCCGGGGCGCCCGGACATGATATTGAAGGCTGTCATGCGTTTAAACATAAAGTCCAAGACTTGTTGGACAGCAAAGCTATTAACTTTGGACAGGCAGGTCCAAATATAGTACAGCAGCCTATGCCTAATCATGGGGCAAACGCCATCCTGACGGAGGAGAGGTGGAATCTAGTGACGAATGTCAATGAGCTGAAGACACCGTTGGGTGAGATCAAAAGCAGGTTGTTAAAAGGGGGTGTATTCCCGGGGTGTGACGAATTTTGCTTGGATTGTTGGATGCATCCAGAGGGTTGTAATGAGTTGAAACAGGGTATCCAGGCTCTGATGAATGAAGGAACATTGCAGTTGGATAGAACAGCAGTTGAAGAGCCTGTAAAGGTGTTGTGTGATAAGCCAAACGATGTTGCTACGGTAACGATTCCAAGAAAAACAATAACAATAACGACGCCTGCCAGGCGGCCGACAATCACTATTACTAAAGCAGGACCGATTCCTTTCGAGAATACCAAAGCAGTGCCGTGGACTTATGGGTTGGAGGTTTATTGCGACGGTGAGAAAATTAAAGTAAATAAACAACCAGCTGAGGTCGTAGACAATGTTGTCGGAACAGGAGGTATGACCAGAAGTGGGAGAATCTTTGTAACACCCATTTTAATTATTTAGTCATTTTATTATTATTTTAAATATTATGTGTTGGTGTGCCCTTTGGTGGGGGTGTGTTTGGTGATGTTTGGTGGGTGTCCCTAATGTGGGAGGATTATTGGTGGTGTTTTGGTGAATATAATAATATAGTGTATAATATTGATATTGGTGGGAATATTATTACTATTATTATATTTATTATAGTTACTATTGTTATTAACATTATTATTATTTTGGTGAGATAATAATAGGATTATTATTACTATTACTATTATTATTTTATTAAGTTATTAACATTATTATTATTTTGGTGAGATAATAATAGGATTATTATTATTATTATTATTATTATTATTTTATTAATTTATTAACATTATTGTTATTTTGGTGAGATAATAATAGGATTATTATTATTATTATTATTATTATTATTTTATTAAGTTATTAACATTATTATTATTTTGGTGAGATAATAATAGGATTATTATTACTATTATTATTACTATTATTATTTTATTAAGTTATTAACATTATTATTATTTTGGTGAGATAATAATAGGATTATTATTATTATTATTATTATTATTATTTTATTAAGTTATTAACATTATTATTATTTTGGTGAGATAATAATAGGATTATTATTACTATTATTATTATTATTATTATTTTATTAAGTTATTAACATTATTATTATTTTGGTGAGATAATAATAGAATTATTATTACTATTATTATTATTATTATTTTATTAAGTTATTAACATTATTATTATTTTGGTGAGATAATAATAGGATTATTATTACTATTATTATTATTATTATTTTTTATTATTATTATTATTAAGTTATTATTATTATTGGGATTAGAAAATTAAAATAGAGAAGGAGAGGGGTTAGCAGTTTTACGATACATTGTGAGAAGTTAGAGAAAGTGGAAAAAGAACGATAGAAAGGAGAGAACGGGAAAGGGAACGGAAAAGGGAGCAAAGAACGAAGGATACAAGGGAAAATCAGAATTGGCAAAACCTTGGAGGATTCTTTCACCGATCAGCCGATTAACAAGGTAAGGGGGGAGAAACTTGATTGGAAATGGTTTATACATGTATAGGGTAGTTGGGGATTCCTTAACCCCGTAGGAAATTGATCGATATATGATAATATATATTGTTATGTTATGATTGATGATGATTGTTGTTAATTATATAGTAATCGTTAATGAATTGGTGTTTTGGGATGATTTGGCATATAGGGCATATAGGGTGTTTTACAGTTTTTAGAGAAAATTCTGTATGGCAGTAATCGTTAATGAATTGGTGTTTTGGGATGATTTGGCATATAGGGCATATAGGGTGTTTTACAGTTTTTAGGGAAAATTCTGTATGGCAGTAACCGTTAATGAATTGGTGTTTTGGGATGATTTGGCATATAGGGCATATAGGGTGTTTTACAGTTTTTAGGGAAAATTCTGTATGGCTTTTGAGGTATCGATAAAGTGTGTAGGTGATGATTTTGGGAATAGGAATTAGAAGCCTATTGGTTACGGTAATGTGCAAGATTGGTACTAAAATAGACTGAGGATCTGAGTTGAGATGATAGGTACAGTTTGGCCTTGATGCACTGTAAGAATGATGAGTGTGGGAACTAACTTGTGTACTTGGTGATAGTGTATGTTTCCCGTAATAATGACTGGTGGACAATTAGTTGATGTATATGTATGTAGTGATCAGTAGGATCGCGTACCCCCGAGTGGTGGGATATGTTATATCTTGGTGTTAAAGTATGAACTTGTTTACTATCTGGTTGATTTATATGGTGTTGGTGTATGTTATATCTGTACATATGTGCATTGGTGTATGATGATATGATCAGGAGGATCGTGTGCACGTTGAGTGCCTAAATATATTAGTTATGCATTGGTGTGTGCATATCATGGTGTTTTGGTGGGATGAATCATGTCTCAGGAGGAGCGTAAGTGATTCATCCGTACTCCTTTGTGGAGAATGGTGGGGGATAGATCATGTCTCAGGAGGAGCGTAAGTGATCTATCCAGGTTCGATTGAATGAACCAACGAGTCGGTACCACATGCATGGTGTTGAGTTGCATTTTGCATTATAATATGTTATATTGTAATTTGAACAGTAGGTTCGTCATATGGTGTTGTTAGGGGTGAATCTTGGTGTGTTGGTGTGTTGTACTACCTTATTTACATGTATGTATACCATTATATTTTTGATCATGTTTTCTCACCCCTTTGTTGTTGTTGTGGTCTGTGCTTCTTCGGAAGTACAGATAATCCAGGTGCTTAGCTAGCTTGGATATTGGTGTGATTGTCGAGTCTAGGATGCTCTGATACGTAGCACGGGACTTGGGCGTTTTTATTTGTTTTATGTTGAACTGATATTTTATTTCCCTGTGAACGTATTAAACTTTTATTGAATTTTATTATTTAATAGTCCGCTGAAGTTGGAGATAAACTTTTTATAAGGAAACGTTGTTTTTATGTGACATCCCACTTGGGAGAATTGGAACTCTGATTTTGTTTATTTATAATGTTTATTAATTTAATTGATTTTGGGAAGTGGGGTGTTACAATTGGTATCAGAGCAGGTCGGTCCGTCCGGCCAATGTTGTCTAGTGTTGTTGTTCCCTGGTATGCGACATGTGTGTAAAAACACTGTCGGTACATGTTGTTGTTTAAACTTTGTCGGTAGAAGTGAAATGATTCCAGTGGGGGAGAAGTTGGTATTTCTCCGGAATACTGCAGTGTTGTGGCTTAATGTGTTACGCTCTTATAGTTTGGTAAAGATGGTTTATACCCCATCATGATTTTCAGCTGTCTATTGACAAATTGAGGAACTGATCACCCTCAATCTCTTGTTAATAGTAGACGAGATTGTGTTGGATGGGATAGACGTGTCTTGCAAGCTTAGGTGGTGTGAGCAACGAATTGTCTTGAGTTAAGCTAAGTGCTTAAGGGATTATTTTGAGGAGTTGGCGTAAGACGGTGTTGAGGTGTGTATTTTGACGGAAACTTTGAATGTTAAGGAAAGTGAGAAATTGGGGTTTATCACTTAATTGTGATTGTCCGGAAGTTTTCCTGAGGAGGTAAATGGTTTACTATCGGAATGTGAAGTAAAGCTTACACATTGACTTCGTTCTTGGAACTAGTCCGATATGGGTGACTCCATATTGTGTGTTTGCATTGGGATTGAGAAAGTTAAAGAGTCAACTTGAAGACCTGCTGGAAGAGAGGTTCTTTTGTTTGAGTGTGTTACCATAAGGTGCACCAATTTTGTTGGTTAGACAGACGGAAGGTTTTGTGAAGCTTTGGGTGAACTATGGATAAGTGAACAAGGTGACTATAAAGGATAAGCGTTCGCTTCCAAGAGTTGATGAGTTGATGGATCAATGGGTTGAAGGATGTGAGTTTTCCATGGTCGTGTGAGCTCGGGTAGAGCTATTGAAATTTTCTATGAGATGGTGAAGTATTGACATGGAATTAAGCTATTTATTGATGAAGTGTGTTTGAATGTTGTGGTAAGGACGGGCGGTACGGTCCGTGTTTCTGCCAGAACTCACAACTTGTTTGTCCGTTTGGCATGGGATCTTCTTTAATTATTTGAGTAAGGCAATGGTTATGTTAATCAGTGATATTTTAAGACATTCGAAGAGTATAGAGGATTATGTTGAGCATAAGGAACTTGAGTTATCAGTGTTGGAAAAAGAGTAGCGATATACTTCTGGGAGGAAAGTTTTGCCGAATCCGACATAACTATTTGTTGCGTTTGTGATGCTTGTTGATATAATTGAGGATTTGCTAAAGGCAACTTCAGCAAGTTTTAATTATGCTTTAAGGCAACTTGAATTACGTAAGAAGAATTATCTGACCAGTGTTCTAGAGTTGGTTGTTGTTGTAGTTGTGCCGGAGTTGGAGGCTGAAATCGTTTAATCTGAGATTTTGTGAGAAATCGATGCTTTACGGAAGAAAGTCGGATTAGATTGCGTAGTGGCGTCAGGTGATGTTAAGCCGTGATTGAGTATGCTTGTTTTATCAAATTTGGTTGGTTTTGTAAGTTTTTGTATTTTTGGAGATTTGAAGGTTTAAAAATCGGATTGAAATCGGACGTCGTAGAAATCATGTTTAATGGTTCTAATTCGAGGCTATATGTTAGGTGAGTATGAGTATGTGTTTGTTTCAAAGAAAGGAATTGAATCGGTCGAATTTTCGGACAAGAATGCAAAATCCCGTAGCAGTTTTTCGGCAAAATTCTGGTTTTTCGGAAAACTTCGAAAATTCATAACTCTTGAACCGTATGTCCGTTTTGACCCCCGTTTGAAGCGTTGGAGAGCTAACGAGATGCTCTTTTCGGGAAAAATGGTTTTTATGTCAGTGGATGATCCAATTATAGCAGAATATTCGAAACATGTAATTTGGTCAACTTTTACCGTCGTGATCGGGTGCGTTTGATGTGTTATCTTACTGTATGTTTTCGGTATATACCGTGGTAGCTGATGCTTCGATTTGGAAACCTTGCTTGTACCGAGGAAAATGGCGAAAAGAGTTGGAACCGGTTGGGAAATTTTGTGATGCGAGTCTGGTCTGTGAAGAGACTTCTTATGGAGTTAAGCCTTGTATGTTAGACCGTACTAGTAGTATTCTTGAGGAGATTCGAGGAGGTCAGAAATATGGATTGAGTTGGTGAATTAGTTGAAATTGATAAATCAGAGTCGAAGAGTGGATTGTCGGGTTTGTGGAAATAGTACCATGATATGTTGTGATGGGGTATGTGGACCGGATGTTGTTGAGGGGAGTAGGAGTACTCGTGAAGAAATACATTGAGGTAGATGGAGTGTTCATCCCGGTGCTATGAAGAAGTAACCGAATTTGAGTAGATTGTTTTGGTGACCATAGATGAGGAGAGGAGTGGTTGAGGTTGAATATACTGGTTAGAATTGTTGGAATTCGAAGAGTGAACATCAGAGACTGTTGAGTCTGATGCAGCCGTTGAATATTCCAAAGTGGAAATCAGGTAGTATTTTCACGGATTTGGTGTTGAGATTTCCAAAGAATTGGAAAGACATAATTTTAATTTGGGTTGTTGTGAGTGGATAAACTATTCCGTGTTAAGGATATATGAGATACATATTGAGGAAGTAGTGAAGTTGGATGAGATACTGTCGAATGTTGTGTTAGATTGAAATTTGAGGTTTATATTGAGATGTTGGAGGGGCTTACAGGAAGCTTCAGGTACTAAGTTGAGGTTGAGTTCGGCTTACCATTCGCAAACTGATGGTCAGTCGGAGAGGACTATTCAGTCGCTTGAAGATTTGTTGAGAGCTTGTGTGTTAGAAGAGGGTGGTGCGTGGGATACTCATTTACCATTGATTGAGTTCACGTACAATAACAGTTACCATTCGAGTATTGGAATGGCACCGTTTGAAGCTTTGTATGGGAGGAGGTGTAGGACTCCTCTGTGTTGGTATGAAACTGGTGAGAATGTGGTGCTTGGACCAGAAATTATACAGCAGACTACAGAGACAATTCAGATGATTCGTGAGAAAATGAAAGTGTCTCAGAGTAGGCAGAAAAGTTATCATGATAATTGGAGGAAAGAGTTGGAATTTTGTGTAGGTGATCACGTATTCCTAAGAGCTAATCCGATGACCGGGGTGGGTCGTGCATTGAAGTCCAAGAAGCTGGATCCTAAGTTTATTGGACCTTATGAAATTTTGCAAAGAGTTGGTGCTGCGGCCTATAGGGTGGCGTTGCCGCCTGAGTTGTCGAATCTACATGATGTGTTTCATGTGTCGCAATTGCGAAAGTATGTTTCTGATCCATCTCATGTGATTCAGAGAGATGATGTTCAGATGCGGGAGAATCTTACTGTTGAGACGATGCCGTTGAGGATCGAGGACCGTAAGATGAAACAGCTCCGAGGGAAAGAGATACCTTTGGTGAAGGTAGCTTGGGGAGGTGCTGCAGGAGGCAGTGTGACCTGGGAGTTGGAAAGCAGGATGCGAGAAGCGTATCCGGAGCTATTTCCATCCGGTAATTTTCGAGGACGAAAATAATTAAAGTGGGGGAGAGTTGTAACACCCATTTTAATTATTTAGTCATTTTATTATTATTTTAAATATTATATGTTGGTGTGCCCTTTGGTGGGGGTGTATTTGGTGATGTTTGGTGGGTGTCCCTAATGTGGGAGGATTATTGGTGGTGTTTTGGTGAATATAATAATATAGTGTATAATATTGATATTGGTGGGAATATTATTACTATTATTATATTTATTATACTTACTATTGTTATTAACATTATTATTATTTTGGTGAGATAATAATAGGATTATTATTACTATTATTATTATTATTATTTTATTAAGTTATTAACATTATTATTATTTTGGTGAGATAATAATAGGATTATTATTACTATTATTATTATTATTATTATTATTAATTTATTAATTTATTAACATTATTATTATTTTGGTGAGATAATAATAGGATTATTATTATTATTATTATTATTATTATTATTATTATTATTATTATTATTATTATTTTATTAAGTTATTAACATTATTATTATTTTGGTGAGATAATAATAGGATTATTATTACTATTATTATTATTATTATTATTATTATTTTATTAAGTTATTAACATTATTATTATTTTGGTGAGATAATAATAGGATTATTATTACTATTATTATTATTATTTTATTAAGTTATTAACATTATTATTATTTTGGTGAGATAATAATAGGATTATTATTACTATTATTATTATTATTATTTTATTAAGTTATTAACATTATTATTATTTTGGTGAGATAATAATAGAATTATTATTACTATTATTATTATTATTATTATTATTTTATTAAGTTATTAACATTATTATTATTTTGGTGAGATAATAATAGGATTATTATTACTATTATTATTATTATTATTTTTTTATTATTATTATTAAGTTATTATTATTATTGGGATTAGAAAATTAAAATAGAGAAGGAGAGGGGTTAGCAGTTTTACGATACATTGTGAGAAGTTAGAGAAAGTGAAAAAAGAACGATAGAAAGGAGAGAACGGGAAAATGAACGGAAAAGGGAGCAAAGAACGAAGGATACAAGGGAAAATAAGAATTGGCAAAACCTTGGAGGATTCTTTCATCGATCAACCGATTAACAAGGTAAGGGGGGAGAAACTTGATTGGGAATGGTTTATACATGTATAGGGTAGTTAGGGATTCCTTAACCCCGTAGGAAATTGATCGATATATGATAATATATATTGTTATGTTATGATTGATGATGATTGTTGTTAATTATATAGTAATCGTTAATGAATTGGTGTTTTGGGATGATTTGGCATATAGGGCATATAAGGTGTTTTACAGTTTTTAGAGAAAATTCTGTATGGCAGTAATCGTTAATGAATTGGTGTTTTGGGATGATTTGGCATATAGGGCATATAGGGTGTTTTACAGTTTTTAGGGAAAATTCTGTATGGCAGTAACCGTTAATGAATTGGTGTTTTGGGATGATTTGGCATATAGGGCATATAGGGTGTTTTACAGTTTTTAGGGAAAATTCTGTATGGCTTTTGAGGTATCGATAAAGTGTGTAGGTGATGATTTTGGGAATAGGAATTAGAAGCCTATTGGTTACGGTAATGTGCAAGATTGGTACTAAAATAGACTGAGGATCTGAGTTGAGATGATAGGTACAGTTTGGCCTTGATGCACTGTAAGAATGATGAGTGTGGGAACTAACTTGTGTACTTGGTGATAGTGTATGTTTCCCGTAATAATGACTGGTGGACAATTAGTTGATGTATATGTATGTAGTGATCAGTAGGATCGCGTACCCCCGAGTGGTGGGATATGTTATATCTTGGTGTTAAAGTATGAACTTGTTTACTATCTGGTTGATTTATATGGTGTTGGTGTATGTTATATCTGTACATATGTGCATTGGTGTATGATGATATGATCAGGAGGATCGTGTGCATGTTGAGTGCCTAAATATATTAGTTATGCATTGGTGTGTGCATATCATGGTGTTTTGGTGGGATGAATCATGTCTCAGGAGGAGCGTAAGTGATTCATCCGTACTCCTTTGTGGAGAATGGTGGGGGATAGATCATGTCCCAGGAGGAGCATAAGTGATCTATCCAGGTTCGATTGAATGAACCAACGAGTCGGTACCACATGCATGGTGTTGAGTTGCATTTTGCATTATAATATGTTATATTGTAATTTGAACAGTAGGTTCGTCATATGGTGTTGTTAGGGGTGAATCTTGGTGTGTTGGTGTGTTGTACTACCTTATTTACATGTATTACATTACCATTATATTTTTGATCATGTTTTCTCACCCCTTTGTTGTTGTTGTGGTCTGTGCTTCTTCGGAAGTACAGATAATCTAGGTGCTTAGCTAGCTTGGATATTGGTGTGATTGTCGAGTCTAGGATGCTCTGATACGTAGCACGAGACTTGGGCGTTTTTATTTGTTTTATGTTGAACTGATATTTTATTTCCCTGTGAACGTATCAAACTTTTATTGAATTTTATTATTTAATAGTCCGCTGAAGTTGGAGATAAACTTTTTATAAGGAAACGTTGTTTTTATGTGACATCCCACTTGGGAGAATTGGAACTCTGATTTTGTTTATTTATAATGTTTATTAATTTAATTGATTTTGGGAAGTGGGGTGTTACAATCTTCACATCGCCTGAGGTAGAGGCAGAAAGATTGGCAAAGGGGAAAGCCAAGGTGTTGCACCCCAAAATTTGACCAACATTTATTTACCAAGCTTGTGTTCACCAGCATGATCATCTGCTTCTCATGGATATGTGTGCAGTAGGTCAAGAGGTATGATTACCCAGCAAGAGTTGTATGAGACTATGAAGCTAGCCAAGAAGGTTGTTCAAGTGTTCAAAGATTGATATCCTTGTCAGAGAACCCAAGAGATCCTCAGAGAGATTGGTTGAAACCAAGGTTGCGTGTCTCATAACTTGAAAGTTGTGGGTGCTCCTCAGATGATTCTGAGGCTATGAGTGTAACACCCCCTTCTATACCCCAAATAAATGCATATAAAACATTTAAGCATACACAAATTCATCAGAGTAAAAGTTTTAGAATAAGGTATAAAAGAAGAATGTCACAACTTCACCAATAAAACACTTTAACATTTTTGCTCCATAAAATATGTAACGTTTTCGTAGTTTTAGAAATCACATTTCAACATTTAAATTTAAGCGGAAGATACAATCATTTAATCAGTTAGTTTACAAAACCACATCAGCTGATGCATCGCAATGTATCACAAAAGAATGACTATACTAGTCTAACTACCCGATGTTACATATCAGAGCAGCCGACTCAAAAGAATGAAGATAACTTCACAAAAAGGACTCCAGCATCCTAATCTGCAATGCCTCATAGAGCATTATAAAACAGTAGAAGGGTGAGAAATATAACCATAATAATTAAGGCATAAGATTACGTATATATAGGTATCATATAACACATATTCACATTTCTCACCACACTTCATTCTCATAATCATAATCATATCACGTTCACATATATCAACATTATGAACATCCACAAGCACATCCCTTCATGCTTGACTTCACAATCATTCACAAGCACATTTGTACCACAACAATATTATGCAATGTGACTCAACATATTCAATGCAACTCAATGCTATGCAGTACCGACTCTCGTTATCTTTTTTCGGTTTTCACTCTAAACCGGGTCCACCCTTCTAGACCGATAACTCGTTATCATTTTTCGGTTTTTACTTTAAACCGGGTCCACCCTTCTAGACCGATAACAACCAAGCCCGTCCCCTAGGCTTCAAACCCACCCTTCTAGGTTTGGGACAAGCCACTAGTTTCCACGAAACTAACAGACATTGCCTCTTAACTGAATGATGCATGTACAATCAACCAATCACAATAAATGCACTTAAGACCGTTCCCGCGTCTTAATCCCATGCATTCGAATAATTCACCCCTTCGAGAATTTCATCATGATTGCACATACAACATATATCAAACATTTATCAATGTATTCATTTCACACATCATCATATTCAACAACAATGCACACATATCACATATGTTCCCACGCATTCACACAACAATCGCATACATATATGCACTCACAATTCATTAGACGATACACATACATTCCTCATTGTATTCCCATGTATCTCTAATTATCACAACAATCAAGGTATTCACATCGCAATACCAATCATACAATTATAAGTTATGCACACATATTCAAAATGTTCTCATGCATACTCATTACATAATTGTATACCCATTAAGCATTCACAAATTCATTGGACAATACACATACATTCATCATTGTATTCACATGTATTTCTATTTATCATAATTAATACGCATCGCACATCAACTAGGATTCACGCCCGGAGGCTACCCACAGTACACATCATCACAATAGATCATATCTATATCATATCATAGAGGTATTAACCTATGTGAATCAATCAAACAATCACCACATGAGCAACACAGCAAAAGAAAAATGCTGTCACATTCGCCTTCATTCGCCTGGCGAACCCTCGCAGCGAACCTTTGCCTGGCCTTCGCCTGGCGAACTCTCTCAGCGAACACTCGCTAGGCTTCGCCTGGCGAGACTTCCCAGCGAGCCCAAGTCAGTAGCTACTGACTTCATTCGCCACCATTCGCCAGCACCTTCGCTGGGCGAACCTTCGCTATCCAACTTCGCCTGGCGAACTCGCCAGCGAAGTCCACTGGGGCTTAATCATAATTACTCGCTAGCATTCGCTAGGCTTCGCCCGACGAAGCCTCGCTTCCATTCGCCTGGCGAAAGCCAGCGAACCTGCGCAGAACAGAACCCTATTCTGCCTCTCCTTCATCAATCCATCATCAACCAAACCTCAAACATCCAAATCAGTACAAATAACATCAATACATGTTACCCGACTACTCTATGGCATTATTGCTCAGTTTCAACCGATTAAATCATCAATCTACCGATTAATCCAACATTTGCCCTAATTGGAAAGTGATGAAAACTCTACCAAAACCCCAACCCAACATACATAACATCATGCAATGATCAAATAGAAACATTTCTCACCCTTACCTCGATTAATCGGAGCTTTGATGTTGGTTCTTGATGATTTCCACTTTTCCTCTTCTTCTCCTCTCTTTCTCTTCTTTCTTCTTTCTTTCCTCTTTCTCTCCAAATGTTTCTAACTTTCTTTTCTTTTCTCCCTCACTTATATATTCCTTTTATTTTCTTTCCTTCCAATTTCCTTTCAATCCTCTATTAATTCCAATTAATAAAAATTAATTCCAATATTAACATAAAATCCCACTAAATCAATTAATTACTACAATTAATTATTTAATGAAATTTGGGCTGTTACAACTCTCCCCCACTTAGGAATTTTCGTCCTCGAAAATGTTACCTGATTCAAACAGTTCTGGATAAGACTCCTTCATCTGGCTCTCAAGCTCCCACGTAACATTTCCACCAGCCGGTCCTCCCCAAGCGACCTTCACTAAAGCAATCTCTTTACCTCAAAGCTGCTTCAATTTCCGATCCTCTATCCGCATAGGTGATGTCTCAACAGTCAGGTTATCTCTCACCTGCACATCATCTATTTGGACTACATGAGACAGATCCGCAATGTATTTCCTCAACTGAGATACATGGAATACGTCGTGAAGATTAGCAAGCGACGGTGGTAAAGCCACACGATAGGCCACTTCTCCTATCCTTTGCAAAATCTGATAAGGACCAATGAAACGCGGCGACAACTTGCGCGACTTCAGTGCCCTACCAACACCTGTCATCGAAGTGACTCGAAGAAACACATGATCTCCCTCTTGAAATTCAAGTGCCTTCCTCCTCTTGTCATAATAACTCTTCTGACGACTCTGAGTAATTCTCATCTTCTCTTAAATCATCTTGATCTTATCAGTAGTCTGTTGAACTAACTCGGGTCCAACAACAGAACTCTCTCCGAACTCGAACTAACACAATGGTGTCCTACACTTCCTACCATACAACGCCTCAAATGGTGCCATACCAATACTCGAATGGAAACTGTTGTTGTAGGTAAACTCAATCAAAGGCAAGTAGCTATCCCAAGCTCCTCCTTTTTCCAATACACAAGCTCTCAAAAGATCTTCAAGCGACTGAATCTTCCTCTCCGTCTGACCATCAGTCTGAGGATGATACGCTGAACTCAAACGCAACTTAGTACCCAAAACACTCTGCAGGCTCTCCCAAAATCTCGAAGTAAACCGCAGATCTCTATCCGAAACAATACTTAACGGAATACCATGCAGACACACAATCCTCTCAATATACAACTTAGCCAACTTCTCCAACGGGTAATCCATACGCATAGGGATAAAGTGAGCAGATTTTGTCAATCTATCCACGATGACCCAAATAGCCTCAAAATTACTCGGCGTCCTCGGCAAACCCGATACAAAATCCATGGAGATACTATCCCATTTCCACTCAGGAATAAACAACGGCTTCATCAAACCCGATGGCTTCTGATGCTCTCAATCTTTGACTTCTGGCAAGTCAAACAAGAATATACAAATTTCGCGATATCCTTCTTCATACTAGGCCACCAAAATACTTTCCTCAAATCCTGATACATCTTAGTAGCACCCGGATGAATACTCAATCCGCTACGATGTCCTTCCTCAAGGATGCTCTTCTTAAGCTCAACCATGTTCGGAACACAAACTCGATTCCGACATCTCATAATACCATTCTCATCAATCCGAAAATCACCACCTTGGCCTTGGTTGATTAAAGTCAACCGATCAGCTAAGCTCAAATCCAATTTCTGTCCTTCTCGAATTTCATCCAAAATACCACTTGTAAGCTTTAACATACCCAACTTAAATCCAAAAGAAGTTCTCTCACATACCAAACTCAAATCGCGAAATTGCTCAACCAATTCTAACTCTTTCACCATCAACGCCGACATATGCAATGATTTCCGACTCAATGCATCCGCTACTACATTCGCTTTACCCGGATGGTAATTCAAGCCAAAATCATAATCCTTCAAAAGTTCAAGCCATCTTCTTTGTCTTGCATTCAATTCCTTTTGATCAAAAAGATATCTCAAACTCTTGTGGTCACTAAACACTTCAAATCTTGTGCCAAATAAATAATGCCTCCAAAGTTTCAACACGAACACAACGGCGGCCAACTCTAAGTCATGCGTCGGATAATTCTTCTCATGCACTTTGAGTTGCCTCGAAGCATAAGCTACAACTTGGTTATTCTGCATCAACACACCTCCTAAACCCATCAAAGAAGCATCACAATACACAACGAATGGTTCTTCTGGATTTGGCAGAATCAAAACAGGAGTTGTCGTCAACCTTCGCTTAAGTTCTTGAAAACTCGCTTCACACTTGGCGTCCCAAACAAAGGCTTGACCTTTCCTAGTCAACTACGTCAACGGCAACGATAACTTAGCAAATCCTTCAATAAACTTCCGATAATAACCGGCTAAACCAAGAAAACTTCTAATCTCAAAAACTGACTTCGGAGTCTCCCATTGCGACACCGCTTCAACCTTCGACGGATCGACCGCAATACCACTACTAGAAATCACATGACCAAGGAAACTAACTTCCTTCAACCAAAATTCACACTTAGAAAGCTTCGCGAACAACTGCTTCCCTCTCAGCACAAATAACACAATCTTCAGATGCTCGGCATGCTCTCCTTCGCTCTTCGAATAAACCAAGATGTCGTCGATAAACACCACCACAAACTTATCCAAATAAGGATGGAAAATCCTATTCATGTACTCCATAAATACACCTGGTGCATTAGTCACACCAAATGGCATCACGGAATACTCATAGTGTCCATACCTCGTCCGAAAGGACGTCTTCTGAATATCCTCAGCTTTCACACGGATCTGATGATACCCAGATCTCAAATCAATCTTGCTGAACACGCTTGCACCAACCAACTGATCCATCAGATCATCAATCCTTGGAAGTGGATACTTATTCTTAATAGTCACCTTGTTCAACTGTCTGTAATCCACACAGAGCCTCATAGAACCCTCTTTCTTCTTAACCAACAACACCGGTGCACCCCATGGTGACACGCTCGGACGAATAAACCTCTTTTCAAGCAAATCCTCAAGTTGACTCTTCAACTCTTTTAACTCCGAGGCCGACATACGATATGGAGCCATCGATATCGGACTAGTTCCAGGAATCAAATCTATCGAAAACTCCACTTCTCGCTCCGGCGGTAAATCCTTTATCTCTTCAGGGAATACTTCCGGAAAATCTCTAACAATGGGCAAAGCATCAATCTCTTCACTTTCACTAGTCCTCAAAGTTGCCATAAGCATAAATACCTTAGCCCCATCTTGTACCGATTCCTTCACTTGTTTCCTCGTCATAAACAATTCCCTTTCAACATCCGAGTCGGGAAAAATAACCGTTTTGTCAAAACAGTTAATATACACACGATTGAATTTTAACCAATTCATTCCAAGAATGACATCCAGTTGATCTAAATGAAGACACACTAAATCTATCCCAAAATCTCTACCGAAAATACTCAACGGGCAATTCAAGCAAACATACGGTGTAGTTACCGAACCCATAGCAGGAGTATCAATAACCATACCGCCACCAATCACAGACAACTCAAGATTCAACCTTCTAACACAATCCAAAGAAATAAAAGAATGCGTAGCTCCGGTATCAATTATAGCGATCAAAGGTGTACCATTAATGAAGCACGTACCTCGGATCAATCGATCTTCGCTAGCAGTCTCAGATCCAGATAGAGCGAACACTTTCCCGCTCCCTTGATTCTTCTTCGGCTTATCGCACTTGGTACTGATGTGCCCTCGCTCACCACAGTTATAGCAAGTAACACCCGCACCGCTTCTGCACTCAAGAGCCTTGTGGCCTGGCTTGCCACACTTAAAACACGTCTTCTCAACACTTTTGCACTCCGGAGCACGATGCCCCGCTTCACCACAACGGTAACACCTAACCGGGGTAGAAACTCCCCCACTTGGCTTCTTGCCAAAACCAACCTTTTGTTTCCCCTTATCGGCAGGAGTTACGTAAGGTTTTCCTCTGAATTGTCCTTTTCCTTTCTTATCACTTAGGCTCTTGTAGTGGCTAGACCTAGCCCTACTGTCTTCGTCATAAATTCTGCTCTTGTTAACCAACTCAGAAAACCGTCTGATTTCCTGGTACCCAATAGCTTGTCTAATCTCGGGTCTCAAACCGTTCACAAACTTGAGGCACTTAGACCTCTCAGCATTACCAGTATTATAGCGAGGACAAAATTTGATCAACTCCTCAAATTTCGCCGCATACTCAGCAACCATCGAATTACCTTGCTTCAACTCAAGAAATTTGATCTCTTTCTTCCCCCGCACATCCTCTGGAAAATACTTCTCCAGAAAAGTTTCTCTAAACAAATCCCACGTAATCACAATATCATCTTCCTCAAATCTTTGGCGAGTATTACCCCACCAATCTTCAGCTTCTTCTTCGAGCATATGAGTCCCAAACTGCACCTTCTGTGCATCCGAGCAATTCATAACTCGAAAAATCTTTTCCACAGCTTTCAACCAAATTTGTGCCTTGTCCGGTTCATGAGTCCCCTTGAAGACCGGAGGGTTATTCTTTTGGAATTTCCCCAAAGCACGAAATCCATCATCAGCATGATTCCTCACATTCACATTGGCCGGACGATTCTGCCCAATTGCCCCCGCCAATCTCGTCAATGCCTCCGCAATCGCTTCGTCGTTCCTTCCTGCAACCATCTTACTAATTCCAACAACAGAACTACGTAAGAACAACCAATATTGATAATGCAACACACACATATCAATAACACACAAGAAAAACACTATAACAACTTGGCCGGACGGACCGACCTGCTCTGATACCACTATTGTAACACCCTCTTCTATACCCCAAATAAATGCATATAAAACATTTAAGCATACACAAATTCATCAGAGTAAAAGTTTTAGAATAAGGTATAAAAGAAGAATGTCACAACTTCACCAATAAAACACTTTAACATTTTTGCTTCATAAAATATGTAACGTTTTCGTAGTTTTAGAAATCACATTTCAACATTTAAATTTAAGCGGAAGATACAATCATTTAATCAGTTAGTTTACAAAACCACATCAGTTGATGCATCGCAATGTATCACAAAAGAATGACTATACTAGTCTAACTACCCGGTGTTACATATCAGAGCAGCCGACTCAAAAGAATGAAGATAACTTCACAAAAAGGACTCCAGCATCCTAATCTGCAATGCCTCATAGAGCATTATAAAACAGCAGAAGGGTGAGAAATATAACCATAATAATCAAGGCATAAGATTACGTATATATAGGTATCATATAACACATATTCACATTTCTCACCACACTTCATTCTCATAATCATAATCATATCACGTTCACATATATCAACATTATGAACATCCACAAGCACATCCCTTCATGCTTGACTTCACAATCATTCACAAGCACATTTGTACCACAACAATATTATGCAATGTGACTCAACATATTCAATGCAACTCAATGCTATGCGGTACCGACTCTCGTTATCTTTTTTCGGTTTTCACTCTAAACCGGGTCCACCCTTCTAGACCGATAACTCGTTATCATTTTTCGGTTTTTACTTTAAACCGGGTCCACCCTTCTAGACCGATAACAACCAAGCCCGTCCCCTAGGCTTAAAACCCACCCTTCTAGGTTTGGGACAAGCCACTAGTTTCCACGAAACTAACAGACATTGCCTCTTAACTGAATGATGCATGTACAATCAACCAATCACAATAAATGCACTTAAGACCGTTCCCGCGTCTTAATCCCATGCATTCGAATAATTCACCCCTTCGAGAATTTCATCATGATTGCACATACAACATATATCAAACATTTATCAATGTATTCATTTCACACATCATCATATTCAACAACAATGCACACATATCACATATGTTCCCATGCATTCACACAACAATCGCATACATATATGCACTCACAATTCATTAGACGATACACATACATTCCTCATTGTATTCCCATGTATCTCTAATTATCACAACAATCAAGGTATTCACATCGCAATACCAATCATACAATTATAAGTTATGCACACATATTCAAAATGTTCTCATGCATACTCATTACATAATTGTATACCCATTAAGCATTCGCAAGTTCATTGGACAATACACATACATTCATCATTGTATTCACATGTATTTATATTTATCATAATTAATACGCATCGCACATCAACTAGGATTCACGCCCGGAGGCTACCCACAGTACACATCATCACAATAGATCATATCTATATCATATCATAGAGGTATTAACCTATGTGAATCAATCAAACAATCACCACATGAGCAACACAGCAAAAGAAAAATGCTGTCACATTCGCCTTCATTCGCCTGGCGAAGCCTCGCAGCGAAACTTCGCCTGGCGAACTCTCTCAGCGAACACTCGCTAGGCTTCGCCTGGCGAGACTTCCCAGCGAGCCCAAGTCAGTAGCTACTGACTTCATTCGCCACCATTCTCCAGCACCTTCGCTGGGAGAACCTTCGCTATCCAACTTCGCCTGGCGAACTCGCCAGCGAAGTCCACTGGGGCTTAATCATAATTACTCGCCAGCATTCGCTAGGCTTCGCCCAGCGAAGCCTCGCTTCCATTCGCCTGGCGAAAGCCAGCGAACCTGCGCAGAACAGAACCCTATTCTGCCTCTCCTTCATCAATCCATCAACAACCAAACCTCAAACATCCAAATCAGTACAAATAACATCAATACATGTTACCCGACTACTCTACGGCATTTTTGCTCAGTTTCAACCGATTAAATCATCAATCTACCGATTAATCCAACATTTGCCCTAATTGGAAAGTGATGAAAACTCTACCAAAACCCCAACCCAACATACATAACATCATGCAATGATCAAATAGAAACATTTCTCACCCTTACCTCGATTAATCGGAGCTTTGATGTTGGTTCTTGATGATTTCCACTTTTCCTCTTCTTCTCCTCTCTTTCTCTTCTTTCTTCTTTCTTTCCCCTTTCTCTCCAAATGTTTCTAACTTTCTTTTCTTTTCTCCCTCACTTATATATTCCTTTTATTTTCTTTCCTTCCAATTTCCTTTCAATCCTCTATTAATTCCAATTAATAAAAATTAATTCCAATATTAACATAAAATCCCACTAAATTAATTAATTACTACAATTAATTATTTAATGAAATTTGGGCTGTTACAATGAGGATGAACTTGAAGCTTTGAGGAAGCTTATGAGATGTCTTGAAAGCCATCATGAAGCCTAGAGAGGTCATTGTACAAGAATTCAGAAGATTCAGCCATGAGTGGTGGAATTAGGGTTTGACTGGGTCAACCCTAGGTCGACTGATGATTTGGAGAGGGTTGAGACCTAATCCAAGAGCCATGTGATCATGGAATGATGTATTGAGATGCTATAAGGATTATTCCTAGACCAACTCATCATGATTGAGGAGTTTGAGAAGTTTCAAGCTAGGGTTTCTAAGGCTCGACAGTGTAAAATCCCCTAGTTTGATCCCTATCTTCAAGGCAGTGTAGCTCAAGATGTGATTGTCATATCATCTTCCCCACAACATTAATGTTTTAGAGCTTGTTCTTAGCTTTAATTTGAGTACTAGAAGTCCTTGATAGGATTTGTAGAGCTCAAGTTATGACTTTGACAAATTACAGGTCATCTGAGGTATGTGAATCTGGGTCCTTGAAAGTCACCCAACTTGCATCCAACTTTTGCCCTAGTTGGGTGATTCCTATGGATTCTTGGTCAACATGAATGTTGCATAGAATCTTCTAGCTTTCTATAGAGTACTAGAAGTCCTTGATAGGATTTGTAGAACTCAATTTATGGCTTTGACAAGTCAAGGGCATTTTGGTCATTTGGATATTATAGGTCATTTCAAGCATAAGGCCATATCTCCTACTTCCAAGCTTCAAATGGAAAAATCTTCAACATCAAACTTGCTTAGAATGATGTTTTAAGGCTATTAGGGAGGTCATGAGATGTTGAAAAGGCTTGTATCAAAAAGTGATGAAAATGGCCTAAAATGGAGGCATAAGTTAAATAAGTTGAAATTGAAAATTGGAAATCACAAGTTATACATCCAAACCATGTCATATAATAGGTCATTTTGAATCCAAAGGACATTCTAAGAACAATGGTTCAGCCACAATTTTGATTTGAGACCTAGATCATAGGGCTGCTTTGGAAATGGCTTGCTTGCATCTTAAGGCACCAAAGCAAAACTCAAGAAAACTCAATAAACAAGTTGGTTATGCATTGTAACACATCCTAAATCTCATATGGGGAGAATTTCAAGTCAGAATCAAAGGTTACAAGGACTATGGCATGAGATAGAATATGGTGAGAAGTGAAATCAAATATCATGAGATGAGAAGTTCAAATTATCATTGGAGTGTTCCAGAAGGTTCTGGACAGTTCCTACAAGTTCTATAAGATGATTAGAACTTGCTCAAAGAAAAGGTTGGTGAGAGTTGGTGCAGAGAAGAGAGAGTGAGATCAAAAATCTTCCATTGAAATTCAAGTTTCAATTTCACATTCTTCTTCATTTCCATTCCTTTTTTCTACACAAACACATTCCATAGATCATAATGAGGGTGTGCAGATCAAATTGGGGGCAATTCCATTAATGAATCGTGCATGAGCTTTTGGATTTTCACCTCTGCAACTCAAGATCGGTTTCCAAGAATCAAGCAGTTTCAACCCTTCTTTTTGCATACAGAAGCAAGAATACTACTCAGTGAAGGAATTGGGAAAGATTGAAGGTCTAAATTGAGGGATTTCTTCATCTGTTCACTCGATTTTACCAGGTTTGTAACTTTCTCTCTACACTCTAATTTAAGTGCTATTAGATATAATTAATAGGTTAGAATGGTTAAGGATAACTAGGAGATCATTTCTGGAGAGTTTGAAGAGATTTGGTGATGATTTTTGCAATGGCAAGATTTCTGTTTGGACCAAGAACTCATTGAATCTTGAGTAATAATCTTAGTTCTTTAGTGGAAGTTGACCAGTGATAGGAGGTGAACATTTTAGTGTAAACAATTTCAAGAATCTTGAGTTTTGATTTTCAAGCATAATTTGAGGTTTGATTCGTGTTTTAAGTTTGAGTGAGATTCAATGGAATTTGAGATCATGGTTGGATTCAATGTGGAAAATAGAGCATGTTAGGGTTTTAAACTTTGAGTTTTGATGGAGATATGAGGATTCACGATTGGAGAGAATTGGTGTTCTTGAGCTCTGCTTCAATGGAGGTCTCCCTCCAGAAATTTGAAATTGAAGAAGACGATGTTGTGACCCTAGGATCAGAGGAGACTTTTGACTGAAATCTTGATCTAACGGCCATCCACGCATTTCAGTTTGTGAAGAGGTTTGAACAAGGCAAAACGCAGCGTATCACTTAAGTCCTGGCTTGAGCTTAAGTGATCTTTTGATGTCCACACCCCCTCCACGAGGCCCATTGGATTTTGAACTGAAAATTATGGCTATTTGCACCGTTTCTTTCCCATTTTTCTTTTCATTTTCTAATTGTTTTTTTGACTGAATTGGGCCTAGCGCATGACTATCTGAACCCCCCATTTTGAGCCCATGAATGATTTACACTGCATCTGCTTGCTAAATACACCACATCCTTCCATATTTTCATTTTTATTTTCTTCCATTTTATTCCAAACTTAGAAAAATCATAATAAATGGAAAAATAAAGATTTTTTAATGGGAATTTTTGATCCCATTTCATATTAATGTCTAGAAAATTATCAAATAAAAATATTTTCATTTCATGCATTTTTGATATTTTTTGTGTATTTTCCCTTTTAATTGCTTTTTAATTCTTTTATATTGATCCATGAATTTGTAGAATTTTGTTTAGGTAGTTCCCTTAACATATTTAGGCCATTCTTTTTAGGATAGTTAGATATAAGCTTTAGCTTCCCCCTGGATTTATTCCATAATTTTGTGATGAAGTTTATGTTATTTTTTATTAGATGACATTAGGTTGTGTAGAATTAGGTTAATCCTTAACATAGGTCCACCATAACATTAGAATTTTGGGTTTCTAGGTCAAGATAGGTATTGGGGCATATAAGGGTATTAAGGGTAGGTATGTAGGATCCCTTAGAAATTATATTAGGTTTTAATATAGTAGTATACTATTTTTAGATGATTTTTGTAGTTGATGACTGTTTGTGTTGCCCTTGTGGGCTTGAATTTTTTGTTTGCTTTGCTTTGTGGGCTTGGAGAGCTTGGTTTTGTTCTGAGGAGCATTGAGGAGCTTGAGAGCTTGATCTTATTTGTTTTGTTGATTGTTTTAGGATTAGGGATTAGGAAGAGTTTAGACCTAGTTAAGTTCTTTCTTAAACATGGATGGTATCTTTCACCTCCATTACTCCCTATGATTCAAAGTCCTTCCATGGTATACACCTCTCTCCTTTGGAGGGATAAGTGATTGTGCCTAGGAAGTAGAACTTTTGAGGGAACCATTCCTTTTATGTTGAACCCTTACAGGTCACCTTTGGTGGTCAGTAAGCAGTTCAATATCCCCAGCTTATCCAGTAAGTGATTTTCTCTGGTTTGATTTTCCTGAGAGATGCTGAGCTTGAACTTGAAGATGAAGACTTCAATGAAGAGTATGGAAGAGGATGAATCCTTGAATATTGCCATTCCAGCTGAAGCTTGAAGAGCAACAAGAGCAAGTTGATACTTGAAGATCCCTGAAGATTAGGTGAAGCCTGAAGGTGGAGCTGATCAAGGAGCTGAAGCTCAGAGAAGATAAGTTGAAACTTATGTTGAAGGGTTGAGACCTGGAAAAGCAAATTGATATTTGTCAAGAGTGATGGAAGTCTGAAGACTGAGTTGCTGTTGGAAGAGCTGAAGCTTGAAGTTGAGAGAAGTTGGTCTGCTTTCTTCTGTTTTCTTTTACTGTATTGATGTGTTTTGTTTGACTTGCTTGATGCATTAGGATAAGTCCAAATCTAGAATAGGTAGAACCTAGGAGCATGATTGCACTAGAGGTTGAGTTTCTCCCTCTACTTGTACTGTTACTGTGTGGCTTTGCTTGCGGGTATTCGGTAGAGCCCAGCTCCCTTGCCCATGTGGTTTGTTTGTCTGATGGCATTTTATTTCATTTCCTTCTGTATGATTGCAGTTTACTGTTCTTGCTTGATAGCATGTTTTATATTTCAGTATGATTACTGTTATCCATTCTGGCTTGAGGTTGAGATGAGCTTGTGGAGGATGAAGCCCCACACACATTTCCTCCCTCACTTGCATTGCATGCATTTTACTGTTAAGCTGATGCTTTGTCTGTTTTGGTGTATCATTGACATGATCCCTTAGGCCTCTCATTTCCTTTGATAAGGAATTGATGACAGAATTTTAGGTTGAAACCTATGCATGACAACTTCTAGGAGTTCCCTGTTCAAACCTCAACCATAGGATGAATCCATGGCATGACAACAGTAGGACTTGATAGTCTCCCTCCTAGTTGGGCCTGTTCTCTTCTCATCTCAAAACAGTTTAAGATACAGTAATCATGAATGATTTCTTTCGTACGTTACGAGCCTTAAGCTATCTGAGAAAGGATTGTGGGAGAGTTTCTTTTCCACAGTCTGGATGTTTAGTATGGTATCCTTTGGGTGACATGCGACGCATTCACTCTCAGGTCATAGTCTCTAGTGCGATTGAAATTGCAAACACAATAAAAAACACTTCTTTCATAAAAGACAAGAAATAAACCGTAGTTTCCCGAACTACGTGAGCTCTGATCTCTCATACCTGTTGAGAGTACGTAGGCACAATACTGATGTATTGGCAAGCTACCTTCCCCCATAACCCGTCGTAGGTCGAACTACGTTGACTCTGATTTCTCATTCTCTGATGAGAATACGTAGGCATAAAGCGCGACGCTTTGCCGAGTCATTTTTCTTTTCTGTTTAAGCCAGCCTTGATAGGTAGATAGAATAAAACCAACCCGTCCAAGTAAACACAACAAGCGAGGATCCCGTCGAGTACGACGGACGTGAGGGGTGCTAATACCTTCCCCTTGCGTAACCGACTCCCGAATCCAGACAATGGTTGCGACGACCTTGTCTTACCCTTTTTCGTTAGGTTTTTCCGATCGTTTCCTTTCCCGCTCTGAGGGATAAATAATGAAAGGTGGCGACTCTTCTGTTGTGCCGGCACCTTATTTTCGCGCAAGCGACAGCTGGCGACTCTGCTGGGGATCGAACCCAGAATCTCTGGTTCCCTATGCGAGTCAATCCTAACGCTTGTATGTTTACTTGTTGGGTTGCGTTTATTTATCGCATTTTACTTCTCGCACTTTATTTCCCGCATTTTATTTTCAGTTGTCGCTACTCGAAAAATGCATCGCGCAACGACGGGGAGGCGAAAAGGATAGACAGAAGAGTCGCCACCGAACTTTATTTATCCCATGAGGGGAAAGGAAAATATCGATAAAACCTTAAGAAAAGAAATGGATAAGATGGTCTCGCGACCAAGAACGGGTTCGGAAGCCGGTTATGCGAGGGGAAGGTATTAGCACCCCTCGCATCCATCGTACTCGATGGGAACCTTTTGTTTGTCGACGTGTGAATTTATTTGCTTAAATATTATGCTATAATAAGTGTTCCAACGGGTAAAGAAAGAGGGTTTAGAAACCAAGAAAGGAGGCAACCAGGAAGAAGATAGAAAGAAAGGACTCGGTAGGACCTTGCGGTCCTAGGCCTACGTATTCTCAATAGATGTGAGAAAGTCAGAGTCGACGTAGTTCGGGGAGCTACAGGTATGGGGGGGAATATGCTCGGCAAGGATTGTGGCCCTTGTGCCTACGTATCTTGAAGAAGTAAAGAATCAGAGCAGCCGTAGTTCGGCCTACGGTGTGTTGATGTTTTTTTATGGATGATGCTATCGTGCACGTTCTAGCAGTTAGGTGTTTTGCTACTCGCTCGTTGGAGACTTAGGCGTTACCTGTTTGCGGTAGAACGGACGTAACATATCCTTTTTGAAAGATTAATTAGTTTTCGCCACGCGAGGCAAGGAGTCACGTTTGATTGATTAGATTATTTTTTAGGGGGGCGAGACAGGTCCTCGGATAGTAACCCCTACGGGTAGTACCCAATTCTTTATCTCAAAGTTTTTGTTATAAAAGGGTGTGGCGAACGAGGCGCCTTCGTATTGAAAGACGAGCGTCGAAACCACCCTCACTACAGTGGGCATCCCTACGCTCGGAGAAGAAGAGGTCTACACCCAATCCTCTCTCTTTAATTCAATGCATAGAGAACTTCGTTCTCTTATTAAAGATGTTTTTGGTTTTGAATGGTAAGTGCTTTTGGCGACAGAGAACCCTACGGTAAACGTCAACACTCGGGATAGGAGAAGGCCTACGCCTAACCACTCCACGACCATTCAAGTTTTTGGTTATGAAAAGATTTGAAAATGCACTCGGTGCGGGACCGAGGTTTTAGGTGTGAAAATTGTGGAAGGAAGTTGTGAAAGGGAGAGGTGGTGGATAGAGGCGCGTCTTCGTATCGAAAGACGAGTATCGAGACCACCCTCACTACAGTGGGCATCCCAACATTCGGAGAGGAAGAGGTCTACACCTAATCCTCTCTTTTTTAATTCAATACAAAGAGAAATCAAATTATTATGGTTTGAAAAAAGGACTCGGCACGAGACCGAGGTTTTAGGAGAGATGGTCGAAAGCGTCTTCGTATTGAAAGACGAGTGTCGAAACCACCCTCACTACAATGGGTGTCCCAACATTCGAAGAGGAAGAGGTCTACACCCAATCCTCTCTTTTTAATCCAATACAAAGAATTTGATTTGAAAATGTTTTCGAAGATACTCTCGGTACGGGACCGAGGTTTTAGGAAAGCGTTGAAAAGAAATGGTCTCAGATCCAACGTTATTTATCAACAACTTGACTTAATAACGGATTACGGAGGTCTCGTCACCGACCGAAACTTGGTAGAAATAGATCTAAAATGAAAATATGATTGAAAATATATCCAAAATTATTTATCAAGGGATTCTTACAATATTAATAGAAAATATTAACAAAAGGAATATGTACATAAAATAAATGAGATCTTAATAAAAGTTATCAAAATTAATTTAGGAAAATCATTTAAAACTTTATATAAAAACTTTTAAAAGAATAACAAGAGAGAGGGGGTGTGAACAGGGATGTTAGATGGAATGAAAATGAAGGTGTCATCATGGGCCTTGAGGCCCATTCAACCTTCTTAAAAAAAAACACACGTAAAAAGGGGGTATAATCTCAAGACATTGTCGCGAGCCCGAGCCCACTCCGTCCAAACCCCTGAACAAAAGACAACCTAAATAAAATTCAAAACAAAAACAAATCCTTGTAAAAGACATCAGCCAACAGTTTACGCATGGAAGAACGAAAAAAATCAGAGAAGAAGTTCATCAACGAACCCCTTCTTTGTGCACGATCCAGCTCAATCTTTTCTTCACGTTCATTAAATTCACGGTTTCAGTCTCTAAACCTTCTTCTACTTCATCTCTATTCTGGGTCTGTGTTGTTTAGGTTTTAGAAGAATGATTTGAAGGTTGTGATTTCAAGAACAGGGATATTGAGGTTAGAAAGGGTTTGGGTTTACCTGTTAATTTTATGGGTTTGATTAAAGATTGATGAAGGGTTATTGTAAACGAAACAGAAGGTATATGAAGAAGGTTGGGTTGAGGAAAAAGGATTTGTTGATTAATGGTGGAAGAGGAGTCGAAAGAAGGTTGAAGATATATTTGGGGAAGAAGATTGATGAAAGAATATGTGAGTAAAAATTGAGGAAGGTTCGAGGAGGTATGTGGGTTAAGTATTGTTTGTTTGAGTGAGGTGATTTGATGAATCTGAGAAGATGGATGAAGGAGGTTCAAATGGATGAAGGAGGTTCGTTGAAGTTGAAGACTGAGGTGTGGTTTTGGTTGTCGTGCGTTTGTGGGTCCATGAAGTTTTGGAGTTAAAAGCGGTTTTCTGGTTTATCGATGATGGTTAAAGATGGAAGAAGGTTTGCGTGGGGATGAGAGAAGTGGATTGATGGTAGGGATTAAGAGCTTGGGGTTCAAAGATGAAGAAAGTGGAGATCTGTGAGGTTAAAGGTGAGAGTTTTTTGGGATTTTCGGATGAAGAGAGTAAGGTCAGCTTTGAGGCCGAGCAGAGGGAGATTAATATTGAAGATTGAAGAAATTTTTTTGGGGTTGAAGACTTATTGAGAAGTCTTGGGTAAACCATGAAGGTTCATTTTGGATTAGGTTAGAAGAGCTATATGATAAGAGTCCGTTTTTTTTGGGTCCTCCCTTCTCTGAGTTTGGAGTGGCTATATTTATGAAGGTTCACCCCCCCCTTCGAAATGAAGATCAAAGGTAGCCTTTTTTGGTCTCCTTTTTGCTCCTGTTATCACTTTATCATATGCAGGATTTGCTGTGGCCTTTTTTATGAAATTTCTGCCTGGCTTGTATTGTTGTTGGCAGGTTTTGTTTGGTTGTGGCAGGACCTGTCTGGTGTGGATGTGGTTCAGCAGGGTAATTGTTGGTGAGTGTGACTTTGTGCAAGTACAGCAGTATGTCCATCCTATTTTGGTGTAAAGTTGGGGCAAGTTATTTTGTTGATTTTGTGAAATCCTTAAGTTGTTTGTGTGATATTGTGTAGCAGCTGGCTTTGTACGGTTTGTTGTATGTCCTTTTCAACTTATGTCAACAACTCAAATTATGGTTTAATGCATTAACTTGAAACATAAACAACTCAGTGCATTAATCTTTTCTTTCTTTTTGCAGGTTGTGAGCTGTTAGAAACCAGAAGAAATTGGCTGATTGCAGTCGTATGTTTGTAGGTTGCATTGTGTGCTTTGAATCCTACCATTGTTGGCATGGCAGTATGGTTTGACAAGTGAATCATGAGCTGATGCAGAGTGACGTAGAACTTGTGTCGATACCGTGACCAGACCGCACAACGACTCGCAGCGTGTGAAGCCACGGTCGGACCACACAATAACTTGCAGCGAGGGCAACGATACGGTGAGTGCTACATGATTCATCATTTTCTATTACACTTTGAGCCCCCTATGATTGGATAAGATCTCATGACTTGAGCACGCTTTATTGTTTTGAAATGAATCCTGAACATATTATGTTTGAGTGTTGTTGCTTCTACACTGTAAAGCTGACAAGAAATTGAAGAAAACTTGTTGTTCAATTAATCTTTTTCTTGTGTGCTAGGATTGACGGTATGATAATTTTGGTGATGATAGGCAAGTTGGTGTGTACATGAAGGCTGTTTTGCTACATGAAACTTGGCATTTCAAATTGTGCGGCTGTGGAAGTTTAAGTGGTCTATCTTGGGAGTGCATTTTGGTCGCACCATGAGAACTGTATAACGCTGTTGTGAGACAAATTTGTGGGGTCTAAGTGATGTACCGTTCTGCAACATCATGAAGTGTACGTGTTAGAGCCTAGCCTGCTGTATAGTGTTTCTGCAATATCATGGAGTGGACATGATGGAGCCTGCTGTAATCTTATAATGAGTTTCTAACCAAAACATAAAAACTTCATCAGGGCGAAAAATGTTGATCTGGTCAGCAACAGATTCCATCCTTTTTCTTTTGTGTTGATGCAGCTTTTTAGGGATGTGGTATTCTTGCAAATTACACATGACAAGTTACTGCTGCGTTTTCGGCGATATGCATCAATATGCCGCTTTCGGAACGTCATTCAACATTAAAAACAACTAGCTGGCGTGAAGTGCAGATGCTGTATTGTGAGCGTTTTCACTTTGCAGCTCATGAATTGTCTTTATAATTTGCCGTCTCCGTCGTACCTTATGCAAGTCCGTTGTGTTTCCTAACATTCTCTTTAAGGTCTTCCTTCTTACTACCCTTTTCTTTTTATGCAGGAGGATCTGCCATGAAGTAAGGAACATAAATTACGACTTCGGCGAGTGCGTGAAGTTGGTTTATCATTACCGCGATGCTGGTTTTTTGAAGATGGGTGAATTGATTGGCACATGAGGAATTTTGTTTTAGTAGGGATTCATTTTCATGACATGTATTTGTACGTTTATGTAAAAGCACAACCTTCGTAACTTGTAATGTAAATCCAATCGACCTCCTCAACTAAATATCTTTCTTTCCATGCATTGGTCTTCACGTCATTGAGCATAATTCTCACGTGGCCATGTCACACAAGGAATCCACAAGCTTGGGCTTTAAGTGACATGCCCATACATATATTAACGTCTTGCCTTATAATTAATTGTGACCATTTTACGGCTTCCCCTTTAATTATTCTTTGAAGTACTGCTATATAATGCTTTGGAGTGACCTCCTGAAACAAATAACTTCAGAATTCCCTTTTATTAACATAATCCTGAAACGTGAAAGGGTTTCAGTCTTGTATCTTATCATTAACTCGGCCATAAATCCACAAAGCTCGAAACAATCCCTCCAATCACATCTTGTAGAAGACAATCGAACCAATTGAAACAAAGTAGGCCACCTCGTACCATGGTTCTATCTTGAAACTTACTTTTGCCCTGTAACTGGATGGACCACGTCTTGAGCATGAGAATGAAGACATCTTTTTTTTTTGTCACCTCTATTTGAAATCAGACGCAACTGTAAGGGTATTCAAAAATCTTCATGACATAAGCTGTAGAGGATCATGGTCAGAGGTCCAAGTAATACCCATAGAAAGGTTACCAATCCACATGACTACTTTGTATAAGAAAATCTCAAAAGGTAGGACAAATTTGGGGTATGACAGATGCCCCTATCTAATTGACTTTGACCTAGTAAGATGAACGGTTCTGACGCTCACTCTTTCAAGGTAAAAGGCAATTAGATATAAAGAAGACCCTGAATTTGTCCGAGAAGAAAAGAAATGCTCAAGAATTGAAAATGTTGGTGTACTTCCGAGTAAACTGTAAATAACAGGAGAAAGGTCGTCATCACCAAAAGGGTGATGGAAAGAAATGAACACAGCTATTACTACCAAAGGGCGGTAGAGCAAAACACAATCGCACAGTCTGACATCGACGAAATGCCAGACCTACCACCAAGAGGATGACGGAGCGAAACTCACATCAAACAATATTGCACACTCTATCATTAATGACTATGATAGACCCATCACCAAAAGGATGACGGAAAATATGCTAGTCATGACACCAAAAGGATGCCAGACCCATCACCGAAAGGATGATGGAGCGAGAACGCTAGTCATAACACCAAAAGGATGCTAGACCCATCACCAAAAGGATGATGGAGCGGGACAGAATCAACCCTAACACCAAAAGGATGATAGGAGTCCATTACCAAAAGGATAATGGAAAACACGCTAGTCATGACACCAAAAGGATGCCAGACCCATCACCAAAAGGATGATGGAGCGGGACAGAATCAACCTTAACACCAAAAGGATGATAGGAGTCCATTACCAAAAGGATAATGGAAAACACGCTGGTCATGACACCAAAAGGATGCCAGACCCATCGCCAAAAGGATGATGGAGAGGGACAGAATCAACCCTAACACCAAAAGGATGATATGAGTCCATTACCAAAAGGATAATGGAAAACACGCTAGTCATGACACCAAAAGGATGCCAGACCCATCACCGAAAGGATGATGGAGCGAGAGCGCTAGTCATAACACCAAAAGGATGCTAGACCCATCACCAAAAGGATGATGGAGCGGGACAGAATCAACCCTAACACCAAAAGGATGATAGGAGTCCATTACCAAAAGGATAATGGAAAACACGCTAGTCATGACACCAAAAGGATGCCAGACCCATCACCGAAAGGATGATGGAGTGAGAACGCTAGTCATAGCACCAAAAGGATGCTAGACCCATCACCAAAAGGATGATGGAGCGAGACAGAATCAACCCTAACACCAAAAGGATGATAGGAGGATAAGCTTCTCTGAAGAGATTGCCACTTATCGTTGAAGATGGATAAGCTTCTCCCAAGAGATTGCCACTTATCGCTGAAGATGGATAAGCTTCTCTGAAGAGATTGCCACTTATCATTGAAGATGGATAAGCTTCTCTGAAGAGATTGCCACTTATCATTGAATATGGATAAGCTTCTCCCAAGAGATTGCCACTTATCATTGAAGATGGATAAGCTTCTCCCAAGAGATAAATCACTGGGGAACGCCCATGGCTTTACTGAAGATGCCCCTGACTGGGCTGAATGTTGATTTGAAGATCTGATTAACCACGAGGTTGCAATACATCATGCAATACACCCATGGTCTTGAAAAGATGCCCCTGGTTTGGGCTGCTAATTGCCTTGAAGCTCAATAAGTTGCAAAAATTCGTGGGGAACACCCACGGTCTTGTGGAAGGATGCCCCTGATTGGGCTCAATCTTGTCTTGATATCTTCGGACTCTAGTAAGAGAAACCCACAGTCTTGCAAGAGGTGCCCCTGTCTGGGCTGATGATCTTGGAAATCTTCGTGATTGATCCTGGATCTGAGCTCGCATATGCGAATGCTTGATGATAATGATATTTCATAACAAGTGGAAATGCAAATGCAAATGCTAACACGCGGAGATGCAAGAGCTGGGGGAGTATGATATGATTCTGGGTATGCGTATGATGCAAGATGCTTATGAAGTCGAATGCGATGCGTATGATGCATATGATGCAGACGGGTAATTGGGAATGCAGGTGCCGACGTGGCGGGCTTTTGGTAGTTGCCAATGCGGATTGGGCTCTGGGTTATGTGGGAAAGTGGAGGACAAGCCTGACTTCCTGACATCGTTTTAAACTTGACAGTTGTTGACGAGAATGAACTTGCTTGAGTATCTTGCCATGAGACGTACTCGAGATGGTCTGCCCCAGAGTTTGTACCACAAATGGATTCATCATTGATTAGCCGATTCTTGTGGTAGTTGGCTTCAATGTACTCTTGGAGTAGCTTTCCCCTGAAAGAGCGTGGAAGCGACTTAACTTATCTCGATTGGAGGGATCTATCTTCAAGTCAAAGAAACTCTGGGTGGCCTGCCCTTGATCAGTATTCTCGAGATGATTTACTTCCGATCAACCACTTCTTGAATGATTTGCCCCATGGTCGACCGGTGCTTGGGGATTTGCCTCAGACTGACTGATTTCATGCTCTCGGATTTCAATGCCCCAGATCCATAAGGTTATATGGTATACTTGGTTCTGGTCCAAACCGCTGAATAATCCAGTCATGCTTGATTGCTTTGTGTTGGAATTTCTTTAATGCCAACTACTAACTTGTAAACAAAATTTTCGTTCACGAATGGTAATCTCAATGCAAAGTTCATGCAAGTTTTTGAAAGAATTGTCTTTTATTACGTGTCGTGATTGTGAGACGAATGGACCGTTAATCCAAAAGTTGTGCTAATTTGATTGGTGTGAAAGATATAGCAAGGATATCGACACCAATGTTGATGATTAGCAAAATTGTTAGGAGTCAGGTTACGCAACCTCGCAATAGTATGCTTTCAAAATAAACCTCGCCTCAATTAGGTCTTTCGAGGGTTATAACGTGGTCTGGTTCGCGGTTATAGAACAAAGGATATTAGGCTCAAACTTGATTTGTACCCACCCCTTCTTCTTGATGATCTCCATACCTACATTCAGCTAGTTCTGCACGTGCTTGACGGTGTGAGCTTGATAGTTCAAAAAATTGCTCGAAATGGCAGTCACCTTATTTGATGGATGTCAGTGACCCTTTGATTTGGGTGGCCACTGAATTTTTGTTTTTGTTGAGGGTTTGAGGACCTCTTTTGATTTTGATCCCTAACTTTTGCATGGACTGATTTTGCTTGTCAGATCCATCGGGATTGCCTTGATTTTTGCCTAAGTCTCCTTTGAAATGCTTGACTTAGCAGGCTTTTGATTTTTTTATTTTATTTTGTTGGAAGATTGTGACTGCCATGTCACGGGTCTTTGATAAACAACCGTCTTCTGGGTTTTGCTTTGTTGATTCGAGTGCGGGGTTGAATTAACTGAACACTACCCTGCCCCAGGTTGAGTGTAAAGGGTTTGAATATCCGAAGGAAACTACTACTTCTATGTTCGAAGTGGTTTACTAGGGATTAACTCCTTATATCTCCGGTGTTTAGGGGAATTGAAACAATGCCTGTACGTCACTGACGAGATTCTATCTGAAAGCATACAGTTTGCAATTATGGGTATTTCGTTTTCGTCATCCTCCCTCCAATATTGCTAAACAACAGTGAAAAAGTGGAGTGGATAAAAAAATATGTGTCTGTGAGCGAATGCGACATAATTAATTCGGAAAATGCATAATCATTTCATTAATGTTACCATTCAAAACAACAATGTTTAAACAACAAGTAGCAATTGACAGAAAATAAACTACAAACGCAAATGATAAAAGCGTCTAAGGACTGCTAATGTTGAAGATGTCTGCCAGTCTGGACCACTGGCTTTTGGAGATGACCATAGGATTCTTCAATCATATTTGTTGAGTGATGAGCTGACAATTGGATTAGTTTTGATGTTTGGGGGTGTTTCGGGTAAAGTTTATCGCCTTTGAATCGAGGAGATCTTGTACAATGTGCTTCAGAGTCTTGCAATTTTCAATGTCATGGCCTGGGGAGCCAGAATGGAATTCACATTTGGCATTGACATCAAATCCAAAAGGAAGAACCTCCGGAGGATCCCTCATTTCCCTAAGCTGAACAAGACCTCCTTTCAATAGGAATGGCAATAACTTGGCGTATGTAGACGGGATTGGATCAAATCTTCTTTCTGGCCTCCTCTGTCTTTGCGGACCTTGGTACTGATTTTGTCTCGGTTGATAGGATTGTTGTTGTCTGTTTTGTTGAACCGCAGGTCGATTTGCTGGAATAGACAGTGGTTGTTGCGGAGCAACAGCAGCAACATGGTGATAACCTTGATGAGTTCTCCCTCCATTGGTGAACACTGCACTAGCTTCGCCTTCCCTTTTCTTAACGAAACCCTGATAAGGCTTCTTGACCCTGCTTGCAGATTCGCCTGCATTCTGAATTTTTCCCGCCTTCATGAAACTCTCTAATCTTTCTCCAGCCATGACAAGTTCCGAGAACACCGTGGAGGTTGTGGATGCTAACCGCTCAAAGATCGGTCCTTGTAGCGTGCCCATGAATAGGTCTGTCAGTTCTTTCTCCATTAACGGAGGTTGTACCCTTGCAGCTACCCCCCTCCATCTCTGCGCGAAGTCTTTAAAACACTCGTTCGGCTTCTGGGTCAAATTCTGAAGCTGCATACGATTCGGAGCCATGTCAGTATTATACTGATAATGCTTCACGAAAGCATCTGCTAACTCTTTCCAGCTTCTCACGTTGGATCGTTCAAGGTGCATATACCATTCTAGGGACGCCTCTGTTAAGCTATCTTGAAAGAAATGGATTAATAGCTTCTCGTCATCAGAATATGCGGCCATCTTCCTACAGTAAGACCTTATGTGGGTTTTAGGACAACTGTTACCCTTGTATTTCTCGAAGGTTGGAATTACAAACTTCGGAGGTATCTTAACTTCGGGTACAAGACATATTTCAGCAGCATCCAGTCCCAAAACATCGGGGCCTTGCAATGTCTTCACCATCTCCTGTAAGGCATTAAACTTCTTCTCTAATTCGGCGGTCTGTGGTCCATATGCTTCACCTGAATTCTCATAGAAACCTTCATGATCATCGTACTGGACTTGTGTTGGGATCGTAGTACCATGAGGATGAGTCGCACCGACTGGTGGATGGACGGTGTTGGCAGGTATGGCACCCGCAGAAGTAGGAATTGCCCCAACAGGGGTTGGGGTGGCCTCAACAGGAATTGGAATTGCCCCACTTGTGTTGGGAATTGCACCAGCCATAGTCTGATTAGCGCTCCTCTCTGCTGCTTGCCTCATCTCTTCTTGACTCCTGGCCATGTTCTGAATCACCTCCATGAGTTGATTCATCTGCGTCTTCATGCCTAGCATCTCGCTCCTCATAGTAGCCTGGTCTTGCTCAATCTGATCCATGACTTTTTTCTGATTATTCCTTGTATTATACCGATGTCGTGAAGTCAACTTGCTTTACTCTTTCTGAAAGGGTAAGCGGCGTGTAAGATCGGGCTGTAAGGAATGCAAGAAATGATGCAGAGATGCTTATGCAAATGCAATGTAATGAGCACATGATAAAAGAACGATAGCGAGATCAAAGTCATAGGTCCTGCAAAACAACACAAAAAGTATCTCTCCCATCGGGTGTGTTATCTATTGGTTTATAAGAGGGTATCCCAAAGGCTTTAAAACAAAGTCCCATGCACTAACCCTTAAAAGTTTTCCATCAGAACGACTACTCGTAAGACGGTAATCCTTTCAAAGGATGAACACAGAGTTATGTTTTAGGGACCTTCGGAATAAGGTTCTACAAAGGTCCTCAGAGTCACAGACTCCCAAGTTGGAGATAAAGATGACATTACGACTACACGTAAGACATAATCATCCCAAAGGGGTCTCATCTGAGCGGTGGAATTCAATCCAACTCAACGAGTCCTAAGTCTCGCAAATCAGAAAGAAACCACCTCCTAATCTTAGTGTATACTCGAAAGCTCGGGTAGAAAGCTTTTATCCTTACAAACCAACCAATAAACCCAACAGGTTAGAGAATCAAAGCATAAACAAATAAAGCAAATAAAATCATAAACACGACAAACAAAATAGGCTTGGCTCGCTAGGTGTCCCCAGCAGAGTCGCCATCTGTCGCTACTCGAAAAATGCATCGCGCAACGACGGGGAGGCGAAAAGGATAGACAGAAGAGTCGCCACCGAACTTTATTTATCCCATGAGGGGAAAGGAAAATATCGAGAAAACCTTAAGAAAAGAAATGGATAAGATGGTCTCGCGACCAAGAACAGGTTCGGAAGCCGGTTATGCGAGGGGAAGGTATTAGCACCCCTCGCATCCATCGTACTCGATGGGAACCTTTTGTTTGTCGACGTGTGAATTTATTTGCTTAAATATTATGCTATAATAAGTGTTCCAACGGGTAAAGAAAGAGGGTTTAGAAACCAAGAAAGGAGGCAACCAGGAAGAAGATAGAAAGAAAGGACTCGGTAGGACCTCGCGGTCCTAGGCCTACGTATTCTCAATAGATGTGAGAAAGTCAGAGTCGACGTAGTTCGGGGAGCTACAGGTATGGGGGGGAATATGCTCGGCAAGGATTGTGGCCCTTGTGCCTACGTATCTTTACTTGAAGAAGTAAAGAATCAGAGCAGCCGTAGTTCGGCCTACGGTGTGTTGATGTTTTTTTATGGATGATGCTATCGTGCACGTTCTAGCAGTTAGGTGTTTTGCTGCTCGCTCGTTGGAGACTTAGGCGTTACCTGTTTGCGGTAGAACGGACGTAACATATCCTTTTTGAAAGATTAATTAGTTTTCGCCACGCGAGGCAAGGAGTCACGTTTGATTGATTAGATTATTTTTTAGGGGGGCGAGACAGGTCCTCGGATAGTAACCCCTACGGGTAGTACCCAATTCTTTATCTCAAAGTTTTTGTTATAAAAGGGTGTGGCGAACGAGGCGCCTTCGTATTGAAAGACGAGCGTCGAAACCACCCTCACTACAGTGGGCATCCCTACGCTCGGAGAAGAAGAGGTCTACACCCAATCCTCTCTCTTTAATTCAATGCATAGAGAACTTCGTTCTCTTATTAAAGATGTTTTTGGTTTTGAATGGTAAGTGCTTTTGGCGACAGAGAACCCTACGGTAAACGTCAGCACTCGGGATAGGAGAAGGCCTACGCCTAACCACTCCACGACCATTCAAGTTTTTGGTTATGAAAAGATTTGAAAATGCACTCGGTGCGGGACCGAGGTTTTAGGTGTGAAAATTGTGGAAGGAAGTTGTGAAAGGGAGAGGTGGTGGATAGAGGCGCGTCTTCGTATCGAAAGACGAGTATCGAGACCACCCTCACTACAGTGGGCATCCCAACATTCGGAGAGGAAGAGGTCTACACCTAATCCTCTCTTTTTTAATTCAATACAAAGAGAAATCAAATTATTATGGTTTGAAAAAAGAACTCGGCACGAGACCGAGGTTTTAGGAGAGATGGTCGAAAGCGTTTTCGTATTGAAAGACGAGTGTCGAAACCACCCTCACTACAGTGGGCGTCCCAACATTCGAAGAGGAAGAGGTCTACACCCAATCCTCTCTTTTTAATCCAATACAAAGAATTTGATTTGAAAATGTTTTCGAAGATACTCTCGGTACGGGACCGAGGTTTTAGGAAAGCGTTGAAAAGAAATGGTCTCAGATCCAACGTTATTTATCAACAACTTGACTTAATAACGGATTACGGAGGTCTCGTCACCGACCGAAACTTGGTAGAAATAGATCTAAAATGAAAATATGATTGAAAATATATCCAAAATTATTTATCAAGGGATTCTTACAATATTAATAGAAAATATTAACAAAAGGAATATGTACATAAAATAAATGAGATCTTAATAAAAGTTATCAAAATTAATTTAGGAAAATCATTTAAAACTTTATATAAAAACTTTTAAAAGAATAACAAGAGAGAGGGGGTATGAACTGGGATGTTAGATGGAATGAAAATGAAGGTGTCATCATGGGCCTTGAGGCCCATTCAACCTTCTTCAAAAAAAACACACGTAAAAAGGGGGTATAATCTCAAGACATTGTCGCGAGCCCGAGCCCACTCCGTCCAAACCCCTGAACAAAAGACAACCTAAATAAAATTCAAAACAAAAACAAATCCTAGTAAAAGACATCAGCCAACAGTTTACGCGTGGAAGAACGAAAAAAATCAGAGAAGAAGTTCATCAACGAACCCCTTCTTTGTGCACGATCCAGCTCAATCTTTTCTTCACGTTCATTAAATTCACGGTTTCAGTCTCTAAACCTTCTTCTACTTCATCTCTATTCTGGGTCTGTGTTGTTTAGGTTTTAGAAGAATGATTTGAAGGTTGTGATTTCAAGAACAGGGATATTGAGGTTAGAAAGGGTTTGGGTTTACCTGTTAATTTTATGGGTTTGATTAAAGATTGATGAAGGGTTATTGTAAACGAAACAGAAGGTATATGAAGAAGGTTGGGTTGAGGAAAAAGGATTTGTTGATTAATGGTGGAAGAGGAGTCGAAAGAAGGTTGAAGATATATTTGGGGAAGAAGATTGATGAAAGAATATGTGAGTAAAAATTGAGGAAGGTTCGAGGAGGTATGTGGGTTAAGTATTGTTTGTTTGAGTGAGGTGATTTGATGAATCTGAGAAGATGGATGAAGGAGGTTCAAATGGATGAAGGAGGTTCGTTGAAGTTGAAGACTGAGGTGTGGTTTTGGTTGTCGTGCGTTTGTGGGTCCATGAAGTTTTGGAGTTAAAAGCGGTTTTCTGGTTTATCGATGATGGTTAAAGATGGAAGAAGGTTGGCGTGGGGATGAGAGAAGTGGATTGATGGTAGGGATTAAGAGCTTGGGGTTCAAAGATGAAGAAAGTGGAGATCTGTGAGGTTAAAGGTGAGAGTTTTTTGGGATTTTCGGATGAAGAGAGTAAGGTCAGCTTTGAGGCCGAGCAGAGGGAGATTAATATTGAAGATTGAAGAAATTTTTTTGGGGTTGAAGACTTATTGAGAAGTCTTGGGTAAACCATGAAGGTTCATTTTGGATTAGGTTAGAAGAGCTATATGATAAGAGTCCGTTTTTTTTGGGTCCTCCCTTCTCTGAGTTTGGAGTGGCTATATTTATGAAGGTTCACCCCCCCCCCTTCGAAATGAAGATCAAAGGTAGCCTTTTTTGGTCTCCTTTTTGCTCCTGTTATCACTTTATCATATGCAGGATTTGCTGTGGCCTTTTTTATGAAATTTCTGCCTGGCTTGTATTGTTGTTGGCAGGTTTTGTTTGGTTGTGGCAGGACCTGTCTGGTGTGGATGTGGTTCAGCAGGGTAATTGTTGGTGAGTGTGACTTTGTGCAAGTACAACAGTATGTCCATCCTATTTTGGTGTAAAGTTGGGGCAAGTTATTTTGTTGATTTTGTGAAATCCTTAAGTTGTTTGTGTGATATTGTGTAGCAGCTGGCTTTGTACGGTTTGTTGTATGTCCTTTTCAACTTATGTCAACAACTCAAATTATGGTTTAATGCATTAACTTGAAACATAAACAACTCAGTGCATTAATCTTTTCTTTCTTTTTGCAGGTTGTGAGCTGTTAGAAACCAGAAGAAATTGGCTGATTGCAGTCGTATGTTTGTAGGTTGCATTGTGTGCTTTGAATCCTACCATTGTTGGCATGGCAGTATGGTTTGACAAGTGAATCATGAGCTGATGCAGAGTGACGTAGAACTTGTGTCGATACCGTGACCAGACCGCACAACGACTCGCAGCGTGTGAAGCCACGGTCGGACCACACAATAACTTGCAGCGAGGGCAACGATACGGTGAGTGCTACATGATTCATCATTTTGTGTTACACTTTGAGCCCCCTATGATTGGATAAGATCTCATGACTTGAGCACGCTTTATTGTTTTGAAATGAATCCTGAACATATTATGTTTGAGTGTTGTTGCTTCTACATTGTAAAGCTGACAAGAAATTGAAGAAAACTTGTTGTTCAATTAATCTTTTTCTTGTGTGCTAGGATTGACGGTATGATAATTTTGGTGATGATAGGCAAGTTGGTGTGTACATGAAGGCTGTTTTGCTACATGAAACTTGGCATTTCAAATTGTGCGGCTGCGGAAGTTTAAGTGGTCTATCTTGGGAGTGCATTTTGGTCGCACCATGAGAACTGTATAACGCTGTTGTGAGACAAATTTGTGGGGTCTAAGTGATGTACCGTTCTGCAACATCATAAAGTGTACGTGTTAGAGCCTAGCCTGCTGTATAGTGTTTCTGCAATATCATGGAGTGGACATGATGGAGCCTGCTGTAATCTTATAATGAGTTTCTAACCAAAACATAAAAACTTCATCAGGGCGAAAAATGTTGATCTGGTCAGCAACAGATTCCATCCTTTTTCTTTTGTGTTGATGCAGCTTTTTAGGGATGTGGTATTCTTGCAAATTACACATGACAAGTTACTGCTGCGTTTTCGGCGATATGCATCAATATGCCGCTTTCGGGACGTCATTCAACATTAAAAACAACTAGCTGGCGTGAAGTGCAGATGCTGTATTGTGAGCCTTTTCACTTTGCAGCTCATGAATTGTCTTTATAATTTGCCGTCTCCGTCGTACCTTATGCAAGTCCGTTGTGTTTCCTAACATTCTCTTTAAGGTCTTCCTTCTTACTACCCTTTTCTTTTTATGCAGGAGGATCTGCCATGAAGTAAGGAACATAAATTACGACTTCGGCGAGTGCGTGAAGTTGGTTTATCATTACCGCGATGCTGGTTTTTTGAAGATGGGTGAATTGATTGGCACATGAGGAATTTTGTTTTAGTAGGGATTCATTTTCATGACATGTATTTGTACGTTTATGTAAAAGCACAACCTTCGTAACTTGTAATGTAAATCCAATCGACCTCCTCAACTAAATATCTTTCTTTCCATGCATTGGTCTTCACGTCATTGAGCATAATTCTCACGTGGCCATGTCACACAAGGAATCCACAAGCTTGGGCTTTAAGTGACATGCCCATACATATATTAACGTCTTGCCTTATAATTAATTGTGACCATTTTACGGCTTCCCCTTTAATTATTCTTTGAAGTACTGCTATATAATGCTTTGGAGTGACCTCCTGAAACAAATAACTTCAGAATTCCCTTTTATTAACATAATCCTGAAACGTGAAAGGGTTTCAGTCTTGTATCTTATCATTAACTCGGCCATAAATCCACAAAGCTCGAAACAATCCCTCCAATCACATCTTGTAGAAGACAATCGAACCAATTGAAACAAAGTAGGCCACCTCGTACCATGGTTCTATCTTGAAACTTACTTTTGCCCTGTAACTGGATGGACCACGTCTTGAGCATGAGAATGAAGACATCTTTTTTTTTTGTCACCTCTATTTGAAATCAGACGCAACTGTAAGGGTATTCAAAAATCTTCATGACATAAGTTGTAGAGGATCATGGTCAGAGGTCCAAGTAATACCCATAGAAAGGTTACCAATCCACATGACTACTTTGTATAAGAAAATCTCAAAAGGTAGGACAAATTTGGGGTATGACATCAGTATAATATGATTATCTGTGCTGTTGTGGGGAGGGGCATTCTGGTGAGTGAGAAGCCAGACCCATGCTTGAGTGCACATAGACTTAGAGTGGAAATTAGTGGGTGCGTGCTTGCTTTGCAGGCACTAGTGTCTCATGAAATCCACGCTCAGACGAGGTTCATCCGATTGGCTTCTCTTACAACCCTTTGGGTTGAGACGGTTGCTGGTTTGGTGGATTGTCGACTCTGGGGATCGATCATTTGTGATTCAGCCGAGTGAGGCCGCTTCATGAGCTGGTGATGCCACACCTCCCGAGTGAGGCCCTCTTGAATGTCTGTGACGCTGATGAACGCATAGGATGCCGAACCTGAGTCAATTTAGGGCCATACCTGTGAGCAGGGTTGGGTTTATTGCAGGAAACCTTGACCTTCAGACTACCTGGTTTTCTTGATAGTAAATCAATTTTGTTGGTACCAGGGTTTCTCAGTCGCAGATTTGTCTGTTCTTGATAGAGCAGGTTTTGATCAGAGGATCTTGTCATCAAGTGTATGTCTGTTCTTGATAGAGCAGGTTTTGATCAGAGGATTTTGTCATCAGGTGTATGTCTGTTCTTGATAGAGCAGGTTTTGATCAGAGGATCTCATAAGCAGATGTTGTTTGTTCTTGATAGAGCAGATTTTTGGGATCTGAAGATCTCATCAGCAGATGTTGTTTGCTCGTGATAGAGCATATTTTGATTGGGGTCTGAAGATCTCATCAGCGGATGTTGTTTGTTCTTGATAGAGCAGATTTTTGAGTGGGGTCTGAAGATCTCATTAGCAGTTGTATGTTTGGTCTTGATAGAGCAGATTTTTGATTGGGGTCTGAAGACCTCATCAGCAAATATTTCTTGATCCTACATCAGAGGTCCTTATCATCAGACATTTGTTCTTGACAGAGCAGAATTAAGATCCTATGTATATGGTCCTATCAGATGGTTGCTCCTGGCAGATCAGATTTGTGGCCCTACACCGGGGTTCTCTTATTATCAGATGCAGTGGTTGTTCTTGATAGAGCAAGATTATGGTTTTGTTGATACAAAATCTCCATAGCACCAGCTACCCGGACCTCTTATTGCATGACTGCATTTTGCATTAGTTTGCATACTCATTTGCATTCCATTAACGTGTGTCTGTGTTGCAGGTACCGTTTCCTCGATCCAGGATTTCTTGCCTCCTATTGTATTGTTATGGGCTCTCTGAGGAAGACTGTGGCTTACAAGTTCCCTGCCCCCGATGTGGTTAAGCTGACTGGTTTGATAGCTCTAGCAGATGATTCTGTGAAGGATGAGTTCAGAAAATCGTACGGCAGGTTGCTCAGTTTGGTTCACAAACCTTCTGCATTCGAGTTGAATGGGTTGCACGCTCTGCTGCAGTTCTACGACCCTCCGCTGAGATGTTTTACTTTTCAGGATTTTGTTCTCGCACCTACGCTGGAAGAATATGTTGATTTGCTAGGTGTACCTATCAAGAGGTAGATGCCTTTTGTTCACATGGATGCTGAGCCTGATCTGACTGGTTTAGCTCCGTCACTTCACCTGGACGCCTCCGAGTTAGTATTGACTAGTTGGAACAAGGTTCCTGGGTTCTCCTTGCAGTTTCTGGTGGGTAAGGCTCAGCAGTGTGCCAAAGACGGATGTTGGGTCGCGTTTAATGCCATCCTCGCTCTATGCATATATGGCATCATCCTGTTCCCTAATATGCCCGATTTTGTAGACTTCGATGCATTTCACATCTTCGCATCAGGAAATCCTGTCCCTACCTTGGTAGGAGATATCTATCACTCAGTCCACTACAAAAATGAGAACAGGAGGGGAAAGAATGTCTCGTGCTGCGTACCCTTGCTGTACAAATGGCTTGATAGTCATCTGCCCAAGAGGGGTCCTTTTGTCTTGTCTGCAGCCACAACTGAGTGGCCTGAGCGTCTGATGAGTTTATCTGCAGAGGATATTGACTGGTTCGACAGAGATAGGTTGGGTACTGAGGTGATCTTCAGTTGCAGCGGGTTTCCTAATGTACCTTTGATAGGTAGGAAGGGCTGTATAAACTACAATCCGTCGTTGCTGGTTCGACAGTTCGCGTATGCTTTGAGAACTCCGCCGAAGGATGAAGAGGTACAGGAATCTCTGTACCTCACTGGTCTTCTAGAGGGGGATCTGTTGTCCAAGCTTCAGCGCGCGTGGAATGGTATCAGTAAGCGAGGAAAGCCTTTGCTGGGAAAAAGCAACAGTCAAGCCTACCCTCCGTATTTGACTTGGATCAGAGCCCGGGCCGATGCTATAGGGATGCCGTTTCCTCATGCCAAGCCAGAGGGCCCTCCAACAATCGAAGAGCCTACTACTGTGCCCATTCAGCAGAATAATCAGGTGTTAGCCGAGCGGGATAAATTGAAGCGGGCGAACGAAGAACTGGAGAAGGAATTGGCTCAGCTCCGAAGCGAGAGGAACGAAGCCGTCCATTCTTTCAAGAGGCAGACAGAGTTGGTGAACCAGCTGGGTACAGACCTGACTAAGCAGATAGCCGAGCGTGAACGCATGGGTCGAGACTTCAAAGCCGTCAACGACGTACTGGCTACGAAGAAGCAACACTTGGACGAGGCATATCGGAGGATATCCAAGTTCAACCAACACTGGAAGGCTTCCCTGGCTACCAGGAAAGAGCGAGAGGATAAGCTGATGCTACAGATCTCCAAGCTGGAAGCCCAGGTGAAGGACAGTGAGCAAAGGTTTGATGAAGAAACCGCCCGCAGATACGCCGCCGAAGGCCAGCTCAACAAAGCTCTCGCTAACCTGAAGGAGCGCAAGCTGACGTTTGAGTCCAAGAAGCGGAAGTTAGAAGATTGCTTCGGCGAAGGAGCATGGGAAAGTTCGGTTGAAGGACTTCAGTATACCATTGTACAGAGGGAATTACTCGTTGAGGGGTTGCTCACTCTGCCAGATCATCCAGAGACGAAGGGGTTGTTAGAAGAGTATCGCGCCCGTGGTCGTACTTGACTATTTGTATTCCTTTTGTTTTGATCATTGTTGTATGCTGACCATCACCAGGCTTGTTGGCTGAGGTCACGCCGTTGATTCATCTGGTACTCGCTGATGATATGTACTGCCATGATAGGCTTTCTTTATATATGAGATTGTTGTTTCCATGATTGGAATCAGACTTCTTCTTCTTATTATTATCAGCACTGGCACTCAGGCACTAGGATCGGGGGAGATTTCCCAAACACACAGACACACGCATGCATTTGCAGGACGAACATTTTGTTGTTTTTCCTAACCCTTTAGTGTTTACAGGTTTTTCAGGTTCACAGGTCCCAGGTTGTTTCCGGTGGTTCCAGGATTGATCAGAGACTAGTTCACCGTTATCCGACTAGAGCTAACCAGACCAGGATCATGGATCAAGTGCAGACAAATGTTCAGGAGCTCCGCGAGAGGATGGATCGCTTCATGGAACTCATGCAAGTGGTCGCCAACAGTCAAGATCAGCTCAGAACGTTGGTCCAGCCTTTGATCTCCAGGGTTGATAGCAACGGCATACTCCACGGTGGGACCGCGCCTACTCCTCCACCAGTTGATGCTCCGCAGAATGGTGTCCCCGTGGCCGGGAGCAACGGCAGTGCTCATGGCAACGTGATGGCCAACATCGGACTCAATACGGCAGGCGTCGGTAATGGGAGTCTGGGAGCTAATGTCAACATCGGGCCGGGCAACGACAATGCAGGCGTCGGGAATCTGTTGGTGCCTCAGCCATGGCTTGAGGATCATCAGGATGATGTGTTCTCTCAAAGAGGTGCTGAAGGAGAGCTGAATGCTGAAGCGCGGCTCAGATTCAAGGCACTTGAAGATAAAATGAGAGATATCGAGAATCAGAATACTTTGGGCGTTGATATGTCCAAGCTGGGATTAATTGCTGATTTCAAGGTACCTCCTAAGTTCAGGGTACCTGAATTTGAAAAATATAAGGGCACCACTTGCCCTCGTGTCCACCTGAGATCGTACTACAGGAAGATGTCTGCTTATTCCGAAGACGAGAAGTTGCTGATGCACTTCTTCCAAGACATTCTTTCCGGGCCGTCCCTCGAGTGGTACATGGGTCTGGAGCCCACTAGCGTGCGCACATGGAAGGATCTCGCTGAAGCGTTTGTGCACCATTACCAGTACAATAGCGACTTGGCCCCGAACCGAGTCCAGCTGCAGAACCTATCGCAGAGGAATAATGAAGGGTTTAAGGAGTACGCCCAGCGGTGGCGTGAGTTGGCAGCCAGGGTTCAGCCGCCGATGGTTGAACGCGAGCTCGTGCAGATGTTTGTTGCTACCCTCCCGGGGGTTTACTATGAAAAGTTAGTCAGCGGTATGTCTGGGACGTTCTCAGCTCTCATTATCATGGGCGAGCACGTCGAAAATGAAATCAAGATCGGGAAAATTCAGGGTGAGTCATCCTCCGCTAGAGGAGGTGGAAAGAAGCCTTATGCTGGCAAAAGGCGAGAAGGAGAAGCGAGCGCTGTGACCAACGCTCGAAGAAAGGGCAAGGGCCCTCAGCAACAGATAGCCAGTATAAATATCCCAGCGGCTCCGCAACAGCAGCAGCAACCGAATCAACAGGGATATAGAAAGTACCAGAATCGGGCATATTTGACAAACTGTCACTTCGAAGCGCCACCCATGTCGTACGCGCAACTCTTGCAGACTTTGCTTCAGCTTCAGTTGGTCCAGAAGAGGACGATGGCTCCCTTGACAGGGGCGCCTCCACCAGGGTACGACACAAATGCCACTTGCGATTTTCACTCAGGGGCACCAGGCCACACAATCGAGAACTGCAAAGCCTTCAAGCACAAGGTGCAGGACCTGGTAGATGCCAAGATCATTAACTTCTCCGATAATGTGCCCAATGTCACGAAGAATCCTATGCCGAATCATAGGGGAGGTGGTGTGAACGCCATTATCGAAGAAGAGAGTGCAGATCTGTTGACTGATGTCAAAGACCTAAAGACGCCGCTTAGCTTCGTTAAAGCTAAGTTGTTGAAAAGAGGGTTCTTTCCAGGGTGCGGAGAACTATGTATGGACTGTGCTACACATTCTAATGGATGCGAACAGTTGGTTGAAGGAATTCAAAGTCTGATGACTGAAGGGATTCTGCAGTTTAGCCGGAAGGCTGAAAGTGTATCAGGAGAGGTAGTGTTGAAGCAGGCCGATGAAGTTGCCACCATCACCATCCCTCGCCAGCCAATAACCATTTCTGCGCCCAGACCGCCTACAATTACTATCACCAAAGCCGGGCCAATACCATTCGAGAGCACTAACGCCGTTCCGTGGCATTATGGGGCTGAAGTCTATTGCAACAGACAGAAGCTGGAGCTAGAGCCGTATGGGTCGACTACGGAGAATCTCGCAGGAATCAGTGGCATTACTCGCAGCGGAAGAGTATTTGCACCGCCGGAGGTCGTGGCAGAGAAAGCGGTCAGAGCTGATGCGGCCGATAAAGGGAAAAGCAAAGCCGTCGAAGAAGTCCCGTGTGGGGTAGAGAAAGATTTGCTTGTCAAAGATGCCGAGGAGTTTATGCGGTTGATCAAAAAGAGCGACTACAAGATTGTAGATCATCTCCATCAGACGCCCTCGAAGATTTCTATTCTCAACTTGTTGCTGTGTTCTGAAGCACACCGTAATGCGCTGCTGAAGGTGTTGAACGCCGCCTACGTACCGCAAGAGATATCGGTGAATCAGCTAGAAGAGGTGGTAGCCCACGTTAATGCTGGCAATGGGCTAGGTTTCACAGACTTAGAGCTGACGCCAAAAGGGAGGAATCACAATAGCACCCTGCACATCTCGATAGAGTGTAGGGGCACGATCATGTCACACGTGCTAGTGGACACGGGTTCGTCACTCAATGTCCTTCCGAAGAAGGCATTAATGAAGTTGGACACTCGCGGATTGCTTTGCACACCCAGTGATCTGGTGGTGAAAGCATTCGACGGAACTAAACGCCACGTTTTCGGGGAGGTAACCCTGCGGATCCAAGTCGGTCCGGAAACGTTCAATGCGGTCTTTTATATTATGGACATCATGCCTGCCTACAGTTGCCTCTTGGGCCGGCCATGGATCCATGATGCTGGTTCCGTGACCTCCACGTTGCACCAAAAGCTCAAATATGCTATCGGGGGAAGCATCATAACCGTGTGCGGCGAGGAGGACATAATGGTGAGCCATTTGTCATCCTTTAAGTATGTTGAAATGGATGGCGAAATCCATGAAACTCTCTGCCAAGCGTTCGAAGCTGTCAAGGTGAAGGAAGTAGCTCCCGTAGTCACAGAAAAGCCAGAGATGAATCTCTCCTCGTTCAAGGAAGCTCGGGCCGTCGTCCAAGCTGGATCTACCCCAGGCTGGGGGCGTATTTTGGAGATACCCAACAAGCAGGATAAGTTTGGGTTGGGATATTCTCCTGGAGTTGAAGCTTCTTCTTCTTCGTCTAGCAGCGCGTCTCGAGGTAAAGGGCCGATCCAATTTACCAGTGGCGGAGTGATTTTCGAAAGCATCAACGCGGCGTCTGAAGACAGCGGGGATAGCGATTGTGACCTAGACTCTTGGGTTCAGCCAAGCAAGCCAGGCGAGGGCCTCAACAATTGGACCATCAAGGATATCATCCAGATGACAAGTGAAGAGTAATGATTTACTTTTTCCAATCATTGTACAACCCTATGTCCTACCCGGGGCATAGCGGTTTTATTGTCAGGGCCTTGTTGGATTATGTACATGCATTTTGTTAATAAATCAAAGGCGTTTTCTTCGTATTCAAATATTGTGATCTCTGTTATTCCTGTTTTATATTTGTTTTGAAAAAACAGTAAAATGGCAATGCGGTTTGTGCTAACCTGCATATTCTTGTTTTAAACTTAACCCTTGTTATTGCAGGATCCACATAACAGATGACATCGACTCTGGAGCTTCTACGGCTCACTTCGACTTCGATTGCCCGATCTATCAAGCCGAAGAAGAGATTGATGAAGACGAAGACCTTCCTGAAGAGTTGGCCCGCTTGTTGAAACAAGAGGAGAAAGTTATTCTGCCTCATGAAGAGGAGATCGAGATCGTGAATTTGGGTTCTGAAGAGCTCGTCAGAAACGTCAGCATAGGGGCTGCGCTGCAGAATGATGTCAAGCAGAGATTGGTCGAGATGCTTCGAGAGTATAGTGACGTCTTTGCTTGGTCATACGAAGATATGCCCGGACTTGACACGGACATCGTGGTCCACCACTTGCCGTTGCGAGAAGATTGCCCTCTCGTTAAGCAGAAGCTTAGGAGGACGAGACCAGATATGGCCGTTAAGATCAAAGAAGAAGTGCAGAAACAGCTCGATGCTGGCTTCTTAGCGGTCACCACTTACCCTCCGTGGGTCGCCAACATAGTACCTGTACTGAAGAAAGACGGTAAGGTACGCATGTGCGTCGATTATCGGGATTTGAATAGGGCGAGCCCTAAAGATGATTTCCCGTTGCCTCATATCGATGTGTTGGTCGACACCACAACCCAGTTCTCCGTGTTTTCGTTCATGGATGGCTTCTCCGGTTACAATCAGATCAAGATGGCGCCGGAGGACATGGAGAAAACGACGTTTATCACACCTTGGGGAACATTTTGCTATAAGGTAATGCCCTTCGGTCTGAAGAACGCAGGGGCCACTTACCAACGAGCGATGGTAACTTTGTTTCATGACATGATTCATCATGAGATCGAGGTCTATGTTGATGACATGATTGCGAAGTCCCAAATGGAGGAAGAGCATCTGGTCAACTTATTGAAGCTTTTGAGAGGCTTAGGAAGTTCAGGTTGAGGCTGAATCCTAACAAATGTACCTTCGGAGTACGATCCGGAAAGTTACTGGGGTTTATCGTAAGCGAACGAGGCATCGAGGTTGATCCTGCGAAAATAAAAGCCATTCAAGAAATGCCAGCGCCGAAAACAGAAAAAGAAGTTCGTGGTTTCTTGGGCCGAATAAACTACATTGCAAGGTTTATCTCTCAGCTCACAGCCACGTGTGAACCGATGTTCAAGCTTTTAAAGAAAGATCAGGCGATTACTTGGAATGAGGATTGCCAGAAGGCATTCGATAAGATAAAGCAGTATCTCCAAGAACCTCCAATCTTGATACCCCCAGTGACTGGACGGCCATTAATCATGTACTTGACAGTTCTTGAGAATAGTATGGGGTGTGTTCTCGGTCAGCACGACGAGACGGGCAGAAAGGAGCATGCCATTTACTACTTGAGTAAAAAGTTCACTGACTGTGAATCTCGATACTCGATGCTGGAGAAGACGTGTTGTGCACTAGCCTGGGCTGCCAAATGTCTACGACAGTACATGCTCAATCACACCACCATGCTAATTTCGAAGATGGATCCGATCAAGTATGTCTTCGAGAAGCAAGCTCTTTCGGGCAGGATTGCCAGATGGCAAATGGTGTTAACAGAATATGATATTCAGTGCGTTTCCCAGAAGGCCATCAAGGAAGCATATTGTCTGATTACCTTGCCGAACAGCCTATCGAGGACTACCAGCCGATGAAGTTCGAATTACCTGACGAGGATATTATGTTTCTCAAAGCGAAGGATTGCGATAAGCCGTTGCCCGACGAGGGGCCAGATAGGAAATCCCAGTGGAAATTGATATTCGATGGGGCGGTTAATTCCTATGGAAGTGGCATCGGGGCTATCATCACGACTCCCCACGGATCCCACATCCCGTTTACTGCGAGACTGACGTTTCCAGTCACCAATAATGAGGCGGAGTACGAAGCATGCATCATGGGTCTAGAAGAGGCAATTGATTTGAGAATCAAGAACCTAGACGTGTATGGTGACTCAGCACTTGTGATCAACCAAATTAAAGGGGAGTGGGAGACTCGTCAATCGAATTTGGTGCCGTACATGAATTACGCCAGAAGGCTACTTCTGTTATTTGATCGAGTGGAACTCCATCATGTGCCCAGAGCAGAAAACCAGATGGCTGATGCCTTAGCCACGTTGGCTTCAATGTATAAAGTCAATTTTTGGAATGAGGCTCCAAGAATTGTCCTTTCCCGTCTTGATAGACCGACATTCGTCTTTGCAATCGAGGCAGCCGCCGACGACAAGCCATGGTTCCATGACATCCAGACCTTCCTTATGACTAAGGAGTATCCTGCGGGTGCGTCAACCCAGGATAAGAAGACTCTAAGGAGGCTGTCTGGAAACTTTTATCTCAATCTTGATGGAGTGTTGTATAAGAGAAACCACGATCTCGTGCTACTCAGATGTGTAGATGAGAAAGAGGCGAGTATGCTCATGGAAGAAGTCCATGAAGGCACATTTGGTACGCACGCCGGCGGGCATGCTATGACGAGAAAGATCCTGAGAGCAGGATACTACTGGCTGACAATGGAGTCAGATTGCTTCAGATTCGCGAAGAGATGTCATAAATGCCAGATTTATGCTGATAAAGTTCATGTGCCGCCGTGCCCGTTAAATGTCATGTCCTCCCCGTGGCCGTTCTCCATGCGGGGCATCGACATGATAGGCAAAATCGAGCCCACTGCATATAACGGTCATCGCTTCATTCTAGTAGCTATCGACTACTTCACCAAGTGGGTGGAGGCAGCCTTGTATGCTAATGTGACCAAGCAGGTGGTGGCTAAATTCATAAAGAGGGACATCATCTGTCGTTACGGAATTCCTGAGCGGATCATTACTGATAATGGTTCGAACCTGAATAACAAGATGATGAAGGAGCTGTGCCAGAGTTTCAAGATCGAACACCACAACTCATCTCCTTACCGGCCAAAGATGAATGGCGCCGTTGAAGCGGCCAACAAGAACATAAAGAAGATTGTTCAGAAGATGGTTGTGACATACAAGGATTGGCACAAGATGCTGCCATTTGCACTGCACGGTTATCGTACGACGGTACGTACGTCGACCGGGGCAACTCCTTTCTCCTTAGTGTACGGTATGGAAGCTGTCCTACTGTTAGAAGTGGAGATCCCTTCTTTGCGAGTTTTGGTTGATGTGAAACTCGACGAGGCAGATTGGATTACGAACCGACTGAACCAACTCAGCCTGATGGACGAGAAGAGGTTAGCATCGATCGCATTTGGTCGTCTGTACCAAAGCCGAATGAAGAAAGCTTATGATAAGAAGGTGCGTTCTAGGAGCTTTCAGACGGGTGATCTCGTCCTGAAGAAGATTCTTCCTCCACACTCCGATCACCAGGGCAAGTGGACTCCGAATTACGAAGGTCCGTATGTCGTCAGCAAGGTCTTCTCGGGAGGAGCCTTGTTGTTATCCACGATGGATGGTGAAGATTTTGCATCCACGGTGAACGCAGACGCAGTTAAAAAATACTTTGCTTGAAAGCGACCCGCTGGACAAAAAAAAAGGAGAGTCCAGGCAAAAAAGGGCATCCCGGCGAACCAAAAACAGAATAAAAAGGTTCGGGAAAAAATTAGGGATATAAATTGAAAAAAGGTACACCCGCGAAGTCGAAAACCTACACTGGGAGGCTTCGGCAAAAAAGGGTATCCCGGTGAACTGAAAACCCGCAAAGGGCGGTTCACGCAAAAGTTAGGGATTTGAAAAAGCAAATGACTGCGTTCCGCGTGTGGACTATCTTTGTTTAGTGGTTCGGAAGACCTGAGGGCCGTTTATCTGAATCAATCTCTTCCGAAGCTGAAGCGTCGGAGAAGTATCGAAGTCGAGTGGGTCATAGAGGGATCAACTCATGGTGTTCGTCTACGCCTCGTTGCCGACATTCGTATATACTGATGTATATTTATGTTTTATTTTTGCGCGGCTTCCTCATTCCAGGAGCTTGCATCTGTTGTAAAACATTTTTACCCATTCAGGGGTTCGTTATCAATAAAATGCACACTATTCAGCAATTCTGTTTGTCTGTTTAGCATTTATCTGTTTTGTTTGCGAAAAAGAACGCCGATGTTTTTGATAAAATGCGCATACATAAACTTACTGGCCTAGGCCATTGATTGTTGAAACAATTAATTACTTGAATATTTTCACGAGATAATAACCTTGATAGGTCCCTTTGAAAAGGGTATCGTGTCTGTTTATTTGTGTTGTTACAGGTATAGCATATTCCAGACAGTGCGCCGTGGGCATCCCGAAGCAAGATGATTCCTCCTTCTCCAACAGAGTTCAGTAGCCTCTCCCCGCAGAGTCTGAACGTGAGATCGTGAGCATTGATATGTCTCCCCAGGCAGAGATGATTCTCTCCCCAATCAGATGTATCCTGAAGGAACGTCATCTCCTCAGCTGAATCAGGCGCCGAAGCTCGTGTTCATCCCCCAGCACCGGGTCACAAGTGCAGGTTTCGTAGGAAACTACTCGTACGTCGAAGTATGCAGCAACTGATGGTGCCAGACTGAAGTCTCCAGCGGAATTGAAATTCCCCACCAGAATCGTACCCTCCCCCGAAGACGGATGATTCCTTCTTCCCCAGCGGAATTGAAATTCTCCGCAGAGTCGTACTCTCTCCAGCGAAGCAGAATGATTTCTCCTTCCTTAGCCGAGTTTGCAGATCCCCAAGAGAGCCGAATCCTTAGAAGCTGCTCAAGCCATGATTGGTTTTCCCCAGCGGATTGTTGATCAACTGAAGTTGTTTCCCCACAGATGCGTTATCTCCAGGGAAGTAGCCGAGAAGGCCATGCAGCTTATTCCCGCGATTGACATCGCTTTCCCTCAGCAGGTCCAAGTTCTCGTAGAGCTTCGTTCCCTTGCAGCAGTCAACTGAAGTTGTTTCCCCCGCAGCAGTCAACTGAAGTTGTGTCCCCTGCGGAGTCCAATTGAGATTGGCGTAACCATGTTCTCCTCAGCAGGATGATTCCTCGATATGAGTAGTTCTTTCTCCTTGACAGGAGAATTCCCCCTCGGCATTTATTTCGCCGACGGGATCGCATCATTGTGCATGATTGCATAGCATTTATCATAAACGCATAGCATTTCCACCGTGTGGAGCATTGTGCCATTGCCAGAGCATATGCATAATAAACATGATCTAGGTTGTTACCGTTCTTGTTTTGCAGGTGTTCCGCCGCAGAATTGATTACTCAGGATGATTCCTGACATTCTCCCCAACGAAGTCGCTTGCTCAAGATGATTCTTGGGATCCCCAGCGAAGTCTTCGATTCAAGATGATTCTTGAATTCCTCAGCAGGGTCGTTTGCTTAAGATGATTCTTAAGTACCCAGTGCAGTCTCCAGAGTTGGTTGCTGCTTAGAGTCCCCAGTGAAGGTTGCTCAGGATGATGCCTGAAATCCCCAACAGAGTGCTCGCTCAGGATGATTCCTGAAATCTCCAGAATGGTTATCGGTTCAAGATGATTCCTGAAGGTCCCCAGTGGAGTTATTTGTCCAAGATGATTCTTGAAGTCCTCAGCAGAGTTGATTCATCCAGAATGATTTCTGGACCCCCGGAGCGGAGTTACTTGATAGTTCTCCAGATTCCCCAGCGGCGAAGCGTCACCCCCAGCAGGTTTCTAACGGCGAAGTTGAAATCTCCCTTGAAGACTCCATGATTGAAGTCTGACCGTGTTAATGAAGCAGTTCTCTCAGCTGATGCGGAGTGCCTGATGGCAGAGGTTTAGATGTTCCCAGTTGGCTCATGATTGACCAAGAATTCTATTCCCGACTTGCTAATGAAGTCCGGCTGATGCCCGACAATTTCTTCGAATGCCTGATGGCATGATCAACCTGATGGTTGAAGTCCGGCTGATGCCCGACAAGTTTCTTTGAATGCCTGATGGCATGATCAACCTGATGGTTGAGGTCCGGCTGATGCCCGACAGTCTTCTTGGAATGCCTGACGGCATGATCAACCTGATGGTTGACCTGAAGAGTCCCGAGGAATCGTGATGCCTGATGGCATGATCGACTGTGTATTACCGGTTACCGTGTGACCAATTCCCCAGTAGGGTTGCCGTGTAACCGTTATGCTCAGTGTCGAAGATATCCCTACCGACCAGAGTATCGTTCACCTGTGTGTGGTATCCAGACCTCCAGCAAGATCATTGACGCGTGTTCATCTTATTCTTCTCTCCAACAGAGTCTATTCTTCAAGTTCATATTTCCCCAATGGATTTTCTTCACCCTGACGGCGAGGTCAGACAATGTTGAGAGTTGACGGCGAAGTCAGATTATGTTGAGTACTTGACGGCAATGTCGGGTGTTTCTCAGAGTTATGTTTAGTTGACGGTGATGTCAGAGTCTTTGTTGTCCCAGCGGCGAGGTTGGATGTTTGGTTGACGGCGAAGTCAGATTATTGTGAGTACTTGACGGCGATGTCGGGTGTTTCCCAGAGTTATAGTGGGCTGGCGGCGATGTCAGATTCTTAGTTCTCCAGCGGCGATGTTGGATGTTTATTTCTGGCGGCGATGTCAGGTGATTTAGTTCTCCAGCGGCGATGTTGGATGTTTATTTCTGGCGGCGATGTCAGGTGATTTAGTTTTCCAGCGGCGATGTTGGATGTTTATTTCTGGCGGCGATGTCAGGTGATTTAGTTCTCCAGCGGCGATGTTGGATGTTTAATTCTGGCGGCGATGTCAGGTGATTTAGTTCTCCAGCGGCGATGTTGGATGTTTGTTTCTGGAGGCGATGTCAGGTGATTTAGCTCTCCAGCGGCGATGTTGGATGTTTGTTTCTGGCGGCGATGTCAGGGGATTTAGTTTTCCAGCGGCGATGTTGGGTGTTTTGGTTGTCCGACGGCGATGTCAGACGCTTTATTTTCATGAATGCCTGACGGCGAGGTCAGGTGTCTGATGACAATGATAGAGGAATTTAATGTGGATAACTGACGACAAGGTTCAGATCAGTATGTCTCCAGCTAGTTGTCGTGCATCTATTATTTCAGTGTTCGAAGATTTGTTCCCGCCAGAGTACCGTGTACTTGTGCAGTTGGCAAATTTCCGGGTTTATCGGTATTCAACCGTCTCGTACCTCGATTGGCTGAGAGCCATTCGCTCCTCACCCAGTCAGGTTCAAGCCGTTTGAATAGGGGAAGCTGTTGCACCCCAAAATTTGACCAACATTTATTTACCAAGCTTGTGTTCACCAGCATGATCATCTGCTTCTCATGGATATGTGTGCAGTAGGTCAAGAGGTATGATTACCCAGCAAGAGTTGTATGAGACTATAAAGCTAGCCAAGAAGGTTGTTCAAGTGTTCAAAGATTGATATCCTTGTCAGAGAACCCAAGAGATCCTCAGAGAGATTGGTTGAAACCAAGGTTGCGTGTCTCATAACTTGAAAGTTGTGGGTGCTCCTCAGATGATTCTGAGGCTATGAGGATGAACTTGAAGCTTTGAGGAAGCTTATGAGATGTCTTGAAAGCCATCATGAATCCTAGAGAGGTCATTGTACAAGAATTCAGAAGATTCAGCCATGAGTGGTGGAATTAGGGTTTGACTGGGTCAACCCTAGGTCGACTGATGATTTGGAGAGGGTTGAGACCTAATCCAAGAGCCATGTGATCATGGAATGATGTATTGAGATTCTATAAGTATGATTCCTAGACCAACTCATCATGATTGAGGAGTTTGAGAAGTTTCAAGCTAGGGTTTCTAAGGCTCGACAGTGTAAAATCCCCTAGTTTGATCCTTATCTTCAAGGCAGTGTAGCTCAAGATGTGATTGTCATCTCATCTTCCCCACAACATGAATGTTTTAGAGCTTGTTCTTAGCTTTAATTTGAGTACTAGAAGTCCTTGATAGGATTTTTAGAGCTCAAGTTATGACTTTGACAAATTACAGGTCATCTGAGGTATGTGAATCTGGGTCCTTGAAAGTCACCCAACTTGCATCCAACTTTTACCCTAGTAGGGTGATTCCTATGGATTCTTGGTCAACATGAATGTTGTAGAGCATCTTCTTAGCTTTCTAGAGAGTACTAGAAGTCCTTGATAGGATTTGTAGAACTCAATTTTTGGCTTTGACAAGTCAAGGGCATTTTGGTCATTTGGATATTATAGGTCATTTCAAGCATAAGGCCATATCTCCTACTTCCAAGCTTCAAATGGAAAAATCTTCAACATCAAACTTGCTTAGAATGATGTTTTAAGGCTATTAGGGAGGTCATGAGATGTTGAAAAGGCTTGTATCAAAAAGTGATGAAAATGGCCTAAAATGGAGGCATAAGTTAAATAAGTTGAAATTGAAAATTGGAAATCACAAGTTATACATCCAAACCATGTCATATAATAGGTCATTTTGACTCCAAAGGACATTCTAAGAACAATGGTTCAGCCACAATTTTGATTTGAGGCCTAGATCATAGGGCTGCTTTGGAAATGGCTTGCTTGCATCTTAAGGCACCAAAGCAAAACTCAAGAAAACTCAATAAACAAGTTGGTTATGCATTGTAACACATCCTAAATCTCATATGGGGAGAATTTCAAGTCAGAATCAAAGGTTACAAGGACTATGGCATGAGATAGAATATGGTGAGAAGTGAAATCAAATATCATGAGATGAGAAGTTCAAATTATCATTGGAGTGTTCCAGAAGGTTCTGGACAGTTCCTACAAGTTCTATAAGATGATTAGAACTTGCTCAAAGCAAAGGTTGGTGAGAGTTGGTGCAGAGAAGAGAGAGTGAGATCAAAAATCTTCCATTGAAAGTCAAGTTTCAATTTCACATTCTTCTTCATTTCCATTCCTTTTTTCTACACAAACACATTCCATAGATCATAGTGAGGGTGTGCAGATCAAATTGGGGGCAATTCCATTGATGAATCGTGCATGAGCTTTTGGATTTTCACCTCTGCAACTCAAGATCGGTTTCCAAGAATCAAGCAGTTTCAACCCTTCTTTTTGCATACAGAAGCAAGAATACTACTCAGTGAAGGAATTGGGAAAGATTGAAGGTCTGAATTGAGGGATTTCTTCATCTGTTCGCTCGATTTTACCAGGTTTGTAACTTTCTCTCTACACTCTAATTTAAGTGCTATTAGATAGAATTAATAGGTTAGAATGGTTAAGGATAACTAGGAGATCATTTCTGGAGAGTTTGAAGAGATTTGGTGATGATTTTTGCAATGGCAAGATTTCTGTTTGGACCAAGAACTCATTGAATCTTGAGTAATAATCTTAGTTCTTTAGTGGAAGTTGACCAGTGATAGGAGGTGAACATTTTAGTGTAAACAATTTCAAGAATCTTGAGTTTTGATTTTCAAGCATAATTTGAGGTTTGATTCGTGTTTTAAGTTTGAGTGAGATTCAATGGAATTTGAGATCATGGTTGGATTCAGTGTGGAAAATAGAGCATGTTAGGGTTTTAAACTTTGAGTTTTGATGGAGATATGAGGATTCACGATTGGAGAGAATTGGTGTTCTTGAGCTTTGCTTCAATGGAGGTCTCCCTCCAAAAATTTGAAATTGAAGAAGACGATGTTGTGACCCTAGGATCAGAGGAGACTTTTGACTGAAATCTTGATCTAACGGCCATCCACGCGTTTCAGTTTGTGAAGAGGTTTGAACAAGGCAAAATGCAGCATATCACTTAAGTCCTGGCTTGGGCTTAAGTGATCTTTTGATGTCCACACCCCCTCCACGAGGCCCGTTGGATTTTGAACTGAAAATCATGGCTATTTGCACCGTTTCTTTCCCATTTTTCTTTTCATTTTCTAATTGTTTTTCTGACTGAATTGGGCCTAGCGCATGACTATCTGAACCCCCCATTTTGAGCCCATGAATGATTTACATTGCATCTGCTTGCTAAATACACCACATCCTTCCATATTTTCATTTTTATTTTCTTCCATTTTATTCCAAACTTAGAAAAATCATAATAAATGGAAAAATAAAGATTTTTTAATGGGAATTTTTGCTCCCATTTCATATTAATGTCTAGAAAATTATAAAATAAAAATATTTCCATTTCATGCATTTTTGATATTTTTTGTGTATTTTCCCTTTTAATTGCTTTTTAATTCTTTTATATTGATCCATGAATTTGTAGAATTTTGTTTAGGTAGTTCCCTTAACATTTTTAGGCCATTCTTTTTAGGAGAGTTAGATATAAGCTTTAGCTTCACCCTGGATTTATTCCATAATTTTGTGATGAATTTTAGGTTATTTTTGATTAGATGACATTAGGTTGTGTAGAATTAGGTTAATCCTTAACATAGGTCCACCATAACATTAGAATTTTGGGTTTCTAGGTCAAGATAGGTATTGGGGCATATAAGGGTATTAAGGGTAGGTATATAGGATCCATTAGAAATTATATTAGGTTTTAATATAGTAGTATACTATTTTTAGATGATTTTTGTAGTTGATGACTGTTTGTGTTGCCCTTGTGAGCTTGAATTTTTTGTTTGCTTTGCTTTGTGGGTTTGGAGAGCTTGGTTTTGTTCTGAGGAGCATTGAGGAGCTTGAGAGCTTGATCTTATTTGTTTTGTTGATTGTTTTAGGATTAGGGATTAGGAAGAGTTTAGACCTAGTTAAGTTCTTTCTTAAACATGGATGGTATCTTTCACCTCCATTCCTCCCTATGATTCAAAGTCCTTCCATGGTATACACCTCTCTCCTTTGGAGGGATAAGTGATTGTGCCTAGGAAGTAGAACTTTTGAGGGAACCATTCCTTTGATGTTGAACCCTTACAGGTCACCTTTGGTGGTCAGTAAGCAGTTCAATATCCCCAGCTTATCCAGTAAGTGATTTTCTCTGGTTTGATTTTCCTGAGAGATGCTGAGCTTGAACTTGAAGATGAAGACTTCAATGAAGAGTATGGAAGAGGATGAATCCTTGAATATTTCCATTCCAGCTGAAGCTTGAAGAGCAACAAGAGCAAGTTGATACTTGAAGATCCCTGAAGATTAGGTGAAGCCTGAAGGTGGAGCTGATCAAGGAGCTGAAGCTCAGAGAAGATAAGTTGAAACTTATGTTGAAGGGTTGAGACCTGGAAAAGCAAATTGATATTTGTCAAGAGTGATGGAAGTCTGAAGACTGAGTTGTTGTTGGAAGAGCTGAAGCTTGAAGTTGAGAGAAGTTGGTCTGCTTTCTTCTGTTTTCTTTTACTGTATTGATGTGTTTTGTTTGACTTGCTTGATGCATTAGGATAAGTCCATATCTAGAATAGGTAGAATCTAGGAGCATGATTGCACTAGAGGTTGAGTTGCTCCCTCTGCTTGTACTATTACTGTGTGGCTTTGCTTGCGGGTATTCGGTAGAGCCCAGCTCCCTTGCCCATGTGGTTTGTTTGTCTGATGGAATTTTATTTCATTTCCTTCTGTATGATTGCAGTTTACTGTTCTTGCTTGATAGCATGTTTTATATTTCAGTATGATTACTGTTATCCATTCTGGCTTGAGGTTGAGATGAGCTTGTGGAGGCTGAAGCCCCACACACATTTCCTCCCTCACTTGCATTGCATGCATTTTACTGTTAAGCTGATGCTTTGTCTGTTTTGGTGTATCATTGACATGATCCCTTAGGCCTCTCATTTCCTTTGATAAGGAATTGATGACAGAATTTTAGGTTGAAACCTATGCATGACAACTTCTAGGAGTTCCCTGTTCAAACCTCAACCATAGGATGAATCCATGGCATGACAATAGTAGTACTTGATAGTCTCCCTCCTAGTTGGGCCTGTTCTCTTCTCATCTCAAAACAGTTTAAGATACAGTAATCATGAATGATTTATTTCGTACGTTACGAGCCTTAAGCTATCTGAGAAAGGATTGTGGGGGAGTTTCTTTTCCACAGTCTGGATGTTTAGTATGGTACCCTTTGGGTGACATGCGACGCATTCACTCTCAGGTCATAGTCTCTAGTGCGATTGAAATCGCAAACACAATAAAAAACACTTCTTTCGTAAAAGACAGGAAATAAACCGTAGTTTCCCGAACTACGTGAGCTCTGATCTCTCATACCTGTTGAGAGTACGTAGGCACAATACTGATGTATTGGCAAGCTACCTTCCCCCATAACCCGTCGTAGGTCGAACTACGTTGACTCTGATTTCTCATTCTCTGATGAGAATACGTAGGCATAAAGCGCGACGCTTTGCCGAGTCATTTTTCTTTTCTGTTTAAGCCAGCCTTGATAGGTAGATAGAATAAAACCAACCCGTCCAAGTAAACACAACAAGCGAGGATCCCGTCGAGTACGACGGACGTGAGGGGTGTTAATACCTTCCCCTTGCATAACCGACTCCCGAATCCAGACAATGGTTGCGACGACCTTGTCTTACCCTTTTTCGTTAGGTTTTTCCGATCGTTTCCTTTCCCGCTCTGAGGGATAAAAAACGAAAGATGGCGACTCTTCTGTTGTGCCGACACCTTATTTTCGCGCAAGCGACACAAGGTAGACGAGAGTGGCCCCTCGCAGATAAAGGAAAAGGAAACATCGCTTAAGGATGTGGAAGAGTTTATGAGGCTCATCCGTAAAAGTGATTACAAAATTGTGGAGCACCTCTAGCAAATGCCATCAAAGATCTCGATCTTGTCACTGATGTTATGTTCCGAGGCCCATCAGAACGCTTTGCTGAAGATCCTAGACACGTCATTCGTTCCTCAAGACGTTTCAGTTAACCAATTAGAAGGGGTGATGGCGCATGTTAATGCAGGGCACAGTTTGGGATTTACGGATTTTGATTTGACCCCGAGAGGGAGAGAGCATAATATGGCGCTGCACGTCTCAGTTGAATGCAGAGGCACGATCATGTCCCGTGTTTTAGTGGATACAGGATCTTCCTTGAATGTGCTTCCGAAGAAAGCCGTGATGAAGTTGGATATCAGGGGGATTCTCTGCACGCCCAGTGACTTAGTGGTACACGGAGGTTCGATGGTACACGGAGGTTAGTTTTCGAATCGATAACACTACCATTGCAGGTGGGGCCTGAAATATTTGAAACTGAATTCTATATAATGGACATCCAACCAGCGTATAGTTTCCTTCTTGGACGACCATGGATTCACGCTGCTGGGGCAATCACATCCACGTTGCACCAAAAGTTGAAATATATGGTGGGGGATAGTGTCGTCACTGTTTGTGGAGAAGAATATATTCTGGTTAGCCATCTGTCTTCATTCAGATACGTGGAAGTCGACGGAGGAATTCATGAAACGCCCTGTCAGGCATTTGAAGGGCTAAAGATTAAATACAAAGCTCCAGTACCCAAGATATCAGATGTGGCAGTGTCATCGTATAAAGAGGCTCAAGCTCTAGTACGGGCAGGCGAAATAAAGGGCTGGGGTCAGGTGTTGGAGATTCCCGTGAAGAACGACATGTTCGGGCTTGGATATCATCCTTCGTCATCAGCATCCTCTTCCGGAGCGCCCAAGTTCAGAGGGACAGTAACCATTACGCCAAGTGGAGTGAGCTTCGAGACCATCGATGCTGTTTTCGATTCTGAGGAAGGAGATAGCGACTGTGATATGGACGCGTGGATCAAGCCAGGCGTGCCAGGACAAGGGCTTTGCAATTGGTCTATTCAGGAGACTGTTCCTGTGACAACTAAACAGTAATGATTTGTTTTTTAATTGTTGAATAATCCTGTGCCCTACTTGGGGCACAATGGTTTTGCTTAAGGCCATTTTGGTTATGTACAGTACATTGTTTAATCATGAATAAAGGCGTTTTTTCATATACAAATATTGTGATCCCTGTTTTTCCTGTTTTTACTTTTACAATAAAATGGCAACGTGGTTATTTGCTTTGTCTGCATTTTGAAGCATTTAACCATTTACTTTGCAGGATTACTATTTCAGATGACATCTATGAACCGCCTATGACTCATTTCGACTTCGAGCACCCGGTATTTCAGGCTGAGGAAGAGATTGTGGAAGATGGCGACGTACCAGAAGAGCTGACCTGGTTATTGAAACAAGAAGAAAGAATCATTCTGCCTCATGAGGAAGTCATTGAGATTATCAATTTGGGGTCGGAAGGGGTTGAAAGGAACATCCGTATAGGGGCCGCACTGCAAAGCGACGTTAAGCAGAGGTTGGTTGAGATGCTCAAAGAGTACAGTGATATTTTTGCCTGGTCGTACGAGGACATGCCGGGGTTGGATACGGATATGGTTGTGCACCGTCTGCCATTAAAAGAAGAATGCCCGCCGGTTAAGCAGAAGCTCCGAAGAACTAGACCGGACATGGCTGTGAAGATTAAGGAGGAAGTTCAAAAACAGTGGGATGCTGGTTTCCTAGCTGTTACAAAATATCACTCATGGGTCGCTAATATTGTGCCAGTGCCAAAGAAAGACGGTAAAGTGCGAATGTGTGTAGACTACCGTGACTTGAATAAAGCGAGCCAGAAAGATGATTTTCCACTTCCTCACATCGATGTGCTGGTTGATAACACTGCTCAATTCTCCGTGTTCTCCTTCATGGATGGCTTCTCGGGCTATAATCAGATCAAAATGGCGCCAGAAGACATGGAGAAGACTACTTTCATTACTCCCTGCGGAACATTTTGTTACAAAGTGATGCCCTTCGGATTGAAGAACGCTGGGGCAACATATCAACGTGCTATGACGACTCTCTTTCATGACATGATGCATAAAGAGATCGAGGTTTATGTTGATGATATGATTGCCAAATCCCAGACGGAGGAGGAGCATTTGGTTAATCTGCTGAAATTATTCAAGAGGCTTAGGAAGTTCAGGCTGAGACTGAACCCTAACAAATGCACCTGCGGGGTGAGATCGGGTAAACTGCTGGGGTTTATCATGAGCGAAAAAGGAATAGAGGTTGATCCTGTGAAAATAAAAGAAATATAAGAAATGCCGACGCCTAAAACAGAAAAAGAAGTACGCGGGTTTTTAGGGAGGTTGAACTATATCGCCCGGTTCATATCTCACTTAACCGCAACATGCGAGCCATTATTCAAGCTGTTAAAGAAGGACCAGGTTGTGACCTGGAATGAAAATTGTCAAAAGGCGTTCGACAAGATAAAAGAATACTTGCAGGAACCTTCTGTTTTGATACCCCCAGTGGCTGGGAGACCATTGATTATGTATTTGACCGTTCTGGAGGAAAGTATGGGTTGTATTCTCGGTCAACACGACGAGACAGGACGTAAAGAGCATGCGATCTACTACTTGAGTAAAAAGTTCACTGACTATGAGTCCAGATACTCAATGCTCGAGAAAACGTGTTGCGCGCTAGCCTGGGCCGCCAAACGTTTAAGGCAATACATGCTGAATCATACAACCCTGCTCATTTCAAAGATGGATCCAATCAAATATGTATTTGAAAAGCAAGCACTCTCCGGAAGAATCGCCCGATGGCAGATGGTGTTAACCGAATATGATATTCAACATGTCTCTCAAAAGGCTATCAAAGGTAGCATCTTGTCAGAGTACCTTGCGGAGCAGCCTATTGAGGACTACCAATCGATGAGGTTTGATTTTCCTGACGAGGATATCATGTACCTAAAGATGAAAGATTGTGAAGAACCATTGCCGGACGAAGGACCAGAATTTTGTTCCAAATGGCAGTTAATATTTGATGGAGCTGTGAATTCCTATGGTAGCGGAATAGGGGCAATCATTACTACTCCTCAGGGGCCGCACATTCTATTTACTGCTCGATTGACCTTTCCGGTTACCAATAACAAAGCTGAATACGAGGCTTGCATCATGGGTCTTGAAGAAGCTATTGATTTGCGAATCAAACATCTGGATGTTTACGGAGACTCAGCTCTGGTAGTGAACCAGATTAAAGGAGAATGGGAGACACGTCAGCCCAATTTGATACCATATATGAATTATGCAAGGAGATTGTTGCCTTTCTTTGACAAGGTGGAATTGCATCATGTGCCGTGAGCAGAAAATCAAATGGCGGATGCCCTGGCGACATTGTCTTCTATGTATAAAGTTAACTTCTGGAACGAGGCTCCCCGGATTGTTATCTCTCGGCTCGATAGGCCTGCCTTCATATTTTCCATTGACGAAGCATCTGATGATAAACCCTGGTACTTTGACATCCAGAATTTCCTGAAAAACAAGGAGTATCCGCCTGGGGCATCCAGTCGAGATCAGAAGACTCTCAGGAGATTGGCTGGCAATTTCTATTTGAATCCTGACGGTGTCCTATACAAAAGAAACCACGACTTGGTGTTGCTGCGCTGTGTAGACGAGAAGGAAGCGAAATTGCTCATGGAAGAGATACATGAGGGTACATTTGGTACACATGCTGGTGGACATGCTATGACGAGAAAACTGCTGCGGGCAGGTTATTACTAGATAACTATGGAAACAGACTATTTCAAGTTTGCAAAGAGGTGTCATAAATGCCAGATTTATGCGGACAAGGTCCATGTACCCCCAAGTCCTCTGAATGTGATGTCCTCACCATGGCCATTCTCGATGTGGGGAATTGATGTGATTGGAAAGATCGAGCCTACGGCATCAAACGAACACCGGTTCATTTTGGTGGCAATTGATTACTTCACTAAATGGGTGGAAGCAGCGTCATATGCCAATGTCACCAAACAGGTGGTAGCCAGGTTTATCAAACGAGATATTATTTGCAGATATGGAATCCCTGAGCGGATCATCACCGACAACGGTTCGAATTTAAACAACAAGATGATGAAGGAGCTGTGTCAGAATTTCAAGATCGAACATCACAACTCTTCTCCTTACCGACCCAAGATGAGTGGCGCTGTTGAAGCGGCCAATAAGAACATAAAGAAGATTGTTCAGAAGATGGTTGTGACGTATAAGGACTGGCATGAGATGCTACCTTTCGCTTTGCACAGTTATCGTACGACGGTACGCACATCAACCGGGGCAACCCCTTTCTCGTTGGTATATGGAATGGAAGCAGTGTTACCGTTGGAAGTTGAGATTCCTTCCATGAGGGTATTACGAGATGTCCAACTTGATGAGGCAGAATGGGTAAAAGACAGGTTGAATCAGCTGAGCTTAATGGATGAGAAGAGGCTAGCTTCTCTCGCATACGGTCGGTTATATCAAAGCCGGATGAAGAAAGCATAGGATAAGAAGATATGTCCGCGAAGCTTTCAGACAGGCGACCTTGTGCTGAAGAGGATTCTCCCGCCACAAACAGATCACAGGGGCAAGTGGATCCCTAATTACGAAGGGCCATACGTTGTCAGAAAAGTCTACTCAGGAGGAGCCTTGCTACTATCTACCATGGATGGTGAAGACTTTACGTCTCCTGTGAATTTGGACGCAGTTAAAAAATACTTTGCTTGAAAGTGACCCGTTGGACAGTAAAAAGAGAGTCCAGGCAAAAATGGGGGATCCCGGCCAACCAAAAACAGAATAAAAGGTTCGGGCAAAAGTTAGGGATAAAATTGAAAAGATGTACACCCGCGAAGTCGAAAACCTACATTGGGCGACTTCGGCAAAAAAGGGTATCCCGGTGAATTGAAAACCCGCAAAGGGCGATTCACGCAAAAGTTAGGGATTGAAAAAGCAAATGACTACGGTCCGGATCTGATACTGCATTGCTTAGTGGTTTGGGAATACCTGAGGGTTCGTTTATCCAACACAATCTCTTCCGAAAATTGAATACCGGGACAACCAGAGTCAGGCGAGTCATAGGAGGATCAGCTCACGATGTTTGTCTGCCCCACGTTACCGACATGTGTACAAATTTGAGTTGTATTTGTATTTTTTATGCTTCCTGTGCATATATGTGTGTGTGTGTGTACGTAACTTCCTCTTTTCAGAAGTTGCATCCGATGTACAAAACTTTGCCTATTCAGAGGCCCAATTAATAAAACATGTTATTCAGCATTTGATGTTTATGCTTTACTGTTTTGTATGTGGAAAACACTGATGTTTTGATAAACTTGCACTTGCATAACTTTGCTGGCCCTTGCCAATAATTGCTAAAACTTCGAATTGACTGGAGTAATGTGACGGACACTAACCCGAATAGATTTGGTTGTATAGATTTGTCTTGTCTCGTTTGTGTTTTGCAGAGTTCGCGCATTTAAGGCGGACGATCAAAAAAAAATTTTTTTTTTTGTGGCCCCTAGCCGGAGGTTCGTGGTGAAAGACTTGACTTGGTGCGACGCCAATCCCCGTGCAGGTCGCACCTCATCTTCAGAAGTTGAGATGATTTTTGTCCCTTGCCGAAGAGATCAATTTCCCCAGCTAGTCGCAACTTATCCCCAGAGGATATCCCCAGCCAGTCAAAATCAGTATCCCCTGTGGAGGTTGCACTCCCCAGAAAGTCGAGTATGTGAACGATCAATCCCCAGCTTGGAGGATTCCCGCAGAGTTTAGCCAAGTCATAATTGGTTCAGAAGGATTATTCCTATAGAAGATGGTTTTCTTCCCGCAGGTTGTCATGCCTTCGTCAGGATGATTATCCCAAGCGGAGCGGTAGCCCCGAGTTTGTAAAGCTGTGCCCAGACAGCATCGTTCCCTCCAGAAGGATTTCCTTGTTCCCCAGCTGAGTCGTTTCTTGCTCAGTCAGTTTACTTTCCCCAAGAGAGTCGATTCTTCCCCAGCGGAGTTACTCTCCCCAGCAGGTGTTGTCCTTTCCTTCCAGTGGAAATCAGAGTTTAATCTCCTCGGCAGAGTTGGTTGTATGTCCGACATTTATTTTGCTGGACGACTTTATGATACTCGTTCATCCCCGACATGGCGGTATTTGCTCTCAACAGCCGTGCTGAAGCGAGCTTATCAAAGTTTCCCCAGCAGCTTGAGCCCGCATTCGCATTTGCATATAGTGTCATATTTGCATCTACCCAAAAATGCGTAGCATATCCGTGCTGTACGGAGCATTACGCCATTGTCAAACATGTGCATTGTGAAACATAAGCCAGGTTGGTTAACCTTTGGTTTTCAGGTGCTGTTTCCCTTGCAGGTGGAGAGAGCTCTTGCTCAGATCAATTACCAAATATTAAAAATCTCAGCATGTGATGATAATGCTCGTCTTGTCATTATTCCCCACAGAGTTGCTCGTTTAAGTTTCTCTTACCCCTCCAGCGGAGTATTTCTTCAAGATTGTTGTTATGTCGTTACCAAAAGGTCTCGTGAATCAGTTTTTGGAAAAGGCCGCCTATGTCGAAGTAGGTGTCTGGCAGTTTGGGTTCAGAAAATTCCCAGTAGAGTCCTTCTCAGATTTATTACCGTGTCAGCATTAAAGATTGAAAGATTGGACCATTATGTGTTACCTATTTGATTGATGGAGTTAGCTACTGCAAAGATAGGAAGAGGAGCTGTATTCGAGAGTCATTACCCGTAGCGATGGCGGTGTTATTTCCCTGTAGTGATGGCAGAGTATTACCCGTAGCGATGGCGGTGTTATTTCCCTGTAGTGATGGCAGAGTATTACCCGTAGCGATGGCGGTGTTATTTTCCTGTAGTGGTGACAGAGAGTTATTACCCGTAGCGATGGCGGTGTTACTTCCCTATAGTGATGGCAGAGTATTACCCGTAGCGATGGCGGTGTTATTTTCCTGTAGTGGTGACAGAGAGTTATTACTCGTAGCGATGACGGTGTTATTTCCCTGTAGTGATGGCAGAGTAGTACCCATAGTGATGGCGGTGTTGTTTACCCGTAGCGATGGCGGTGTTATTTTCCCAGAGTCATTACCCGTAGCGATGGCGGTGTTATTTTCCCAGAGTTATTTTCCCGTAGTGGTGTCGGAGTCATTTCCCGTAGTGATGGCGGAGTTATTTCCCTGTATCGTTGGCAGAGTCATGTTTTGTTGACAGAAGTACTTCCCGAACAAAGTCGTCCAGGTTATTCCTATATTGATAAGTTTGGTACTGCACAGGCAGTTAATCAGATCTGTATCAGGTGGTTGAACAGTTGTTACCGTAACAATCAGGTTTAATTGATGAATGGTGTTCCCCCGAGCAGTGGCACAGTTTATCTCCGCGGTTAGCAAATTTTTGGGTTCTTGGTATTCAACCGTCTCGTACCTCGAATGTTTGAAGGCCGTTCGCTCTTCACCCAGTCGGGTCCAAGCCGTTTGAATAGGGGCAGCTGTTGCACCCTAAAATTTGCTCAACCTATTTCACCTGGTTTATGTTTCAATTTCATTTTCATTTGCATAATAAGTCATGTACATAGTCTAATCATTTGCATAGCATAGCATAACAAGTCATCTAACAAGGGATCAAGTGCCATTCTTATCAGAATGAGGCCCATCAAGGGGTTTTATTCAAGTTCAAGATCATCCAAGTAATCAAGAAATGAGTTGAAGCTTTGAGACGTTTGAAGGTCAACTAGTGGATTTGTCTCCTAACTTAAGGGGTTGAAGATCATCAATGAGTGTCTGAGCCATGACTGAGGGTATGTAAGATCATGGAATACCTAGAGGGTCATTTTGAAGATGATACAAATCATTGATACAAGTACAAGAGCTACAGTTGAATGCAGTCAACTAGGGTTTCATCTGGGTCAACCCTAGTTCAAATGATTGATTGGAGGGCATCAAAGGCTACTTGGAGGATGTGGAATTCATTATTTGATATGTGGATACATGTGTGGTGTTGTGCCAAGGAGAAATCAAAAGGAATCAAGAAGAAGAGGAGTTACTAAATTAGGGTTTCAGTGTAAAAAAAACCCTAATTTAGGCCTAGCTTTCAAGCCAGATAAGTCAAAATGCAAGTTTCAAATGAATTCTTGGTCAACATGAAACTTGTATAGCTTTTCAATAGCTTTAATTTTAGTACTAGAAGTCTTCAAGAAGGTTTGTAGAAATCAAGTTATGGTTCTTGCAAGTTATGGGTCATCAGAGGACACTGAAATTTATCTGTGAAAGTCACTTGACTTCCAAGCAACTTTTTCCCATCAAGGAGTTTTTAAATGGATTCTTGGACAACATAAGAGTTTTAGATATTGATCTTAACTTTAATTTTAGTACTAGAAGTCCTCAAGAGGATTTGTAGAACTCATGTTATGGTCTTGGCAACCCAGGGGTATTTTGGGAAAGTTGAATTACAGGTCATTTTTCAACATAAGTCCAAATCTCCATCTTCCACTCTTCAAATGAAAAAATGTTCAGCATGAGATGTGTTCAAAATGATGTTTTTAGGCTAGATAAGAGGTCATGAGAGCTTGGAATGGCTTGCTTCACAAAATCATAAAAATAGCCTAAAATGAAGGTATATTTTAAATGAACCAAAGTTGGAAATTGGGGTTTTTGATCTACACAACCAAATCAAGGCATATGACATACCAATTTGATTGTAAAAAGAATTTTGAGAACATTAACATTGCCACAATTTTGAATTGAGGGTTATTTCAAGGACTTGCTTTGTAAATTGGTTACTTGAACCATAAGGCACAATTGCAAAACCTCATTTCCAAGCAAATGCAAGGCTCCTTTCCATCCATACACCTCCAATATCTCATTTGGAGAGAATTCAAACTCAGAACAAGTGCATTTCAAGCTAAGAGCATGAGATGATAGGTGCATATCATAAGAAGAGAATTTCATGACATGAGATGGTGAGTTTCTCATTGGATCAACCTAGAACTTTCTAGAGTCTTCCTTCACACTCTATATATGCATATGAAGTGATCCCAAGCAAGAGTTGGTGAGAATTGAAGGAGAGAAGAGAGATTGAGATTGAAATTTTTCTGTTGCAACTCAGATTCGGTTACAAGCATTTCATCCCTTTCCATCCAATTTCTTGATCCCATTTGCTTCCATTGATGCTGGTGAGTGTTTACAGATCAAGATCATAGCAAATTAGCGGCTGAATCGTGTTCTTGCTCTTGGATTTTCTCACATGAAACTCAGAATCGGTTTCCACAATCCAAGCCTCCTCAACCAATTCTTTTGCATACAGAAGCAAGATTGTGATTCATTGAAGGTGTATTGAAGTTCTCAAAGCTTGATTTGAAAATTTCATACCTTTGTTCATCTCAAATTTGCAGGTAGGTAAACTTCACTCCATGGCATGATTTAGGTAGTTTCAATTGGTTTTGATTAGTTAGATTCATTGTAGATGATCATGTGGAGCTTTTTGGTAGCTTTAGGTTTGATTTAGATACAATTGGTTGAATGATGCAATTTCTGTTCATGATCGTATCTTGGCATTCTTGGTGTTATAATCATGGTTTGATGGATAGAAATGTTCAGTGAAGCGTGGTAAAGAGTTTGAGCTACTTAATTTGGAGTTTAGTGAGTTTTGATCATGGACCAAATTCTGAGGTCTGATTCGTGTTTTGAGTTAGGTTGTGTTTCAATATGTTTAATTGCCATGGTTAGATTCCTTGTGAAAAATGGAGTGAGTTAGGGTTTTGAATTTTTGCATTTGATGAGAATTTGAGGGAGTACGAATTGGGGAAGATGAAGTTGCAAGCTCAGACATCCATGGCTGCTCTCCCTCCACAATTCAAAATGAAGAAGATGATCTGACCACCCTTAGATTAGACAAAGACTTTTGACCAAAACGAAATCCAACGGCCGTGAGTTGCTCTCAGTTTGTGAAGAAGAAGGCTGAAGATCAATACGCATCGTTTCATTTAAAACGTGGCATTGGGATTAAGTGATAACTGTTATCCACACCCCCTCTAGAGGCCCATCCATGAAATATACTGAATTTCATTACTTCCTGCACCGTGGTTTTTTTCATTTTCCTTTATATTTTCAAGTTAATTTTCTGACTGATATTGGGCTTATTAGCGCTTGCTATCCCCACCCCCTTCTGGGCCCAGTTAGTTAAATACATTGCTTTTTATTGCTATTTGACACGCTTGTTTTCTATTTTTCATCATATTTCTTTTATTTTACACATTATTTTTAGGATCTTTGAAAATTCATAATAAATTCAAAAATAGGTCTTTTTATATGGGAGTTTTTTCTCCATTCTCATAATTGTCTTAAGAAAATTATAGAAAAATAAAATTAGCATTTCATGCATTTTTCTATTTTTGGTTTATTTTTTACATTTAGTTGCTTTTATTACATTTTATTTTGTATATCCATTTTGCTGAATTTTGTTTAGCCATTTTATTTTACATTTTGATGTGATTCTTTTTGCCATGATTAGTATATAGTATTAGGTTCCCCTTGGAATTTTATCACATTTTTGTGATTTAATTTTGGTTAGTTTTGAATAAGGAACTTTAGTGTGCTAGAATTAGGGTTTCAACTTGACATAGGTGCATTTCAACACATAGTTCTTGGGTTTTTAGTTTGATCTAGGCCTTGGGGTCCATGTGGGGTATAGGGTACATAGCTAGGGTCCCTTAGAAATTAATCTAGGATTTTATGATGAATATTTCCACTTTATTTGATTTTTGCAAGTTGATTGATATTGGGGTGTTTCCCTCTTGGGATATTGGATTGTTTGCTGAGTTTTGGGCCTTTTCTTTGGGTGTTGGGGTTTGTGCTTGGCTTATGGAGCTAGTAAAGACTTTGAAGATGATTGAAGACAAATAATGATGATTGGATCTTAAGTTGCTTGTGCTTGAAGATTGCTGGATGAAGGCTTAGGAGATAGGAGATATAGGGAGAGCTCTAGAGTAGACTGATTTCTTCTGTCAAACATAGAGAGCTTCTTGTGACTCTATTCCATCCTATGACACAAGGTCCCCTCAAAGAGTTCCATCTCTCCTTAGGAGAGATGTAGAGCATGCTTTGATTGGGTGGAACCTTGAGGATATCTTTCCCTTGCTGTGTTAAGATCTTAGTGATTTCCCTGGGTTATCATTAAGCATCTTAACATCCCAACTTCATCTATCAGTTGATTCTCTCCTGTGAGTGTTGGCCTTGAAGATGGAAGCTTATTGAAAGTAAGAAGTGTAATGATGACTGGATAAGATGAAGCTTGTACTTGTCAAAGCTGGATATCTGTTGAGGACTAATGTTTTGCTGTTGATTGAAGCTGTCTGCTTATTGGATTCAGTGCTTGCTAAAGCTGAAGATCATTGGAGATAAGAGCTTATCTGAAGCTTGAATATCATTGGAAAGTGAGGATGGGATCTTGATTGAAGTTTTTACTGTCAACCTTTTGCTGTTAATCATCTGTAGCTGCAAGAGCTAGTGCTGTCTGAGATGCTTGCTGCAAGAGCTGTTCTTTGCTGTCTGAGCTGGTTTTGGGTGTGGTTTTATTTTCTATATTGTTTGTTGATTTGCCCTTAGGTTTGAGTTGGAGCTTGTCTCCTCTTGCCTATTGCTTTCTCCCTTGCCTCGCTTGTTTTGCTGCATCTCATGCATTTTACTGTTTACTGTATATTCTGTTTCTTTTCCGTTTATCCCCTAGGATCTCTGATTTCCTCTGTGCAGGAAAGAATTATGACAGACATTAGGTTGTAATCCATGCATGATAACATTAGGGTAGTTTTGATTCCCATTTCTAACCCTAGGGTTTTTAGATTTCTCTTCTATCTCAGAACAATTCAAAACACAGTAATAAGGATAATCAATGTCGTACGCTACGAGCCTTAAGCTATTTGAGAAAGGTTGCTGGAGGGTCACTCTTCAGTAACCTGATTGCTTAGTGTGTTACCCTTAGGGTGACATACGACGTAGTCACCCTCAAATCATAGTCTCTAGTGCGTCAGAGATTGCAAACATCATAAAAAACAGTTCTTGCGTAAAAGACTGAAAACAAACATCAAAGTGTCATTTTTGTCCGCTCGGACTCTTAATCAGGAAAAACCCTTTCATAAGGAGATAAAAATCAGTCAGACAAGCTTGTGTCTTCCGTAGCCCGAACTACGTTTGCTCTGATCTTTCATGCTGTATGAAAGTACGTAGGCATAGGATGCGATATCCTAGCGAGCAACCTTCCCCTCCTTTCCCGTAGGTAGGCGAACTACGTTGACTCTGATTTCTCGTTCCAGACGGGAATACGTAGGCATAAAGTGCGATACTTTGCCAAGTCATTTTCTCTTCTTTTAACCCTAGACCTTTAGCGTAGATAGAATAACAATCCGTACTAGAAAACAAGCGTGGATCCCGTCGAGTACGACGGACGTGAGGGGTGCTAATACCTTCCCCTTGCGTAATCGACTTCCGAATCCAGGATTTGGTTGCGATGACCATTCCTTTCCCGTCTTTGCGTGAGGTTTACTCTGAGCGTTTCCTTTCCCTCCTTTGGGATAAATAACGCACGGTGGCGACTCTCCTGTCATAGCCGGTGCCGATTTTCGCAGTAGCGACAGCTGGCGACTCTGCTGGGGACAGGAATATCCCCTATGCGAGTCAATCCTAGCGCTTGTTTTCCCGTCATGGGTGTTGTATAGATTTACCTTTTCTGTCTTTACTTTCCGTCTTTTATTATCAGCCTTATACTCTTATTGCTGCTTTGGGAAGGGGATAATCTGTTGAGAGATAAGCCGGACCTGGGCTTGAGGTTACACATAGACTTAGAAGTAGAGAGTAGTGGTTAGCCATCTTGCTTAGCTCGCACCAGCTAGCCACGAAATTTACGCTCGAACGAGATTCTCTTTGATGCTTCTTGCCTGGCCCTTAGGGCTCGACAAGTTGTCTGACCCGAGGATTGTCGACTCTAGGAACCTATCAATTGGGATTCAACTAAGTGAGGCCGCTTCAAGGGATAATGATGCCACACCTTCTGGGTATCGTATCATCGCTCTTGAAAGTCTGTGACGTTGAACCTGCATAGGATGCCGTACCTCGTCTGCGAGTTAAGTACATACCTGTGAGGGGTAGGTGGGTCTGTTTGTAGGAAACCTTTGACCTCAGAACACCCGGTTTATCTCTGTCAGTGAGATGTGGTTACAAGGTTCATTTGAGTAGTTTGGTTTGAGATAAAGATTGGATGGTTCTCAGGCTTCGGTACAGAGCAGCCCAGTCTATCAGCATTGCACTTGGTCCCTTGTTTGCATATGCATGTGCATTTTCATGATTGCATTTCATTAACATGTATTTATGTTGCAGGTGATCATTCCCCTCCGATTCTAGTGTATCTTCTAGCCAGACATGGAGTCCCTGAAGAAGACAGTTGCTTACCGGTTGCATTCACCAGATATCAGTTCATTGCTGGGTTTAGTTGCTCTGGCAGATGAGAGTGTGAGGGCTGAGTTCAAAGTATCTTATGGGAGATTGCTTAGCTTGTTGTAAAGACCTTCGGCATTTGAGACGACTGGGGTGTATACTTTGTTGCAGTTTATGAGCCGCAGCTGAGATGTTTCTTATTTCCTGATTATATTCTAGCACCCACTTTGGAGGAGTATTCTGCGATGTTGGGAGTTCTTGTGCTAGACCAGATGCCCTTTGTTCATGTTGATACCGAGCCTGAGTTGGCTACACTCACTGAGATTGTCAGTTTGGACGCTTCTGAGTTTCCGGGAGGCTTGGTTAAGCTGAATGGAGCCTATGGCTTTCACTTGTCTGTCCTGGTTGAGAAGGCTACACAGTGCGCAAAGAGTGGATGTTGGGTTGCCTTCAGTGCTATTCTAGCTGTTTGCATCTATGGGATTTTCCTGTTTCCTAATGTACCAGATTTTGTAGACTCAGACGCCTTCCTGATTCTTGCCTCGAAGAATCCAGTTCCTACTCTCTTGGGCGATGTTTATCATTCCATTCATTACAAGAATGAGAAACGGCGTGGCAAGAATGTTTCCTGCTGTCTTCCTCTCCTGTACAGGTGGTTCCAGGGGCACCTTCCGAAGAAAGGACCTTTTGTGGATGTTGTTGATACTTTGGATTGGTCTTCCCGGTTGATGGGGCTGTCTGCTGAGAGTATCATTTGGTTTGATCGGGGTATGCTTGGTACTGATATTATATATAGTTGCAACGGCTTTCCAAATGTCCCCCTGATTGGACGGAAAGGCTGTATTAACTATAATCCTTCATTGCTGGTACGACAGTTCGGTTACGCTTTGAGGGAGGCTCCCATTGAGAAGGAGATACAGGAATCTCTGTATCTCACAGGCTTATTGGACGCAGCTGTTTTGATCAGATTGAGACATGCATGGGCTAACATCCATAGGAGAGGGAAAGCTTTGCTCGGTAAGAGCAATAGCAGAACTTATGATCCTTATTTGGCGTGGGTCCGCGAGAGAGCCAGTACTTCTTTGATGCCTTATCCTGCTGTGGAACCCCTGTATCTCCCTTTGATTGAGGTACCTCCTTCGGAAGAGAGTGAGAAGTATAACAAATTGTTGGCTGAAAATGAAGAACTGAAGAAAGCCAATGAGGAGTTAGAGAAGGAAATCTTCCAGTTACGTCGTGAGAAGAATGAAGCCACCTTCATTGTGAAGGAACAGACTGAGTTGATTAACAGGTTGGGATCGGAGCTGACAGAAGCAACCAACAAGAAAGAAAAGGTGGGAATAGCCTTGAACGGTGTTAGCAAGGTGCTTACTTCCAAGAAGGAACTTCTAAGCAAAGCTTATGCCCGTCTCAGCAAGTGGGAAACTTTGTGGAATGCCACGCTTACCAAGCGGAAGGAGCGGGAAGACGAACTGAAGCTGCAGATTGCCATGCTAGAGGCACAGGTTAGAGACCAAGACGCGAAGATTGCTGAAGCGACATCACTTAGGAGCGCTGCTGAGCTCAAGGTAAGTGACATTGACGAAAATCTGAGAGGTTATGAAGAGAAGGCCGGTTCCAAGAGGTACAGATTTGACGAGAGTTCTGGCAAAGGAACCTACCAGGACGATGCCAAAAAGCTGAGATCCACTACCGAGCGGCATGCTTTACTGATTCAGGACCTGATTTCCCGGCTAGGGCACTCGGAGACGATGAGGATATTGGAAGACGTCAGAGCACGCCAGTTGGCCTGATTTACCTTTGCCTTGCCTTTGTTATTTGTACTTGTATTTGGACCATCGCCAGGCTTGTTGGCCGAGGTCTCTTCAGTTGTATTCAGTTGTACTCTTGTACTCCGCCTCTTGGCATTGTTATATATGAGGGTTTTCTGATTCCTTGCTTGCTGGATAGGGACTCCATTGTCGTAATGGCTTTCTCTCCAAAACTAGAATCGGGGGGAATATAACCTGTAGCATATTTACATATTTGCATCCGCATTCGTATTGCATAACCGGTATTCGCGAATCTGTATCTTATTTCCCGCATTTGCAGGTTTCCAGGATTGACGAACAAAGAGTTCACCGCTACTCAACCCGAAACAACTGCAAGAGAATCATGGATCAAGTCCAGGTGGAGATGCAGGAAATTCGCGAGAAGTTGAACCTGTTCATGCAGGCCATGGAAAGTATTGCTAAAGGCCAGGAGAATCTCCAGACTTTGGTACAGCCGCTGCTGACGCGGGCTAATGGTAACGGCAACAATGACCACAACTCTGTGCATGTCGAAACTCTTCATGAGGATGGTCCCCCTACGCCTGTGGTTCCTCCTGTGGTGACCCCACCTGTTGTGGTTGTGAACAATGACGCTGGCGCTGGCAATGGTAATACAGGGAATGGAAATGAGACTGTTGTTAACAATGTTGGATTCGGAGACGCCAATCTGGGCGGCGGTAACTACAATGGCGGCAATGGTTTTGGTAACAATGGATTTGGCTATAACGACCAGGGGTTTGAGTACGGCAATCAGGGCGGAAATTTCGGCTTCAACACTCAGAGCTTCGGCTATGAAGGTTTCGGTAACGCTAACCAGGGTTATGGTGGAAATGGTGCTGGATTGATTCTTGTTAACACTGGTTTCGGGCAGGGTTATGGTAATGGGGGACGAGGTCCCATGACTAATCAGCAAGGGTTTGGTCGCAACACTGGTTATAACGGGTACGGAAATGAAAATGTGAACTAGGGCGAAGACTGTCAAGAGGACGCCTTTTCTGGGAGAGGCATGGGATTTGAGGGACCCGTTGACAATACTCAGAGGATTAAAATGCTCGAAGAACAGGTGAAGGGTATGGCTAATCAGAATTCTACCGGACTAGACATGACTACTATAGGCTTGGTGCCTGGGCTGAGGGTACCGCTGAAATTCAAAGCTCCCACGTTCGACAAATATAAGGGGAACACTTGCCCTAAGGTGCATGTCCGTGCTTATTACAGAAGGATGTCCGCGTATTCAGACGATGAGAGGATGCTTATGCACTTCTTTCAAGACAACCTATCAGGACCGTCACTCGAGTGGTACATGGGGTTGGAGCCCGCTCAAATCAAAACCTGGAAGCAATTGGCGGATGCTTTCGTCCTGCATTATAAATATAATAGTGATCTGGCACCGAACCGAGTTCAATTGTAAGGTTTGTCGCAGAAGAAAGAGGAAAGCTTTAAAGAGTATGCACAGAGATGGCGCGATATGGCAGCAAGAGTACATCCTCCGTTGGCGGAAAGAGAAATGAATAGCATGTTCATTGGGACGTTCACGGGGATATATTACGAAAAATTGTTTAATGTTTCGTTGAGTAGTTTTTCAGATTTGATTCTCATGGGTGAGATGGTCGAAGACAGTATCAAGGTTGGAAGATTCCACAGAGGTGAGTCTGCCCCCGCAGGAGGTACAAGAAAAGCATTTGGTGGTAGACGTCAAGGGGATTCTAGTGTTGTGTTTGGCGGCAGAGGCCGGGGCAGAGGACGAAGCCAGTATACTCAGCATCAACAGGTCGCTAGTGTTACCATCCCTTTTCCACAACAGCAACAGCAGCCGCAGCAGCAGCAACAACAAAGGCAACACCCCGCCCAACGCAGAATCTTAGAGGGCAAGCCAATGAGAGTATTTGAAACGCCTCCTTCAACATATGTCGAACTACTTCAAACATTGTTAGGGTTAAAGTTGGTTGAGAAAAGGACCATGGCACCGTTAACGGGCAATCCTCCGTTTGGCTATGATGCTGGTAAACACTGTGAGTTTCACTCCGGGGCGCCCGGACACAATATTGAAGGTTGTCATGCGTTTAAACATAAAGTCCAAGACTTGTTGGACAGCAAAGCTATTAACTTTGGACAGGCAGGTCCAAATATAGTACATCAGCCTATGCCCAATCATGGGGCAAACGCCATCCTGACGGAGGAGAGGTGGAATCTAGTGACGAATGTCAATGAGCTGAAGACACCGTTGGGTGAGATCAAAAGCAGGTTGTTAAAAGGGGGTGTATTCCCGGGGTGTGACGAATTTTGCTTGGATTGTTGGATGCAGCCAGAGGGTTGTAATGAGTTGAAACAGGGTATCCAGGCTCTGATGAATGAAGGAACATTGTAGTTTGATAGAACAGCAATTGAAGAGTCTGTAAAGGTGTTGTGTGATAAGCCAAACGATGTTGCTACGATAACGATTCCAAGAAAAACAATAACAATAACGACGCCTGCCAGGCGGCCGACAATCACTATTACTAAAGCAGGACCGATTCCTTTCGAGAATACCAAAGCAATGTCGTGGACTTATGGGTTGGAGGTTTATTGCGACGGTGAGAAAATTAAAGTAAATAAACAACCAGCTGAGGTCGTAGACAATGTTGTCGGAACAGGAAGTATGACCAGAAGTGGGAGAATCTTCACATCGCCTGAGGTAGAGGCAGAAAGATTGGCAAAGGGGAAAGCCAAGGTAGACGAGAGTGCCCCTCGCAGATAAAGGAAAAGGAAACATCGCTTAAGGATGTGGAAGAGTTTATGAGGCTCATCCGTAAAAGTGATTACAAAATTGTGGAGCACCTCCAGCAAACGCCATCAAAGATCTTGATCTTGTCACTGTTGTTATGTTCCGAGGCCCATCGGAACACTTTGCTGAAGATCCTAGACACGTCATTCGTTCCTCAAGACGTTTCAGTTAACCAATTAGAAGGGGTGATGACGCATGTTAATGCAGGGCACAGTTTGGGATTTACGGATTTTGATTTGACCCCGAGAGGGAGAGAGCATAATATGGCGCTGCACGTCTCAGTTGAATGCAGAGGCACGGTCATGTCCCGTGTTTTAGTGGATACATGATCTTCCTTGAATGTGCTTCCGAAGAAAGCCATGATGAAGTAGGATATCAGGGGGATTCTCTGCACGCCCAATGACTTAGTGGTGAGGGCGTTCGATGGTACGCGGAGGTCAGTTTTCGGATTGATAACACTACCATTGCAGGTGGGGCCTAAAATATTTGAAACTGAATTCTATATAATGGACATCCAGCCAGCGTATAGTTTCCTTCTTGGACGACCATAGATTCACACTGCTGGGGCAATCACATCCATGTTGCACCAAAAGTTGAAATATATGGTGGGGGATAGTGTCGTCACTGTTTGTGGAGAAGAAGATATTCTGGTTAGCCATCTGTCTTCATTCAGATACGTGGAAGTCGACGGAGAAATTCATGAAACGCCCTGTCAGGCATTTGAAGGGCTAAAGATTAAAGACAAAGCTCCAGTACCCAAGATATCAGATGTGGCAGTGTCATCGTATAAAGAGGCTCAAGCTCTAGTACGGGCAGGCGAAATAAAGGGCTGGGGTCAGGTGTTGGAGATTCCCGTGAAGAACGACAGGTTCGGGCTTGGATATCATCCTTCATCATCAGCATCCTCTTTCGGAGCGCCCAAGTTCAGAGGGCCAGTAACCATTACGCCAAGTGGAGTGAGCTTCGAGATCATCGATGCTGTTTCCGATTCTGAGGAAGGAGATAGCGACTGTGATATGGACGCGTGGATCAAGCCAGGCGTGCCAGGACAAGGGCTTTGCAATTGGTCTATTCAGGAGACTGTTCCTGTGACAACTAAACAGTAATGATTTGTTTTTTAATTGTTGAATAATCCTGTGCCCTACTTGGGGCACAATGATTTTGCTTAAGGCCATTTTGGTTATATACAGTACATTGTTTAATCATGAATAAAAGCGTTTTTTCATATACAAATATTGTGATCCCTGTTTTTCCTGTTTTTACTTTTACAATAAAATGGCAACGTGGTTATTTGCTTTGTCTGCGTTTTGAAGCATTTAACCATTTGCTTTGCAGGATTACTATTTCAGATGACATCTATGAACCGCTTATGACTCATTTCAACTTCGAGCACCCGGTATTTCAGGCTGAGGAAGAGATTATGGAAGATGGCGACGTACCAGAAGAGCTGACCTGGTTATTGAAACAAGAAGAAAGAATCATTCTGCCTCATGAGGAAGTCATTGAGATTATCAATTTGGGGTCGGAAGGGGTTGAAAGGAACATCCGTATAGGGGCCACACTGCAAAGCGACGTTAAGCAGAGGTTGGTTGAGATGCTCAAAGAGTACAGTGATATTTTTGCCTGGTCGTACGAGGACATGCCGGGGTTGGATACGGATATGGTTGTGCACCGTCTGCCATTAAAAGAAGAATGCCCGCCGATTAAGCAGAAGCTCCGAAGAACTAGACCGGACATGGATGTGAAGATTAAGGAGGAAGTTCAAAAACAGTGGGATGCTGGTTTCCTAGCTGTTACAAAATATCCCTCATGGGTCGCTAATATTGTGCCAGTGCCAAAGAAAGACAGTAAAGTGCGAATGTGTGTAGACTACCGTGACTTGAACAAAGCGAGCCCGAAAGATGATTTTCCACTTCCTCACATCGATGTGCTGGTTGATAACACTGCTCAATTCTCCGTGTTCTCCTTCATGGATGGCTTCTCGGGCTATAATCAGATCAAAATGGCGCCAGAAGACATGGAGAAAACTACTTTCATTACTCCCTGGGGAACATTTTATTACAAAGTGATGCCCTTCGGATTGAAGAACGCTGGGGCAACATATCAACGTGCTATGACGACTCTCTTTCATGACATGATGCATAAAGAGATCGAGGTTTATGTTGATGATATGATTGCCAAATCCCAGACGGAGGAGGAGCATTTGGTTAATCTGCTGAAATTATTCAAGAGGCTTAGGAAGTTCAGGCTGAGACTGAACCCTAACAAGTGCACCTTCGGGGTGAGATCAGGTAAACTGCTGGGGTTTATCGTGAGCGAAAAAGGAATAGAGGTTGATCCTGTGAAAATAAAAGCAATACAAGAAATGCCGACGCCTAAAACAGAAAAAGAAGTACGCGGGTTTTTAGGGAGGTTGAACTATATCGCCCGATTCATATCTCACTTAACCGCAACATGCGAGCCATTATTCAAGCTGTTAAAGAAGGACTAGGTTGTGACCTGGAATGAAAATTGTCAAAAGGCGTTCGACAAGATAAAAGAATACTTGTAGGAACCTCCTGTTTTGATACCCCTAGTGGCCGGGAGACCATTGATTATGTATTTGACCGTTCTGGAGGAAAGTATGGGTTGTGTTCTCGGTCAACACGACGAGACATGACGTAAAGAGCATGCGATCTACTACTTCAGTAAAAGGTTCACTGACTGTGAGTCCAGATACTCAATGCTCGAGAAAACGTGTTGCGCGCTAGCCTGGGCCGCCAAACGTTTAAGGCAATACATGCTGAATCATACAACCCTGCTCATTTCAAAGATGGATCCAATCAAATACGTATTTGAAAAGCAAGCACTCTCCGGAAGAATCGCCTGATGGCAGATGGTGTTAACCGAATATGATATTCAACATGTCTCTCAAAAGGCTATCAAAGGTAGCATCTTGTCAGAGTACCTTGCGGAGCAGCCTATTGAGGACTACCAATCGATGAGGTTTGATTTTCCTGACGAGGATATCATGTACCTAAAGATGAAAGATTGTGAAGAACCGTTGTCAGACGAAGGACCAGAATTGGGTTCCAAATGGCAGTTAATATTTGATGAAGCTGTGAATTGCTATGGTAGCGGAATAAGGGCAATTATTACTACTCCTCAGGGGTCGCACATCCCATTTACTGCTCGATTGACCTTTCCGATTACCAATAACGAAGCTGAATATGAGGCTTGCATCATGGGTCTTAAAGAAGCTATTGATTTGCGAATCAAACATCTGGATGTATACGGAGACTCAGCTCTGGTAGTGAACCAGATTAAAGGAGAATGGGAGACACGTCAGCCCAATTTGATACCATATATGAATTATGCAAGGAGATTGTTGCCTTTCTTTGACAAGGTGGAATTGCATCATGTGCCGCGAGCAGAAAATCAAATGGGGGACGCCCTGGCGGCATTGTCTTCCATGTATAAAGTTAAATTCTGGAACGAGGCTCCCCGGATTGTTATCTCTCGGCTCGATAGGCCTGCCTTCATATTTGCCATTGACGAAGCATCTGATGATAAACCCTGGTACTTTGACATCCAGAATTTCCTGAAAAACAAGGAGTATCCGGCTGGGGCATCCAGTCGAGATCAGAAGACTCTCAGGAGATTGGCTGGCAATTTCTATTTGAATCCTGACGGTGTCCTATACAAAAGAAACCACGACTTGGTGTTGTTGCGCTGTGTAGACGAGAAGGAAGCAAAATTTCTCATGGAAGAGATACATGAGGGTACATTTGGTACACATGCTGGTGGACATGCTATGACGAGAAAACTGCTGCGGGCAGGTTATTACTGGATAACTATGGAAACAGACTGTTTCAAGTTTGCAAAGAGGTGTCATAAATGCCAGATTTATGCGAACAAGGTCCATGTACCCCCAAGTCCTCTGAATGTGATGTCCTCACCATGGCCATTCTCTATGTGGGGAATTGATGTGATTGGAAAGATCGAGCCTACGACATCAAACGGACACCGGTTCATTTTGGTGGCAATTGATTACTTCCCTAAATGGGTGGAAGCAGCGTCATATGCCAATGTCACCAAACAGGTGGTAGCCAGGTTTATCAAACGAGATATTATTTGCAGATATGGAATCCCTGAGCGGATCATCACCGACAACGGTTCGAATTTAAACAACAAGATGATGAAGGAGCTGTGTCAGAATTTCAAGATCGAACATCACAACTCTTCTCCTTACCGACCCAAGATGAATGGCGCTGTTGAAGCAGCCAATAAGAACATAAAGAAGATTGTTCAAAAGATGGTTGTGACGTATAAGGACTGGCATGAGATGCTACCTTTCACTTTGCACGGTTATCATACGACGGTACGCACATCAATCGGGGCAACCCCTTTCTCGTTGGTATATGGAATGGAAGCAGTGTTACCGTTGGAAGTTGAGATTCCTTCCCTGAGGGTATTACGAGATGTCCAACTTGATGAGGCAGAATGGGTAAAAGACAGGTTGAATCAACTGAGCTTAATGGATGAGAAGAGGCTAGCTTCTCTCGCATACAGTCGGTTATATCAAAGCCGGATGAAGAAAGCATACGATAAGAAGATATGTCCGCGAAGCTTTCAGACAGGTGACCTTGTGTTGAAGAGGATTCTCCCGCCACAAACAGATCACAGGGGCAAGTGGACCCCTAATTACGAAGGGCCATACGTTGTCAGAAAAGTCTTCTCAGGAGGAGCCTTGCTACTATCTACCGTGGATGGTGAAGACTTTACGTCTCCTGTGAATTCGGACGCAGTTAAAAAATACTTTGCTTGAAAGTGACCCGTTGGACAGTAAAAAGAGAGTCCGGGCAAAAATGGGGGATTCCGGCGAACCAAAAACAGAATAAAAGGTTCAGGCAAAAGTTAGGGATAAAATTGAAAAGATATACACCCGCGAAGTCGAAAACCTACATTGGGCGACTTCGGCAAAAAAGGGTATCCCGGTGAATTGAAAACCCGCAAAGGGCGATTCATGCAAAAGTTAGGGATTGAAAAAGCAAATGACTGCGGTCCGGATCTGATACTGTATTGCTTAGTGGTTTGGGAATACCTGAGGGTTCGTTTATCCAACACAATCTCTACCGAAAATTGAATACCGGGACAGCCAGAGTCAGGCGAGTCATAGGAGGATCAGCTCACGATGTTTGTCTGCCCCACGTTGCCGACATGTGTACAAATTTGAGTTGTATTTGTATTTTTTATGCTTCCTGTGCATATATGTGTTTTTGTGTACATAACTTCCTCTTTTCAGAAGTTGCATCCGATGTACAAAACTTTGCCTATTCAGAGGCCCAATTAATAAAACATGTTATTCAGCATTTGATGTTTATGCTTTACTGTTTTGTATGTGGAAAACGCTGATGTTTTGATAAACTTGCACTTGCATAACTTTGCTGGCCCTTGCCAATAATTGCTAAAACTTCGAATTGACTGGAGTAATGTCACGGACACTAACCCGAATAGATTTGGTTGTATAGATTTGTCTTGTCTCGTTTGTGTTTTGCAGGGTTCGCGCATTTAAGGCGGACGATCAAAAAAACAAAATTTTTTTTTGTGGCCCCTAGCCGGAGGTTTGTGGTGAAAGACTTGACTTGGTGCGACGCCAATCCCCGTGCAGGTCGCACCTCATCTTCAGAGGTTGAGATGATTTTTGTCCCTTGCCGAAGAGATCAATTTCCCCAGCTAGTCGCAGCTTATCCCCAGAGGATATCCCCAGCCAGTCAAAATCAGTATCCCCTGCGGAGGTTGCACTCCCCAGAAAGTCGAGTATGTGAACGATCAATCCCCAACTTGGAGGATTCCCGCAGAGTTTAGCCAAGTCATAATTGGTTCAGAAGGATTATTCCTATAGAAGATGGTTTTCTTCCCGCAGGTTTTCATGCCTTCGTCAGGATGATTATCCCCAGCAGAGCGGTAGCCCCGAGTTTGTAAAGTTGTGCCCAGACAGCATCGTTCCCTCCAGAAGGATTTCCTCGTTCCCCAGCTGAGTCGTTTCTTGCTCAGTCAGTTTACTTCCCCCAAGAGAGTCGATTCTTCCTCAGCGGAGTTACTCTCTCCAGCAGGTGTTGTCCTTTCCTTCTAGTGGAAATCAGAGTTTAATCTCCTCGGCAGAGTTGGTTGTATGTCCGGCATTTATTTTGCTGGAGGACTTTATGATACTCGTTCATCCCCGACATGGCGGTATTTGCTCTCAACAGCCGTGCTGAAGCGAGCTTATCAAAGTTTCCCCAGCAGCTTAAGCCCGCATTCGCATTTACATATAGTGTCATATTTGCATCTACCCAAAAACGCGTAGCATATTCGTGCTGTACGGAGCATTACGCCATTGTCAAACATGTGCATTGTGAAACATAAGCCAGGTTGGTTAACCTTTGGTTTTCAGGTGCTGTTTCCCTTGCAGGTGGAGAGAGCTCTTGCTCAGATCAATTACCAAATATTAAAAATCTCAGCATGTGATGATAATGCTCGTCTTGTCATTATTCCCCACAGAGTTGCTCGTTTAAGTTTCTCTTACCCCTCCAGCGGAGTATTTCTTCAAGATTGTTGTTATGTCGTTATCAAAAGATCTCGTGAATCAGTTTTTGGAAAAGGTCGCCTATGTCGAAGTAGGTGTCTGGCAGTTTGGGTTCAGAAAATTCCCAGTAGAGTCCTTCTCAGATTTATTACCGTGTCAGCATTAAAGATTGAAAGATTGGACCATTACGTGTTACCCATTTGATTGATGGAGTTAGCTACTGCAAAGATAGGAAGAGGAGCTGTATTCGAGAGTCATTACCCGTAGCGATGGCGGTGTTATTTCCCTGTAGTGATGGCAGAGTATTACCCGTAGCGATGGCGGTGTTATTTCCCTGTAGTGATGGAAGAGTATTACCCGTAGCGATGGCGGTGTTATTTTACTGTAGTGGTGACAGAGAGTTATTACCCGTAGCGATGACGGTGTTATTTCCCTATAGTGATGGCAGAGTATTACCCGTAGCGATGGCGGTGTTATTTTCCTGTAGTGGTGACAGAGAGTTATTACCCGTAGCGATGGCGGTGTTATTTCCCTGTAGTGATGGCAGAGTAGTACCCATAGTGATGGTGGTGTTGTTTACCCGTAGCGATGGTGGTGTTATTTTCCCAGAGTCATTACCCGTAGCGATGACGGTGTTATTTTCCCAGAGTTATTTTCCCGTAGTGGTGTCGGAGTCATTTCCCGTAGTGATGGCGTAGTTATTTCCCTGTATCGTTGGCAGAGTCATGTTTTGTTCACAGAAGTACTTCCCCAACGAAGTCGTCCAGGTTATTCCTATATTGACAAGTTTGGTACTGCACAGACAGTTAATCAGATCTGTATCAGGTGGTTGAACAATTGTTACCGTAACAATCGGGTTCAATTGATGAATGGTGTTCCCCCGAGCAGTGGCGCAGTTTATCTTCGCGGTTAGCAAATTTCTGGGTTCTTGGTATTCAACCGTCTCGTACCTCGAATGTTTGAAGGTCGTTCGCTCTTCACCCAGTCGGGTCCAAGCCGTTTGAATAGGGGCAGCTGTTGCACCCTAAAATTTGCTCAACCTATTTCACCTGGTTTATGTTTCAATTGCATTGTCATTTGCATAATAAGTCATGTACATAGTCTAATCATTTGCATAGCATAGCATAACAAGTCATCTAACAAGGGATCAAGTGCCATTCTTATCAGAATGAAGCCCATCAAGGGGTTTTATTCAAGTTGAAGATCATCCAAGTAATCAAGAAATGAGTTGAAGCTTTGAGAAGTTTGAAAGTCAACTAGTGGATTTCTCTCCTAACTTGAGGGGTTGAAGATCATCAATGAGTGTCTGAGCCATGACTGAGGGTATGGAAGATCATGGAATACCTAGAGGGTCATTTTGAAGATGAGACAAATCATTGATACAAGTACAAGAGCTACAGTTGAATGCAGTCAACTAGGGTTTCATCTGGGTCAACCCTAGGTCAACCCTAGGTCAAATGATTGATTGGAGGGCATCAAAGCCTACTTGGAGGATGTGGAATTCATTAGTTGATATGTGGATACATGTGTGGTGTTGTGCCAAGGAGAAATCAAAAGGAATCAAGAAGAAGAGGAGTTACTAAATTAGGGTTTCAGTGTAAAAAAACCCTAATTTAGGCCTAGCTTCCAAGCTAGATAAGTCAAAATGAAAGTTTCAAATGAATTCTTGGTCAACATGAAACTTGTATAGCTTTTCAATAGCTTTAATTTTAGTACTAGAAGTTTTCAAGAAGGTTTGTAGAACTCAAGTTATGGTTCTTGCAAGTTATGGGTCATCAGAGGACACTGAAATTTATCTGTGAAAGTCACTTGACTTCCAAGCAACTTTTTCCCATCAAGGAGTTTTTAAATGGATTCTTGGCCAACATAAGAGTTGTATATATTGATATTAGCTTTAATTTGAGTACTAGAAGTCCTCAAGAGTATTTGTAGAACTCAAGTTATGGTCTTGGCAACCCAGGGGTATTTTGGGAAAGTTGAATTACAGGTCATTTTTCAACATAAGTCCAAATCTCCATCTTCCACTCTTCAAATGAAAAATTTTCAACATGAGATGTGTTCAAAATGATGTTTTTAGGCTAGGTAAGAGGTCATGAGAGCTTGGAATGGCTTGCTTCACAAAATAATAAAAATAGCCTAAAATGAAGGTATATTTTAAATGAACCAAAGTTGGAAATTGGGGTTTTTGATCTACACAACCAAATCAAGGCATATGACATACCAATTTGATTGTAAAAAGCATTTTGATAACATTGACATTGCCACAATTTTGAATTGAGGGTTATTTCAAGGACTTGCTTTGTAAATTGGTTACTTGAACCATAAGGCACAATTGCAAAACCTCATTTCCAAGCAAATGCAAGGCTCCTTTCCATCCATACACCTCCAATATCTCATTTGGAGAGAATTCAAACTCAGAACAAGTGCATTGCAAGCTAAGAGCATGAGATGATAGGTGCATATCATAAGAAGAGAATTTCATGACATGAGATGGTGAGTTTCTCATTGGATCAACCTAGAACTTTCTAGAGTCTTCCTTCACACTTTATATATGCATATGAAGTGATCCCAAGCAAGAGTTGGTGAGAATTGAAGAAGAGAAGAGAGATTGAGATTGAAATTTTTTTGTTGCAACTCAGATTCGGTTACAAGCATTTCATCCCTTTCCATCCAATTTCTTGATCCCATTTGCTTCCATTGATGTTGGTGAGTGTTTACAGATCAAGATCATAGCAAATTGGTGGCTGAATCGTGTTCTTGCTCTTGGATTTTCTCACATGCAACTCAGAATCGGTTTCCACAATCCAAGCCTCCTCAACCAATTCTTTTGCATACAGAAGCAAGATTGTGATTCATTGAAGGTGTATTGAAGTTCTCAAAGCTTGATTTGAAGATTTCATACCTCTGTTCATCTCAAATTTGCAGGTAGGTAAACTTCACTCCATGGCATGATTTAGGTAGTTTCAATTGGTTTTGATTAGTTAGATTCATTGTAGATGATCATGTGGAGCTTTCTGGTAGCTTTAGGTTTGATTTAGATACAATTGGTTGAATGATGCAATTTCTGTTCATGACCGTATCTTGGCATTCTTGGTGTTATAATCATGGTTTGATGGATAGAAATGTTCAGTGAAGCATGGTAAAGAGTTTGAGCTACTTAATTTGGAGTTTGGTGAGTTTTGATCATGGACCAAATTCTGAGGTCTGATTTGTGTTTTGAGTTAGGTTGTGTTTCAATATGTTTAATTGCCATGGTTAGATTCCTTGTGAAAAATGGAGTGAGTTAGGGTTTTGAATTTTTGCATTTGATGAGGATTTGAGGGAGTGCGAATTGGGGAAGATGAAGTTGCAAGCTCAGACATCCATGGCTGCTCTCCCTCCACAATTCAAAATGAAGAAGATGATCTGACCACCCTTAGATTAGACAAAGAATTTTGACCAAAACAAAATCCAACGGCCGTGAGTTGCTCTCAGTTTGTGAAGGAGAAGGCTGAAGATCAATACACACCGTTTCATTTAAAACGTGGCATTGGGCTTAAGTGATAACTGTTATCCACACCCCCTCTAGAGGCCCATCCATGAAATATACTGAATTTCATTACTTCCTGCACCGTGGTTTTTTTTCATTTTCCTTTATATTTTCAAGTTAATTTTCTGACTGATATTGGGCTTAGTAGCGCTTGCTATCCCCACCCCCTTCTGGGCCCAGTTAGTTAAATACATTGCTTTTTATTTCTATTTGACACGCTTGTTTTCTATTTTTCATCATATTTCTTTTATTTTACACATTATTTTTTGGATCTTTGAAAATTCATAATAAATTCAAAAATAGGTCTTTTTATATGGGAGTTTTTTCTCCATTCTCATAATTGTCTCAAGAAAATTATAGAAAAATAAAATTAGAATTTCATGCATTTTTCTATTTTTGGTTTATTTTTTACATTTAGTTGCTTTTATTGCATTTTATTTTGTATATCCACTTTGCTGAATTTTGTTTAGCCATTTTATTTTACATTTTGATGTGATTCTTTTTGCCATGATTAGTATGTAGTATTAAGTTCCCCTTGGAATTTTATCACATTTTTGTGATTTAATTTTGGTTAGTTTTGAATAAGGAACTTTAGTGTGCTAGAATTAGGGTTTCAACTTGACATAGGTGCATTTCAACACATAGTTCTTGGGTTTTTAGTTTGATCTAGGCCTTGGGGTCCATGTGGGGTATAGAGTACATAGCTAGGGTCCCTTAGAAATTAATCTAGGATTTTATGATGAATATTTCCAATTTATTTGATTTTTGCAAGTTGATTGATATTGGGGTGTTTCCCTCTTTGGATATTGGATTGTTTGCTGAGTTTTGGGCCTTTTCTTTGGGTGTTGGGGTTTGTGCTTGGCTTATGGAGCTAGTAAAGACTTTTAAGATGATTGAAGACAAATAATGATGATTGGATCTTAAGTTGCTTGTGCTTGAAGATTGCTGGATGAAGGCTTAGGAGATAGGAGATATAGGGAGAGCTCTAGAGTAGACTGATTTCTTCTGTCAAACATAGAGAGCTTCTTGTGACTCTATTCCATCCTATGACACAAGGTCCCCTCAAAGAGTTCCATCTCTCCTTAGGAGAGATGTAGAGCATGCTTTGATTGGGTGGAACCTTGAGGATATCTTTCCCTTGCTGTGTTAAGATCTTAGTGATTTCCCTGGGTTATCATTAAGCATCTTAACATCCCAACTTCATCTATCAGTTGATTCTCTCCTGTGAGTGTTGGCCTTGAAGATGGAAGCTTATTGAAAGTAAGAAGTGTATTGATGACTGGATAAGATGAAGCTTGTACCTGTCAAAGCTGGATATCTGTTGAGGACTAATGTTTTGCTGCTGATTGAAGCTGTCTGCTTATTGGATTCAGTGCTTGCTAAAGCTGAAGATCATTGGAGATAAGAGCTTATCTGAAGCTTGAATATCATTGGAAAGTGAGGATGGGATCTTGATTGAAGTTGTTACTGTCAACCTTTTGCTGTTAATCATCTGTAGCTGCAAGAGCTAGTGCTGTCTGAGATGCTTGCTGCAAGAGCTGTTCTTTGCTGTCAGAGCTGGTTTTGGGTGTGGTTTTATTTGCTGTATTGTTTGTTGATTTGCCCTTTGGTTTGAGGTGGAGCTTGTCTCCTCTTGCCTATTGCTTTCTCCCTTGCCTCGCTTGTTTTGCTGCATCTCATGCATTTTACTGTTTACTGTATATTCTGTTTCTTTTCCGTTTATCCCCTAGGATCTCTAATTTCCTCTGTGCAGGAGGGAATTATGACAGACATTAGGTTGTAATCCATGCATGATAACATTAGGGTAGTTTTGATTCCCATTTCTAACCTTAGGGTTTTTAGATTTCTCTTCTATCTCAGAACAATTCAAAACACAGTAATAAGGATAATCAATGTCGTACGCTACGAGCCTTAAGCTATTTGAGAAAGGTTGCTGGAGGGTCATTCTTCAGTAACCTGATTGCTTAGTGTGTTACCCTTAGGGTGACATATGACGTAGTCACCCTCAAATTATAGTCTCTAGTGCGTCAGAGATTGCAAACATCATAAAAAATAGTTCTTGCGTAAAAGACTGAAAACAAACATCAAAGTGTCATTTTTGTCCGCTCGGACTCTTAATCAGGAAAAACCCTTTCATAAGGAGATAAAAATCAGTCAGACAAGCTTGTGTCTTCCGTAGCCCGAACTACGTTTGCTCTGATCTTTCATGCTGTATGAAAGTACGTAGGCATAGGATGCGATATCCTAGCGAGCAACCTTCCCCTCCTTTCCCGTAGGTAGGCGAACTACGTTGACTCTGATTTCTCGTTCCAGACGGGAATACGTAGGCATAAAGTGCGATACTTTGCCGAGTCATTTTCTCTTCTTTTAACCCTAGACCTTTAGCGTAGATAGAATAACAATCCATACTAGAAAACAAGCATGGATCCCGTCGAGTACGACGGACGTGAGGGGTGCTAATACCTTCCCCTTGCGTAATCGACTCCCGAATCCAGTATTTGGTTGCGATGACCATTCATTTCCCGTCTTTGCGTGAGGTTTACTCTGAGCGTTTCCTTTCCCTCCTTTGGGATAAATAACGCACGGTGGCGACTCTCCTGTCATAGCCGGCGCCGATTTTTGCAGTAGCGACAGCTGGCGACTCTGCTGGGGACAGGAATATCCCCTATGCGAGTCAATCCTAGCGCTTGTTTTCCCATCATGGGTGTTGTATAGATTTACCTTTTCTGTCTTTACTTTCCGTTTTTTATTATCAGCCTTATACTGTTATTGCTGCTGTGGGAAGGGGATAATCTATTGAGAGATAAGCCGGACCTGGGCTTGAGGTTACACATAGACTTAGAAGTAGAGAGTAGTGGTTAGCCTGCTTGCTTAGCTCGCACCAGCTAGCCACAAAATTTACGCTCGGACGAGATTCTCTTTGATGCTTCTTGCCTGGCCCTTAGGGCTCGACAAGTTGTCTGACCCGAGGATTGTCGACTCTGGGAACCTATCAATTGGGATTCAACTAAGTGAGGCCGCTTCAAGGGATAATGATGCCACACCTTCTGGGTATCGTATCATCGCTCTTGAAAGTCTGTGACGTTGAACCCGCATAGGATGCCGTACCTCGTCTGCGAGTTAAGTACATACCTGTGAGGGGTAGGTGGGTCTGTTTGTAGGAAACCTTTGACCTTAGAACACCCGATTTATCTCTGTCAGTGAGATTTGGTTACAAGGTTCATTTGAGTAGTTTGGTTTGAGATAAAGATTGGATGGTTCTCAGGCTTCGGTACAGAGCAGCCCAGTCTATCAGCATTGCACTTGGTCCCTTGTTTGCATATGCATGTGCATTTTCATGATTGCATTTCATTAACATGTATTTATGTTGCAGGTGATCATTCCCCTCTGATTCTAGTGTATCTTCTAGCCAGACATGGAGTCCCTGAAGAAGATAGTTGCTTACCGGTTGCATTCACCAGATATCAGTTCATTGCTGGGTTTAGTTGATCTGGCAGATGAGAGTGTGAGGGCTGAGTTCAGAGTATCTTATGGGAGATTGCTTAGCTTGTTGTATAGACCTTCGGCATTTGAGACGACTGGGGTGTATACTTTGTTGTAGTTTTATGAGCCGCAGCTGAGATGTTTCTTATTTCCTGATTATATTCTAGCACCCACTTTGGAGGAGTATTCTGCGATGTTGGGAGTTCTTGTGCTAGACCATATGCCCTTTGTTCATGTTGATACCGAGCCTGAGTTGGCTACACTCACTGAGATTTTCAGTTTGGACGCTTCTGAGTTTCCGGGAGGCTTGGTTAAGCTGAATGGAGCCTATGGCTTTCACTTGTCTGTCCTGGTTGAGAAGGCTACACAGTGCGCAAAGAGTGGATGTTGGGTTGCCTTCAGTGCTATTCTAGTTGTTTGCATCTATGGGATTGTCCTGTTTCCTAATGTACCAGATTTTGTAGACTCAGACGCCTTCCTGATTCTTGCCTCGAAGAATCCAGTTCCTACTCTCTTGGGCGATGTTTATCATTCCATTCATTACAAGAATGAGAAACATCGTGGCAAGAATGTTTCCTGTTGTCTTCCTCTCCTGTACAGGTGGTTCCAGGGGCACCTTCTGAAGAAAGGACCTTTTGTGGATGTTGTTGATACTTTGGATTGGTCTTCCCGGTTGATGGGGCTGTCTGCTGAGAGTATCATTTGGTTTGATCGGGGTATGCTTGGTACTGATATTATATATAGTTGCAACGGCTTTCCAAATGTCCCCCTGATTGGACGGAAAGGTTGTATTAACTATAATCCTTCATTGCTGGTACGACAGTTCGGTTACGCTTTGAAGGAGGCTCCCATTGAGAAGGAGATACAGGAATCTCTGTATCTCACAGGCTTATTGGATGCAGCTGTTTTGATCAGATTGAGACATGCATGGGCTAACATCCATAGGAGAGGGAAAGGTTTGCTCGGTAAGAGCAATAGCAGAACTTATGATCCTTATTTGGCGTGGGTCCGCGAGAGAGCCAGTACTTCTTTGATGCCTTATCCTGCTGTGGAACCCCTGTATCTCCCTTTGATTGAGGTACCTCCTTCGGAAGAGAGTGAGAAGTATAACAAATTGTTGGTTGAAAATGAAGAACTGAAGAAAGCCAATGAGGAGTTAGAGAAGGAAATCTTCCAGTTACGTCGTGAGAAGAATGAAGCCACCTTCACTGTGAAGGAACAGACTGAGTTGATTAACAGGTTGGGATCGGAGCTGACAGAAGCAACCAACAAGAAAGAAAAGGTGGGAATAGCCTTGAACGGTGTTAGCAAGGTGCTTACTTCCAAGAAGGAACTTCTAAGCAAAGCTTATGCCCGTCTCAGCAAGTGGGAAACTTTGTGGAATGCCACGCTTACCAAGCGGAAGGAGAGGGAAGACAAACTGAAGCTGCAGATTGCCACGCTAGAGGCACAGGTTAGAGACCAAGACGCGAAGATTGCTGAAGCGACATCACTTAGGAGCGCTGCTGAGCTCAGGGTAAGTGACATTGACGAAAATCCGAGAGGTTATGAAGAGAAGGCCGGTTCCAAGAGGTACAGATTTGACGAGAGTTCTGGCAAAGGAACCTACCAGGATGATGCCAAAAAGCTGAGATCCACTACCGAGCGGCATGCTTTACTGATTCAGGACCTGATTTCCCGGCTAGGGCACTCGGAGACGATGAGGATATTGGAAGACGTCAGAGCACGCCAGTTGGCCTGATTTACCTTTGCCTTGCCTTTGTTATTTGTACTTGTATTTGGACCATCGCCAGGCTTGTTGGCCGAGGTCTCTTCAGTTGTATTCAGTTGTACTCTTGTACTCCGCCTCTTGGCATTGTTATATATGAGGGTTTTCTGATTCCTTGCTTGCTGGATAAGGACTCCATTGTCGTAATGGCTTTCTCTCCAAAACTAGAATCGGGGGGAATATAACCTGTAGCATATTTACATATTTGCATCCGCATTCGTATTGCATAACCGGTATTCGCGAATCTGTATCTTATTTCCCGCATTTGCAGGTTTCCAGGATTGACGAACAAAGAGTTCACCGCTACTCAACCCGAAACAACTGTAAGAGAATCATGGATCAAGTCCAGGTGGAGATGCAGGAAATTCGCGAGAAGTTGAACCTGTTCATGCAGGCCATGGAAAGTATTGCTAAAGGCCAGGAGAATCTCCAGACTTTGGTACAGCCGCTGCTGACGCGGAACCAGACACAAGTCATAAGCCTTAAGACCAGATGCATTGCATCCTTTAATCATCTTCAATTGTTCCTTGAGATCATGAACTCCTTCTTCGATTTCCATAAATCTAGGATCATTCATCTTTGTCACATAGTGGATATTATTAGGATTTGGCATATACCTCAGAAATTGGGAATCTCTTTCATCGGCTTGAATATCCAGGTTATTTTGCATAGGTTGCGATTGAGTAGGAACATCCACTTGTGGAGCATTTTCGTCCGGAGGAAAACTGTACATCAGATTGGTCATCACTCTAAAGCCTGACATGGGATCCACATCCTCTATTCGCTCCATTTTTTTTCATTAACTACTTCGAATTTAGTATGAATGCCAGCCAATCAGCTAACTTATCTTCTTTCTTTGATTATCCTGATTATTATAGTGATGTGAAAGCTTGTCTGAACAAAGACCAAGAACAGGAAGCAAATAAGACACCCGAGAAAGGCAAGATCCAGTGCAGAATGATGCTTGATGTGCAAATACAAATGCATGTTTTCAAGGAACTATAAAGCAGTTTGCAAACATTACATTAAGATAACACACTGGATATACCAAAAATCTTATTTCATTAATATTGAAAGAATTACAGTTATGAAGTACAGTTTCATCAGTCTTACAACACAAGAGAAAATGAAATCTAGTTCTAAGGAATCGTGTCTGAAAAAGACCCAACTCTGAGCTGATACTTCTTGCGAAGCCTCTTGATTTATCTTACATAACTGATCTTCATGGTGTCTTTCTCTTTCACGAGTCGATCCATAATACCCTTCCAAGAATCGGAGGTAGGAAGATGAGCAAATGATGATGTGCTAGAGGAAAATAAATCCTCTAGATCCCTTGATCTCTTCATGACACGTCGCACAAGAAACTCAATGAAGACTGGCACACCCATAAGATAGACATACTCTTCTAAGGTTGGCAATAGCTGATAATTTGGGAAAGTAAATCAACGATGCAATAGATCGTAGAACTGGACCAAGTTATTAAGAATCCCCTCTTCAACATCAGTCCTCATAATAAACAAGAGTTTCCCAAATAGCCTTTGAAATCCACAAGACTAGATACCGAAGATCCAAGCTTTCTCAACTCGTGTAAGTCAAGACTCGTGAAAGTGTACTTCTTAGTGTTGCTTATTTCAATATCCATGATTCTAAAAAATTTGCGATATTTGCAAAAAGAAATCTCTGAGTTCCTTGAAAAATGAGAAAAAATGCTCATGAATGCATGAATGCAAGTATGCAACAACCACAAACAAGATCATACAAGGTACACAGGTTCAAGGTTCCGAGTCACGAGCATGGAGCCAAAGAAGGTACAAGAACCAACCCACAATGGTATGTACTAAGGTTATATCAGCACCTGTAGAACAAGGTTCTAAAAAAGTTCCCAGAGTCATAATTCCATATTTTGGATATTATCGGCTTAAATGACTGCTCTTTAGCCAACAATATTCTCAGGAGAAACTCGTCTGAGTATGGTATCGTGCAACAAATAATTCAAGTCTACACCTGAATAGACACCGTAACACATCCTAGTAAGGCCAAGATGGGTTAAATGGTTCTAAGGTCCTCAGGTTCTCAGGCTCCCAGGTTGGAAAAACTAATGCCAATTACGACTACTCATAAGACATCAGTAATCCCAGAGGGGCCTCCATTGAGCGGGGGATCTTAATTCAGCTTAGTAAGGACAACTCCATGTAAACCAATAAGACTATACCACCCTTTTATCATAAGTGCACTCAAGTCTGGGTATGGGACTTATCTCACCACACAGATCACCAGACACCAAACAGAACAAACAATAACAAACAATAACCAACAAATCAAACAAAAAGCGATAAATAAATCAAAGTAGGAAAAACCCACTAGGAACCAGATTTTCCCCAATAGAGTCGCCACTTTTCTGTAGCGGGGAAATTCGTGAGTGTAAGCAATTGATTAACTTAAGTAAAAAATGCAAGAGTCGCCATCGCACTTTTATTTTTCCAAAAAAGGAAAGGAAAAAGAGCAAACAAAACTTAAGAGTTCTAAAACAAGAACAAAAACAGAGATCTGGGTAAGGGGGTTGGTTACGCAATGGGAAGGTGTTAGCACCCAAAACGTCTATAGTACTCTATAGGATCCCTTTGAAATATATACACTTTTTGGTTTGAAAAAGGTTTGTTTGAAAAGAGATTGGGGAGATGAGAAGAGAATTATTTTTAAGATTTTTGTGTTTGGAGAGACTTACCGCCTCATGCCTACGTACCCACAAAGTGCAATATATGATCAAAACCCCATAGTTCATGGTACGAATAACAAAAATTTGTTGGTCTTGATTGGTTTTAAATGTAAAGACAAGTCGTCATTTTAAGGAGAAAACTACGACTAGTCGCCCACAAGTATAAGACAACATTTGCATCACCTAAAGAGGGGTGATTTTTCTTGGGTTAAATTCAACAAGTCTATCACTCAACAGGTAAGTGGAAAATGTCAACATCTTAATACTATGGGGAATAGGAGAATTATATCTCAACTATGAAAATAACTCATGTCTAAAATTTATAAAAAGTTTTAAAATGAAAAGTGTGGCAACTCCGATCTCTACGTTGAAATTGTTGAATTGAATTGAAAGGGGTAAAATAGGTATTCCACGACGGGAACCCTGATACGGAGTGCGACGACTCCTTAACCTAATGCTAGGGTAAAGGGTATTTTAGTCCACGACGGGACGCCTAGGCAATTAGGATTTTGAAATGGTCAAGGGTGAGGACTATTGACACGGCGGTCAAACGGCTAGACCTATTCCTTCAGAAGGGTTTTGATGGTAAATAATGCAAAATAATTAACAACAATAAGAAAATACGAGAAAGTGCGAAAGCAGTAAAGGACATGCACAACGACGATATACTCGCACAAATTACATCCATGAAAAATGCAAAAATAATGACGGAATAAAGCGAAGATATCCTTGCATAATTGCAACCGAAAAATGAGATGCAAAAAAAGATCCCCGGTTAGTAAGCAGAGACAAACAAGACTTAAATGATGGTCAGACGAAAATTAAACGGCCAGGTTAGGAATTATTTATTTTTGAATTTTTATTAAAAAACAATTTATTTTAATTTTTGAAAAGAAGGGTTAATTTAATTTTTAAGAAAACAAAGATTTTAATTTCCGACTAAAAATGAATTTTTTATCATAAGTCATTAATTTAATTTTAACAAAGGATTTAATTTTAAGTTATTAAATTTTTTTTAATTATAAGTTATTAAAATATGTTATTAATTATAAGTTAAAAAATTTACTAACTAGAAGTTATTATTAAAAAAATGTTTTAAATTATTAGTTATTAGAAAAAATAGGATTTCACGTTATAAAAAAAAACTAATTATAAGTTATAAAAAAAGGTTTTTAATCATACGTTACTAAAAAGGTTTTTAGTTATAATAACAAAGTTTTTAATTATAAATTATTAAAAAAAATGTTTTTAATTATTAATTATTAAACAAATATTTTTATTTATTAATTATTAAACAAAAGTAGAAATAATTAAAAAAAATAATAAGAAAAAGAAACAAGTACTAAAAGGGAGGGGCGTGTTGCTGTTAGCCATATAGGTTTTTTCATTTTTTTGCATCTTCTTCTTTTCTAGCGGCGACCATTGCTGCCTACATGCAAGCTCTTCCTCTTCTTCTTCCTGTTCCATTTCGTCCGCCATGCTTCTGCTGAACTTGTGAATGTTTTCTGTGTCGCTACTGCGAAAATCGGCGCCGGCTGAACAGAAGAGTCGCCACCGTGCGTTATTTATCCCACGGGAGGGAAAGGAAACGCTCAGAGTAAACCTCGCACAACACGGGAAAGGTATGGTCGTCGCAACCAAAACCTGGATTCGGGAGTCGGTTACGCAAGGGGAAGGTATTAGCACCCCTCACGTCCGTCGTACTCGACGGGATCCACGCTTGTTTTCGGGTATGGATTGTTATTCTATCTAAACTAAGGGTTAAGGGTTAAAAAGAAAAGAAAATGAAAATAAAATGACTCGGCAAAGTATCGCACTTTATGCCTACGTATTCCCGTCTGGAACGAGAAATCAGAGTCGACGTAGTTCGCCTACCTACGGGAAAGGAAGGGAAGGTTGCTCGCTAGGATATCGCATCCTATGCCTACGTACTTTCATACAGCATGAAAGATCAGAGCAAACGTAGTTCGGGCCACGTACGACACAAGCTTGTCTTGATTGATTTTATTCCTTCTGAAAAAGGTTTTTCTGATTAGCAGTCCAAGCGGACAAAAAATGACGTCTTGATGAGTTCACATTCTTTTACGGAAGAAGTGTCTTTTATTGTGTTTGAAATTTTATTGTATTTTTTCTGTTTGTTTTGAGAAAGAAGAGACAGAACTCTAACCTACGGTTGCAAAGGGAATCAAACTAACCTAATGTTATCATGCATGGGTTAAGACCTAGTGTCTATCATGCTCCTCTCTTGCACAGAGAGAAACAGAGATCCTAAGGGAATAGACGGAAACAGAAACAATATCAGATATATACAGTAAAGTAGTAAAATGCATGGATGCAACAATACAAGCGAGGCAAGGGAGTCCCACTCAACCTCGAACCTAAAAAACAATAGGCAAAAGTGAACAGGCTTCACTTTCAACCCAACAGGGTAAACAGCAAACAATACAGTCAGGAAAACCAATCAATACATCAGAAATGAAATACAACAAAAATAAACAGCCACAGCAGCTCTGCATCAACACCTATCTTCAAGTCATCTCCAATCAGCTACAAGCTTCAGCAAGCATCAATCTCCATCTACACAGCCTTCCAGCAAGGTCTTTGTCATCAGTCTTCCATCTGCAATGGCTTTTCTTCAAGTCTCAATCTCCGAGAGGAACATCAGCCAACAAGATGAAGTGAATGAATGTTAGACAGTCAATTACCTACCAAGGGAGGTTCATTAACTGTTAACATTATACAGACAGTTTTCCCTCAAAAGTTCTATCTTTCAAATACATTCACTGATCCTTCCAAAGGAAGGAGGTGGATATTTGAAAGAGACTTTGAATCATAGAGAAAGGATGGATGCAGACAAGGCATTCCATGTTTGAGAAACAAGCTTTCTAATCTAGAGCTCTGCCTAGCTCCTAAACCCTAGTCTCCTCAACAGCTGCTAGCAGGAATCTCCTCTTCAACTCTGGAAGTTGGACTTCAATCTCTGGATCTCCAATGGCTTCATCATCACAAGTCTTCAGCTCTCCCAATCCCTAGACAATCCCAATACCCACACAGACAAACAATAATCCCCAGAGGGCATACCACACCAATCAATCAAATATAGTAGTATTAATAGCAGTAGGGGAATCCTAGTGATTTCTAAGGGATCTAATAACTACCCATAGTCCCTATAGTCCCATATCTAAAATATTCAATCTCTAAGTCCTAAGGGAAATGATTCAATTCTCCTAAGTCATCACTTAAACCCTAATTTTGTTCATGTTGTTCTCACCTAAACTAATCATCTAAAATTAAGTCCTAAAAATGTGAACTAAATTGTATATACAAGCTAACAATGTCTATTAATCAACCTAAAAAGAATGGACAAAAAATATTAAAGCATTTGATCAAACTAAAATTAACAAAATCATGTACCAAACAAAATATTATTTACACCTAATTAAAAGAAAAATATGCCAAAAATAAGAAAATAAAATGAATTATTAATTTTTTTTGTATGATAATTTTCTTGACCAAATTAAGAAAATAATGCAAAAAGAACCAATGGAAAATATGCATTTTATGATTTATTATGATTTTTTGAAGATTTAATTTTTTTGAAATAAAATGAAAGGAATTAATATGAAAGGGGTGTAGTGAGTAAACGAAATCAGTTAAAACACCCAACTGGGCCCAGACTGGGGGCGCGCATAGCAAGCGCGTCTGGGCCCATCACCTGCTCAGAAATTAACAAAACAAAAAAGGAAGAAAACGGTGCAAATATGAATTATTTCAGTTAAAATCCTATTGGGCCTGCATCTGGGGGTGTGGAGAGAAAAAGATCAATAAGCCCAGCAGATGAATAAATGAAACGCTGCGTTTCATTTCCTACTAATCTTCCCTCCAACTTTCGTTTAAATTTGGGCCGTGGATTACAAGGTCTAGTCAAACAAATCATGTTGATCCAATGGTCTTTCTGTCGTCTTCTCCAAGTGGCTAGGGTTTTCAGATGAACTTCATGAACACGACCTTCATACACAGACCTTCCATCCTCTGGTTCTTCCTCGTTTCTCCATGAAAACCAAAAATGTAAACACCAAAATTGCTCCACTTCTCACGTAGAACACAACTGTATCCATAGTTCTCAATATAACAGCCTAGAACTTCAAACCCGATATGCATCACAATTCTGATCCACCATTTTCATCTGCGATCAAACCTCCCAATTCTCTCTAATTTTTGCCTTAAACTAATCCATATCTCACGCTGGTCATTACAAGCTATTCATTCATTCAAGATTATCATGCAATATCCTAATAGTTACAAGCTTCAACAGTTTATGCACTCCATGGCCAATCCTCATGAAACCTCTCCAAACTCACCAAAATCAGTCATCTACCCTACCTTAACCTTTCTATGCTATCAAAACCTAGCAATTCTAACCAAAGCATGCAATTCGAATGAAAACTTACTTGGTGCACAATGAAGAAAACAGCTACCAAAACCTCTAGATCCAAAGCTTGAAGTGATGGAAAACTGGTCAATGAACTTGATGATGACTTCTGTATGCAACCAATGATGCTCCAAAGCTTTGAATATCCTAATTCCAAGATTCTTGCACTTTGAATGATGATGATGAATGGCACGATTCCTCCTTCAATTTGCCAAATGAATATGTGAATTCTGATCCTTGGATGATGATGATGAAGAACAGATCAAGAATGATGCAAATTGATGAGAATTTGAGAGAGTTTGGATTGATTTTGCAATTTGAAGAAAGTGTGTGAAACTTGTGGTTTTGAGTAAATGTGATCACCAACCATGGCATGAACCCTCTCCATTCAATATATACATGTCATTAGAACCTCCTAGAAACTTGGAGAAACTTCCCATGTGTGATTTCCCTTGAATTTGGCTTATGTTTCTTCTATGATAAGTAACCATGAATAACTTCCAAAATGTGAACCAAGCTCAAAATTCCACTTTAGCCAATGTTCTCAAAATGATCTTTCCATTCAAAATGACCTATAATTTCACCTCATTTGGCCAAAATATGAAAAATCTCATTTTTTAGGTCATTTTTATTCATTAAATCCAACAATTTTGAAACCTTGTGCTATGAATCTTTCCAATCTCTCATGGTCACTTTAATAGACTCAAAGTGTCATTTGGAACAAGTTTGATGTTGTAAAGTTTTCCATTTGAAGCTTCTTTGTATGAGCTTTGGGCATAGGCTTGAAATGACCTGTAATTCTCAAATGACCAAAATACCCTTTGCTTGCCAAGACCATAAGTAGAGTTCCACAAATCATATGAAGGCATACTATACCATTATAGAAATCTAAGACAATGAGGAACAACTCTTATGTTTACCAGAAATTCATTTGAAATCTCCTTGAGGGGTAAAAATTGCTTAGAAGTCAAGTCACTTTCACAGACAAAATTTCAGATACCTCAGATGACCTGTAACTTGCAAGGACCATAACTTGAGTTCTATAAATCTCCTTTATGTCTTCCACCACTCAAATTAAAGGTATTGAGATCCTCTACAAGTTTCATGTTGGCCAAGGATCCATTTGAGGCTTGCATTTTGACTTATCTTGCTTGGAAATTTGACCTAAATTAGGGGATTTTACACAGAAACCCTAATTTAGAAACTCCTCTTCTCCTTGATTTCTCTTGAATTCTTATTAACACATTCCCCTATCCTTCTCTACATGTCAAATGATGAACCCCACATCTCTCCAATGGCCCTTAATGCCTTTCAATCAGTCAATTGACCTAGAGTTGACCCAGGGTTGACCCAGATGAAACCCTAGTTGACTGTCTTCATCCACAACTCTTGTGACTATACCAATGACTTGTCTCCTTCTCCAAATGACTTTCTAAGTCCTCCAAGATGTCTAGATACTCCCCATGCTCAGCCCACAACTCACAATTTCTTTGGTGATCCTCAGACACCCTCAGATAGGAGATAGATGAACTGCTTGATCCATTGACTTGATAGCTTCCAAATTCTTTCTGATGACCTGAATGGGATTGAATTTGAATAATAACCTCTTGATAGGCTCAGAGAGATGAGAATAATGATTGGTCCCCTGTTGGATGACTTGCTATGCTTAAGCTATGCAGATGGTTAGGCTGTGTACATGACTCTATATGCAAATGCTAATGATATTGACACATAAACCAAGTGAAGAAAGGTTGGGCAAATTTTAGGGTGCAACATTCTGCACAAAAAAACAAAACCGAACAAACTCATTAGCCCGGACTGCTCACCTTCTTTAATTGGGTTTGAAGCGGTTCGGAGTGGATGGTAGATGACGGGGACGATGATGCTGAGACAACATTATGTCAAAAAAGACCTTTAGCAGCGCTTAAAAGCGCTGCCAAAAGTGGCGCTACTAAAGGTAAAGGCAGCGCTTTTTTTATTGAAAAAGCGCTGGTAAAGGCTCCCTTCAGCAACGCTTTTAGCAGCGCTTTCTTAGCCCTTTAGCAGCGCTGCCTATTCCCCATTCCCCTCCCTTTAGCAATGCTTTTAGTAGCGCTTTGTTCACCCTATAGCAGCGCTTTCCCCTCCCCCCCTTTAGCAGCGCTTTTTTAAAGCGCTTTGCTTGACCCCCCTTTAGCAACGCTTTTTTAGACCCCCCCCCTTTTCCAACCTATAGCAGCGCTTATTTGACCTCTCTTTGCCCCCTTTAGCAGTGCTTTTTTTAAAAGCGCTGTCTATTCTTCACGATTTTTAATTTTTTTTAAAAATAATCACATTTTTTATATATTTTTCGATAAACCTTCTTATAACAATTACATTCCCTGCTTATAATTCAGACCTTTAATTCAACAGTTTGGCCTTATATATAACAATTACTTTGGCCTTATTTATGTGTATTCATCACTTTGCCCATAACCATTTTAATACACATAAACCTGCTTAAATATATTACAACATCACAAATACATTCAATTTACAACATCACAAATATATTCAATTTACATATAAATTACAAATCCGATAACTTTACAAATAGATACGTTATATAATTCTCAACTGAAGAATAGATTGACACCAGTCCTCCTTAATTTCTTCCAATCTTGCTTTCGAGTAAGTACCGCACTTGTATTCATCAAAGTACTACATAATATAACAGAACATGCACGATTTAATTTTAAAACTAATTACTCAGATGAAATATTGGTTAATTATCAAAATGAATCATATAACTGATGAATTGATCCATACCATGATTGGAATCTCTATTTGACCTAAAAGAATAATTTCTTTCATAAAGCGCAATACAAAATATCCGCAGTCAATCCCATTGCCCTGACGAGGACACTGTAAATGGAAAAAACAAACGAACATTTATCAGGATATATAGTTTAAATAGTTTTATCAAGTAGAACCACTATAACAGTCAAACATGGGAAAATATACCTCCACTCTGATCCAGCTGATGTTGTTAGCCTTGCTTTTTGGCACTGTTGCATCTCTTTGTGCTCTGAATATTTGTATAACTCTAACATAATATAAACACATATTTAGAACAATGTCACATAATAAATAAAGATATATAACTATTCAGAACAGTATATCTCATCACTTAAGTATTAACCATGTTCTTCAGATCAGGATATTTTGTTGTATCGCCATCCAATGAATCTATATAATACACTATTTCTTTCATTGGATTAATCGCGACCAACAACCAGTGTCCACTATAAAATAAGACAACAGTTTAGACGGAAATGTTATATAGATTAATGGCAAAAATCGAATAATTATAATAAATGAATTTAGAATAAAGTCTAACCCATGGCCAGTATTATATGGCAACAAGAACAACTTCTCTGTAGTCGCGACCATAAATCTTCGGACCATGTAATCTTTGACTGCATCTGGTGTGTGCTCTATTGCCCGTGTGTTGATACAGCTAGCAGATAAGAATGTGAATATGGAAGTCAAATCATGCGGGACCAACAGCTTGTCATACAAGAGCCTAAAAGAAAAACATAATCAACATTAGAATATTCAGTTAAATGAGCAAATTTCAAAATGTTCAATTATTTAATTAAAATGGATCGGAGTACCTGATGTAGGAATGCATAACACCGACGCCCAATTCAGAATGTTGGAAAACCTGGTCAAAATCCTCCTTAGTAAGTGTTTCGGGATATTCAAAACCGAAAATACCTTCCTCCATAGGTATTTGACGGATGCCACCCTCAGTAACATTTGTTGTTCCTAAATATGTTTCAAGGAACATCCTAAATCGAGGAACAAATGCTTTTTTTGACTCGGTCTTTTTTTTGTTGGGCACCTTGGAAGTTTCAAGCATCTTACCCTTGCTGACTTGTTGCAACTGCTGATCATGAACCTAAAAGTCATATATAAGTTCAGTAATTAATGTATAATAAGATAACCATGTAACTGTATTAGTACCTGTTTCTTTGATGCAGCTGAATCGGTATCCCGCACAATAATTCTATCATCTTTTGATTTGGATTTTGTAGGAGTCTAAGATCATCATGTAAATAAGAAAATGTAAATGTAAGAATAACTTTCATCTATGGGTCGTAAAACATTTGAATATTACAAGCTAGGTTCATAATGGTGTTTAACATACCTCATCATCTATGTGAATGAGATTGCGCCTCTCACTTTTTCTGGCAAAATAGAACGTATACCTATTGGTAGAAAGTGTTCCATTATAACATGGCAATCATGTGTCTTTAAACTCTTTAACTTGAGGTCTTTCATAGAAACAAGTCTTCTAATATCTGAAGAGTATCCTTCTGGAACTTTAACTTCACTCAGAAACTTACACAATATCTTTTTCTCCTTTCTAGATAAAGTATAAGCAGCAGGTGGTAGATATGTGCGATTTCCTTTCTTCAAGGGTCCTAATTCATTTCTTATTCCCATTGCTACCAAATCCTTTCTTACTTTAAGGCCATCCTTAGACTTTCCTTGTATATTGAGTAATGTACCAATAACACTTTCAAATACATTTTTTTTCAATATGCATAACATCAAGAAAATGTCTTACATACAATGACTTCCAATACGGCAACTCAAACAAAATTGACCTCTTCTTCCACCCACGTGTGACAATAGTATGTGCAAAAGGCTTTCCAAACTGAGTACTCACATCTTTCACCTTTTCAAAAATTTGTTCGCCGGTCAATGTAGGTGGAGCTCTACGTTGTTATGAATTTCCATTGAATGCTTTTCTCCACCCACGGTAGTGATGACTAGAATTTAAGAATCTACGATGACCAATAAAGACATTCTTCTGACCAAATTCCAACCGCGTCCAATCTGTGTTTTCTTCACAGATAGGACACACACATTGACCTTTAATGCTATACCCCGATAGATTTCCGCATGCTGGAAAATCATTAATTGTGCCAAACAACATCACCCTCAAATTGAAACTTTCTTTCCTATATCCATCATAAACCTCCACACCGTTCTCCCACAAACTCTTTAAGTCTTCGATTAAAGGACTCAAGTATACGTCTATGTCATTCCCTGGTTGTTTAGGGCCAGAAATTTACATAGATAACATCATGTACTTACACTTCATACATAGCCATGAAGGTAGGTTATAAATCATAATAATTACAGGCCAGGTGGAATGTGAGATACTCTGCAGACCATGCAGATTCATTCCATCAGTCGATAATGCCAAGCGAAGGTTTCTAGATTCTTCTCCAAAATCAGGATAATCATTATCAATTTTCATCTACTGTGGTGAATCTGCCGGATGTTGATACTTCCCATCTATAATTCTATCACCTGCATGCTGTAACAGTCCAAATTTCATTAATTAATTAATTATGTTAATTAATTGATTTATTGGAATTAATCTTAATGATTTGGATTAATTGGATTTATTTGGTAGATAATTGAAGAGAGAAACGGGAAGGAAAGAAATAATAGAAGTATATAAGGGGTAAGTGGAAAGAATTGAATAGAAAGAAAATAGAAGAGAAAGAATAGAGGAAGAGGAGAAAAGAGAAGAGAAGAGGGAAACTTGGAGAAATCATCAAGAATAAACTTCAAGCATCAATCCAATCAAGGTAAGGGTGAGAAGCATTATTATCTAGTCAATGTATGTGGTTATGTATGTGTGGGTTGGGTTTTGTTGTGAGTTTCCACCATTTTTCAAGCTAGGGCAAAATGGATTTAATCGGTAGAATCGTAGTTTAATCGGTTAGAAACTGAAAATAATGCCGTAGAATAGTCGAGTGACGTGGGATTATGATTACTGGAACTGGTTCGGTGAGAATCGGTCGATTCTTGGAGGATAGAAGTTTTGGGACAGATTGGGGTTTTCTGGTTTCGCAGGTTCGCTGGCTCTCGCCAGGCGAGTGAAGGCGAAGCTTCGCAGGGCGAAGCCCAGCGAATAGCTGGCGAATAATTCTAGAAAAACTCCCAGTGGTCTTCGCTGGCAAGTTCGCCAGGCGAGTACATCAGCGAAGGGTAGCGAATCAAGTCAGTGGCTACTGACTTTTGTTCGCTGGCGAGTTCGCCGGGCGAAGGTCCCAGCGAGCATTCGCCAATGGCTTCGCTAGGCGAAGGGTGGCGAGCAGGACAACATTGTTTCTTTTCTGTTTTATCCATCCAATGGTTGTTTGCTTGGTTCAATTATGTTAACCCTATGTGATATGAATAGCTTGTGTACTATTGTGATGAGTTGTGGGTAGCCTTTGGGCGTGAATCCTAGATTATGATATGTGTATTGTTTGAATTGCTTAGGGATACATGAAAAAACATTAGTGAATATGTGTGTATTGTCTAATAAGTATGTGAATGCATATTGTTGTATGCTAATGTATGTAATGCATGGGAACATATTGTGGATATGTGTGCATCGTTTTGATGAATGTGATGATGGTATTGAATGTGAATGCCTTGAATTGTTATGAATATGTTGTGTGTGCAATCATGTTGTAATTATTGAAGGGATGAATTATTTGAATGCATGGGATTAAGATGCGGGAACGGTCTTAAGTGCATTTTTTTTGGTTGATTGCATATGCATCATTTAGTCAAGAGGCAATGTTTGCTAGTTTCGTGGAGACTAGTGGCTTGTCCCAAACCTAGAAGGGTGGGTTTGAAGCCTAGGGGACGGGCTTTGTTGTTATCGGTCTAGAAGGGTGGACCCGGTTTAAGTGTAAAAACCGAAAAATGATAACAAGTGTTGGTACCACATTGCATTGAGTTGCATTGAGTTGTTTTGGAGTCACATAGCATAAATGTCATTGATATATGAAATATGCTTGTGAGTGAATGTATATTGGATAATTGTGAATTGTGCATGATGAGATATGCTAGATGAATATCCATATTTGTTCATATGTATGATGAGATGTATATGACTACGAAAATGAATTGTGGTGAGAAATGTGGATTATATGTAATTGTTACTTGTATATATATATATATATAATCTTATACATTGATTATTATGGTAATATTTCTCACCCTTCTGCTGTTTTATAATGCTCTATGAGGCATTGCAAATTAGGTTGCTGGAGGTTTCTTTTGTGAAGTATAGCTTCATTCTTTTGAGTCGGACTGCTCTGATAATGTAACACCGGGTAGTTAGGCTTGTATAACATTCTTTTGTGATACACTTGTGATGTATCAGTTGTTGATGTTTTGTAACATGAATGATATTGATGAACCAACTGGATAACATGTATTTATGTGATTAAATGTTTTGAGGTAATTCAAATGTTTTATCTTCCGCTTTAATTCTAAATATCGAGATGTGGGTTTAAGGACTAAGTTCCTCTACTTTGAAAACTATCCCACTGTTGCATATTTTTATAGAGCAGGTGTTGAGTGTTTTATTGGTAATAATGTGACATACCTCTTTTATACCGTATTTTAAATTATACTCTAATAAAATTTATATGTGCCTATATATATTTTGTTTATTTGGGGGTATAGAAGGGGGTGTTACATTAAGTGGTATCAGAGCAGGTCGGCCCGTCCGACCAAGTTGTTAGTGTGTTGTTCTCCGTGTATATTGATATGTGTGTGTGTTACACTATCGATATTGGTGTTCTTACGTGGTTCTGTTGTTGGAATTCAGTAAGATGGTTGCAGGTAGGAATGACGAAGCAATTGCGGAGGCTTTGACGAGATTGGCTGGGGCAATTGGACAGAATCCTCAGGCCAACGTGAATGGGGGGAATAATGCTGACGATGAATTCCGTGCTTTGGGAAGGTTCCAAAGGAATAACCCACCGACATTCAAGGGAACCCACGAGCCTGACAAAGCAAAAATTTGGTTGAAAGCTATTGAGAAGATTTTTCGGGTTATGAATTATTCGGATGCACAGAAGGTGCAAGTCGGAACTCATATGCTCAAAGAGGAAGCCGAGGACTGGTGGGGTAATACTCGCCAAAGATTTGAAAAGGATGAGATTGTGATTACTTGGAATCTTTTTAGAGAGACATTTCTGGAGAAGTATTTTCCAGAAGATGTGCACGGAAAGAAAGAGATTGAATTCCTTGAACTGAAGCAAGGTAATTTGACGGTAGCTGAGTATGCGGCAAGATTTGAGGAGTTGATCAAGTTTTGTCCTTACTACAACACTGTTAATGCTGAGAGATCTAAGTGTCTCAAATTTGTGAATGGTTTGAGGCCTGAGATCAAGCAAGCTATTGGTTATCAGGAAATCCGGCGATTTTCTGAGTTGGTAAACAAAAGTAGGATTTATGATGAGGATAGTAGGGCTCGGTCTAGCCACTACAAGAACCTAAGTGATAAGAAAGGAAAGGGCCAATTCCGAGGAAAACGTTATGTGACTCCTGCTGAAAAGGGGAAACAAAGGGTTGGTTTCGGTAAGAAACCAAGTGGGGGAGTTTCTACTCCGGTGAGGTGTTATAGGTGCGGTGAAGAGGGACACCGTGCTCCGGAATGCAAAAGTGTTGAGAAAACGTGTTTCAAGTGTGGCAAGCCAGGCCACAAGGCTCTTGAGTGCAGAAGCGGTACGAGTGTGACTTGCTACAATTGTGGTGAGCAAGGGCACATTATTACCAAATGTGATAAGCCGAAGAAGAATCAAGGGAACGGAAAAGTGTTCGCTCTATCTGGATCTGAGACTGCTAGTGATGATTGCTTGATCAGAGGTACGTGTTTTATTAATGGTATGCCTTTGATCGCTATAATTGATACTGGAGCTACACATTCTTTTATTTCTCTGGAGTGTGTTAGAAGGTTGAATCTTGAAATGTCTGTTATTGGTGGTGGCATAGTTATTGATGCTCTTGCTATGGGTTCGGTAACTACACCGTATGTGTGTTTGAATTGCCCTTTGAGTATTTTCGGTAGAGACTTTAGATCAACTTGATGTCATTCTGGGAATGAATTGGTTAAAATTCAATCGTGTTCATATTAACTATTTTGATAAAACGGTTATTTTTCCTGAACCGGGTGATGAAGGGAATTTGTTTATGACTGCTAAGCAAGTGAAAGAATCAGTGCGAGATGGTTCAAGGGTATTTATGTTGATGGCAACTTTGAGTATTGGTGAAAGTGAGGCAATTGATGCCTTACCATTCTTCCGTGATTTTTCGGAAGTTTTTCCTGATGAGATAAGGGATTTACCGCCGGAACGAGAAGTGGAGTTTCCGATTGACCTGATTCCTGGAACCAGTCTGATATCGATGGATCCATATCGTATGTCCGCATTGGATTTGAAAGAGTTGAAGAGTCAACTTGAAGATTTTCTTGAGAAGAGGTTTATTCGTCCGAGTGTGTCGCCGTGGGGTGCACCGATGTTGTTGGTTAAGAAGAAAGAAGGTTCTATGAGACTCTGTGTGGATTACAGACAGTTGAACAAGGTGACTATCAAGAACAAGTATCCACTTTCGAGGATTGATGATCTGATGGATCCGTTGGTTGGTGCAAGTGTGTTCAGTAAAATAGATTTGAGGTCTGGGTATCATCAGATTCGTGTGAAAGCTGAGGATATTCAGAAGACTGCTTTTAGAACGAGGTATGGACACTATGAGTATTCTGTAATGCCATTTGGTGTGACTAATGCACCAGGTGTATTTATGGAGTACATGAATAGTGTTTTCCATCCTTATTTGGACAAGTTCTTTGTGGTGTTTATTGATGACATTTTGGTCTACTCGAAGAATGAAGAGGAGCATGCCGAACATTTGAAGATTGTGTTATCTGTGTTGAAAGAGAAGCAGTTGTATGCGAAACTTTCTATGTGTGAATTTTGGTTGAAAGAAGTGAATTTCCTTGGTCATGTGATTTCAAGTGAAGGTATTGCGGTTGATCCATCGAAGGTTGAAGCGGTATCGCAATGGGAGACTCCGAAATCAGTTTTTGAGATTAGAAGTTTTCTTGGTTTAGCGGGTTATTATCGTAAGTTTATTGAAGGATTTGCTAAGTTATCGTTACTGTTGACGCAATTGACTAGGAAGGGTCAAGCTTTTGTTTGGGATACCAAGTGTGAAGAGAGTTTTCAGGAACTTAAGAGAAGATTGACGACAACCCCTGTTCTGATTTTGCCAAATTCGGAAGAGCCGTTTGTTGTGTATTGTGATGCTTCTTTGATGGGCTTGGGAGGTGTGTTGATGCAGAATAATCAAGTTGTAGCCTATGTGTTGCACCCCAAAATTTGACCAACATTTATTTACCCATCAAGAGTTGTATGAGACTTTGAAGTTAGCCAAGAGGGTTATTCAAAGGTTCAAAGGTTGATACCTTTGTCAGAGAACTCAAGAGATCCTCAGAGAGATTGGTTGAAACCAAGGTTGTGTGTCTCATAACTTGAGAGTTGTGGGAGCTCCTCAGATGATTCTGAGACTATGAGGATGGACTTGAAGCTTTGAGAAAGCTTATGAGATGTCTTGAAAGACATCATGAAGCCTATAGAGGTCATTGTACAAGAATTCAGAAGATTCAACCATGAGTGGTGAAATTAGGGTTTGACTGGGTCAACCCTAGGTCAACTGATGATTTGGAGAGGGTTGAGACCTAATCCAAGAGCCATGTGATCATGGAATGATGTATTGAGATACTATAAGGATGATTCCTAGACCAACTCATCATGATTGAGGAGTTTAAGAAGTTTTAAGCTAGGGTTTCTAAGGATTGACAGTGTAAAATCCCGTAGTTTGATCCCTATCTTCAAGGCAGTTTAGCTCAAGATGTGATTGTCATCTCATCTTCCCCACAACATGAATGTTGTAGAGCTTGTTCTTAGATTTAATTTGAGTACTAGAAGTCCTTGATAGGATTTGTAGAGCTCAAGTTAAATCTAAGAACAAGCTCTACAACATTCATGTTGTGAGAAGTCCTTGATAGGATTTGTAGAGCTCAAGTTATGGTTTTGACAAATTACAGGTCATCAGAGGTATATGAATCTGGGTCCTTGAAAGTCACCCAACTTGCAGACAACTTTTGCCCTAGTAGGAGGATTCCTATGGATTCTTGGTCAACATGAATGTTGAAGAGAATCTTCTTAAATTTCTAGAGAGTACTAGAAGTCCTTGATAGGATTTGTAGAACTCAACTTATGGCTTTGACAAGCCAAGGGCATTTTGGTCATTTGGAGGTTATAGGTCATTTCAAGCATAAGGCCATATCTCCTAGTTCCAAGCTTCAAATGGAAAAATCTTCAACATCAAACTTGCTTAGAATGATGTTTTAAGGCTAGTAGGAAGGTCATGAGATGTTGAAAAGGCTCATATCAAAAAGTGATAAAAATGGCCTAAAAATGAGGCATAAGTTAAATAAAGTGAAATTGAAAATCATAAATCACAAGCTATAAGTCCAAACCATGTAATGTAATAGGTCATTTTGACTCCAAATGACATTCTAAGAACAATGGTTCAACCACAATTTTTATTTGAGGCTTGGATCATAGGGCTGCTTTGGAAAAAGCTTACTTGCATCTTAAGGTACCAAACCAAAACTCAAAAGAACTCAATACACAAGGTGGTTATGCATTGTAACTTACCCTAAATCTCATGTGGGGATAAACTCAAGTCAGAAACCAAGGTTACAAGGGATATGGCATGAGATAGCATGTAAGGAGAATGAGAAATCAAAATACCATGACATGAAAAGATCAATTTCTCATTGGATTGTTCTAGGGGGTTCTAGATGATTCTAAACCACTCTATATAACAAGTGCAACTTGCCCAGATGCAGGGTTGGTGTAAATTGGTGTAGAGAAGAGAGAGTGAGATCCAAATTCTTCCATTGCATGTCAAATCCAATTTCTTCATTCCTCTTCATTTCCTTTCATTTCTTTCACACAAACACCTTCCATACATCACATTGAAGCTGTGCAGATTGAATCAAGAGCATTTCCATGGAGAATTGAAGAGTTGGTGATTCAAATTTCAAGGTTGCATTTCAAAATCGAATTTCAAGAATCAAGCAATTTCATCCATTCCTTTTGCATACAGAAGCAAGAACATTACTCAGTGAAGGAATTTGGAAAGATTCAAGGCCTGAATTGGTGGATTGCTACCTCTGTTCACTCCATTTTACCAGGTTTGCAATTTCTTTCCTACACCTTAATTTAGGCATGGTTAGGTCGAATTATTAGTGTAGAATGGTTAGAGACCAATAGGTGGTGGATTTTGGAATGTTTGAAAGCAATTGGTGAAGATTGAACTAGGGACCTCATTTCTTTGATGACCAAGAACTCTTGTTATATTGAGATATAGAGTGAGTTAGATAGCAAGAAATGTTCAGGGTGAGTTGGTGAGTGATCTGAGACATTTAGTTTCAAGAATTGTTAAGATTGATGATTGAGCATATTTTGGATCATGGATCGGGTTCATGGATTTAGGAGGTTTTAGTTGATTTTGAGATCATAATCGTGTTCAACATGAAATTTCAAGTGGATTAGGGTTTTACATTTTAAGAATTGATGGAGAAATGAAGGAATTCGAGTTGAGGAAGATGAAGCTCGTGGTGCTGAGTTTCCATGGTGTTTCTGCAAACCCTAGCCCAAGGAAGAAGATGATCTCACGGCCGTTAGATGAGGAGCTTGACTTTTGACTTTGGCTGGATCCAACGCGCAAGATTTAATCTCATTTTGGAGGGAATCAGAAACAAGTTGAAACGCACCGTTTCATTAAAACGGTGGTCATGGGCTGAAGTAATCTTGTGATATCCCCACCCCCCTTTGAGGCCCAATTCCATTTTGAACTGAAATGCATTGCTTTTGGCACCGCTTCCTTTTTATTTTCTTTATGATTTTCCATTTAATTTCTGATTTGATAATTGGGCTTAGGCGCATTTCTGTTTACACCCCCCAGTCTGGGCCCAAGCGCACATTGCATTGTATCTGTTTACTTCTTGCACCCCATTTTCATAATTCCTTTTATTTTTTTTCTCCATTTTATTTCATACTTTGAAAATTCATATTAAATGGAAAATTCAATATTTTTTAATGGGAGTTTTTTCTCCTATTTCATATTTTTGTCTAGAAAAATATAAAATAAAAATATTTGTCATTTCATGCATTTTGGTATTTTTTTTTGCATATTTTCTACTTTTATTGCATTTTTATTTCTATTATGTTGATACATGAACTTGTAGAATTTAGTTTAGGTAGTTCCCTTAGTATTTTAGGTCATTCTTGTTAGGGTAATTAGATATATGTTTTAGCTTCCCCCTGGATTTATTCCATAATTTTGTGATGATTTTTAGGATAGTTTTGATTAGATGCTATTAGGTTGTGTAGAATTAGGTTAAACTTCAACATAGGTCCATATTAACATTAGAATTTTGGGTTTTTAGGACAAGTTAGACTATGGGACATATATGGGTATTAAGGGTAGGTATGTAGGATCCCTTAGAAATTATATTAGGATTTAATATAGTAGTATGCTATTTTTAGTTGATTTTTGTATTGGTTGATTGTTTGTGTTGCCCTTGTGGGCTTGTATTTTTGTTTGCTTTGCTTTGTGGGCTCGGAGAGCTTGGTATTGTTCTAAGGAGCATTGAGGAGCTTAGTAGAAGACTTGAAGAAGGATTGAGGAGCTTGAGAGCTTGATCTTATTTCTTTTTGTTGTTGTTTTAGGGTTAGGGATTAGGAAGAGTTTAGATTTAGATAACTTCTTTCTTAAACATGGATGGTATCATTCACCTCCATTCCTCCCTATGATTCAAAGTCCTTCCATGGTATACACCTCTCTCCTTTGGAGGGATAAGTGATGTACCTAGGAAGTAGAACTTTTGAGGGAACCCTTCCTTTGATGTTGAACCCTTATAGGTCACCTTTGGTGGTCAAGTAAGCAGTTCAATATCCCCCAGCTTATCCAGTAAGTGATTTTCTCTGGTATGATTGTCTTGAGAGATGTTGAGCTTGAGCTTGAAGATGAAGACTTCATTGAAGAGTATTGAAGAGGATGAATCCTTGAGTATTGCCATTCCAGCTGAAGCTTGAAGAGCAACAAGAGCAAGCTGATACTTGAAGATCCCTGAAGATTAGGTGAAGCCTGAAGGTGGAGCTGATCAAGAAGCTAAAGCTTTAAGGGAAAAGATGAGTTGAAACTTATGTTGAAGGGTTGAAACCTGGAAAAGAAAATTGATATTTGTCAAGAGTGATTGAAGTTTTAGGACTGGATTGCTATTGGAAGAGCTGAAGCTTGGAGTTGAGAGGAGTTGATCTGCTTTCTTCTTTTTTTTCTTTTCTGTATTGCTGTGTTTTATTTGACTTGTTTGATGCATTAGAATAAGTTCATATCTAGAATAGGTAGAATCTAGGAGCATGATTGCACTAGAGGTTGAGTTGCTCCCTCTGCTTGTACTGTTACTATGTGGCTTTGCTTGCGGGTATTTGGTAGAGCCCAGCTCCCTTGCCCATGTGGTTTGTTTGCCTGATGGCATTTTATTTCATTTTATCTGTATGATTGCAGTTTACTGTTATTGCTTGATAGCATGTTGTTTTATATTTCAGTATGATTACTGTTATCCATTCTGGCTTGAGGTTGAGATGAGCTTGTGGAGGCTGAAGCCCCACACACATTTCCTCCCTCACTTGCATTGCATGCATTTTACCGTTAAGCTGATGCTTTGTCTGTTTTGGTGTATCATTGACATGATCCCTTAGGACTCTCATTTCCTTTGATAAGGAATTGATGATAGAATTTTAGGTTGAAACCTATGCATGACAACTTCTAGGAGTTCCCTGTTCAAACCTCAACCATAGGATGAATCCATGGCATGACAACAGTAGGACTTGATAGTCTCCCTCCTAGTTGGGCCTGTTCTCTTCTCACCTCAAAACAGTTTAAGATACAGTAATCATGAATGATTTCTTTCGTACGTTACGAGCCTTAAGCTATCTGAGAAAGGATTGTGGGAGAGTTTCTTTTCCACAGTCTGGATGTTTAGTATGGTACCCTTTGGGTGACATGCGACACATTCACTCTCAGGTCATAGTCTCTAGTGCGGTTGAAATCGCAAACACAATAAAAAACACTTCTTTCGTAAAAGACAGGAAATAAACTGTAGTTTCCCGAACTACGTGAGCTCTGATCTCTCATACCTGTTGAGAGTACGTAGGCACAAGATGGCGATGTCTTGGCGAGCTACCTTCCCCCATAATCCTTCGTAGGCCAAACTACGTTGACTCTGATTTCTCATTCTCTGATGAGAATACGTAGGCATAAAGTGCGAAGCTTTGCCGAGTCATTTTTATTTTCTTTTTCAACCAGCCTTGATAGGTAGATAGAATAAAACCAACCCGTCCAAGTAAACACAACAAGCGAGGATCCCGTCGAGTACGACGGACGTGAGGGGTGCTAATACCTTCCCCTTGCGTAACCGACTCCCGAATCCAGACAATGGTTGCGATGAACTTGTCTTACCCTTTTTCGTTAGGTTTTTCCGATCGTTTCCTTTCCCGCTCTGAGGGATAAATAACGAAAGGTGGTGACTCTTCTGTTGTGCCGGCACCTTATTTTCGCGCAAGCGACACTATGCTTAGAGGCAACTCAAAGTACATGAGAAGAATTATCCGACGCATGACTTAGAGTTGGCTGCCGTTATGTTTGTGCTTAAACTTTAGAGGCATTATTTGTTTGGTGCGAGGTTTGAAGTGTTTAGTGATCATAAGAGTTTGAAGTATCTCTTTGATCACAAGGAATTGAATGCTAGGCAAAGAAGGTGGTTAGAGCTTTTGAAGGATTATAATTTTGGGTTGAATTACCACCCGGGTAAAGCGAATGTGGTATCAGATGTGTTGAGTCGGAAATCGTTGCACATGTCGATGATGATGGTGAAAGAGTTGGAACTGATTGAGCAATTTCGTGATTTGAGTTTGGTGTGTGAGGAGACTTCGTATGGGGTTAAGCTTGGAATGTTGAAGCTTACGAGTGGTATTCTGGACGAAATTCGGGAAGGACAGAAATCTGATTTGAGTCTAGTTGACCGGTTGACTTTGATCAACCAAGGCCAAGGTGGTGATTTTCGGATTGATGAGAATGGTATTATGAGGTGTCGGGATAGAGTTTGTGTCCCGGACCTTGATGAACTGAAAAAGAGTATTCTTGAGGAAGGACATCGTAGCGGATTGAGTATTCATCCGGGTGCTACTAAGATGTATCAAGATTTGAGGAAAATATTTTGGTGGCCTCGTACGAAGAAGGATATTGCCGAATTTGTGTATTCTTGTTTGACTTGCCAGAAGTTGAAGATTGAGCATCAGAAACCGTCGGGTTTGATGCAACCGTTGTTTATTCCTGAGTGGAAATGGGATAGCATTTCTATGGACTTTGTGTCTGAATTACCTAGGATGCCGGGTAATTTTGAAGCTATTTGGATTATTGTGGATAGATTGACTAAATCTGCTCACTTTATCCCTATGCGAATGGATTATCCGTTGGAGAAATTGGCAAAGCTATACATCGAGAGGATTGTCAGTTTGCATGGTATTTCGTCTAGTATTGTGTCGAATAGGGATCCGAGGTTTACTTTGAGATTTTGGGAGAGCTTGCAAAGTGCTTTGGGTACGAAGTTGCATTTGAGTTCAGCTTATCATCCTCAGACAGATGGTCAGACTGAGAGAACTATTCAATCACTTGAGGATCTTTTGAGAGCTTGTGTATTGGAGAAAGGAGGAACTTGGGATAGCTACTTGCCTTTGATTGAGTTTACTTACAACAACAATTTTCATTCGAGCATTGGTATGGCGCCGTTCGAAGCATTGTATGGTAGACGGTGTAGGACGCCACTATGTTGGTATGAGTCCGGAGAGAGTTCTGTAGTTGGACCCGAGATAGTTCAGCAGACTACGGACAAGATTAAGATGATTCAAGAAAAGATGAGGATTTCTCAAAGTCGTCAGAAGAGTTATCATGACAAGAGGAGGAAGGCACTTGAATTTCAAGAGGGAGATCATGTGTTTCTTCGGGTTACTCCGATAACTGGTGTTGGTAGGGCATTGAAGTCGCGTAAGTTGACGCCGCGTTTCATTGGTCCTTATCAAATTTTGCAGAGGATAGGAGAAGTGGCCTATCGTGTGGCTTTACCGCCGTCGCTTGCTAATCTCCATGATGTGTTCCATGTATCTCAGTTGAGGAAATACATTGCGCATCCGTCTCATGTAGTCCAAGCAGATGATGTGCAGGTGAGAGATAACCTAACTGTGGAGGCATCACCTATGCGGATAGAGGATCGGAAGTTGAAGCAACTTCGAGGCAAAGAGATTTCTTTGGTGAAGGTCGCTTAGGGAGGAACGGCTGGTGGAAAGGTGACTTGGGAACTGGAGAGCCAAATGAGGGAGTCTTACCCAGAACTGTTTGAACCAGGTAACATTTTCGAGGACGAAAATTCCTAAAGTGGGGGAGGGTTGTAACAACCCAAATTTCATTAATTAATTAATTATGTTAATTAATTGAATTATTGAAATTAATCTTAATGATTTGGATTAATTGGATTTATTTGGTAGATAATTGAAGAGAGAAATGGGAAGGAAAGAAATAATAGAAGTATATAAGGGGTAAGTGGAAAGAATTAGATATAAAGAAAATAGAAGAGAAAGAATAGAGAAAGAGGAGAAAAGAGAAGAGAAGAGGGAAACTTGGAGAAATCATCAAGAATCAACTTCAAGCTTCAATCTAATCAAGGTAAGGGTGAGAAACATTATTATCTAGTCAATGTATGTGGTTATGTATGTGTGGGTTGGGTTTTGTTGTGAGTTTCCACCATTTTTCAAGCTAGGGCAAAATGGATTTAATCGGTAGAATCGTAGTTTAATCGGTTAGAAACTGAAAATAATGCCGTAGAATAGTCGGGTGACGTGGGATTATGATTACTGGAACTGGTTCGGTGAGAATCGGTCGATTCTTGGAGGGTAGAAGTTTTGGGACAGATTGGGGTTTTCTGGTTTCGTAGGTTTGCTGGCTCTCGCCAGGCGAGTGAAGGCGAAGCTTCGCCGGGCGAAGCCCAGCGAATAGCTGGCAAATAATTCTAGAAAAACTCCTAGTGGTCTTCGCTGGCAAGTTCGCTAGGCGAGTACATCAACGAAGGGTAGCGAATCAAGTCAGTGGCTACTGACTTTTGTTCGCTGGCGAGTTCGCCGGGCGAAGGTCCCAACGAGCATTTGTTAGAACACAGATTGGTTCTTAATAATATCTCTATGTTTTGATGATAACTATTATGAAATTTTGTATTTAAGAATTATATACTCTAAAATTTGCTTGAGAATTTTTACTGCAGATAGTAAAGAAATTAACACTCCAGAAGTAAATCAGAATTGAACATAAGAAATTAGCTAGACTCTGAAGCGCCAGATGCATCCATTAGAAGATTCCGATTGCTGCCAACAAAAGATCCTGAGCGTAGCCTCCAGAAGATTCTGAAGCAGAAGCTCCAGAAGGATCTGAAGCAGAAGCTCCAGAAGGATCTGAAGCAAAAGCTCCAGAAGGATCTGAAGCAGAAGCTCCAGAAGAATCTGAAGCAAGTCAGAGCATCTGAACCAAAGAAGAATTTTGTATGAAGAGTTTTTCAAAGCATAGTTTCTACAAAAGATTCTGAAAGTACTAAAGCTGGCAGTACTGAGGTTCTGTCTCAAATATGCTCTGATCTTAAACACGCTAAAAGCACACCTGCTGCAGAAGACTCTGATTCAGCAAAACTCTGATCACCATCAGAAGGCTCTGATCTATTTAGACTCTGATGAATTTGCTGAAAACTGAAGAAGAATTATTCAAAGTTTATATCCGTTGGAGTGAACCAAACGTCTCTTTCCTCATTTATGCTAGACACAAGAACACAGACAAAAAGGATTTTTCTGTGCTTTCTTTTTCTAGGAAAGGTCACTTGATGTGAAGACAAAAAGGCTCAGACCTTTTGGACACTCTTCTCAACGTGAAGCTCACCTTGCATCAGCTGCCTATAAAAGCAAGACTTCACCAATTTCTTCAGTTGACGTATTATTGAAAAGAAATCAACACTCAAGCTCTCATACTATTTCATATTCTTTCTAAGAATTATTTTCTTTGTTCTAAATAGTTAAGTGAAAAATCACAGTTGTGATAAAGCTTTATAGAAGCATTCTTAAACACTTGTATTTGTATTACATTTGATTGTAAACCTTAAGAAGATCCAGTTAAGATCAGTAGTTCTTGAGAAGACTTTTAACAATTTTTCTAAGTGCTTACTATTGTAATTAGTTGATTAAATAGTGGATTAAGTCCTTGATTGAGAAAGGCAAATCACTCTAGTAAGGGTGGACTGGAGTAGCTGAGTTCAACGAACCAGGATAAAAATACTTGAGTTTTTATTTCTAAGTTTTAATCTTCATACTTATTCAACCCCCCTTCTAAGTATTATCTCACCTTCAGTTGGCATCAGAGCTCCGGTTCTGTGTGTGCTACCACTTAACAGTGACAGTAAAGATCCAGAGAGAAATACTTTGATATATATTTGGTTGTTACTATGGCTGATAATACAATGTCTAACATTAACAACAAATATGAAGAAAGGGACAAAATCAGCACCAAACCCCCTATGTTTGATGGGGAGAAATTTGATTATTGGAAAGACAGAATTGGATGTTTTTTCCTTGGATATGATGCTGATTTATGGGATCTGGTCATAGATGGATATGTTCATCCCACTGATGGGAATGGCAAGAAGATAGACTGAAAATCTATGACAGATGCTCAGAAGAAAGAATTTAGAAATCATCAAAAGGCCAGAACAATATTGTTGAATGTAATATCCCACACTGAGTATGAAAAAATTACAAACAGGGAAACTACATTTGATATGTTTGAATCCTTAAAGATGACTCATGAGGGAAACTCTCAAGTCAAGGAAACAAAAGCTCTGGCTCTGATCCATAAGTACGAAGCCTTCAAGATGGAAGACTCTGAATCTGTTGAAGCTATGTTCTCCAGATTTCAAATACTTACAGCTGGACTAAAGGTTCTGGACAAAGGATACTCTACTGCTGATCATGTGAAAAAGATCATCAGAAGCTTACCCACCAGATGGAGACCTATGGTGACAGCGCTGAAGATGACTAAAGATCTGAACAAGATCTCCTTGGAGGAATTGATCAGTTCACTAAGAAGTCATGAAATAGAACTTAAGGAAGATGAACCTCAAAAGAAAGGTAAATATGTTGCTTTAAAATCTAATAAATCTGCTAAAGCATTGCGGGTAATAGAGGAAAGCTCTGAAGAATCCTCATCTGAAGATGAAGATGAACTATCCATCCTGTCCAGAAGAATAAACAAACTCTGGAAGCATAAAGGAAAGAAGTTCAGAAACTTCAGGAAACCTGACCAAAGAAAAGAATCTTCTGGACACAGAAGATCTAGCAAAAAGGAGGTTGTATGTTATGAATGTAAAGAACCTGCAAATTACAAAAATGAATGTCCAAAGGTGCTGAAAGAAAAGCCTAAAAGAAAATTTGAAAAGAAGAAAAAGGTTCTGATGGCCACCTGGGATGATTCAGATACATCTGAATCTGAATCTGAGTCAGAAGAGGAATGTGCCAATGTAGCTTTGATGGCAGACATAGAAGATCAGGAGGAAGGAACTTCAGGATCTGAATCTGACTCTGAATCTGACTCTGACGCTGAAGAGATGTTCTTAGCAGCAAGGTCAGGACACCAATCATGGTACCTGGACTCTGGATGCTCACGACACATGACAGGAGAAAAGTCTATGTTCCAAAGCCTGGAGCTTAGATCTGGAGGTGATGTGAAATTTGGAGGGAACCAGAAGGGCAAGATCATTGGATCTGGCACCATTGGAAATGGTAAACTTCCCTCTATTACTAATGTTTTACTTGTTGAAGGGTTAAAGCATAACTTATTGTCCATAAGTCAATTAAGTGACAATGGTTATGATATTACCTTTAATCAAAAATGTTGTAAAGCTATTAGTCAAAAGGATGGCTCTATCCTATTTAGTGGTAAGAGGAAAAACAACATTTATAAAATAAATCTTTCAGAACTTAAAGTTCGGAATGTTAAATGCCTCTTGTCTGTTAATGAAGAGCAATGGGTCTGGCATAGAAGATTGGGGCATATTAATATGAGACGTATATCTCCGATTAATAAACTTAATCTTGTCAGAGGACTTCCTAATCTGAAGTTCACCTCAGATGCTCTTTGTGAAGCATGCCAAAAAGGGAAGTTTTCAAAATCATCTTTTAAATCAAAAAATGTTGTTTCTACTTCCAGACCACTAGAATTACTTCATATTGATCTGTTTGGACCAGTGAAAACTGCATCCATCAGAGGCAAGAAGTATGGATTAGTCATTGTTGATGACTATAGTAGATGGACATAGGTAAAGTTCTTAAAACACAAGGATGAGTCACATTCTGTGTTCTTTGACTTCTGCAAGCAAGTCCAGAATGAAAAAGATTTCAAAATTATAAAAGTCAGAAGTGATCATGGTGGTGAATTTGAAAATAAATATTTTGAAAAATATTTTAATGAAAATGGCATTGCTCATGATTTTTCCTGTCCTAGAACTCCACAACAAAATGGGGTTGTAGAGAGGAAAAACAGAACTCTGCAAGAAATGGCCAGAACCATGATCAATGAGACAAATCTTGCAAAACACTTTTGGGCAGAAGCAATCAACACAACTTGTTACATTTAGAACAGAGTGTCTGTAAGACCTCTTCTGGAGAAGACTCCATATGAACTGTGGAAGAACAGAAAGCCCAACATTTCATATTTTCATCCTTTTGGATGTATTTGTTATATGTTAAATACTAAAGAAAATCTGAACAAGTTTGATTCCAAAGCACAGAAGTGTTTCATGCTTGGATATTCTGAACGCTCTAAAGGCTACAGAGTATACAACACTGAGACACAAATTGTGGAAGAATCTATTCATGTTAGATTTGATGATAAGCTTGGCAATAAAAAGCCAAAGCAGTCTGAAAACTCTGTAGATAGAGAAGTAGTCTTTACAGAATCTGAAGTCCCAGAGGCAGACAAAGCTCAAGTGAAGAAACCAGAAGCAACGCCAGATGCTATTCCTTTAACTTCTCAGATGAACAATCTAAACATTTCTGAAGAATCAACTGTTTGAGGATCATCATCCAGAATTAAAGCTTCTCATCCAGAGAATGTCATTATTGGAAAGAAGGATGATCCCATCAGAACAAGATCCTTTCTAAGATCATCTGAAGCATCATTATTTGGACTGGTGTCAGAAATTGAACCATCTTCTGTAGATGAAGCTCTGCAAGACAATGATTGGATTATTGCCATGCAAGAAGAGTTAAATCAATTCACCAGAAATGATGTATGGGATTTAGTTCAAAGACCACAAGGATTCAATATAATTGGAACAAAATGGGTCTTCAGAAATAAGCTAAATGAGAAAGGAGAAGTTGAAAGAAATAAGGCAAGGCTTGTTGCTCAAGGGTACAGTCAACAAGAAGGTATTGATTACACTGAAACTTATGCTCCAGTGGCAAGGTTAGAATCTATACGCCTTCTTATTTCATTTGCTGCACAAAATAACATCACTCTGTATCAGATGGATGTTAAAAGTGCCTTTCTAAATGGTATTATAGAAGAAGAAGTTTATGTCCACCAACCTCCTGGTTTTGAAAATGAAAAATTTCCAGATCATGTTTTCAAATTAAAGAAATCTCTATATGGTTTAAAACAAGCTCCTAGAGCTTGGTATGAGAGATTGAGCAATTTTCTTCTGGAGAAAAATTTCATCAGAGGCAAAGTGGACACAACACTCTTTTGTAAATCAATTAAGAAAGATCTTCTAATTTGTCAAATTTATGTGGATGATATAATATTTGGATCTACCAATACTATGCTGGGAAAGGAGTTTGCTACATGTATGCAGGCAGAATTTGAAATGAGCATGATGGGAGAACTGAGATTCTTTCTAGGAATCCAAGTCAATCAAACTCCAGAGTGCACTTACATACATCAGACCAAATATGTTAAAGAACTTCTGAAGAAATTTAACATGACTGATAGTAAGCTGGCAAAGACTCTCATGCATCCAACTAGCTCACTTGGCAAGGAAGAGGTAAGTAAGAAAGTAGATCAGAAGCTCTATAGAGGTATGATAGGATCTCTTCTTTACTTAACTGCTTCTAGACCTGGCATATTGTTCAGTGTATGCTTGTGTGCTAGATTCCAATAAGATCCTAGAGAATCACACTTGATAGCTGTCAAGAGGATTCTAAGGTATCTGAAAGGTACTTCTAATGTGGGTTTGTGTTACAGAAAATATGATGATTTCAAATTAGTTGGATTCTGTGACGCTGACTAAGCTGGGGACAGAGTGGAAAGGAAAAGTACTTCTGGAAGTTGTCAATTTCTAGGAAGAAATCTAATCTCTTGGTACAACAAGAAGCAACCCACAATTGCATTTTCAACCATAGAGGCAGAATATATTGCTGCTGCTGGATGTAGCACGCAGATGCTCTGGATGAAAAGTCAACTAGAAGATTACCAGATATTTGAAAGTAACATTTCTATCTTCTGTGATAATACTTCTGCTATATGTTTGTCTAAAAACCCCATTTTACACTCTAAGGCAAAACATATAGAAATTAAGCATCATTTCATTAGAGACTATGTTCAGAAGGGAATCATAAATTTAGCCTTTGTTGATACAGATCATCAATGGGCAGATATTTTTACAAAACCCCTTGTTGAAGATAGATTCAAATTTATTCTGAAAAATATTGGTATGGATTTTTGTCCAGAATGATATTTGTCAGAAGAAAATTTTATAGATGCAAAAATGCCTAATGCTCTGAAGTATTTCTTCTGATTGATTATTTATTTTCTTTAATTTTTTTTTGTGAAACTCTGAACTAACAATCCTTAGAGGATCTGAACGTTGGTTAACGTTTCATTTCTCAAGAGAATTCAGAACACATGCAAGCAAACACGTGTCACTCCAAATCTGCAAAGGTGGCATGTACACTACTGAAGAGACGTTTGAGGTGAAGTTTGAATAGTGAAAATCTTGATTTTCCCCCCAAATTGTCAGAAGCAATAAATGCTTGAAATGATTTTATTCTTTTTCATTTAATGCTTTGTTCAAACGTGCCAAATTCTGACTGTTTGTATGCCTATGTGTTTTAGTATAAATACATCTCTTCTCTCCACATTCACACTTTTCACATCTCAGACATTTTATGCATTTCCATCTTCTCTTCTCTCTGCATAAAAACCCTAAGCGTGTGACAAAACCATCTTCAATGGCAACTTCATCATCAACTGCTGCACAATTTCAATCTACAATGGCTGCAGTTACCTCTGCTAACATGGGCGTAACTCCTTATTCTCCACCAAAAAGAACATTGCTAACACCTGTTGAAAAGATGGAAGTTCTGTGTGAATCAATGGTGGAATTTGAGTCACTTGCTGAGAATGGGTTTGAATTTCGCTCCATTATAGATGATCAAGGATGGGTGAAGTATTTTGATAGACTTTTTGGACCAGTTTACCCCCTTCTTGTGAAAGAGTTCTGGATCCATGCTTCTGTATATCCCAAGTTTATTTTATCTTCTGTTCTGGGCAAAGAGATTATCATAACAGAAGATCTGATTAGAAAACTCATTGGCTATGAGGAAACAGATGGAGTATCACACTTGCCAGCTGGGCGTGTTGATATGGATGAAGTGTATGAAGAAGTGATGACCGCTGGACAAGCTTCTAATAAGTTCAAGGATCTGAAGCCTGACTACAAGATCTGGGCTAAGATCTTCATGGGATGCATTCATCACAGGAAGTCAACCAACTCTCCAGATTATGTCAATAATGAACAACTCTACTTTATGTATTGCCTCAGTCAGAGCACCAAGATAGATCTTCCATATATTCTCTTTATGCATCTTTGGAATCATATAAATGCCTCTAGAGAATATGTGAAAGAAAAAGGTCAAAAGATCAGAACCTGGATTCCTTTTGGAAGGTTAATCTCAGATCTTCTAACTGAGAATGGACTTGTAACTGCTTTGTGCGCTGCTGGAGTCACAAAGGAATTGGAATTTATTTTGGGAAAGCCTCTGAATGCCAAAAGTCTTCAGAGACTTAAAATAGTGGATGAACTCACAACAGCTCCCAAGAAGCTGAACATTTCTGAACTGAGTCAGAAGAGAACTCCTATATATGATTACCCTCTGTTCTATGCTGAAGAACCAAGGGAAATTGTTGTAATGTATATTGATGAGTGCATGAAAGAAGGAAAGCCTATTCCTGCTGACATTATAAAGAGAGCAAGACAACCATTGCCTGTTGTAGAAGAAGAAGAAGAACCACCAAGAAAGAGGACTCAACCAGAAGCAAAAGCTGCACCTGTTCAGAAGAAGCTCAAGATTGCTGAGAAGCCACAGAAGCTACTAAAGAGGAAAGAATCTGGAGACACCCCTTCTGTACCAGCTAAACGCATCAAAATCAAAGGTACTAAAACTTCTGTATCTTCTGCAACTCCTATTGTTATAAATGATTCTAATGTTAAGTCTATTCCAAAACCACCCTCTACACAAAATAAATATGTTACTGCTCCACCTCATGTTTCTACTCCATCTCCACAAAAATCTTCGAATCCAGTTTCCATATCACCTGTACAACAACCCTCTGTACCACAACCAACAACAACAAAACAAAAAATTCAGACTCCACAACCAGAGGTTCCAACCAAACCATCTGTACCACACAAACAACCATCAGAAAAACAACCCACAGAACAACAACAAACAACAAAACCATCTGCACAACAACAGCCATCTGAACAACAACACCAACCTTAAGAAAAACAACCAGAAAAATCATCTGAACCTCTACAAGAAAAAGACTCTGAACATCAACCACCAAAATCATCTGAACCTCAAACACAACAACAAGAGAAACAACCATAATCAGATAATCCACCATCCAAAACATCTGAACCCACTGACTCTGTTCCAGTTTCATCTGAACCAGTAAAAATTTCATCTGATCCACCCACCTCAGAACCCCCATCAAAACCTTCTGAAAATCCCTCAGAATCAACCAACATCCCTGAGACAGAAGTTCTTGATGTTACACCTCTGAAAACTGTTTTTCAAGTGTCTTCTACTTCTTGCACTCCAACCACTTCATCAAACTCCTCAGAATCTGACATTCATCCAGATTTTCTAATCTCTCCTTCTCACAGAGACTCTGAGGTAAACCAACCAGAACCCCCTGTATCATCTAAAGTTCCTATTCCAGATCCTACTCCCACACCTAATCCAGCATCTGAAATCCTCATTCCAAATCCCAACCCTACATCTAACCCAAGATCATCTAGTTCATGTGCACAACTCTCATCCCTGTTTCACAATCTTTCCTATGGTTTCAAACTCAAAGACTTCTATGACAGAGTTGAACCATCTGACCCTATCACTCCCTTGAAACCCAAACTTACAATCACCCTACCATCTATGCTTCTCACCTATATTCAATCCATGTCAGATGTAGGTTTATTAGCAACAATATCATATTCTGCTAAATTTGCCAAAGCTGTTACTTCAGTTACACCTGTTTCATCTAATAAAACTGCTGCTTCTGATGAACTTGCAAAATCTGCTTTCCAACCTTACTCAGATAAACCCTTTGATGTGGTTTCTTATCACACTAGAGCAAAACCAAATCTGTTAAATGCTTTAAACAGATCCAAACCCAAAGCCCCTGAAATTCCTTTCATACCATACTACCCTTCTCCTCTGATCTCCATTCAGAAATCCATCTTTCCACCTACTCCCCAACCAAAACCAATAACATTGGAAACTCTGTTACATCCCAAACCTAGACTTAATGTTGATCATTTATTTCAATCTTTTTTGCAAGAAATACAGTTGTATTTAGGTTTTGTACAGAAGAAGTGTTTAGCAACAATGGATGCACAAGAATCTGATGTCATCTGGAATGGATTCATCAACAGATTCAACTCTGTAGCATCAAATCTGAAGAACATATGTTCTGATGATGCGAAGCTCAGATTTGCTGAAGCTACAAGAAGTCTGTTCTGGACTGTCAAGAGATCTGGACCTTTACTTCTTACAGATGCTCCTCCATCATCAGAAGAAACTACTGAATCTTCATCTGAAGACAATCCTTTGGTCATGACTCTGGTAGAACTTCCTTCTGGCTCTAATGCTCCAAGCTCTACAGACCCTATGGAAATTGAATCTGTTCAAGCTCCAGAAAATGATCAACCCTCTTCATCTGAGATTAAGAAAGAACATCCAGATTTTGAGGATAAAATTGCTGCTCTGGAAGCTGGTCAATCAGAGATCAAGTCTTGGATGGCCAAACAGGATAAAAAGTCTGAAGACATGACATAGTGGATGTCAAAATAGGATCAGAAGAATGAAACAATGGCTAAGTGGATGTCAAAGCAAGAACAGTCCTCCTCTGAGATCACGGATCTGTTGAAGATGCTTTTGTCAAAACACTCTTAGTTTTTCATTCTGTTGTTTTTGCATCTGATGTTTGCTTATGTATTTTGAATATCTTCTGTTGCATGTACTTTTTCTCTGAACTGAATTGAATGAAATCTCAAAGTTTTCTCCACATGATTTATCTTCTTTACTGTTTCCTTTTATTTGTCTTTTTAAAAGTTTTTACTTTTTGCTTATGACAAAAAAGGGGGAGAAAATATAGATCTGAACTGTTTAATTTAACTTCACCAGAATGAAACTTCAGACATATCTATTTCATCTAACATTAAATCTAAGTATTTTAGAACATTTGATAAGTACACTCTGTAAAAGAAACTCTGAGACTCTCAGATCACTTGACAATTATCAAACTCTGACTCTGAAATTTGCAAGACACTCTGACTCTCAAATGTTAAAAGAACAATCAAGATCTAACTCTGAAAATTACTCAAGAAAAAAAGGGAAGTTTCTATTCCTTATTTGTAATTAATTCAGGGGGAGATTCATCATCTCAGGGGGAGTTATAATTATCATATTTTCAATTAAACAAAATTTCTGATGTTTTTGTCATCATAAAAAAGGGGGAGATTATTAGAACACAAATTGGTTCTTAATAATATCTCTATGTTTTGATGATAACTAGTATGAAATTTTGTATTTAAGAATTATATACTCTAAAATTTGCTTGAGAATTTTTACTGCAGATAGTAAAGAAATTAACACTCCAGAAGCAAATCAGAATTGAACATAAGAAATTAGCTAGACTCTGAAGCGCCAGATGCATCCATTAGAAGATTCTGATTGCTGCCAACAGAAGATCCTGAGCGTAGCCTCCAGAAGATTCTGAAGCAGAAGCTCCAGAAGGATCTAAAGCAGAAGCTCCAGAAGAATCTAAAGCAAGTCAGAAGCATCTGAACCAAAGAAGAATTCTGTATGAAGAGTTTTTCAAAGCATAGTTTCTACAGAAGATTCTGAAAGTACTAAAGCTGCCAGTACTGAAGTTCTGTCTCAAATATGCTCTGATCTTAAACACACTAAAAGCACACCTGCTGCAGAAGACTCTGATTCAGCAAAACTCTGATCACCATCAGAAGGCTCTGATCTATTTAGACTCTGATGAATTTGCTGAAAACTGAAGAAGAATTATTCAAAGTTTATATCCGTTGGAGTGAACCAAACGTCTCTTTCCTTATTTATGCTAGACACAAGAACACAGACAAAAAGGATTTTACTGTGCTTTCTTTTTCTAGGAAAGGTCACTTGATGTGAAGACAAAAAGGCTCAGACCTTTTGGACACTCTTCTCAACGTGAAGCTCACCTTGCATCAGCTTCCTATAAAAGCAAGACTTCGCCTATTTCTTCAATTGACGTATTATTGAAAAGAAATCAACATTCAAGCTCTCATACTATTTCATATTCTTTCTAAGAATTATTTTCTTTGTTCTAAATAGTTAAGTGAAAAATCACAGTTGTGATAAAGCTTTATAGAAGCATTCTTAAACACTTGTATTTGTATTACATTTGATTGTAAACCTTAAGAAGATCCAGTTAGGATCAGTAGTTCTTGAGAAGACTTTGAACAGTTGTTCTAAGTGCTTACTATTGTAATCAGTTGATTAAATAGTGGATTAAGTCCTTGATTGAGAAAGGCAAATCACTCTAGTAAGTGTGGACTGGAGTAGTTGAGTTCAAAGAACCAGGATAAAAATACTTGAGTTTTTATTTCTAAGTTTTAATCTTCATACTTATTCAACCCCCCCTTCTAAGTATTATCGCACCTTCAGCATTCGCCAATGGCTTCGCCAGGCGAAGGGTGGCGAGCAGGACATCATTGTTTCTTTTCTGTTTTATCCATCCAATGGTTGTTTGCTTGGTTCAATTATGTTAACCCTGTGTGATATGAATAGCTTGTGTACTATTGTGATGAGCTGTGGGTAGCCTTTGGGCGTGAATCCTAGATTATGATATGTGTATTGTTTGAATTGCTTAGGGATACATGAGAACACATTAGTGAATATGTGTGTATTGTATAATAAGTATGTAAATTCATATTTTTGTATGCTAATGTATGTAATGCATGGGAACATATCGTGGATATGTGTGTATTGTTTTGATGAATGTGATGATGGTATTGAATGTGAATGCCTTGAATTGTTATGAATATGTTGTGTGTGCAATCATGTTGTAATTCTTGAAGGGATGAATTATTTGAATGCATGGGATTAAGATGCGGGAACGGTCTTAAGTGCATTTTTGTTGGTTGATTGCATATGCATCATTTAGTCAAGAGGCAATGTTTGTTAGTTTCGTGGAGACTAGTGGCTTGTCCCAAACCTAGAAGGGTGGGTTTGAAGCCTAGGGGACGGGCTTTGTTGTTATCGGTCTAGAAGGGTGGACCCGGTTTAAGTGTAAAAACCGAAAAATGATAACAAGTGTTGGTACCACATTGCATTGAGTTGCATTGAGTTGTTTTGGAGTCACATAGCATAAATGTTATTGATATATGAAATATGCTTGTGAGTGAATATATATTGGATAATTGTGAATTGTGCATGATGAGATATGCTAGATGAATATCCATATTTGTTCATATGTATGATGAGATGTATATGACTACGAAAATGAATTGTGGTGAGAAATGTGGATTATATGTAATTGTTACTTGTGTATATATATATATATATATATATATATATATATATATATATATATATATATATATATATATATATATATATATATATATATATATATATATATATATATATATATATATATATATATATATATATATATATATATATATATATATATATATATATATATATATATATATATATATATATATATATATATATATATATATATATATATATATATATATATATATATATATATATATATATATATATATATATATATATATATATATATATATATATATATATATATATATATATATATATATATATATATATATATATATATATATATATATATATATATATATATATATATATATATATATATATATATATATATATATATATATATATATATATATATATATATATATATATATATATATATATATATATATAATCTTATGCATTGATTATTATGGTAATATTTCTCACCCTTCTGCTGTTTTATAATGCTATATGAGGCATTGGAGATTAGGTTGCTGGAGGTTTCTTTTGTGAAGTATAGCTTCATTCTTTTGAGTCGGACTGCTCTGATAATGTAACACCGGGTAGTTAGGCTTGTATAGCATTCTTTTGTGATACACTTGTGATGTATCAGTTGTTGATGTTTTGTAACATGAATGATATTGATGAACCAACTGGATAACATGTATTTATGTGATTAAATGTTTTGAGGTAATTCAAATGTTTTATCTTCCGCTTTAATTCTAAATATCGAGATGTGGGTTTAAGGACTAAGTTCCTCTACTTTGAAAACTATCCCACTGTTGCATATTTTTATAGAGCAGGTGTTGAGTGTTTTATTGGTAATAATGTGACATACCTCTTTTATACCGTATTTTAAATTATACTCTGATACAATTTATATGTGCCTATATATATTATTGTTTATTTGGGGGTATAGAAGGGGGTGTTACACATGCCAAGTCAGGTGTTTTGCATATGTTTCACTACGAAACATGCATCTAAATATCAGAATTATAGGAAAATACCATAAAACTTTTGCTGGTGACAACTTTTTCTTATACCGAGATACACCGCATTTAGGAAACTCGTTTAATGATGCATATTCATTTCGAAACAAAATGCAATCATTTGGACAAGCATGTATTTTATCATAGCTCATGCCAATAGAGCATAACATTTTTTAGCTTTATAGGTTCGACTGGGAAGAACATTATACTCCGGAAGCATCTCTTGAAGTAGGGCTAACAACTCTGTGAAACTTTTATCCGACCATCCATTACCCGCCTTTAAGTTGTACAACTTTAATACTGCAGACAATCTTGTGAAAGTAGTGCAACCTTTATACAACGGTTTCTCTGCATCGCTTACCAACCTCTCAAACATCTTTGGACAATCTCGAACATCTTCTTCAAGTGCTTCTGCAATCTCTTTGACTCGATCACAATCATATGTATCTCTGCCATTGTCCTTTGAAGCATAAGTCATATTATCCCCGGGTTCGACATTCTCGTTACTTATCTCACCATGTAATGTCCAACATGTATAACTTCGACCAATTCCATGTCTCATTAAATGAGATTCCAACTGAACGGCGTCAATTCGACGCCCATAGTAGCAACCTAAGCAAGGACATGTGATCCTACTAGGGTCTTTGGCGTGTTCAACAGCAAACTTAATGAATTTCGATACCCCATTCTCGTACTCTTTAGACAATCGATTGGAAGACATCCATTTTTTATCCATACTAATTGAGTAGTCTAAACTAAACTAAGAAAGTTAAACAAATATACAGAGAATACCTGTAAAGAAATTAATAACTTCTAATAAAGCTACACAGTAGGATGCTTGAAAACGATCACAACCTTGCTCTTCACAGGTAACCCCTATAATAGACAAAATTAATAACATCATCAACATTAAATAATTCTTGCAATAAAATTAATTAATTTGCAATTAATATGAACTCATATACAATTTTTACAATTTTTACTAACATATTAATTATTTAAAATTTTATATAATTTTATATTTATCTAAAATTATCTAAAATTTTATATAACTTGAGTTTATATTTATCTAAAATTTTATACAATTTTGACTAACATATTAATTAATAGTAAAATGAACTCATATAAAGTTAAAACATTAGACAATAGTACACTTTATATGTGCTTTAGGATGATAAATGATATCCTTTGCGTTATCTAAAATGTTACTAAATTAGCAAGACGGTACAAAATGCAAACCTTCCCACATAATATTATTAATACTCAATATACCTGCGAAAAATTGACTATAACAGGAAGAATATGTGCCACACAATCTTGAGGCTCCAACAATTTTCCAAGACCTGCACAACCCTCAACAGCAAGAAGCCGAACAGAATCTTGATCTACAAGAACAAGAGTCAATAAGTTATTATTTTTATATACATATAGATAGATTCAGTAGGTTACTTCAAAAACAATTTGCTATTCAATAAATGAGCATAACAAACAAAAATTATATTCACTTAAACTGGTCGGCAAAATATACTAATAAACTGCCAATGTCTTCAGTTACTAATAAGGATTAAGGAAAATAAATAAACTTCAAGATTAATAGAAACTTAAAGCTTTCATCTGAATCACAAATAGTGTGAAGCTTCTAAGGCAACATAATCTAAAAAACCATTGAACAAACAAAATTTATCAGAATGCCAATTTCAAATAAGATTTGTAGGCAACAATAATAAAAATTATTATTAAAAAGAACTCATATAAGGTGTGGCATTTCAACAAACACCTTGTATACGGCTAGATATAATGAAAGTTAACATAAGTAAATTCATTGTGGCATTTCAACAAACACCTTGTATACAAAACTCAAGCCAATATCAAAAGAGTAGTTCTCATCAACGATATCAACAAAAACAAGTCAATAACTCAGAAAAGAAGTAACACTAACATCATATAATTCAGAAAAATGAAATACTAAGACAATAATCCAGAAAAATGCAAAATGAAAAACTTCAAATACCATAACAATGGCAGAAATGCGCTACAGAAGATGTCGAAAACGGACAGTCAAATGAAGGAGATATGCAACACAGGCTGAACGGAGGTGGGCGACGGAGGCACGGCAGTTGGACGGAGGAGGGCGATGGCCGGTCGTGGTGAATAGGGTTCTGGTTCGCAGAGAGGAGAAAGAAAGAATGAAGAACGTACACACATAACAATGGCAGAAATGCGCTACAGAAGATGTCGAAAGCGGACGGTCAAATGAAGGAGATATGCAACACAGGCTGAACGGAGGTGGGCGACGGAGGCACGGCAGTTGGACGGAGGAGGGCGATGGCCGGTCGTGGTGAATAGGGTTCTGGTTCGCAGAGAGGAGAAAGAAAGAATGAAGAACGTACGCACGCGAGCTAGCAATGTGTTATGTTTCTTTAAAAAATTATGTGATATTTTAATTTAATTATAATAACACGTATGGCAGCGCTTTTTAATACCTACAAAAACACTTCTCAGAGCGCTTTCTTTAAAAAACCATATAGCAGCGCTTTACAAGGAAAACGCTTTCTTTAAAATTTTGTGATATTTTATTTTAATAATAATAACACCTATGGCAGCGCTTTTTAATACCTACAGCAGCGCTTCAAAAGCGCTGTCTTAGCCCATGGATATAGCAGCGCTTTAGAAGGAAAGCGCTTTCTTTGGAACACCCTACAAAAACGCTTTAGAAAAGTGCTTTCTTAGGAACAATCTACAGCAGCGCTTTACCAAAGTGTTGTCTTAGCCCATGCCTTTAGCAGCCCTTTAGCAGCGCTTTTCCTAAAAGCATTGTCTTAGGTATGCTGTTTTTTTTCTTTTTTTTTATTACTCTTTAGCAGCGCTTTTCCTAAAAGCACTGTCTTTGTATGCGCTGCTAAAAGTCAATTATGGCATAGTGCAACGTGGTTTTGTCTCCCTGAGTCTGTTGAGTCTTGGTTGGATGTTGCTCCGACGCTTTTTGCGGTTGAGTTTTTGTCTCCCTGATGAATGAAGGAAGACCCTCTTCTTCTTCGCACAGATCGCGACCCTTTTTCCGTTTTGTGATGAAAGCTTCCTCCTCCCCTTCTGATGAATGCATGCGCCTATTTTATATTGTTACTTGTGGGCTTGGGCATTTGGTTACGATTTTGGCATTTGGTGCGTGATTTTCTGACGGTTTGTTTCACGGTGTTTTCTCACGATTTCTCAGGCTTATTTTGTTGAGGTGAATTCGTTGGTTGCTGCCAGGAATTCATGGCTTGCTTACGTTTTACCAGGATGTGCTTGTTATGATTTTTCTCACAGTTTTGTTGTAGTTGTTTGACTGAATCCTGCTGGAATTTTGGGGGAAATTTGTTGCTAGACTTGTTCGCCTGGGTTTGTTGTGCGTGGATCTTGGTGTAACTTACAGGAATTTTTGTTGCTGCTGTTCGACCCATGGGCTTCGTAAATTTTTGAGAAATCTTGTTAATGGCTTGTTTGGCAGAAATCATTTTTCGTGAAAAAGTGCTTTTCCCAAAAGCACTTTTTCCAAAACCGCTTTTCCTGAAAATCACTTTTAAAAATCACCATTCTCACTCTTGGCTGCCTTGCTTTCATCTTGTTGATTTTCTTTGCAGGTTTAAAAAAGTCGAAGTCGAAGAATCGGCGTGAAGACAATTTTAGGAAAATTATGACTTTTTAGAATTTAGGAATTTATTTTGTAATTGAATTTGTAATTTTCCTTTGTAATAACAAAAAAAGAAGAAGAATTTAAATGAGTAAATTCACTTCTTTCTTTTTCGATTAAATTCCTCCAATTAAAAGTTATCTTACTAACTCATCCGATTAAACTTAAACGAATAAATTCCATTAATTAAATTAATCTGATTAAATTCCTCCAGATAAATTCATACAAATAAATTCGTCTAACTCAGTTCATCTGCTTAAATCCACACAAATAAATTCCTCTGATTCAATCTACCCGACTAAATCTGTCTGATTAAATTTCTCCACTAAGTTCATCCGATATTAACGGTGAATATGGCCATGAACGAATAAGCAGAGAAATTCAGTTAAACGGCAAAACGAACCTGTCTTCCGTATTGAAAATTCAAACCGCACCTCGACTACTTTAACCCAGTAACCTGAATCAGCTCAACCAACAGTCATGGTCAAAACAAACAGATATTCATTATAAATTCAATGTGCACCGAAATTCCTCCGTTTCTTTAAAATCGACAGTTGACCAGCAGAAAGCAAGAAAACGTGCGTCTGTTAAAATAAATTCCTCAAAGCACATTCTCGCACCAATTTAACCTGAACCCACTTATATTGCAACACGGTCAGCTCCATATGGTTTAAGAATTAACAACATTTCTGAAAACCAACTGACGACTAAATATTGGCTCTTGAATAAGATGTACGGTGTCACGAGAAATCTGACGTCAAAACTACCGTAAAATTCAGCTTATCCTCAAATAAATCACAAGACTCGGAGATGCACACCCTAATCACTTGGGAACCCCTGATGACGACTTGGCTTCATGAATTTTCGGCAGGCTGCAAATTAATGACCATTTTTCCCATAACCAATTAAATCGCACACATAGTGATTTTTCCTACAAAAACCAACAGACTGGGCAAACCAGTTAGCGTTAGCTACAATGCAATGCAGAATGAGATGAAATGCGAAATGAACTGACTAATCTAAGGGAAAATTTTGGGGTATTACAGTTGCCCCTATTTAAATAGCTTCACCGGATGATTTGAGCGACGAGGTTCGAGAAATCACGGTGGAGGGATTTACATACAGATAACCAAAATATTTTCCCTTAAATGCAGTGATATGCAATGCTATGGACAAAACGAAACGACTATAATGTTGACAATGCCATGACTTTAATATGATGCGTGTGATGAGAATGATAAATGCAAGGATGCAAAAGACACGACGACACGGGGGACATATGCGACGAACAAACCACACTGGGGAATACGACACACTGGGGAAAATAGCACGACACTAGGGATAATTCTAAAGTGATGGCCAATCGGTGCAAGCACGACTGATTGTCACTTTAGCAGGAACGGTAAGAAGGGGATCCTTAATGGAGATGGCGCTGGTGAGACGGCCTCCACTGGGGAATATCCCAGAGTAATTGTGCAACGGATTCAGGCATGACCAGCTGGCACTCTAGGATGACAGGGTAACACAGGATCCACACGGAGGTAAGATCAGGTAAACGACAAATGCTGGATTTTTCGGGACATTCCTTTAAACGAAGAGATCGAGCGGGATCTTCAGGAATCGTCGGAAAATATACAGGGAGAAACAAACATCAGAAACATCCGGAAGAACATCGAATGAACTTTGAAACCCACCAGAGACGCTCGGAAAAACATCGAATGAACTCTGGGCTGTATCCAGAAACAAAATGAAAACATCTATAGGAGCATGTGATGAAGACAAGTCTCTGAAGGTACATCTGACACATTCAGGAAAGCATTAAATGTATGGGAAGAGTTTGAAGATATATCTGGAAGAAAATCAGATAAGCAACAAAGGAGTTCTTGAAGAAACATCAGAACCAAAACTCAATCTAGAAAAACATCAGAAAGAGAAACAAGTCCGGAGAAACATCGGGTAGATTCTGGAAAACCATCAGAATCGAAGGGAAATATCTGGAAAACCATCAGATGAGTTCTGGAAGAACATCAGAACAGAGACTCACTCTGGAAAAACATCAGAAAGAGAAACAAATCCGGGAAAACATCGGATAAATTATGGAAAAACATCAGAATCAAAAGGAATATCTGGAAAACTATCAGACAAGTTCTGGAGGAACAACAGAACAACGACTCAATCTGGAAAAACATCAGAAAGAGGAACAAAATCTGGAAAAACATCAAATAGATTATGGAAAAACATCATAATCAAAAGGAATATCTGGAAAACCATTAGATAAGTTCTGGAAGAACATCAAAACAGAGACTCACTCTGGAAAAACATCAGAGAGGGAGAACCATATCCGGAAAAACATCGGATAGATTCTAGAAAAACATCAGAATCAAAAGGAATATCTGGAAAGCCATTAGATAAGTTCTGGAATAACATCAGAACAAAGACTCAATCTGGAAAAACGTCAGAAAGAGAAACAAATCTGGAAAAATATCGAATAGATTTAGGAAAACCATCAGAATCGAAGGAAAATATCTGGCAAACCATCAGATAAGTTTTGGAAGAACATCAGAACAAAGACTCACATCAGAAAGAGAAACAAATCTGGAAAAACATCGGATTAGAAATGCCCAATCTGAAAGAACATCAGATAAGCCAAGACAAAACTGTTTGGTAGATGCCAAGTGAGTTCGACTTTGACAACAAGGTAAGACATGGATAAAACACAACCTCGGGAGAAATGCAAATGAGGATGAAACACTCATGATATGCATATGTATAAGAATAATGCTATGATATATGATCAAATGCAAATGCAAATTCCGATGACATGACTTGAATCTTCTGGTAATATGATAAAACTAAAGGCCGATTCCTCAATATGGAGATCACTATCATTCTACTTGGGGACTAAAGATGCTACTGCTGAACACATCCCTGCCACACCTCTAAACTGTATCATGTTGATGGTCCTTGTAGGAAGGATGAAGAGCTGCTTAGGGATCCTTCAAGTAAACTTCCCCATATCAAACCGTCCATTGTAGATGAGCTGATAATGCTTCAGCTTGTCTGATTCTGTAGATGAGCTGATAATGCTTCAGCTTGTCGGATTCTGTAGATGATTGTGCTACCACGGCCCTAGAAGGTCTGCCCTAGTATGAGTCTTGAAGGATCTTTTGGGTAAACTAAATTTGAGAAGGACTTTCCTTGAACAAATCTTGAACTGATTCTTAGACAGGATGTAAAAGGAACTTGCCCCTGATAGGATCACTTGACCAAGCTTCTCAATTGTTTGAAAATTCCTTGAGAGGAAAGCCAACTTGCAAACAAAAGTATTCATACAAACATGGTAATGCGAAGTTCATGCAACTTTTGAAACCCAAAATCATTTTTGAAAGATGAAAAATAAATGAGTCGTTGGTCAAAACACGGTGGTTCAAGACGCTCAAAGTTTAAAACAAAGGTATATTGCCAAAATAAATGATTTGCAAAGATCCTTTGGAGTGAGCTTACGTAACCTTGTTGTAGTATGCTTTCAAAATAACCTCGCTTCAGTTAGGTCTTTTGAGGGTTGTAACGTGGTCTGGTTCACGGTTTATGAAACAAAGGATAAAGGCTCAAATTTTATTGTACCCACCCAATATACGTGATAATCTTCAGTCCTACGCTCAGTTAACTCATATTATGGCATTTAGGTTCCTATAGGTTAGGAATTGCACTTATGGTAGCAATGATGGTTCAGAAGTTAAGGGACCTATGAAAAGGCAGCCACTACTTCCCTATAACATTTAGTTGTTTTGGCATTGAGGATTTACATGGTGAAGAGTTTAAAGGTCACCTCTTTTTATTATCCCTAACTTTTGCCTGAACTGTTTCTTGCGAAGATTACAGTCAGCGGGATGCCCCAGTTTTGCCTAAGTCTCCTTCATAGGTTTTGACTTAACGGGCTTTTGATTTTGATTTTTTTTGGAAGAAAGTGACTACCTAGCTCTAATGATTACGGTGAACCATCATCGACTTAAAAGACATCTCCAACACTCGCTTGCGGTGTGCAAAGGAAAACTTATGAATGAAACCTTCACATGAAAGACATATTGCAGGAACACACCACCAAGTTAACTGAGAACTACCCATGCCCCTGGTTAAGATTGCGGTTTTTTTTGTACAGAACGAAACTCCAACTTCTAGGCTCGAAGGGGTTAACGAGGGATTATCTTCCTTATTACTCCAGTGTTTGGGAGTTGAAACAATGCCTTACATCCTCAACAAAGTTTGATTGAAAGCACACTGACAGCAGTTGTGGGTATAACGTTTTCATCATCCTCCCTCAAATCTTTGCATATCAAAAGTTTGGACAAGAAGTAAATATTTGAAAGATAAAGTATAAAAGTGCAAATAAATGAAATCAAGAGTTGCAATGCTCATTTCATTGGTATGAAATTACAAACATAATTTGAAGGCAAATAGCTTAAACAAAGTAAGGAAATTGCAAAAAACAAGAAACAAAATGCCTAGTGACTAAATCAGTACTAAGATGAGTTATCCTGTCTGAAACACAAATAATCTGCTGGGGTCAAGCCGAAGCTTCACTTTTGATGCCCTGGCAAAGGATTGTTCTGGACATTTGGAGGATTATCTGCAAAATCAAGTATTCCATCTCTGACCAAATCACGCACTCTATCCTTCAGTGCAAAACAATGCTCCAAGTCGTGGCCCAAGGCACCCTCATGAAAAGAGCATTGAAAATCAGCCCTAAATCCAATTGGAGGAGGATTAAGAGGAGGTGGTAAAGCCCTTGTAGTGATAAGCCCTTATTGAACTAAGTAAGGATAAAGTTCTGTGTAAGTCATGGGAATAGGATCAAATTGATTCCTATTTCGATACTGGTCTTGTCTAACAACGGGATGTTGAGGAGTCTGAGCTGGTTGTGGAGTAGCAACAACATGATGATCAATAGGTTGAGGTCCATGGCGAGGCATTATTGATTCAGTCATGACAGCATTGGTCAGATCCTCTTTCCTCTTCTGGAAATTCCTATAGGATTTCTTTGCCCCACTAGAAGATTCAGAAGCTTTGGATACCTTCCCATTTTTCAAACCTTCTTCTAACCTTTGGCTAATAGTCACCAGATCTGTAAAGCTTGAAGAGACACTTCCAATCATCTTTTCCCAATAGAAAGGAGACAAAGTATCCATGAACATTCATGTTAGTTCTTTCTCTGCTATAGGGGGTTCAATTTGGGAATCTAACTCTCTCCAACGCTGAGCGTATTCTTTGAACGACTCTTTTTCCTTCTGAGACATACTTTGAAGTTGACGACGATCGGGAACCATGTCCAAATTGTATTTGTATTTCTTCATAAAAGCGTTGGCAAGATCCTGAAAGTAGTGGACGCTGTTATGCTCCAAGTTCATATACCACTTGAGAGAAGCACCACTCAAACTATCCTGGAAGCAATGGATGAGCAGCTTATGATTGTTGGTGTAAGCTGCCATCTTTCGGAAGTACATGACTAGATGGGCTATTGGACATGAATGACCTTGATACTTCAAAAACTCAGGAGTCTTAAATTTGGCAGGAAAAAAAGACCAGAAACTAGGCACATATTGTCTGCATCCACGTTGGAGAAATCAGTACCCTCGACAGCTTGGAGTCTCTTATTTATGATTTGAAACTGTTCACGGGTAATCTCAAGCTCAACAAAATATTCATGGTCTTCCCCTTGAGCACCGACAACATTATACTCATAGGGAGGGTTCTTAAAGGGAACTTGGACAGTCTGGTTAACAGTGTGGACCAGAGGTCTGGCTTCGATAAGGACGGGAGCTTGAAAAACCGGTCTGACAGTCTGACCAATCATAGCATTAGATGCAAAAGGTGGAGAATAGTTAGGAGGTAAACCAAACTCCTTCCAAGTAGAGGGTGGCACTTGAAAAGGAGGTGGATCAACACTTGAAACTTCCTGAATGACAGTCCTCTGAGGTGGCTCTCTTCTAGCAATCAGTACTTGAAGCATCTCGGTAAGCCTGGTCATGCCTGCTTTCAACTCATCGATCTCCGTTCGGATTTCCGCATTATGTTCCTCTTGCTCTGACATCTGGAGTCTATAGTTAGCTCTAGTCCGATATCTGTGTCAAGGAATCAGCTTGACGACTCAAAGGGACACTGGAAGATAAAGACAACTGGGAATGAGAAACCGGGGGAAAAATGCAATGCAATGGTTTCAAGAACTTCAACGGTCGATTGCAAATGTTTTCTAAGAAACGCTGGAAAATGTTTTAGACTTTAAAATGTGAGACTTTTGAATTTGCAAAGGACAGTTGAGTTCCTTGAAACTAGGAATGATATGATGTTTTATGGATGCAATGCATAACCACAAACAACAAAAGGTCCTAGGTTAGAGGGACAATAAGCGGAGTCAAGGTCTACCCATCCCAAAAGGTATGTACTATAGGTTAGTTGTACCTGTAGAACAAGGGTTCTAAAGAAGTGCCCAAAGTCATTAGTCCATCTTTCGGATATTATCAATTTTCCGACTGACTCGGTGGTTAATAATATTCTCAAGAGAACCTCTTTTGAATGTAGTATCGCGTAGCAACTATTTTGCGACTACTCCCTCATAGTCATCGCACTACGTCCTAGATAAGGCCAAAGTGGTGTTAAGGTACTACGATCCCCAATATCACGGAATCCTAGCCGAAAATAGTAAGGGTTTTCACGACTATACTCGTTCAATCGAACCATTTTCGAAAGGGTCTCAAATGAGCGGTGATTCTCAAGTCAGCTTAGTCGGGACTCAACTCCCTATAAGCCTCGTCGAATATATCACCTTCCTATAATAATGTCACTCAAGTCCGGGTGTAGGACTTATCTCACAACAAGGATACCCCAAGCAAGGTACAAGATATATATATACAAGCAAGCAAATAATGAAGCAAATAGTAAAAATAATAAACAAGGTAGGGGTAACCCTTAAAAGTTAGGACTATCCCTAGTGAAGTCGCCATTTTCTTCCATTTTTCCATGGATCCTTCTTCGTCTTCTCAGGGATCCTGCGAAAAAGAAAAAATAAAACCCGGTTAAAGTTAAGATGCTCACCCTCTTTTGGGTTTGAAGTGACTGGATTTCTGGGTGGATAATGGTTGCCCAATGGTGATGAGACGAAGATTTTTCATCTCTTTGAGCCTCTCTACTCGCGGACGTTATGGGTTTTGGATAGTTCTGCGTGACGTTGGTGATGACGTTCTTGTTCCGTCGCGATTGGGGGACTTTCGTGATGACCACTGATGAATTTGATGTTGAACCTTTTGGGCTTTTTCTGATCTTCTGGGTTCGTTTTGATGATCTGATGGGTTTTTCTTTACTGATGAACGAAGGAATCCTCCCTAGGTTTTTGTTATTTTTCATCCTCCCTAATTTCTGAAGAGCTTGATGTTTTATATGATGTTGCTTGGTGTTGCACCCCAAAATTTGCCCAACACTTCTTTACCTAGCTTATGTTTCATTCACATTAACATTATCATTTGTATTTCATTGACATGTATGCAGGAGATCAAGAGGTATGATTACCAATATAGGGCTACACAAGACTTTGAAGCTAGCTAAGAAGGTTATTCAGATGTTTAAGGGTTGATATCCTTGTCAGAGAAGTTAAAAGAGCCTCAGCAAGAGTGGTTGAAACCAAGTGTGTAGGTCTCCTAACTTGAGGGTTGTGGAAAGCCATCAGATGATTCTGAGGTCATGGAGATGGACTTTAGGTCTTGAGAGAGCTCATGATAAGTGTTGAAGATCACTTGGAGGCCTAGACAGGTCATTATGCAAGATTAAGAAGGCTCAGCCATGATTGGTACAATTAGGGTTTGACTGGGTCAACCCTAAGTCAACTGATGATTTGAAGAAGGTTGAGACCTAATCCAAGAGCCATGTGATCATGGATTTATGAATTAAGATGTTATAAGGATGATTCTAAGGTTAACTCATCATGATTGAGGAGTTTGAGAAGTTTCAGGCTAGGGTTTCAAAGACTTGACAGTGTAAAATCCCCTAGTTTGACCCCTGTCTTCAAGGCAATGTAGCTCAAGATATGATCTTCATATCATCTTGACCCCAACATGATTGTTGTAGGTCATGATATTAGCTTTAATTTGAGTACTAGAAGTCCTTGATAGAGTTTATAGAACTCAAGTTATGAGCCAGACAAGTTACAAGTCATCTGAGGCATGTGAATTTGGAGCTTGAAAGTTACCCAACTTGCATGACACGTTTTCCCAAGAAGGATGATTCCTATGAACTTTTGGTTAACATGAATGTTGTTCCTTATCATTTTAGCTTTCCATAGAGTACTAGAAGTCCATGATTGGATGTCTAGAACTCAAGTTATGGCTTTGACAAGTCAAGGGTATTTTGGGAAGTTGTGATTATGGGTCATTTTTGGTTATAGGTCATTTTCACCAATTTAGACATCTCAAATGAAATTTTGTTCAACTCGAAAGTTGCTCAAAATGGGGTTTTAACCTTGACCATGTATTAAGGAGGCATTGAAATGGCTCAAGGAGAGACTTGGTTCATGAAATTGTGAAAAAGGAAGAATTAAAATGAATTAAAGGCCAAAAATTCACAATTAATGAGATGTGTGCAAATGAAGCAAAATAATATCATTTTTTGAATGGAAAATGCATTTTGAAAACATTGGCAATGTTAGATTTTTAATTTGAGTTCAATATCATGCCCTTTTTATTTGTTTCTTCATGATGAAGTAACATGTCAAACATGAGCCATTGGATGGAAATAAGGAGTAAATCACCACCATTCAGATTCAATATCTCATGAGGAGTGCAAAGCAAGAATTTTGAAGCCAAAACAGAGTGCATATCGTGACTGGTGTGGAGGAGATTTTGGTGAGAATTTGAAAATCCAATTTCTCATTCTGAAGCTTTGAGAAGGTTCTAGATGATCCCAATGAGTTCTATATAAGGTGTTGAGTGTGTTCAGCCATTTTTTTGAAGAGTTTGAAGCTGGTAGCAGAGAGAGCCATTGAAAATTCAGAGTTGCAAGAGGAAATCGATTTCTGATTTCCAGGCCAAATCAAGAGAAATTGAAGGTTGCATTAGCTTCAGAAGGTGTTTTGGAGTGTATCTGCATCATCTTGGAGGTTGAAGTGATCAAGAACTGCTTCTGTTACACCTCTGAACACAGGTTGGTACATTTCATTTTTGTGCTTGATTCAGGTAGAAATAGATAGAAACCTATAGGTGGTTAGGATCCTTGTGATGTGTAGATGGATTTAAGATGAATAATTCGTGGAATAGAGACAAGTTAGGATGATGACCAATTTCTGTTGAGGCTGAATTCTAGAGATTCTTGGATTGATAATCAAGATTGTATAGTGTAAGATGATCACCATGAGATGAGGATTATTTCTGTGCATTTAATTGAAGTTCTGATGAGATTCAAGATTGAGGTATATTTTGAAAGAGCTATCGGGTTTGAAAATCCATAGAGAGTTAGATGATTCTAAGGTTAGATTCGTGATCAGCATTAAAAACTGGACAAGAAGATGTAGGGTTATGTGTTGTTTGATGACCTGTGTATTTGTCTTCACTAGAGAAGACGGCGGCGCCACTGCTCAGGCCATCGTCTGTAAACTCCCTCCATCTGAACGTTTAAATGGGGAAGATGAACTGTGAGCGTTGGATTGATATGAGACTTTGACCAATTAACCTCAACACACGGCCACGATTGCTTTGAAAACTCTGACTTGGACCCTTTTAGTGATACGCACCGTTTCATTAATTGGAAGACAATGGGCTTAAGACTCTGAATGATATTCACACCCTCACTCTGGCCCAACCCACATATTGAACTGATCATAATTGCTATTTGTAACGCAAGTTTTGTTATTTTTCAATTGTTTTTCTTTATTTTCTTCATTTCATATTAGTTTGATAATAATTCATAAAAAATAGAAAAATAAGTCAATTAATTCCAGGTCTTTTCCCCCTGATTCACGATTGAGTCTAGAATTTTATAGAATAAAAATATTAGGAAAACCATGCATTTTTATTTTTTGTGCACTTTTTACATTTTATTTGATAATAAAATTACCATGGTTGATACCTCTGTTTGATGAATTTAGTTTGATCATTAGGTGATGATTTTTTGCTTGAGATTTTGTTTGTGATTAGCTTAGACATGTATGCTCCCATAATATTTTTCTCACATTTTTGTGATGAAATTAGGTGTTGTTTTTAGGTTGAAACTTTAGGTGCTCCCTTTTAGGGTTTAAGTTTAGTACCTTGTAGTGTAGAATTTATTTCTAGGTCTTATTTGAGGATTTGATCTCTGGAATTAACATGGTAGAGTAATGATTGACATAGTTTACCATAATTATTTTTGTAGGATTTTATAATTGATTTTAGTATTTTAGTTAGAATTAACTTTAATACTAGGTTTTAGGTGATCCTAACATGCTAACTCAACTAGAATGACTTCATTAGTTCCCTTAGACTAGGGTTTTGCTTCTCTTACTTTTGGATGGTGATGAAGACTTGTGTGGGCTGCTGTGGCGAGGAAGACATTGTAACTGACAGAAATTGGAACTGGAACCATCTGGGTAGTCTGTGGATAACTTAGTGGGAATTGGCGGAATCACACGCAGCGGAAGAGTATTTGCTCCACCGGAGATTGTGGCGGACAAAGCAGACAAAGCTGAGGAAACTGATAAGGGAAAGAGTAAAGTCATTGAGGAAACCCCTCGTGGGGTAGAGAAGGACTTACTTGTAAAGGACGCTGAAGAGTTTATGAGGTTGATCAAGAAGAGTGATTACAAGATCGTGGATCACCTCCATCAAACACCCTCAAGTATGTTGTCGGAGGCAGCATTGTAACTGTATGTGGCGAGGAAGACATAATAGTGAGCCATTTGTCGTCCTTCAAATATGTTGAGATGGATGGGGAAATCCACGAAACCCTATGTCAGGCATTCGAAGCTGTTAAGGTCAAGGACGTGACTCCAGTAGTAATTGAGAAACCAGAGATGACTCTCTCTTCCTTCAAGGAAGCCAGAGCCGTTGTTCAAGCCGGATCTACCCCAGGCTGGGGGCAAGTTCTAGAAATACCTAACAAACAGCACAAGTTCGGGTTAGGATACTCTCCTATGGCTGAAGCCTCCTCCTCTCACAGTACGTCGCGAGGTAAAGGGCCGATCCAGTTTACCAGTGGCGGGGTTATATTTGAAAGTGTCAACGCAGTGTCTGAAGACGGCGAAGATAGCGATTGCAACCTGGACTCTTGGATCCAGCCAAGCAAACCAGGCCAGAGCCTCAACAACTGGTCCATTAGGGATACCATCCAAGTGACAGGCAAAGAGTAATGATTTACTTTCTCCAATTATTGTACAACCCTATGTCCTACCCGGGGCATAGCAGTTTTATTGTCAGGGCCTTGTTTGATTATGTACATGCATTTTACCAATAAATAAAAAGGCGTTTTTCTTCGCATTCAAATGTTGTGATCTCTGTTATTCCTGTTTTATATTTGTTTTGAAAAACAATAAAATGGCAATAGGGTTTGTGCTAACCTGCATATCCTTGTTTTAAGCTTAATCCTTGTTATTGCAGGATCAACATAGTAGATGACATCGACTCTGGACCTTCTACGACTCACTTCGACTTCGATTGCCCGATCTATCAAGCCGAAGAAGAGATTGATGAAGACGAAGACCTTCCCGAAGAGTTGGCCCGCTTGTTGAAACAAGAAGAGAAAGTTATTCTGCCTCATGAGGAAGAGATTGAGATTGTGAATCTGGGTTCTGAAGAGCTGGTCAGGAACGTCAGGATCGGGGATGCGTTGCAGAGTGATGTCAAGCAGAGATTGATCGAGATGCTGAGAGAGTATAGTGACATCTTTGCTTGGTCATACGAAGATATGCCCGGACTTGATACTGACATCGTGGTCCATCACTTGCCGCTGCGAGAAGATTGTCCTCCCGTTAAGCAGAAGCTTAGGAGGACACGACCAGATATGGCCGTTAAGATCAAAGAAGAAGTGCAAAAGCAGCTTGATGATGGCTTCTTAGCGGTCACTACTTACCCTCCGTGGGTCGCCAACATAGTGCCTGTACCGAAGAAGGACGGTAAGGTGCGAATGTGCGTCGATTATTGGGATTTGAATAGGGCGAGCCCTAAGGATGATTTCCCGCTCCCTCATATTGATGTGTTGGTCGACAATACAACTCAATTCTCCGTGTTTTCGTTCATGGATGGCTTCTCCAGCTACAATCAGATCAAGATGGCGCCGGAGGACATGGAGAAAACTACGTTTATTACACCTTGGGGAACATTTTGCTACAAGGTAATGCCTTTCGGTCTGAAGAACGCAGGGGCCACTTACCAAAGAGCGATGGTTACTTTGTTTCATGACATGATTCATCATGAGATTGAAGTCTCTTTTGATGACATGATTGCGAAGTCCCAAACGGAGGAGGGACACCTGGTCAATTTGCTGAAGCTTTTTGAGAGGCTTAGGAAATTCAGGTTGAGGCTGAATCCTAACAAGTGTACTTTCGGAGTACGGTCTGGAAAACTACTGGGGTTTTTTGTGAGTCAAAGAGGCATTGAGGTTGATCCTGCGAAGATAAAAGCAATACAAGAAATGCCAGCGCCAAAAACCGAAAAAGAAGTTCGTGGGTTCCTGGGCAGAATAAACTACATTGCAAGGTTTATCTCTCAGCTCACGACCACGTGTGAACCGATGTTCAAACTGCTAAAGAAAGATCAAGCGATTATCTGGAACGAGGATTGCCAGAAGGAATTTGATAAGATAAAACAGTATCTACAGGAACCTCCGATCTTGATACCCCTAGTGGCCGGAAGACCCTTAATCATGTACTTGACAGTTCTTGAGAATAGCATGGGGTGTGTTCTCGGTCAGCACGACGAGACGGGCAGAAAGGAGCATGCCATTTACTATTTGAGTAAAAAGTTCACAGACTGAGAATCACGTTACTCAATGCTGGAGAAAACGTGTTGTGCACTAGCCTGGGCCCGCCAAACGTTTACGACAGTACATGCTCAACCACACAACCATGCTAATTTCGAAGTTGGATCCAATCAAGTACGTCTTCGAAAAGCAAGCGCTTTGGGCAGGATTGCCAGATGGCAAATGGTGTTGACAGAATATGACATTCAGTACGTCTCCCAGAAGGCCATCAAGGGAAGCGTATTGTCTGAATACCTTGCCAAACAGCCGATCGAAGATTATTAGCCGATGAAATTTGAATTCCCTGATGAGGATATCATGTTTCTCAAAGCGAAGGATTGTGATGAACCGTTGCCCGACGAGGGTCCAGATAGGAAATCCCAATGGAAATTGATATTTGACGGGGCGGTTAATTCTTATGGAAGTGGCATTGGGGCAATCATCACGACTCCCCATGGATCCCACATCCCGTTCACGGCTAGACTGAAGTTTCCGGTCACCAATAACGAAGCAGAGTACGAAGCATGCATCATGGGTCTAGAAGAAGCAATTGATTTGAGAATCAAGAACCTAGATGTATATGGTGACTCGGCACTTGTGATCAACCAGATTAAAGGGGAGTGGGAGACTCGTCAATCGAATTTGGTGCCGTACATGAACTATGCCAGAAGGCTACTTCCGTTCTTTGATCAAGTGGAACTCCATCATGTGCCCAGAGCTGAAAATCAGATGGCTGATGCCCTAGCCACGTTGGCTTCGGTGTATAAAGTAAATTTTTGGAATGAAGCTCCAAGAATTGTTCTTTCTCGTCTTGATATCCAAACTTTCCTTATGACTAAGGAGTATCCTGCGGGAGCGTCAACCCAGGATAAGAAGACTCTAAGGAGGCTGTCTGGAAATTTTTATCTCAATCCTGATGGAGTTCTGTATAAAAGAAACCACGATCTCGTGCTACTTGTAACACCCCACTTCCCAAAACAAATAAAATATGAATAACATAATAAAAATCAGAGTTTCCTTCCCAAGTGGGATATCACATAAAAATCTCATTTCCTTATAAAAAGGTTTTTCTCCAAATACAGCGGAATATTTAAATAATACAATTAAATAAAAATTTTGATACGTTCGCAGGAAAAAAATAGGAGTTCAACATGAAACAATAAAAATGCCCAAGTCCCGTGCTACGTATCAGAGCATCCTAGACTCGACAGTCACACCAATATCCAAGCTAGCTAAGCACCTGGATTATCTGTACTTCCGAAGAAGCACAGACCACAACAACAACAAGGGGTGAGAAATCATGATCAAAAATATAATGGTAATGTAATACATGTAATAAGGCAGTAAAACACACCAACACATCAATTATTCACCCCAACAACACCATATAACGAACCTACTGTTCAAATTACAATATAACATATTATAATGCAATTATGCAACTCAACACCATGCATGCGGTACCGACTCATTGGTTCATTCAATCGAACCTGGATAGATCACTTACGCTCCTCCTGAGACATGATCTATCCCCCACCATTCTCCACAAAGGAGTACGGATGAATCACTTACGCTCCTCCTGAGACATGATTCATCCCACCAAAACACCATGATATGCAAGACACCAATGCATAATTATTATATTCTGGCACGCTAAGTGCACACGATCCTCCTGATCATATCATCATACAACAATGCATATGTATAGATATATTACACCAACACCATATAAATCAATCAGATAGTAAACGAATTCATACTATCACACCGGATATAACTACGTCCCCCCCCCCACTCGGGGATACACGATCCTACTGATCACTACACACATATACATTACTAATTGCTCACCAACAATATTAAGGGAAACGCGTACTATCCCCAAGTACACAAGTTATATCCCATACTCATCATTTTCACACTACAGCAAGGCTAGAAGGATCACACGAGACCAATTCAGACATCTCACCAAAAGTCTCTGAGGTTACTCAGAACCTCCCTAAACCAACACCTCAGCCTATACACCAAAATCAATAATTCATCAACATCAATCCACAATCACAAACATGCCAATAGATATTATACTTACCAATTATCCTATAATTTCTACTCTAGAACCGACATTACGGTACATTACCGACATTTCAGAGTCACTCTGAATCTCACCAAGGTCCTAACCATAGTCATTAACGACGCTATAGGGAAACAACACATAACTTTTCCCAAAGCTATAATCACGGTCATTGCCAACACTACGGTAACAACACATAATCTCATCAGCTTTATATTCCTAGTTACTATCAACACTACAGTAACATCAACAATCCAACAAAATGGATCAATACTACAGTAACATCATCACCATATATATATATACCCCAAAATGCATCATCAGCATTCATCAATCCCCCAACATCAACAATAATCATAGCATGCCAATATAAAACTTTATATAACGATAAATTCCTACGGGGTTAAGGAATCCCCTCTACCCTATACATGTATAAACCATTCCCAATCAAATTTCTCCCCCCTTACCTTGACAATTGGTCGATCGATAGAATTCCTCCTAGAATTGGTCTCTTGGCCTTCTCCTTCCTCTTCCGTTCTTCGTTCCCTTTTTCCTTCGTTCTTTTTCACTTTCCTCGTTCTTTCCTCTTCTCTCTTTCTATCGCTCTTTTTTCTCAATTTTCTAAAATGTATCGTAACTCTCCTAACCCCTCATATTCTATTTCCCTTTTTAATTATTCTAATCCCAATAATAATAACTAATAAAATAATATAATATTAATAATCTTAATAATAATAATACTAATATAATCTTACTAATATTAATAATACCACATATTAATAATAATAATAATAATAATAATATTAATATTAATAATTCTAATAATAATAATAATGATAATAATAATAATAATCTTAATAATAATAATACTATTAATAATAACAATAATAATAATATTATTATCTCTCCAATAATCATAATAATACTTTTAATAATAATAATAATAATAACACTAATAATAATAATAGTAATAATAATAATAATAATACTATTATTATTATCACACCAATATCCCACGCCTATGGTAATCCCTTTCCTCTCCATTCCAACTTTTCTAATATCTCCTTGCTACCCCTTCATATTTCCTTCCTCACGGTTTCTATCGTGACTTTTCATATTTCCATTCTAACTTCCCAATAACCCTTTCACCTCTTATTTTACTTATTCCAACCACTAATATTCCCAATAATAATTCTAATAATAATAATTATAATAATCATTATAATAATAATAATAATAATATAATATAATATAATACTATTATAATATTATAGTAATATTCAACATAATAATAATAATAGTGATACACCCAACAATAATTATAATTATAATAATAATAATATTATCACACCAATAATAATAATAATATTAATAAAAATAATATAATAATAATATAATAATACTAATATTATTATTTCACCAAAATAATAATAATATTAATAATAGTAACAAATATAATAAATATAATAATAATAATAACACCCCCACCAATGTTACTATTATTTTTATATTACTATATTTCACACCAAAATATCACCAATAGTCCTCCCACATTAGGGACACCCACCAAACATCATCAAATACACCCCCACCAAAGGGCACACCAATATATAATTTTTAAAATAATAATAAAGTGACTAAATAATTAAAATGGGTGTTACACTACTCATATGTGTAGATGAGAAAGAAGCGAGTATGCTCATGGAAGAAGTCCATGAAGGCACATTTGGTACGCATGTCGGGGGGCATGCTATGACGAGAAAGATCCTGAGAGCAGGATATTACTGGCTGACGATGGAGTCAGATTGCTTTAAATTCGCGAAGAGATGTCATAAATGCCAGATTTATGCTGATAAGATTCATGTGCCGCCGTGCCCGTTGAACGTCATGTCCTCCCCGTGGCCGTTCTTCATGTGGGGCATCGACATGATAGGCAAGATCGAGCCTACTGCTTCTAACGGTCATCGCTTCATTCTAGTAGCCATCGACTACTTCACCAAGTGGGTGGAGGCAGCCTCGTATCCTAACGTGACCAAGCAGGTGGTGGCTAAATTCATAAAGAGGGACATCATATGTCGATACAAAATTCCCGAGCGGATCATTACTGATAATGGTTCGAATCTGAATAACAAGATGATGAAGGAGTTATGCCAAAGTTTCAAGATTGAACACCACAACTCATCTCCTTACCGACCGAAGATGAATGGCGCCGTTGAAGCAGCCAATAAAAACATTAAGAAGATTGTACAGAAGATGGTTGTGACCTATAAAGATTGGCACGAGATGTTGCCATTTGCATTGCACGGTTATCATACGACGGTACGTACATCAACCGGGGAAACCCCTTTCTCACTGGTGTACGGTATGGAAGTTGTCCTACCGTTAGAAGTTGAGATTCCTTCTTTACGAGTTTTGGTTGACGTAAAACTCGATGAGGCCGAATGGATTAAGAACCGTCTAAACCAACTCAGCCTGATGGACGAGAAGAGGTTAGCATCGATTGCATATGGTCGTCTGTACCAAAGCCGAATGAAGAAAGCTTATGACAAGAAGGTGCGTCCTAGAAGCTTTTAGACGGGTGATCTCGTCCTGAAGAAGATTCTTCCTCCACACTCCGATCACCGGGGCAAGTGGACTCCCAATTACGAAGGTCCGTACGTCGTCAGCAAGGTCTTCTCAGGAGGAGCCTTGTTGTTATCCACAATGGATGGCGAAGATTTCGCATCCCCGGTGAACGCGGACGCAGTTAAAAAATACTTTGCTTAAAAAATGACCCGCTGGAAAGAAAAAGAATATCTAGGCAAAAATGGGGCATCCCGGCGAACCATAAAAAAGGAAAAAGGTTCGGGCAAAAATTAGGGATATAAATGGAAAAATGTACACCCACAAAGTCGAAAACCTGGAAGGGCGATTCAGACAAAAGTTAGGGATTTGAAAAAGAAAATGACTGCGTTCCGCGTGTGGACTTTCATTGTTTAGTGGTTTGGAAGACCTGAGGGCCGTTTATATGAATCAATCTCTTCTGAAGCTGAAGCATCAGAGAAGTATCGAAGTCGAGTGGGTCATAGAGGGATCAACTCATGGTGTTCGTCTACGCCATATTACCGACATTTGTGTATATTCTGATGTATATTTATGTTATTATACTTGCGCAACTTCCTCATTCCAGGAGCTTGCATCTGTTGTAAAACATTTTTGACCCATTCAGGGGTTCGTTATCAATGAAATATATACTATTCAGCAATTATGTTTGACTGTTAGCATCTATCTGTTTTGTTTGCGAAGGAATGCCGATGTTTTTGATAAAATGCACATACATAAACTTACTGGCCTAAGCCACTAATTGTTGAAACAATGAATTACTTGAAAATTGTCTCAAGATGATAACCTTGATAAGTCCCTTTGAGAAGGGTATCTCGTATGTTTGTTTGTGTTGTTGCAGGTATGGCATATGCCAGGCAGTACGCCGTATGTTTCCCAAGCTGGATGATTCCTTCTTCCCCGGCGAGTTCAGCAGCATCTCCCAACGGAGTCTAAACATGGGACCAAGAGCATTGATATGACTCCCCAAGCAGAGAAGATTCTCCCCAATCAAATATATCCTAGGCAGGATCATTATTTCCCCTAGCTGAGTCATGCGCTGAAGTGTATACTCATCCCCAGCAGTGGGCCAATGTGCAGTTTTCTCGTAGAAGACTATCCGTAAGTGTTTAGCTCTCGATAGTTCAGACTGAAGTCTCCAGCGGAATTGAAATTCCCCACAGAGTCGTACTCTCCCCAGCAAGCAGGATGGTTCCTTCTTCCCCAGCTGAGCTGACAAATCCCCAAGAGAGTCGAGTCCTTGGAAGCCGTCGAAGCCATGATGGGTGCTCCCCAGTAGAGTGTTGAATAACTGATGCTGTATTTCCCCACCAGAGTCATTATCTCCAGGAAGGTTTTAGCCGCGAAGGCTGCGCAGTTTATTTCTGCGATTGACATCGTTTCCCTCAGCCGATTATGGTTCGTACACCTAGTTGAGCGAGTTCAGGTTCTCGAAGAACCTTACTCCCCTGCAGCAGTCGACTGGAGTTTGTTTCCCCAGGCAGAGTCCAATTAAGATTGGTGTGACTTCTTCTCCTCGGCAGGATGATTCCTCCTCTCCACCAGAGTGGTTCCTTCTCCTTGACAGGAGGATTCTCCCTTCAACATTTATTTTGCTGATGGGGTCATAGCATCTTGCATGATTGCATAGAATTTACCCTAAAAATGCGTAGCATTTCCACCGTGTGGAGCATTGCGCCATAGTCAAACATATGCATATGAAACATGAGCTAGGTCGTTACCGTTATTGTTTTGCAGGTGTTCCTCCGCAGAATGGTTTGCTCAAGATGATTCTTGAATTCCCCAGCGAAGTTGTATGCTTAAGATGATTCTTAAAAATCCCCGGTGAACTCGCCAGAGTTGGTTGCTCAAGTTGATGCTTAGAGTCCCCGGCAGAGTATTTACTCAGGATGATTCCTGAAATCTTCAGCAGAGCTATTGGTTCAGGATGATTCTTAAAGTCCCCGGCGAAGTTAGTTGTCCAAGATGATTCTTGAAGTTCTCAGCAGAGTTTATTCAGGATGATCCCTGAATCCCTGAAGCAGAGTTACTTGATAGTTCTCCAGAATCCCCAGCGGAGATGTGACATCCCCAACAGGTTTGAACGGAGAAGTTGAAATTTCCCTTGAAGACTTGATGATTGAAGTCCGGCAGTGGTGCCAAAACCCCAGACTTACTGATGAAGTCCAACCGCGATGTCGAAGCAGTTTGCCTAGTTGACGCAGGGTGCCTGACGGCAAAAGATTATATATCCTTAGTGGTTCCAGATTGATTAAGGATTCCATTTTGAGACTTACTGACGAAGTCCAACTGTGATGTCGACGCAGTTCTCTCAGCTGATGCGGAGTGCCTGATGGCAGAAGTTTGGATATCCCTAATAGTTCATGACTGACCGAGGATTCTATTTCTGACTTTCTAATGAAGTCCGGCTGACGCTCGAGATGTTATTTGAATACCCAACGACATAATTAACTTGATTGTTAAAAAGTTCCTAATGACCTTATGAGTCCCGAGGAATCCTTCTGCCGCAGTGCCGCAGAATGCCTGACGGCAATACCAGCTATGTATCACCGGTTACCGAGTGACCAATGATCCCTTGATGACTTGAGGACGAAGATCTACAGCAAAAGCAGATGATCATCCTGACGGAGATTTGAGATTAGACCCTTCACCGGTTACCGTGTGACCAATTCCCCAGCAAGTTGCCGCTTAACTATCATGTTCAGTGTTGAAGATGTTCCTACCAATCAGGGTATCGTTTACCTATGTGTGGTTAGCAAATCACCCGTTACCATGTAACCAGTGATCCCTTGATGATTTGAGGATGCAATAATATTAGATAAATCATAGAATCATCCTGACGGAGGTTCAAATTAGTATTTCTCCAGCTAGTTGCCGTGCAGCTATTATTTCAGTTTCCGAAGATTTCTCCCCATCAGAGTACCGTGTACTTATGCAGTTGGCAAATTTCTGGGTTTGTTGGTATTCAACCGTCTCTTACCTTGATTGTTTGAGAGCCGTTCGCTTCTCACCCAGTCAGGTCCAAGCCGTTTGAATAGGGGCAGCTGTTGCACCCCAAAATTTGCCCAACACATCTTTACCTAGCTTATGTTTCATTCACATTAGCATTATCATTTGCATTTCATTGACATGTATGCAGGAGATCAAGAGGTATGATTACCAATCTAGGGCTACATAAGACTTTGAAGCTAGCTAAGAAGGTTATTCAGATGTTCAAGGGTTGATATCCTTGTCAGAGAAGTTAAAAGAGCCTCAACAAGAGTGGTTGAAACCAGGTGTGTAGGTCTCCTAACTTGAGGGTTGTGGAAAGCCATCAGATGATTCTGAGGTCATGGAGATGGACTTGAGGTCTTGAGAGAGCTCATGAGAAGTGTTGAAGATCACTTGGAGGCCTAGACATGTCATTGTGCAAGATTAAGAAGGCTTAGCCATGATTGGTACAATTAGGGTTTGACTGGGTCAACCCTAAGTCAACTGATGATTTGAAGAAGGTTGAGACCTAATCCAAGAGCCATGTGATCGTGGATTGATGCATTAAGATGTTATAAGGATGATTACAAGGTTAACTCATCATGATTGAGGAGTTTGAGAAGTTTCAGGCTAGGGTTTCAAAGACTTGACAGTGTAAAATCCCCTAGTTTGACCCATGTCTTCAAGGCAATGTAGCTCAAGATATGATCTTCATCTCATCTTGACCCCAACATGATTGTTGTAGGGCATGATATTAGCTTTAATTTGAGTACTAGAAGTCCTTGATAGGGTTTATAGAACTGAAGTTATGAGCCAGACAAGTTACGAGTCATCTAAGGCATGTGAATTTGGAGCTTGAAAGTTACCCAACTTGCATGACACGTTTGCCCAAGAAGGATGATTCCTATGAACTTTTGGCCGGACTGAATGTTGTTCATTATCCTCTTAGATTTCCATAGAGTACTAGAAGACCATGATTGGATGTCTAGAACTCAAGTTATGGCTTTGACAAGTCAAGGTATTTTGGAAGTTGTGATTATGGGTCATTTTTGGTTATAGGTCATTTTCACCAACATAGACATCTCAAATGAAATTTTGTTCAACTCGAAAGTTGCTCAAAATGGGGTTTTAACCTTGACCTTGTATCAAGGAGGCATTGAAATGGCTCAAGGAGAGACTTGGTTCAAGAAATTGTGAAAAAGGAAGAATTAAAATGAATTAAAGGCCAAAAATTCACAATTAATGAGATGTGTGCAAATGAAGCAAAATAATATCATTTTTTGAATGGAAAATGCATTTTGGAAACATTGGCAATGTTAGATTTTTGATTTGAGTTTAATATCATGCCCTTTTTATTTGTTTCTTCATGATGAAGTAACATGTCAAACATGAGACATTGGATGGAAATAAGGAGTAAATCACCACCATTCAGATTCAATATCTCATGTGGAGTGCAAAGCAAGCATTTTGAAGCCAAAACAGAGTGCATATCTTGACTGGTGTGGAGGAGATTTTGGTGAGAATTTGAAAATCCAATTTCTCATTCTGAAGCTTTGAGAAGGTTCTAGATGATCCCAATGAGTTCTATATAAGGTGTTGAGTGTGTTCAACCATTTTTTTGAAGAGTTTGAAGCTGGTAGCAGAGAGAGCCATTGAAAATTCAGAGTTGCAAGAGGAAATCAATTTCTGATTTCCAGGCCAAATCAAGAGAAATTGAAGGTTGCATTAGCTTCAGAAGGTGTTTTGGAGTGTATCTGCATCATCTTGGAGGTTGAAGTGATCAAGAACTGCTTCTGTTACACCTCTGAACACAGTTGGTACATTTCGTTTTTGTGCTTGATTCAGGTAGAAATAGATAGAAACCTATAGGTGGTTAGGATCCTTGTGATGTGTAGATGGATTTAAGATGAATAATTCGTGGAATAGAGACAAGTTAGGATGATGACCAATTTCTGTTGAGGTTGAATTCTAGAGATTCTTGGATTGATAATCAAGATTGTATAGTGTAAGATGATCACCATGAGATGAGGATTATTTCTGTGCATTTAATTGAAGTTCTGATGAGATTCAAGATTGAGGTATATTTTGAAAGAGCTATCGGGTTTGAAAATCCATAGAGAGTTAGATGATTCTAAGGTTAGATTCGTGATCAGCATTAAAAACTGGACAAGATGATGTAGGGTTATGTGTTGTTTGATGACCTGTGTATTTGTCTTCACTGGAGAAGACGACGGCGCCACTGCTCAGGCCATCGTCTGTAAACTCCCTCCATCTGAACGTTTAAATGGGGAAGATGAACTGTGAGCATTGGATTGATATGAGACTTTGACCAATGAACCTCAACACACGGCCACGATTGCTTTGAAAACTCTGACTTAGACCCTTTTAGTGATACACACCGTTTCATTAATTGGAAGACAATGGGCTTAAGACTCTGAATGATATTCACACCCTCACTCTGGCCCAACCCACATATTGAACTGATCATAATTGCTATTTGTAACGCAAGTTTTGTTATTTTTCAATTGTTTTTCTTTATTTTCTTCATTTCATATTAGTTTGATAATAATTCATAAAAAATAGAAAAATAGGTCAATTAATTCCAGGTCTTTTCCCCCTGATTCATGATTGAGTCTAGAATTTTATAGAATAAAAATATTCGGAAAACCATGCATTTTTATTTTTTGTGCACTTTTTACATTTTATTTGATAATAAAATTACCATGGTTGATACCTCTGTTTGATGAATTTAATTTGATCATTTGGTGATGAGTTTTTGCTTGAGATTTTGTTTGTGATTAGCTTAGACATGTATGCTCCCATAGTATTTTTCTCACATTTTTGTGATGAAATTAGGTGTTTCTTTTAGGTAGAAACTTTAGGTGCTCCCTTTTAGGGTTTAAGTTTAGTACCTTGTAGTGTAGAATTTATTTTTAGGTCTTATTTGAGGATTTGATCTCTGGAATTAACATGGTAGAGTCATGATTGACATAGGTTCCCATAGTTATTTTTGTAGGATTTTATAATTGATTTTAGTATTTTAGTTAGAATTAACTTTAATACTAGGTTTTAGGTGATCCTAACTTGCTAACTCAACTAGAATGACTTCATTAGTTCCCTTAGACTAGGGTTTTGCTTCTCTTACTTTTGGATGGTGATTAAGACTTGTGGGCTGCTGTGGAATGCATGGTGGAGCTTGGACTTGAAGATTTCTCTCCCTTTGGTGTAGTTTGTTTAGGGTTAAGGATTAGGGTTCCTAGGGAGATCTCTTAGAATAGACTTTCTTCCTTCATGAAACATGGAAGATGTTGATCACTTCCATTCCTCCCTATGATGTAAGGTCCCCTTGTAAAGGCCTCATCCCTCCTTTTGTAGGATGTGTGGCTCTTCACAAGTTGGTAGAACCTTTGAGGGTTCCTTTCTTTGATGGTGGAGTGCTTAGAGGTGACCTTTGGTCTTCACTTTGCTTCTCCCTATCCCCACCTTGCTCTTGTTAGATGAATCTTTCTCCCTTGCTAGAGGATGGAGTTCCTTGTTAGAAGATTGAGGATGCTAGAGGTTGCATTTCTCCTTTGTTTGAAGACTGCCATTGGAGCTGAATCTTGAAGATCAAGAAGAACAAGTTGACACTTGTGTGAAAAAGATCAAATTGAGATTGAAGAAAGAGCTGAAGCTTGAAGAAGATGAAGAACAAGTTGATACTTGTGATTGATGCATTACAAGCTTGAAGAAGCAAGTTGATACTTGCTATTGAAGATTGAAGCTTGAAGATGGAGTACCTTTCATTCCCTGAAGAGGATAGACTTGAAGAACAATTACAGACTGAGGACTGATCTGCTGTCAGAGGGTTACTTTGCTGTGAAGCTGTGGAAGCTGTTGATTTGCTTGCTTTCCTGTCTGTTTGCTTTCTGTGCAACTGTATTGATGTGACTTGGGTGATTTGCTTGATGCATTAGAATAAGTTCATCTTTAATTTGCTTTAAGCTAGGAGCATGATTGCATTAGAGGTTGAGTTGTTCCCTCTGCTTGTATTTTTACTGTATGGCTTTGCTTGCGGGTATTCGGTAGAGCTCTGCTCCCTTGCCTATGTGGTTCGTGACTTGCTTGATGGCATTTTTTTTCCTGTATGATTACAGTGATTCATACTTGGCTTGAGGTCGAGACGAGCTTGTGGAGGCTGATGCCCCACACACATTTTCTCCCTCACTTGCATTGCAGGCATTTTACAGTCATTTACTGTTTAATGTTTAAGCTGATGCTTTATCTGTTGCTGTTTATCATTGATATGTCCCCTAGGAATCTCACTTCCTTTGATAAGGAAGTGATGATTAGAACTTTAGGTTGAAACCTATGCATGATAACTTCTAGGAGTTCCCTGTTTCAAACCTCAACCATAGGATGAATCCTTGACATGACAACATTAGGACTTGATAGTCTCCCCTTAGTTGAGCCTGTTCTCTCTTCTCATCTCAAACAACAGTAAAAAACGTAATAAATGTAAGTTAGTACAAGTACGTTACGAGCCTTAAGCTACTTGGGTAATGATAATTGAGCGGCCTCCTCTCAATCGTCTAGAATGTTTATTATACGTCCTTTGGACGATATGCGACGCATTCGTTCCCAGGTCATAGTCTCTAGTGTTGTACAAACTACAGACAAATAAAAAATAGTTCTTCCGTAAAAGACAGAAAACAAACTTCAAACCTTTTTGCCCCGTGGGCCCATAATTCAAAGGAAAGCTTTTCTGAAGAAAAGAGTGTCGTTAACGCCCAGTTCTACCGCAAACGGTAACGCCTAAGTCTCCAAGGGTTGATCTGCGTACGCCAAACTGCTGGAAATGTTTGTTAACCCTACTCGATAAAACAGATGAATCTGAATTCCCGTAATCTGTATTTAACCGAACTACGTAAGCTATGATCTCTCATATCTGTTGAGAGTACGTAGGCACAATACTGACGTATTGGCGAGCCACCTTCCCCATCTGTAACCCGTAGTTAGCCGAACTACATTGACTCTGATTTCTCATTCTCTGATGAGAATACATAGGCATAAAGCGCGACGCTTTGCCGAGTCATTTTCTTTTATTTTTAGACCGACCTTGATAGGTAGATAGTAAATAAACTCGTCAGATAAACACAACAAGCGTGGATCCCATCGAGTACGATGGACGTGAGGGGTGCTAATACTTTCCCCTTGCATAACCGACTCCCGAACCCAGACAATGGTTGCGATGACTTTGTCTTATACCTTTTCGTCAGGTTTTTCCGATCGTTTCCTTTCCCGTTCTGAGGATAAATAACGAAAGGTGGCGACTCTTCTGTTTTGCCGGTACCTTATTTTCACGGTAGCGACACTTGGGCCTGGGCATTGTGATTATTGTTACGATATTTGTGATACTTGCGATTTTTCAGAAGCTTTTGTTGCATATTGTTGCTGTTGTATTTTTTGAGTTTTGTTGTTACGAATTTTTAGGATCTTTCCCAAAAATGGTTGCTTTAGTTATAACGCTGGCTGCGAAATTGTTGTTGGCTGCGAAGTTGTTGCTTGGAAGTTGCGAAATTCTTGTTCTTGTGAGTTGTTGGCTTGCGTGGAATTTGTTGTTATTTGATCCACTCTGATTCAAAAATTTCAGGAAAATGTGTTTGTGAGTTGTTTGGCAGAAATCATTTTTCAATGAAAAAGTGATTTTCCCAAAAGCGCTTCTTTCAAAATCACTTTTCCTGAAAATCACTTTTAAGAATCACTCTTTCTCTATCCTGGCTTGAATTAGAACAGAGCTGTCGGGTCTTGTGCCGAGGCCGAAAAAATAAGTCGGGAGTTGGCGACAGAATATTTTGTTGCCCTCCCGATGTACCCAATGATGACAATTAACTAAGGGTATCGGAGCCGAAAAAATCCATTTTAACTCCTTCTATTATGTTCACCTGTTAAATTGTTTTGCAGGTTCGGGAAATCGAAACTTTGAAGAAATCGGATTCGAAGACGACTTTAGGAAAAATAGGACCTTGTAGGAATTTAAGAACTTATTTTTGTAATTACTATTTTTTGTAACATTGTAATATTGTAAAAAATAGCATTTAATATATAAACTCAATTTTTGAATTCCTTCTTATACTTTGTAAGAAATATAGAATTTAATGAATAAATTCCAATTTTCAATAAACCGACTTCAATTCTCAATTCGACGTCTCCGATTAAATTTCCCAATAATTCATCCGCTTAAGCTTAACCGAATAAATTCACTTAATTAAATTGGTCCGACTAAATTACTCCAAAAAAATTAAATTCCTTTAATTAAATTTAATCGATTAAGTTCTCCCAAATAAACTCGACTGAATAAGCTTGTCCGATCAAATTTGTCCGATTACATTCGTACCAACAAATTCATCCGATTTCGTTTACCCGACTAAATTCATCCGGTCAAACTCATCCAAATAAATCAATCTGACTAACTTCAGATGATTCAAACTCGTTTGATTAAATTCCACCTGACCAAGTTCCTCAGATTAAAAATTCATTCGATTAAAAGTCAACTGCTTGAATTCATCAAATAAATTCAGTTAATGAAAATTGTACGATTAAACTGCGACGTTCCAACTCCGAATTTGACCATTAAACCCACTTGTAAGATTTAAACCTGACATAACCGCTGAGTTCAACAAACCTCTTGAAAATTAATTCGTATCTGATATTAACGGTGAATATGGCCTTGAACAGATAAGCAGAGAAACTTAGTTAAATGCCAAAACGAGCAGCCTTCCGTATTGAAAATTTAAATAACATCTTGACTATTTTAACTCAGTAAACTGGATCAGCTCGACTAACATTCATGATCAAAACAACAAATGTTCATTATAAATCCAAAGCTCACCAAAATTCCACTATTCCTTAAAAATCAACCGTCGATTGGTAGAAAGCAGGAAACGTGCGTCTGTTAAGATAAAATCCTTCAAAGCAAATCTTCGCACCGATTTAACCTGAATCCATTTATATCACAATGCACTTTACCCCATATAGTTTATGAATCCACAGGCACTTACGAAATCCAACTGACGACTAAACCTCGGCTCTTGAATAAACGGTACTGTATTACGATAAATCTGACGTCAAAACCGTCATAAAAATTCAGCTCATCCTCAACTAAGCCACATGATTGGATATGGGAACCCTAATTGTTCGAGGGATTCCTAATGACACTCAGATTCATCAATCACCAGCAAACTGCGAATTAAGGGCCATTTTTTCCTTCACCAATTAAACTGCACACGGTGTGATTTTCCTGCAAAACCAAACGGACTGAGCAAACGAGTTAGCAATTAGTTAAAACGCAATGCAGAATGAAATGAAATGTGAAATGACCCTAATAATCTAAGGGTAAAATTTGGGGTGTGACACTTGGACTTTCAAACATAAGTTTGAGCCACGAATGACCACTTTCCATTTAAGGGACAATTTAGTGCTATGTTAAGCAATCGTAATTGAGTTTATGTAGAAACCACGACTATCTAAAGTCGGTCAATAACAATGTTAGTGCTAATGCATGCTAGAGAAATGATATGTAGATCACTCTCCGAAACCAATTCCGCACGAAAAGAAAATAGGTAAAGATTTCATCTTCATCAAGAACTTGAAATAAGTTCAAATGATATAGAATATTTTCATCGATCAAAAGAAAAAAAGAGAAGAGGAAAGGGAATGCCAAATTGGATTACAAGTTCAAGGTCATTTCGTCTTTAAGTTCATCCACTCATCTTGCTGGATTAAAGCACTAAACATATCATTAACTCAAAGCACCTAAAATGAATTGAACAATTCACTTTAAAGATAGGTTTGAATTAGTGAGTGTTTATCTAACTTCATCTACACCCTAAGTCCAATGAATTTAAAGAGGAAAAGGACCTTTAAAAGTGCACTCCAAGGCAAAAATAAAAAGGAAACAAAAGAAGAAGAAGAACAAAGAACTAAAACAGTCCTAAAACAGAGCCAAAAGGAAAAATTAACACTGGGTAATCGATTACCCTAAGCTGGTAATCAATTACCACTGCTAAAACATCAGCAAAATAGTCTAAAAATATGCAGAAACTTGATCAATCATTTCTTCAAACACCTCATGATCAAGGATGCAATTGAGCACGAAAGTTCAAGTAAAATAACAACAATCAACACCAATAGAACCTAATTTCCAAGATCCAAATATCAAGCAACAAGAATCAACAATAGATCACATCGTGGAAGATGTATCAAGAACAACAATGGTGGATCAAGAAGTTACCACTCCAAATCTAGAAATTCTTCAAATCAGCTCCACAAACCACACTTCAAAGCCTTGATCTACTAGAATTGATGATGAAAAAGTGAACGGATGAAGGTTTAGCTCAAAGATTAGTAATTTCTAATGATGAACTTACTAACTTTCGAAGGAAGAAAGAGCTTTGGTGAATTTGGTAATTGATGAAAAATTTAGAGTCAAGAAAGAATTTGACAAGGTGACTTTGGCTATCAAAAGCTTATGAAATGAGAGAATTGAGGCATCTATTTATAGGATTTAGGCTTGGAAAATTTGGTTGATTGGAGTTTGGTTTGGAATCAAAATTAGGCTTGGAATTTGAATTTGGAGGGAAATTAATGATCAAGTGGTGATTAGTGAAGGTGTATGGTGGGAATTAATTATGATGAGGTAGGGGAATTAAAATGAAGTGATCTAGAAAATTCTCATGTTGCAATATTTGAATTTGGTGCCAAAAATGCGTTAGAATTTGAATTTTCCCAATTTTCACAAAATTCGCACAGGGTAATCGATTACCCAATACTGGTAATTGATTACCACAAGCAAAAATGGTGAAAAGTTGCCTTTTTGATGTGTTGTCTTGGCTCTGGCTTGATTCTTTTACTTGTCAAAGAAGGCATGGAAATAAACATATGAACCTTAGAGTCTCTTGAATAAAAGTCAATCAAATCTTGAGAAACTCTTGATCAGATGATTTTGAAATGGTTGCAGATCAACTTCGACTTTGTTTAGATGAAATTCATTCGAGCCGAGGGACTGGTATATGATATCTTTGCTCGAAATCCTTCCTGAAAAAGTTAGAAAAGGGAAAACAAACATTTTTTTGGATTTTGAATAATGGTTAGTAAACATAAACATAAACAAAATATCAAACAAACAAGAGAATAAAGGAGCCCGATGATCTCTCAAGAACAAACCTGCAGAGGATGATATGTTGTACAGAAGAAACTTCGACATGGTCTTATTGCGTTGTGTTGATAAACACGAAGCAGGCCTGCTGATGGAAGAGGTTCACGAGGGTTCTTTCAGTACTCATAACGGTGGACATGCAATGGCCATAAAATTGTTGAGAGTTGGGTATTATTGGATGACTATGGAATCTGACTATTTCAAATACGCCAGAAAGTGCCATAAATTCCATATTTATACTGGTAAGGTGCATGTACCACCGACCCCTTTGAACGTATTGACATCTCCTTGGCCCTTTGTTATGTGGGGAGTTGATATAATTGGAAATATTGAGCCGACTGCTTCTAATGGGCATTGCTTCATTCTGGTTGCCATTGATTACTTTACCAAATAGGTGGAGGCAGCCTCGTTTGCTAATGTCACGAAGCAGGTAGTCGCCCGATTCATAAAGAAGGACATCATCTGTCGTTATGAAATCCTAGAGTGAATCATTATTGATAATGGTTCAAATTTGAACAACAAGATGATGAAGGAACTGTGCCATAGTTTCATAATTGAACATCACAATTCTTCTCCATACCGTCCAAAGATGAATAGCGTTGTGGAGGCAGTCAACAAGAATATTAAGAAGATTGTGCAGAAGATGGTAGTAACCTACAAGGATTGGCACGAGATGTTACCCTTTGCTCTACACAGTTATCATACTTCGGTACGTACATCAACAGGGGCAACTCCTTTCTCACTAGTGTATGGTATGGAAGTGTAATACCCTAATTTTTACCACTAAAAACCCACATGTAATTTGCATCTCATCTCACAAAACAGAATATGGCCTACTGGTTACAAATAAAGCATGAAAAAACAAAGATTGTCAACATTTCAAAAGCAAGTAGGATCTGTCATGGCAGTTGAGGCAATTTGGCACCACATACAAACTCAAAATATGTAGAATGAAGATTCTATGCACTTAGTTCAAGCAAAAACAGGTTGGAGCAGAAAAATGGTATGCTGTTAGTATCATGAGGTTAAAAAAACAAGTGGAGAATGAAAAGTGGTTTTGAAAAAGTAAGGGCAGTTTGATCATACAAGTACAACATAAAACCTCAAAACAAGTTAAATGATGTTTCACACATTAAAAAACCACACATAAATTGCTCAAGATAAAACTGGTATGTTGTTGCAAATACTTGACAACAAAAATATACAAAACCTCACAGCTGGCCCTAACAACCAAATCTCATGTTTTCAATATTTTCAACAAGTCTCAAATGATATAAACATAACCAAAACATAACAAACCAACATTTTAAACACTTTGAGATGAAACATGGCAAGCACAAGCAGTCTAACACCAAGACTCATGACCATAGTATAGCAAAATAAGGCAAATATCACAACTATGAACAAAAGTTAAACTAGATTCATACATGACCTAGGGGGTAGAGGGATCTCATGAAACAACTTACAAGTTATTCAAACATCATCAATAAACTAGGGCTGACAGACCTAGGGCAAGCACATCAACATTATCATGTTTGGATCTCTAAAACTACCTTATAGACCAAATCCTCAAAACAAGTTGTACAAAACATCAAATTTCAATATTGGCAACATATCATCAACACATCATACATGAGCAACATACTTTAACAAAAGCAATATCTCAACCATAAAACTCAAGCTCTTTACAAAGAACCAATATAGGACATCATGACTATACTTCACAACAAGCACTTGAAAATTGTAAAACATGAAAATATATGAATAAGAAAGAGGTTGAGCATTACATACCTCTTGTAGGATTTCTTGAACAAGCTAAAAAGCAAAGAAACCCAGGGATCTTCTTCTTTGGCAAAGATTTGGAGCTTTCTTCCTCTTGAAGCAACAAACTAGACAGCTTGAGTTGTGAACTTCCCAGCTGGTTTTTGAGACTTTGGACAATTGAAATATGATATATTTGAGGTGTTGGGAGTGTTGAGGTGGTAGGAAAGGCCTTAAGTAAAGACTTGGCTTCCAAAGTGCATGAAAGTCAACATATGAAGGTATGAAGGTTGACTTTTAGATTGATGTGTTTTTTGATGAAAATAATGGTGGGAACAGTTTCAAATGGCCATTTTAAGGGTGTATAGATGGTCTTTGAAGTTTTTTGATGTTTGGAGAAAGAACTAGCATGAAAAGTGGAAAGTGGTGTTTTTGGTGATTTTGTGAACTCAAGCAACTTCAAGCAAAGATAAGAATGAGAGAGCTATGAGTTTCTTGTGTGTTCTTAATAGATCTGGTGTGGTTTATGACATAGAGAAGGGTCTCTATTTATAGGGAGAGGGAGGGTGAGGGCATCCTTGGCTTTTCCACATTTTGGAGGGAGATTGTGAAATTTTGAATGAATCTTGCCAAGATCTTTGTAGCAGCTCTACACATCAGTTCCATGGGCAAATGCTGAGCAAAAATCAAGTGAGATGGGAGGGATGGGATGGCTGAAGTGAGGCTAGGAAGGTAGGGGACTGCAGCTGCCCAATCTCTTTGAAAAAGTTTCTCTTTCATGGCTTTTAATGATTATTTTAATGGCCACTTGCTCCAAGTTGCACAAGCCTACCAATTCTTCATTTTTTCTGGTTTTTGCATCATCTAAGCTTCATAATATCAGAATAGAACAAGATCCAATGGCTGAGGGTAGCCCAAGTTGGTGAATTTTGAATTTTGAAAAGTGTTGAAGTGGTGACTTCAAGTGTGGCAGCCCCAACTTCCATGACCCGTAACTTTCTGATCACAAATGCTATTGAGGATTTCTACCACAATTTAGAAAGCCCTCAAGTAGCTCTATAACTTTCATGTTTTTGAGATTTCCAAATTCTAGATGGAACTAGGTCGAAAAACCCCTCCAAGTTGTTGAAAAAACCTACTTAAAAGGCCAAATAACTTAGAAATTTTCTAAGTTACTTCCCTTCTTGAAATGAACTTGGTCATATCTCCAAATATATGCATTTTTTGATCATGGACCACTTTGGGACTTTTGTAGGACTTGTCAAGAGCTTTCCAATGAGCTTTGGACCACCTCAATTGGATGTGTGGTTGAGGAGTTATGGTCTTGCCCCTTTCAAAACCCTAATTCCCGACTTTTGCAATTACTTTTTAACCCTTGATCCAATGGTCATGAAATTTTATGGGAAGGTGTAATATGACATAACGAACATTTTTTATCACATCTTGAAGTCAAATTCCTTATTGTTGAAGAGTTGACTTTTCGGTCAACCGTACGATCAATCGGTGACTACCGAGTCGACTATTGGGGTTCTGGGTATTCTGAGGACTTGAAACTATTTAGATAGACTTTACTAAGCCATAGGAACTTAATGGACCATGATCCCACCATTGAAACACTTTTTAAATCAAAAGTCGAACTACAGTTGACTTTTCCTAATCGAAAACCCTAATCGGGTATCTTGAACTGCACTGTTCTCAATTCTTGGGTGACCACCTCAAATTGAATTCATACTTGACCCAATGTAGTATTCTTGATCTTGTTTATAGTTGAATCAATCCAAAACATTGATTGATCAAACCACCGAAGCCTCGATTTTGACGGTACGGAACCCTGATTCATCTGCATCTTGACAAAGATAAACTTGAAATGGGTTAAGGTTAGTTAATTAAATGAATATGATCCTACAATGATGATGAGGATCTAAGGGGTCAAAATTTGGGGTGCAACAGATGCCCCTATTTAAATATCTTCACTAGATGGCAATGAGAGATGACAATCCTCATAGAATCGTAGCGAAAGGTATTTAAATATAGCAAACCAGAAATTTTTGTCCCTTAGATCTGACGGTATGCAAAAGGACAAATGCTGAAATGCAATGAATCTAAGTGATGTTTTATGATGCTTGAATGCAAGGCAGATGCAGACACACGAGCAAATATAAAAGAACGGCAATACAACGAGTAACCACTCACAAGGGACCCGACACACTGGGGAAGGATTCTAGGCAAAGTAAGCAAAATAGTTCAAACACAACTAAAGATGTTGTTCAAGGAAATCTTTCACACAGGGGACACAAAGTCCACCAGAGAAGACACATCTTCACTGGGGAAAGGAGATACAAACCTCACTGGGATAACCAGATGAGAAAGCCCACTGGGGAAGAAGGCAATTCTTCACAGGGGAAATGAAAGAAAAGAAGCATAAACCTCACTGGGGAAGGAACCCACTGAGGAAAACATCGTTGGGGAACAAATCCACTGGGGAAGCACAACTTCACCGGGGGAAAAGACGAAATGGAGACACGAACCTCGCTGGGGATAACCAGACGAGAAATTTCCTATAACGAAGAGTTCAAACGGGATCTTCAGGAAAATTTTAGAAACAAGACCGGACACGCCGGGGAGGCCAGTATCCACTAGTTCTCCGAGACTCGACTGGGAAAGCAAAAGCTTCAAATGGGGAAACCGGTGATGACCAGAGCAACAAATAGTTTCAAGTGGTGCTAGCTTCAACTAGACCTACTGGGGAGGATGGTGATGACCAATCCATCAAGTGGTTTCCAAAAAGTGATAAATACCATTAGACTTCCTGGGGATATGGTGACGACCAAATCGAAGTTCCAATTACAATTGGGTATTCCAAACCATATTGATAAAACAACAGGACTTCGGCCAGAGGAATTGGTAACAATCGACTAATAACGATTAGTTTTCAAGCAATGCCAGTAACTACTGGACTTAGAGGGGACTGGTGATGACCAAATCGGGATATACGAATAACAATTGATTCTGGATAATGCTAGTAACCACTAGATTTAACTGGCGAAATTGGTAACGACCGAGTCCAAGGAGACCAATAACCATTGGATTTTCAGAGAGTTTGGTAACAACCAGACCAAAGTGATGATAACAATCTGATTCAAGCGATGCCAATAACTATTGGACTTAGGCCAACTGGTGACGACCAAATCAAGAGTACACCAATAACAACTGGTTCTGGATAATGCTAGTAAACACTAGATTTTCCAAACGATGCTAGTGATCACTAGACTTGGAAAGATTGGTAATAACCGAATCAAAACGGTACCAATAACAATTGGATTTTAAGGAAATACTAGTAACTACTAGATTCAGGAAGATTGGTAATAACCGAATCAAAAAGGTACCAATAACAACTGGATTTGAAGGCGGCACCAATGATTATTGGACTTTTAAGGAGTTTTGGTGACGACCAACTCAAGTACCAATGACCATTGGTTTTAAAAGCAATACTAGTAACCACTAGATTTTAGCAAAGATTGGTGATAACCGAATCAAAAGGATTCCAATAACGATTGGTTGGCTTTACAACAGAATCAGTGACAACTGGGTTTGGAAAAATTGTTGGTAACGACCAAATCGAGACACCAAACATAATTGGTTCTAAATAATGCTAGTGACTACTAGACTTTCAAATATTATTGGTGACGACCAAATCAGAGATAACAAAGGTAACGACCGCCCATCTGTGTAAATCGGATATTGCTAGTCACCACCAGCTTCCTAGAAAAGATAGTAATTCCATGATTACTAGTAACCTTGGGGTGTCAACCTTGAAGCGATATTTGTTGTAAAGGATCAAAGATAGAGGTAACGACCAAAGGATCTCAAAGGAAACAGCCAAACAAACAAAGACCAGAACCGAATGCAAACAAATGCGTATGTTGATATGATGCTGTATGTAAAATGCAGACCGACCCGCAAGAACAAAGGAAAGAAAAACAAGGAAAACACAGAGGGAACTCGTCACGCTGAGTCTCGTTTGCTTCAAGTTAGGCGACATTTTCTTCTGGCGTAGATAACAATCTTCCCAGACAAAATCTTTGTAATCCTGTAGAGGAGAAGTCTTGACTTAAGAGCAAGAATTACTGTCGGACGCATCTAGTTTGGTCAAAGGTGACATCAAACTTTCACGACTTTGAGAAACTGCGTAATGTTATCAGATTACCTCTAGATTTCTTCAATCCTTTTGTCAAATTGTGTTTTCTTTTTTAAACGAAATTTAAGTTTTTCAAACACTTTGCTTTCGAGAAAATCCTTATTAACGAATAAGTGAAATTGCATGACAAAAATAGAAGACCATAACAATGATTGGACAAAATCTGATTTCATTGATAGACAAGAACTTTACAAAGGGCAAAGCCTCGGGAAATTTATACATTTGGAAAAAATGGCAAACATAAAGGGTTACAGAATCCCATAATAATTCAGTCCTCCTAACTATCAGTTCATTTGCTTCGCTGCTTCTAACGAGAATGACAGACGTTGATCTTTCTTCTAACACCTGGCACAAGACTTTGCCTCGGTGTTTGTCAGCTTTCGATTCTTGGACTTCCGTCTTGCTGAAGCACTAGAATCTCCTTTCTAGGTTTTCTGCTTTAGGCATAGTACTTTCTCACTGCATCTGAGTTGACAGGGTACTTGAGTTGTTCGCCATCCATGGTCTCCAGAATTAGAGATCCTCCGGAGAAGACAATCTTTACAACAAAGGGACCATCGTAATTGGGCATCCATTTGTCGCGCATATCCTTTTGAGTTGGTAGGATTTTTCTAAGCACAAGCTCTCCTTCCTTATACGCTTTGGGACGAACCTTCTTGTTGAACGCTCTTATCATTCTTTGTTGATAGATCTGACTATGACACATGGTTGTCATTCTTTTCTCATCAATGAGGTTCAATGAGTCGAACCTTTCTTTTATTCATTCATCTTCCTCAAGCTCGACTTCCATCAAAATCTTAAGAGAAGGTATTTTGACTTCGATGGGTAGCACGGCGTCCATCCCATATACTAAGGAAAAGGGAGTTGCCCCTGTTGAAGTTCGCATTGATGTTCGGTATCCATGTAGAGCAAATGCTAACATCTCGTGCCAATCCTTGTATGTTATGACCATCTTCTGTACTATTTTCTTGATATTTTTGTTTGCAGCTTCAACTGTTCCATTCATCTTGGGTCTGTAAGGAGACGAATTGTGATGCTTGATCTTGAAATCGTCACATAGTTCCTTCATCGTTTTGTTGTTTAGATTCGACCCATTGTCAGTAATGATCTGGTTAGGAATACCGTATCGACAGATGATTTCCTTTTTGATGAAACGAGCAACCACTTGTTTTGTCACGTTTGCATACAACGCTGCTTCCACCCATCGAAGTAAAACCATGTCGTGGTTTCTTTTGTACAAGGTACCATTGCTGATGAAGAATTTAGCCGACAATCTGTGTATAGCTCTTTTGTCAATTCTGGATGCGTCAGCTGGATATTCTTGATTTTGAAGAAAGTTCTTGATGTTGTGGAACCACGGTTTCTCATCAGTTTCTTCATCTATTGTTATAACATATGCGGGTACTGTCCTTCTTTCAATGCGAATCAGAGGCACCTCGTTAACAAACTGGACCTTCCACATTGATGCCATCATGGATAATGCATCAGCGATGTGATTTTCCGCTCTTGGTACATGCTTGAAGGTAATTTCATCAAAATATTCAGCCATCTCCAAGATATGAGTTTTCTAAGGGATGAATTTTTCATCCCTGGTTTCCCATTATCCTTTGAGCTGGTAGATCACCAAAGCAGAATCACCGATTACTTCCAAGATTTTGATGCGAAGATCAATAGCAGCTTCCAACCCTAATATGCAGGCTTCATACTCGGCTATGTTATTCATACACGAGAAACAAAGTCGGGCTGTGACAGTAGTATACCCTCCGGTAGGATTTTTCAAAACAGCTCCAACACCATGTCCATTCTTGTTTGACGCTCCATCGAACATCATTTCCCACCGAGATCTAGGCTCGAGACCTTCTTCAGGACCAGGCTCTGTTTTCGTGCGCTGAATGTACATCACATCTTCATGAGGAAACTCAAACTTGAGTGGTTGATAATCTTCCATGGGATACTCTGTGAGGTATTCTGACAAGACACTTCCTTTGATAGACTTTTGAGCAACGTACTGAATATCGTACTCTGATAAGAGCATATGCCATCCGGCCAATCTTCCGGTTTGAGTTGGCTTTTCAAAGATGTACTTGATGGGGTCCATCTTAGAAATCAACATTGTGGTATGGAAAATCATATACTGTCTCAGACGCTTGGCGGCCCATGCTAAGGCACAACATGCTTTTTCCAGGGGAGAGTAACGACTCTTGCAATCGGTGAACTTCTTGCTCAGATAGTAGATTGCGTGTTCTTTCTTTCCTGACTCATCGGTCTAGCCTAAGACACAGCCCATTGAATCTTCCAGCACCGTCATGTACATGAACAAAGGTCTTCCCGACATAGGAGGAATCAACACCGGAGGTTCTTGTAAATACTGCTTGATTTTCTCAAATGCGGCCTGGCAGTTTTCGTTCCATACCACTGTCTGATCTTTTCGTAACAACTTGAACATCAGCGTGCAAGTAGGAGTTAGATTGGAGATGAACTTAGAGATGTAATTCAAACGTCCGAGGAAACCTCTGACTTATTTCTCTGTTTTAGGAGCAGGCATCTCTTGGATTGTTTTAACTTTGTCGGGGTCTACATCAATTCCTCGTTGACTAACGATGAAGCCAAGTAATTTGCCAGAGCGAACCCCGAAGGTGCATTTTGCTGGATTTAACCTTAGTTGATACTTTCGTAGTCTCTCAAGTAGCTTCAACAGATGATTCAAATGGTCTTCTTCGCTTTGGGATTTTGTGATCATATCATCGACATATACTTCAATTTCTTTGTGCATCATATCGTGGAAAAGCGTGACCATGACCCTCTGATATGTTGCCCCTGCATTCTTCAAACCGAAAGGCATGACCTTATAACAATAGGTGCCCCAGGGTGTGATGAAGTTTGTTTTCTCCATGTCGGATGGATCCATTTTTATCTGATTATAACCAGCAAATCCGTCCATGAATGAGAATATTGCAAAGCTAGTTGTATTATCCACCAAAGTGTCGATATGTGGTAGAGGGATATCGTCCTTCAGACTTTCTTTGTTTAAATCCCTGTAATCGACACACATTCTGACCTTTCCATCCTTCTTCGGGACTGGTACGATGTTTGCCACCCATTCTGGATATTTGGATACCGCTAAAAAGCCTGCATCAATCTGTTTTTTGACTTCGTCTCGGATTTTAAGAGCCATATCTGGTCTTGATCTGCGAAGTTTTTGTTTGACCGGAGGACATTCTGGCTTCAGGGGGAGCTTGTGCATAACAATATCGGTATCCAACCCTGGCATGTCTTGATAAGACCAAGCAAATATGTCGACATAATCTCTGAGGAGTGCTATCAGCCCGCTTTTGATCTCTGGCCCCAATGATGCCTCAATCTTGACTTCACTTTTTTCTTCTTCTGATCCCAAGTTGATGACCTCAGTTTGTTCTTTGTACGGCTGGAGATAAACATCTTCGTACTCAGTCATCCTCTTCAACTCTTCTGGGACTTCTAATTATTCATCATTCTCTTCTTCAGCTTGAAAGACAGATGAACCACTAGTAGAAGGAACCGAAGGACCATAGGATTCTGTGGTGGATGGAGGTATTCTACATGTTTTATTTTTGGGAACAATTAGGCACACATACACAGACATGCAGATGAAGGGTTGTTTTTACTTTTTCAAAAAAGAGATTGCCATTTTTCCTTTTAACAAAAAGGGTGAATATGATGAGCAGAAAATAAACAAGAGTTTTAACAAAAACACTTTTTCATTAATGTATGTTCAAATCGCAAAGTGGCCCAATACAAAATAATTCGCAGGCCTTGGGCAAGACCAGGAATTTTAAAGAAAACACAAAGCTAACAAGCAAAATGAATTACTCTAAAGGTAAAAAGATGGGAACTTCCACAGCCTCTCAGTTGTGCAAAGCTGCTCCTCCCCGAGTTATCAGATGATCTAGATTGCAATCCTCATCCTCAGCAATGATAGCATTGATTTGTATTTCGCCACTGGTAAATATTTCTTTCAAAGACTTCTTCCTCATGGTGGTTTCTTCCGGCTTGTCTCCTAGAGTTGGTTTGTAACCTAACCCTTGTCGATCGCTCTTGGCCCGAACGTTGACTTCAATGATCTCCCCCATCCCAATGGGATTCCAGCTTTTAGTGCCGCCTTGATGCTCTGAACAGAGGTGAAGGATGGCCCGCGAGTTATATCAGATTTATCGACTAGAACAACGTGGGCTATTTCTAGTGCTTGAAAAGCCGTCTCAAGGGAATCTTCGTTAGCCTCGATTTACCGAAATGAGGATAAGTTGCTCACCATTAAATCCTCATCTCTAAGAACAATGACCAACTGGTCGTCCACAACAAACTTCATCTTCTGATGGAGAGTAGAAGTAACAGCGCCAACTGCGTGGATCCATGGCCTTCCCAGTAAAAAACTGTAGACCAGATTGATATCCATCACCTGAAAGGTAACTTCAAGGATTTGTTGTTCGATCATGATAGGAAGATCAACCTCCCCTATCACAACTCTTCTAGACCCATCGAATGCCTTCACTATGAGAGAAGTTGGCCTCATAGTAGCACCTTGGTAAGCCAGCTTGGCTAATGTCCTTTTCGGCATTACATTGAGCGTGGATCCTGTGTCAACAAGAACCCTGGACAACGTATCTTCTTCGCATACAATCGAAACATGCAGAGCATGATTGTGCTTGCGTTTCTCAACTAACAGATCATTGTCATCAAAGGTTAGCGTGTTGCAGGCCGTGATGTTTGCTACAATGGAGTCAAATTGCCCCACTATAATATCTTTGGTGACATGGGCTTGTGTCAATATCTTTAGCAAAGCCTGGCGATGCGCCGAAGAGCTTAAGAGTAATGACATGACTGATATCTTAGATGGTGTCTGATTCAGTTGGTCTACTACCCGATAATCACTTCTTCTGATGATTCTCAGGAACTCTTCTTCATCATTTTTGAGGCTTTCTTTTCCTTTGACCAAAGGCTCCTTAGTGAAAACTACCTCTGGAATGGGTCTTTGAGGAATAGTAGCTTTTGGAACGAAAATTGTTGGTGGAGGAACCACATTATTTGCCCGCGGTTGGTATATGCGACCACTCCGGGTCATCTTGCTTCCACCGGCAATATTAGCTATGTTTGCTGGCTTCCTTTCTCTGAAAATTCCTTCACACCATGAATGGTCCTGTTTTGGTGTTACGGCTCTTGGGTGAGGTTTAGACCCTCCCCTTGGTTCAAATCTGGCTTGCCATCTCCCAAATTTCAGGGGTGCATCGTCGCAGAACACCGGCCGTACATTTTTGTAGTTGTTGTTATTGTTTCTGAAAACAGCTCTTTTGTTGGGCTCTTCTGGCATGTTAAACACAGGTTCAATGACTGCCACATCTTCCCCTTTCTTCCTGTGAGCAATCTCTATCATCCCTTGTTCGATCATTTCTCAAATGTCTTTTTTCACAATGTCACACCCTTCTGGGTTCAACATGCATTGTTTGCAGTCTTGATGAGATGTCTTAAGCGCCCATGCTTGAGCAAGACGTTTGTGTAGGTCCACCAATGGTACCTTGATCTCATAAACAGTAGAAACTGTCTTATCTTCAGACCCTTCACCTTATTCAGTAATAGCATTTACTCCACCATGATTTGGCAGAGGGTTATTCTTTACGTTCGGGTGATCGTCTTCAAAGGACATAATTCTTTTTTCAAATAACTCTAGGACGAGGTGCTGGAGCGCGAAGCAACCTTCAAGATCATGGCCCAGAGCGTTCTCATGGAATAAACAGCGGGCATTGGCGTTGTAGTAGAATACAAGTGGATTAGCTGGAGCACCCAATTTCCTTGTCTTGACTAAACCTCTTTCTATCAACATGGGGAACAGATCAGTGTAACTCATTGTAATAGGCTGTATTTTTGGCCGATTCGCCTGGTAATTTTCCTTTGGAGCCCTATTTTGAGGCTACTGACCCTGCAGCTGATGATACTGTTGTTGATTGTTAGAATGATATTGTTGGTGATTGCTGGATGCCCCATGCTGAGGACCCTACTGTGATGACTGTTGAAAAACTGGAGTCACAACTGCTATGTATGATGGTGGACGGTACTGCTGGCGATGCTTCCTGAAACTTTGCGCCTTTTTTCTATATGTTACCATACTTACATCCCCCTCTTTCTTTTTGTGAAAGTTGTTGACCGACTTTTTTTGCAGTACTGGTGCTTGAATTAGTATTTGGAGTGGCCACTTTCCCACTCTTTAAACCGGCTTCAACCTTGACCCTCACTGCCACGATATCAGAGAAGTTGGTTGTGACACTGCTGATTAGTCGCTCATAGAATTCTGGTCTGACCGTATCTACGAACCAGTCTGCCAATTCCTTTTCAGTAAGGGGTGGCTCCACTTGAGCAGCGATACCGCACCATCTTTGCGCGTATTCCTTGAAGGTTCCAGTGCTCTTTTGTGTCATGCTGAGGAGCTGACGATGATCTGGAGCTAAGTCCATGTTGTATTTATATTGTTGAATGAAGGCATCTGAAAGATCTTAGAAATCATGGATCTTTGCTTGATCCAGGCTGAGATACCATTTAGCTGATGCTCCTTTAAGACTGTCCTAAAAATAGTGCACCAACAACTTGTCGTTTTCAATATGCGGAGCCATCCGCCTGTAGTACATGATCAGGTGTACCTTGGGACAAGTAGTCCCCTCATATTTGTCAAATACTGGAATCTTGAATTTTTGGGGAAATACCAAACCGGACACCAGACACAGGTCTTTGGCGTCAGACCCGAAAACATTGCTTCCTTTGATGACTCTCATTCTTTTAGCCATAATGTCCATCTCTACCCTCAATGTTTCGTGCTTTTCATCTTCGGCTTTAGAACCGTCAGATATGTCAAAGATCGGTTGTTGATTGTGGAAGACAGGTCGCACTGTAGTTGGTCCACCCGCCTGAGTGAAAATGGGATTCCTGATTGTTGAATCAAACAGTGGATTAAGACTTGAAGATTGTATATTGCTGAATGGTGGCACGAAATCCCGAGACATGCCATAGGGAAATTCTGCAGTGGTAATCGGAGCTTCCGTGACGTTGGTCGTTGCTGTGGCGACCTCGGAGATTACCGTAGACTGTGTGTCCATCTTTGCCTTGATTATATTGAGAACTTCCATAATCTGGCTGACGTCACCCTTGATTCCTTCAATGTCGTTGTCCATTTGGTCGAACCTCTGTTCATTATCCGCCATCTTCTTCTGAGCTCTGGATTGAGTGTTGTATTTGTGAGAATTCAGCGTGACTCCCTTCTCTCTCTCTCTGAACAAGAATAAAGGATGAGCTGCGGAACTCGGATGCAAGAACAATGCAGGATGAGATGCGAATGCAAATGTAAATGCAAATGCACAAACCATTCAAGGAAAAGCAAAGATTTTTATTTACAAACAAAAAAGTTGGAACAACATGTAACGACATGCTTAAAAAGCGTTTTTCATTGATAATTTGAAGTCTATTACAATAGATGGCTCTTGCTAAAAAGCAAGACCTTTCTTACAAGAAGTGAAAGTAAATGCAACATAGGATTACAATCCTTTTTAGGGAAATCAGGAAATGGTGAAATAATGATCATTCTAACAAGATGATCCTTCTCCTTCTTGGTCTTCAACATGAGCTTGGTCCTGGCGGATGATTTCCCACAGGTCTTCATTCTCTCGTTGTGCTTTGATCAAAGCGTACTTCAGCTCTTCCCTAGTCGTGGGTGTTACACCCTAAAATTTGCCCAACCTTTTCTTTCTTGTTTTTGCATTAGCATAACATCATCATAGCATTATCATAGCATTGCATTAGCATTTATGCAGGGGATCAAGTGTGATATACATCGAGAGAGGCCTATCTAGAGATTTTATTCGAGCTTGAGGAATCACTAAAGTCACCAGGAAGTGGTTCATGCCCTTGAGAAGTTCAGATGCTTGTACGGGGTTCATCCCCTGACTTAGAGGCCAACTGAAGATTATCAATGAGTTGGGAAACCATGATTACAGGTCATAAAATTACAGGTCAAGTTCAATACTTTGCATAACTCAAATGGACTTTTTTCCAACGTGAAAGTTGCTCCAAATGGGGTCATTTGGTCAACTAAACTTCAAGGTTGTAATGGGCTAGCTCATGGTTGAAGATTGATGAAAGTGATTTTGGTGAAAACATGTGAAATGGCCTAGTTTGGTATTTTGTCAAAATTTAACCAAACCAATCCATATTTGTACTTATTTTGAGTGGAAATCATGTTTTAAGAATAATGGCAATATTACTTTTTTTCATTTGGAGCTTTTATCATGACCTATTTCGAGATTTCTTACAATTCAAGTAACATAATGGATCTTGGGCTTGGGCTTAGAAACAAGGAACTATTGTGGGCCTTAAACCTTCCTTATGATGCAAGGAATATAAAAACTAAAAATCAAGGCAATTGAGCTTCCTCTTCCATCATTTTTCCATTTTCCCACACTTTCACATATTTTGAATTTCCATTTTTTCAATCCTTTTTTCTCTCCATTTTTTGATCCTTTCTCATTACCAATCAATTCCATAATATTCATATACTTGATTCCTCATTTTTTGGAGGGAATTGGAGCAAGAACAAGCTTATAGTAATTGGAAAAAGTGGTGTTCATGTCAAAATCGAATTCTGTTTTCCACTTCGTTTGAAGCCATTTCTTTGATCCTAATACCTCTACCAAGAATTATTGAAGGTTTCTACACATTTTCCCAAGAAAATTCGTGCTCCATTAAAGCTCCATAACTCATTTTTCAAAGGTATAAAGAATTCAACATAACTCATGATTTAAGAGTCTTTCTTGCATTATTTTTGTTGCATTATATTGCTCTCATCTCCTACATGGATTCTAGTACAAAAAAGATGGTTTTTATGGCAATTTGGTGTTCTTGAAAGTTTGAGATTCGTATACGGTTTTTGAGTTAGAGGCAATTTCAATGAAAACTAAGGGTATATTTGGATTCCTCTTGAAAAATCCCATAAGTTTCATCTAAAAATTATTGGATTTGGTTGAGAAACAAGGGAGATATGGACCTTTGGCCAAACCCCCTCCTTTGCTGCATTTTTCGTTCAGCCTTCATCCAAGGAAGAAGACGATCCATAGACCGTCGGATCTCGTCCAAGATGTGGACTTTTTTCCACTCATCCAAGGGCTCCGCGCGCCGCCACGTCACCCCCACCAAAACGCAACCGTTTTGGCTTGCTAAGGGGACCGAGTGCTCCCCTGTTCGAGTCCCAGCTGTGACAATTCTGATTTATTGCATTTATATTACTTGTTTCTCATATTTATATGCTTTCATGTATTTTCTTTTATTTTTCTGTTTTATATGCTGACTTCAAATAATCATAAAAAATAGGAAAATTAGTCTTTTTGATCCCCATTTTTTTTTGCTGAATCTTTAAGAAGTATATGATTTAATAAAATTGGAATTACGATGTTATCATGTTCTGACATTTTATTAGAATTTTTTACATTTGGGTCGTCATAAAAAGGCCAATACTGGTGTTATCATGTTGTGAATTTTCTTTGACCCATCAAAATTACATATTTTGGCCTAACCTTTTGTAGGGATCTCATACACATGTTGAGGTATTATGATATATTTTTGTGGGAATTTTATTGTACCATTTTAATTGGTTTTGGATGCTTTCTTTAACATGCTCTATTTTAACCTTTCTTTTGGTATACATGACATAGTTTCAACTTGTTTGGCCATTTATCCTTGGATATTTTTGTTGTATCTCTCACCCCTGGTTTGTGGCTTGATGTAGGGAATTGGAGATTTTTATTTGAATTTTTTAGCACCATTTACTATTTTTCTTATATTTTTGTATTCGGACTTGTAATTTGGACTTTCGAACGGACCTCGGTTTTATTTTGGCTCCAACGGCCTCGATTTGTTTATGTCGTGAACGCTAGGGTTCCTATTGCTCATTATAGACATTATATAGGAGGTGTAGATCATTGATTGGCTGGTTTTATCATACATAATTGCCCATTAGGTTCCGTATTTCCATGATAGCGCGTTATGATTCCAAATTGTGATATGCATACATAATTGCCCATTAGGTTCCATATTTCCATGATAGCGCATTATGATTCCAAATTGTGATATGCATACATCATTCGTAGGTTTTATTGCCTCGCATCTCTTTATATTCACTTGTGGCCAAGATTGTATGTTTAGAACAGGCCATATTCCATTCATTATGGGCTTGAGGTTGAGATGACTTGCTCCCTCACTTGCATTCCATGTTTACTGTTATGAATATGCATTTCCTGTATGTTGTTTACTTCATTTGTTTTCTGTTGCTTCCTTTACCTTTCCCTTAGGATCTCCATTCTTCCTTGTTCAAGGTAGAATGTGATAGACACTAGGCTTTGCAACCATGTATGACAACATTAGGGTAGTTTTCCCCTTTGCAAACTTCAACCTTAAGACGAACTTGGCATGATAACGCTAGGATTAAACTAGTCTCCCCGTAGTAACCCGAACTACGTTTGCTCTGATCTTTCATACCAGATGAAAGTACGTAGGCACGAGATGCGATATCTCGGCGAGAAACCTTCCCCCCTTTTACCCGTAGTTAGGCGAACTACGTTGACTCTGATTTCTCGTTTCAGACGGGAATACGTAAGCATAAAGTGCGATACTTTGCCGAGTCACTTTTCTTTTCTTTTGTCCTTAAGTCTTTAGTTAGATAGTATTAATCAAACCCTTTTTATATAAATAATTAAGCGTGGATCCCATCGAGTACGATGGACGTGAGGGGTGCTAATACCTTCCCCTTGCGTAACCGACTCCCGAATCCAGGACTTGGTTGCGATGACCATTCCTTTTCCCTCTTTTGCGTTAGGTTTTCTCTGAGAGTTTCCTTTCCCTCCTTTGGGATAAATAACGCACGGTGGCGACTCTTCTGTTATGTCGGCGCCGATTTTCACAGTAGCGACAGCTGGCGACTCTGCTGGGGACACTTTATAGCTGCAGGGGAATTTTCCCATTCCCTACGCTGGGACCGTTTCCCATCCCCTAGGCGATTCAGTCCTAGCGCTCGTTTGTTTATCTTGTGGGTTTTGTACATGCTTGTTGTATCTTAGCTTTACTTTCCCGCATTTTATTTTCCCGCAGTTTATTTTCAGCATTATATTATATCCTTATTATGCTGTTATGGGAGGGGATTGATTCTGATGAGAGATAAGTCGGACCTGGGCTTGAGTTTGCACATAGACTTAGAAGTAGAGAGTAGTGGTTAGCCTGCTTACTTAGCTCGCACCAGCTAGCCGCGAAATCTGCGCTCGGACGAGATTCTCTTTGATGCTTCTTGCCTGGCCCTTAGGGCTCGACAAGTTGTCTGACCCGAGGATTGTCGACTCTGGGGACCTATCAATTGGGATTCAGCTAAGTGAGGCCGCTTCAAGGGATGATGATGCCACACCTTCTGGGTATCGTATCATCGCTCTTGAAAGTCTATGACGTTGAACCCGCATAGGATGCCATACCTTATCAGTGGATAGGTCCATACCTGTGAGAGGGATTGGGTTATGCAGGAAACCATAGCTCCAGATCACCCAGTTTTCTCTACAGTGTGAACTTTTGGGTTTGATATCAGAGGTCTTCAGTATCAGTGATCTATGTCATGCAGTGATATATGTTATGCAAAGGCAAAGATCTGGTTATTCTCAAGCTACCGAGCAACAGGCTTATGATTATTATTGCTACAGCACAGCACAGCTACCTTGATCCCCTGTAGCATCCTTGCATTTCTGCATTTCTCATATGCATTGATTACATGACATTGCATTAACATTGCAGGTGCATATTCCCTTTGATTCTAGCTATCTCGCTTGCCGTCATTCGTGCTCAGATACTTGTGCTTGTAACTACCTATATGGTCTTCCATTTGTATACATGAGGAGTTTTATACTACTGATGTCTGAGGGATTTCCATTGTTTCACCCGGAATTAGAATCAAGGGAAATATTCCCTATGCATTGTTAGCAGTTTTGCATACTCTTCTTTGCATTTACTGGTACCTTCTTAAGCCTCGTTCTCATGTTCTGTTGTATTTTCAGAGAGTGGTTTCAGGATTGCTGACCTGAAGATTCACCGGTACCCTACCAGAAACAATCTCAAGAAAGTTATGGATCACGTTCAGACCGAGATGCAAGAGATGAGGGAGCGCATGACTCAGCTCATGGAAGTCATGCAAGGTATGGCTTAAGGACAGGAGCAACTGAGAACAATGGTCCAGCCCTTGGTAGCTAGGGTTGATCTTAATGGAGTTCTTCACGGAGGTATTGCTGCTAATACTCCCCGCAACGATACAGAAATTCCTAACGCCACTGTTGTGCCTACCGGATGCACCCCAACTGCTGCAGGGGTCGGGAATGGTAGTGATGTTGGCGTCCGCCATGCTGGTCTGGGTAATGCTGCTGGTAATGTAGGTTTGGGTAATGCCGGTAACGCAGGTCTTGGTAATACTGTTAACTTGGGTTGTGGTAATGGTACTCATAATGCTGGGTTTGGACCTGGTGCTGCTAACCATGGTCTTGGTAACACTGGGTATGGTTACACCGTCAATCGAAACGTCTATGGTCCGGAGGGCGCCTACGCAGGGTATGGCAATGGGGACCAACGACGGAATGAAGATCGTCAGGACGACGTGTTCTCTATGAGGGATGTAGGCGCTGAGTTGCCTGCTGAAGCTGATCGTAGATTCAGAATGCTGGAGGAACAGATGAGGAATATAACAAATCAGAACTCCACGGGGCTCGACGTGGCCAATTTAGGGCTAATCCCTGATTTACGAGTGCCGTACAAGTTCAAAGTTCCTACCTTCGATAAATACAAAGGTGTCACTTGCCCAAAGGTGCACATACATTCATACTATAGAAAAATGTCAGCCTATTCAAATGATGAGAAGATGCTCATGCACTTTTTCCAGGATAGCCTGTCAGGGTCGTCGCTCGAATGGTATATGGGTTTGGAACCCTCTCAGGTTCGCAATTGGAAGGGTTTGGCTGAAGCATTCGTGAAGCATTACCAGTACAATAGTGACCTTGCTCCCAACAGGGTCCAGCTTTAGAATGTCGTCCAGAATAGCGGGGAATCTTTTAAAGAGTACGCCCAGAGGTGGCGTGAGCTTGCAGCCAGAGTGCAACCCCCAATGGTGGAGAGAGAGTTGATTGACTTGTTTGTATCGACGTTATCTGGGATGTACTATGAAAAGCTCGTCAACTGTATGTCCGGGAGTTTCCCTGACCTTGTCATCACTGGTGAGCGTATAGAAAACGGCATCAAGATTGTGAAAATTCAGGCCGTAGAAGTACCTTCGTCAGGTGGAGGAAAGAAAGTGTTCGGAAATAAGAAGCGTGAAGGCGACGCTAATTCTGTATCAAGCTCTCGGGGTAGAGGCAGAGGTAGATATCAAGATCAATGTCATCATCATCAGGCTGCAAGTGTTATCATTCCGATACCACCACAACAGCAGCAGAATCAACAGGGCTACATGAAGTACCAGAATTCGAGAGGGGCAAATAAAGTATTTGATACGCCGCCAATGTCGTACTCCCAGATGCTTCAGACGTTACTACAATTGCAGTTAATCCAGAAGAGAACCTCGGCCCCTCTGACAGGCCAACCACCACCTGGCTATGATGCAAATGCCCATTGCGAATTCCACTCGGGGGCAACCGGGCACAACATTGACGATTGTAAGGCTTTTAAGCATAAGCTACAAGATTTGATTGACAGTAAAGACATAAACTTCTCGCATGAAGCGCCTAACGTGGTACGGGATCCTCTGCCAAACCACGGACAAGCCAGAAGCGGCTGAGTCGCCCACAAGTCAAGATACAATAAGCCCAGTTCTCAGAAGCTGGCAATCTGCATTTTGCATGTCATTGCTTTGCATTTGTAGTTTCTTCCCTGTCTATGTGCAATTTTCACTCGTAAAACTCGTCGTTTCTCAATTGATATTGATAATGAAATGAATATGCATGTTTTGAATTAATCCATTTGTGTTCACTTTATTGCTATCTTTTATTTTCAAACGCTTGTTTAAGTGGAATCCAGGGAGGATGACGAAATCGAAGAATGCATGAGCTGCCGATTGTATGCTCTTGGATAGATAAACCTGTTGACGATATACATGCATTGTTCCAAATCCATAAACACCGGAGATATAAGGAAGATAATCCCTTGTCAACCCCTTTGAGCCTTGTAGTAGGAGTTTCTTTCTGAAAATGAAAAACCCTCAATCTTAACCTGGGGCAGGGTAGGTGTCGGTTAATTTGACCAAGCGTTTGAATTGCAAAAGGAATGTCCGTTCAAGGATAAATCACACCTGTATAGGTCGTGCCTAAAGGACCACAATGGTTAAACCTTGCCGATAAGGAGTGAAACAGTCACAATCTCTTTTAACAAGTCAGACAAGCCGGTGTCACATGATTTGTTCAAAAAGAAAAAATCAAAAGAAGAAGTCCGTTAAGTCGAATCTTGGGAACAAGCGACTTAGGCAAAAATCAGAGTATCCCGCTGGACTTCAAAATCAGAAACTCAAAAGAGTTAGTCCAGGCAAAAATTAGGGAACGGAAAAAGCGAAAAAACGAAAAGGATTACAAGAGAAAAATCCTCAAGCAAGAACGAAATCGTGTGACTCTAGGCACTACGAAGACGGAAAGGGAATGACTGTCACTTCAGAAAGCATGTGATTTCCTGAACCATCACTCTTATCATTCCACCTTTGAAAGGTGAACGGTAAGGTCGAATTAGCTGAACATAGGATTAGAGAACATCAAGGAGAATGGGTGGGTTAAAATGAATTTTGAGCCTTATATCCTTCCTTGTTAACCGTGAACCCGACCACGTTACAACCTTCAAAAGTCCTAATTGAAACAGGTTTAGTTCAAGAGCATACTTCGGTAAAGATCGCATCGAAACTGACTCCAAAAAGGATTCCTCTTACATCGTTGTATTAATTTTGACACTTTGATAATTGATTCGTTCATTATATGTCATAAATTTTTCCGGTGGACAGGATTGGGTTTTGAAGAAAAAACTGTCATATGCATTGCATTTAATATATCTTTTATGCAGAACAACTTGTTTTACTTGCGAGTAAGCGCTCGACCGCAGGAAAAGTTTCCACAGTGGAAAGTTTGATTAGGATAGAATGTAGAACGCCTGAATACTCCGTTGAGTTATGGCCAACTATTATCAAATAACCCCCAGTAAGGTCAGCCATCCAAGAATCAGTTAATCTGGGGCAATCAGGTCGAGATTTGGTAAATCTCTCGCAATCGGGGGTACTGCTCCGCAAACTAGTCAATCAGAGGCAAAGCCATTACAAGGCTGGAGCATGCCACCCTATGAGGAAAAGAATTGTTTCTCTCCATATCTCTAGAGCTTATTCGAACTATTCAACCAAGGATCCTCTCACGGTCCAGATTCTGGGGCAAGCCATCTCGGGGTCGTCTCATGGCAAGCTATTTTCTTCTCAGCGTAGACCTTCCCAAGAATCAGACTGGGGTAGGGGCATTACGCTTGGGGAGATTTCTCAGAGAGATTCGGATGAAGCTCATTTTTCCAACAATCAAAGATCTTTCCCTAGCAGATGGAAGTTGCATCTTTACCCCCAGCAGTGGGTCAGGCGTACCTCTAATCCCCACAGAGTACGAGTATGGGTTTGTTCCCCAGCGAGTCGAGATCAGATTTCTCTCCACCAGGCATGTGTGGAATATCCTCCGACAGGTCGTTCGTGACCCCAACAGTGTAACGTGTGTTCCAGGGAGGTCATGCATGACCTTTACTCCGTCCCTCAGCAAGAGTTGCTCATCACCAGCAGAGACTTGTTCATCTCCAGTAAAATTTGTAACTCCAGGTTTTTTAGTATACCCCTCAGCAGAGTTGGGGTCGTATCTTCCAAAGTTGTTAAGAGTTCTTCTCCCCAGCATGGAATTGTGGTATTCAGACATCATTTTTTATGTTGAGTATTTAGGCTCCGGTCAGTACGTTGAGTGTTCAGACTCCGGTAAAATCAAGCAAGGGTCCAGACCCCTATTAGTGTTCTTGGCTATTACGTCGAGTATCCAAGCTCCGGTGATCTCCAGTTTGTATTGATTCTTTCTCTCGTCGAGTATCCGGACTCCGGTAAAGATTTTGTAAGGTGATCTTGAGAAGTATTTGTAGTATTCTCTTTCCAGTTTGTATCATCGTCGAGTACCCAGGCTCCTATTTGTTTGCTTCGTCGAGCATCCAGGCTCCGATTTGTTGCTGCGTTGAGTGTTCAGACTCCGGTTTGCTGCTTCGTTGAGTGTTCAGACTCCGTTTTGGCTGCTTCGTTGAGTGTTCAGACTCCGGTGTGTTTTCGTTGAGTGTTCAGACTCCGGTTTGTTGCGTTGAGTATCCAGGCTCCGATGTGTTTTCGTCGAGCATCCAGGCTCCGATTTGTAGTTTCGTCGAGTATCCAGGCTCCGGTTTGTTGCGTTGAGTATCCAGGCTCCGGTATGTTTTCGTCGAGCATCCAGGCTCCGATTTGTAGCTTCGTTGAGTATCCAGGCTCCGGTGTGGTTTCGTTGAGTGTTCAGACTCTGGTTGGTTATCTTTATTGAGTATCCAGGCTCCAGTATGTTTTTGTTGAGTTGTCAGACTCCGGTTTTTTGCGTTGAGTGTTCAGACTCCGATGTGTTACGTTGAGCGTTCAAGCCCCGGCTCCTCCGTTGAATATCTAGATTCCGGTGAAATTTCCAATCTGTAACATTTTGCTTTGTCCGTTGACTGTTCGGACTCCGATAAAGGCAGTTGGGTATACAGATCCTAGTAAGTGTTGCGATAGTACTCTCTCTCCGTTGAATGTCCAGATTCCGGTGAATGTTCGGTTTGTGATGTATTGCTTCGTCCGTCGAGTATCTAGGCTCCAGTAAATCCCCAGTGAAATCACCAGTTACGTCGAGCATCTAGGCTCCGGTCAATGCGTTGAGTATCCAGATTCCGACAGATTTTGATGTGACCCTATCGTGCGTTGAGTATTTAGATTCCGACGATTCGAAAGATTGTTCTTTGGCCCATGTGGTGTTCAGACCATGGCCAGTTACGTGTTTCCTGAAGCAGAGTTACTTGATTAAGTTTCTCTTTCCCTTGGTGGGATGTTCAAGATGTTCATTATGTTCGTTTTCTTCAGAGATTCTATCCCAATCAAAGTTTGCAGTTTATTTCTGCGGTTGGCAAATTTACAGGTTCTTTCGGTATTCAACCGCCTTTTACCTTGATTGATTGAAAGATGTTCGCTTTTCACTCATTCAGGTCCAAGTCGCTTGAATAGGGGCAGCTGTTACACCCCAAAATTTGCCCAACCTTTTCTTTCTTGTTTTTGCATTAGCATAACATCATCATAGCATTATCATAGCATTGCATTAACATTTATGCAGGGGATCAAGTGTAATATACATCGAGAGAGGCCTATCTAGAGGTTTTATTCGAGCTTGAGGAATCACTAAAGTCACCAGGAAGTGGTTCATGCCCTTGAGAAGTTCAGATGCTTGTACGGGGTTCATCCCCTGACTTAGAGGCCAACTGAAGATTATCAATGAGTTGGGAAACCATGATTACAGGTCATAAAATTACAGGTCAAGTTCAATACTTTGCATAACTCAAATTGACTTTTTTCCAACGTGAAAGTTGCTCCAAATGGGGTCATTTGGTCAACTAAACTTCAAGGTTGTAATGGGCTAGCTCATGGTTGAAGATTGATGAAAGTGATTTTGGTGAAAACATGTGAAATGGCCTAGTTTGGTATTTTTGTCAAAATTTAACCAAACCAATCCATATTTGTACTTATTTTGAGTGGAAATCATGTTTTAAGAATAATGGCAATATTACTTTTTTCATTTGGAGCTTTTATCATGACCTATTTCGAGATTCCTTACAATTCAAGTAACATAATGGATCTTGGGCTTGGGCTTAGAAACAAGTAACTATTGTGGGCCTTAAACCTTCCTTATGATGCAAGGAATATAAAAACTAAAAATCAAGGCAATTGAGCTTCCTCTTTCATCATTTTTTCATTTTCCCACACTTTCACATATTTTGAATTTCCATTTTTTCAATCCTTTTTTCTCTCCATTTTTTGATCCTTTCTCATTACCAATCAATTCCATAATATTCATATACTTGATTCCTCATTTTTTTGGAGGGAATTGGAGCAAGAACAAGCTTATAGTAATTGGAAAAAGTGGTGTTCATGTCAAAATCGAATTCTGTTTTCCACTTCGTTTGAAGCCATTTCTTTGATCCTAATACCTCTACCAAGAATTATTGAAGGTTTCTACACATTTTCCCAAGAAAATTCGTGCTCCATTAAAGCTCCATAACTCATTTTTCAAAGATATAAAGAATTCAACATAACTCATGATTTAAGAGTCTTTCTTGCATTATTTTTGTTGCATTACATTGCTCTCATCTCCTACATGGATTCTAGTACAAAAAAGATGGTTTTTATGGCAATTTGGTGTTCTTGAAAGTTTGAGATTCGTATACGGTTTTTGAGTTAGAGGCAATTTCAATGAAAACTAAGGGTATATTTGGATTCCTCTTGAAAAATCCCACAAGTTTCATCTAAAAATTATTGGATTTGGTTGAGAAACGAGGGAGATATGGACCTTTGAAAATTTCCGGCCAAACCCCCTCCATTGCTGCATTTTTCGTTCAGCCTTCATCCAAGGAAGAAGACGATCCGTAGACCGTCGGATCTCGTCCAAGATGTGGACTTTTTTCCACTCATCCAAGGGCTCCGCGCGCCGCCACGTCACCCCCACCAAAATGCAGCCGTTTTGGCTTGCTAAGGGGACCGAGTGCTCCCCTGTTCGAGTCCCAGCTGTGACAATTCTGATTTATTGCATTTATATTACTTGTTTCTCACATTTATATGCTTTCATGTATTTTCTTTTATTTTTCTGTTTTATATGCTGACTTCAAATAATCATAAAAATTAGGAAAATTAGTCTTTTTGATCCCAACTTTTTTGTGCTGAATCTTTAAGATGTCTAGGATTAAATAAAATTGGAATCACGATTTTATCATGTTCTGACATTTTATTATAATTTTTTACATTTGGGTCGTCATAAAAAGGCCAATGCTGGTGTTATTATGTTGTGAATTTTCTTTGACCCATCAAAATTACATATTTTGGCCTAACCTTTTGCAGGGATCTCATACACATGTTAAGGTATTATGATATATTTTTGTGGGAATTTTATTGTACCATTTTAATTGGTTTTGGATGCTTTCTTTAACGTGCTCCATTTTAACCTTTCTTTTGGTATACATGACATAGTTTCAACTTGTTTGGCCATTTCTCCTTGGATATTTTTGTTGTATCTCTCACCCCTGGTTTGTGGCTTGATGTAGGGAATTGGAGATTTTTATTTGAATTTTTTAGCACCATTTACAATTTTTCTTATATTTTTGTATTCGGACTTGTAATTTGGACTTTCAAACGGACCTCGGTTTTATTTTGGCTCCAACGGCCTCGATTTGTTTGTGTGGTGAACGCTAGGGTTCCTATTTCTCATTATAGACATTATATAGGAGGTGTAGATCATTTATTGGCTGGTTTTATCATACATAATTGCCCATTAGGTTCCATATTTCCATGATAGCGCGTTATGATTCCAAATTGTGATATGCGTACATCATTCGTAGGTTTTATTGCCTCGCATCTCTTTATATTCACTTGTGGCCAAGATTGTATGTTTAGAACAGGCCATATTCCATTCATTATGGGCTTGAGGTTGAGATGACTTGCTCCCTCACTTGCATTCCATGTTTACTGTTATGAATATGCATTTCCTGTATGCTGTTTACTTCATTTGTTTTCTGTTGCTTCCTTTCCCTTTCCCTTAGGATCTTCATTCTTCCTTGTTCAAGGTAGAATGTGATAGACACTAGGCTTTGCAACCATGTATGACAACATTAGGGTAGTTTTCCCCTTTGCAAACTTCAACCTTAGGACGAACTTGGCATGATAACGCTAGGATTAAACTAGTCTCCCCGTAGTAACCCGAACTACGTTTGCTCTGATCTTTCATACCAGATGAAAGTACGTAGGCACGAGATGTGATATCTCGGCGAGAAACCTTCCCCCCTTTTACCCGTAGTTAGGTGAACTACGTTGACTCTGATTTCTCGTTTCAAACGGGAATACGTAGGCATAAAGTGCGATACTTTGTCGAGTCACTTTTCTTTTCTTTTGTCCTTAAGCCTTTAGTTAGATAGTATTAATCAAACCCTTTTTAGATAAACAATTAAGCATGGATCCCATCGAGTACGATGGACGTGAGGGGTGCTAATACCTTCCCCTTGCGTAACCGACTCCCGAATCCAGGACTTGGTTGCGATGATCATTCCTTTTCCCTCGTTTGCGTTAAGTTTTCTCTGAGCGTTTCCTTTCCCTCCTTTGGGATAAATAACGCACGGTGGCGACTCTTCTGTTATGTCGGCGCCGATTTTCGCAGTAGCGACAGTGGGGACCTCAGGTTCCATTGTTATCTCATAATCATGAGTATAGAACATGGTCAAAGCTATTTCCTTTGACCAAAGCAAGTACCCTCTGGTAGTTAAACAACTTATGTTCTCCATTGGAGTTATACCCAATAGGTGAGGATCTCTCTGAGCATAGTGAGCACGGGCTTCCAGTTCAGGGTTGCGACCAGTTTCGCAGAAGCAAGGTCTCAACAGTTCTGGCTCGGGCTCGGGCCCAGTTGAATATCCATACTGGCGCTGGGCAAGAACAGGATTGTAGGTGATGACCCCCTTCGTTCCAATGAGAGGTACATTGGGGAATTCTCAATAACTGGGAATAATGACTAGATTACCAAGGCTGATGTCATACCATGTGATGTCGTAGTGTCTGAGGGTGATGAGCTTAGAAAACCATGCGCTCTTGCTAGGAAGCCTCCAAAGGACATGAGTCCTAGGTAGATGAGAGGTAAACCACCTGTCAAACAGTGCGAGGCAGCATGAAAATTGCCCGAGATCGTACAAGATGAAGCGGTGGATGACCACATATGTATCTGCCAGTATCTCGTTTACTGGATTTTTGATAATGAAGAGACGGATTGCCTCCTCACTGATGAAGTCATAACGGCTTGGGAAGAGATACAAACCATATATTAGGAATGCCAAAATTGCTTCAAAAATGCCTAGATTTCTATTTTCATAATGATATTCGGCCATCTCCATTAGCGGTCCTGCTTCCATTCCGTAATATCCTCCCTTTGCTCTCATAGGTGGTAAATCTTCTGGCTTGAGATGTAGGGCTTTGGCCAAATCTCTTCTCTTCGGTTTTCCATATGGAAGTGTGAAAGTCCATGGAATCTTCAGATAGTCAATGTACTCCTCTATGGTCGGAAGCAGCTGAAAGTCTGGGAATACGAAGCAGTGGTAGGTTGGAGAATAAAACTCGACCAGAGCTTGCAGCATGGGCTCGTTGACTTGAGCACTTATCAGTGGTAGGAGATCTCCATATTTGGCAATGAAAGCGGCGAGGTTTCTGACAAGTCTTGCCAACATCCTAAGACGGCCCAACCTTAAATCCGGGAAAGGAAGCATGTCTCTTCTCACCATGTTGTCGTCTGCAAAAAGAAAAAGTTTGAATTTCCTTGAATGGTTAGAAAAAAATGCAAATGCAAATGCGCATGGTGTCATGGAACTCAGATATTTATGAACATCAAAAGTCGTCATTCATTGATCAACAAAATGGGATTACAAAATATTGTTTCCTCTTACAAGAGTTTTAAACGTAAACAACAACTAATGAATCCTAACAAGGTTCCCCTAGCAGCCTCATGTTAAGCTTCTCGATTTCTTTTTCCATCTGAGCCTTCTCAAGGATGAGCTTGTCCACAATTAACTTCCACGGAGTAGACTGAGGATTAGAAGGTTCTTCTTGCGCTTTCCTCTTCTTACAAGAGAGTACTTCTTCGTCTTTCAACTGGAGTTGTTTCTGGAGCTCTGTATTCTCTTCGACGACCACTTGATACTTGTGTTTCCAAGCTTCTTCGGTTTGTCGTGCTTTGACTAAAGCGATTTTCAAATTTTCTTCTTCAGACATGAAGACCAAAGGGCGTTCTTCCTTCAAAGCCACAGGCTCTTGTTTAGGGTAAGGAATCCTTAGTGTGATAGCTCTCTTTCGAACCCATTGGAGGTATGGTTCCAAAGAGACACAGTTGAGTCTTCCAAGATCCCTTTTCCCTTTCTTGTGCAGATGCTTCCAAGCTTCTAGAATCTTCTCTTTTAGCTCTTGACTATCCTTTTCTTTTTTGAAGAAAATGCTTTCCACTTGAACACCATTGGGTTTGTCCTTCAAAGGGTATCCCAATTGCCTACGGATGAGGACTGGACTGTAACTGATTCCTCAATTAGTACTGAGAAGAGGTACATTACCGAAATCCCCACAATTGTCAATGATCATTGTCCCATCATAGTCACGATTATACCAATCAATATCGGAGTGAGTGATAGCCATGATCTTCTGTGACCACCATCCTTTCTTTGGATCCCAAAAAGCGTTAGCTTTGGGCAAGTGTGAAGTGAACCATTTATATAACAAAGGAGCGCAACAAGTAATCATCCCTCCATTGTGAAAGTTCCTCAGATGAACAGAATGATATGCATCTGCTAACAAGGTAGGCACATGATTCTTCTTCAAAAAAATTTTAATGGTATTGAGGTCCAAAAAATTCTCAAAGCTAAGGAACAAAAAGATGCCATAAATGAGCAAGGCGAGGATGGCCTCGAATGCATCCATGCTTAAATGATTCGCATAATATTGAGCTTTCTCGACCAAGAACTCTGCATTTAACCCCAAAACTCCTCCTTTTGTAATCAGGTTCTTTTTAATATCAACTAATCCCAAACGTGTAGCCTTGGCAATATCTTGTTCTTTAGGGTCCTCCTCCATGATCGGAAAAGGAGAATCTTCAAGAATGGGCAATCCAACCAGATAAGAGTATTCATCTAGTGTGGGCACTAGCTGATAATCGGGAAATGTGAAACAGTGGTAGAGTGGGTCATAGAACTGGAGAAGTGTAGAAAGGAGTCCACCATCCATCTTTATCTTCAATAGTAACAACAGCTTCCCCATACCTGCTTTGAAATCCCTCTGGATCTGTCACCAAGGTGCTCAATCTTCTTAGGTCATCTAGGTTAAAACCCTTGTAAGTGTACTTCAAAGTTTTCTTTCTTTCACTATTCATAACGACCTCTGATGTTTACAAACAAAAAAGTTTGAGTTCCATGAAACTTCATGATATGATGTTATGAATGCAAAATGCACAAACACAGGTAAATGCAAGGATCACACACATGCACATAAACACAAGCCTAGGTTTAAAGGACGAGCGTGGGTCCAAGGTCTACCCATCCCCAAGGATTTGCATTATGGATTAATTTGTACCTTCCGAACGGGTTCTATAGAGTTCCCAGAGTCATCAACCCATCTTTCGGATATTATCAACTTCCCAAATCACTTGGTAATCAATAATATTCTCAAGAGAGTCTCGTCCAAGTGTAGTATCGCGTATCAACTATTTTGGAAATACTTCCTTATAGCCATCGCACTACGTCCTAATAAGGCCAAAATGGAGTAGAATGTATTCTAAAAGTCCACAGTGTCATGGGCTCCTTCGTCGAAAGTAGCATTGTTTTCACGAATACTCGATCAACAATACTAAACTTTCAAGAGGGCCTACACTGAGCGGTGGTTTCTCAAGTTAGCTTGGTCAGGAATCAACTCCCTATAAGCCTTCTTGAATATACCACCATCCTATCATAATTGCACTCAAATCCGGGTATAGGACCGTCTCACCACTGAAAGCACCCAATACCCAACACTCAAACAAATATATTGACAAATATACATGTTAAGCAAATATTCACAAATATAGCATGTAATTAAACAAAATAGGCTAAACCCTCAAGTTAAGTGTCCCCAGTGAAGTCGCCAGTTCTGTTGCGGTGAGAATCGTGATACCAAGCTATTGATTAAATTGAATCTTAATTCTTAAATTCACAACCGGGCTTTAATTTATCCAAAGGAAAGGTCTAAAGAAAGAAAAACCCTTTTCGCGATGTTACAACAATGCTCAGAGATTCAGGGATCGGGGGTTGGTTATGCATAGGGTAGGTATTTCACATCCTAAACATCTGTAGTACTCTATAGGAACCTTTTGTTTGTTTGCATGCTAAGTTTGGTAAATGTTTGCTAAGGTTTGGGGTTGGGTAAAGGGTGCAGGTTAAAACCTAAAGATAGTTTCTAAGTTTGCTCGCAAAGACATCGCGTTCTCTGCCTACGTATCCTTACTAGGATAGAACCAAAGCAATCGTAGTTCACCTCACTAGGGTTGAAGAACACTTGATTATGATCAAAGTTCAAAGGGGAACAAACATAACAATGTTTGTATAGAGTTTAACAAAACTCTCTAGATCTATGTTGTAACACTCAAGAGGGGAGCAAGTAATCATTACCATGATTCTTACATAGAGTTTACAAACTCTATCCTAGGGTTCTAGTTGAAGAAACACTCCTAGCAAAGGTGGGTTTTTTAGACTTAGAGCAAAGTCTAATGGCTTATACTATGTTTCAAGATGACTTCACAAAGTAAAGGGAGCGGGTAATGAGCTATCCATGACACAAGGGTCAATGGAGAGACTTTTCCTTTGGAAGGAGAGAGAAGAGGCAACTTGGATGAGAACTAAAGAGTTCCATCACTTCGGGAAGAAATACTTAACAAAGCAATAAACAATTAAGCAAGAAGAATAAGGAATATGGTTATAACCAAGCAAGCATGCATATCACAATAAGCAAGGATCAAATAGATACAAATGGTTACAACCGAGAATCGCATATCTTAACAAAGATGAAGGTAACAACCCAAGAGACATATTAACAAATATGGAAACAAACAATCATACCAATAAGTCACAACTTAAAAATGATCATGTTATAAACTCAAATGTAACAACACTTAGGCATTGATGACAATCAAATACGTAAAGAATATTCACAAAAGTTAAATTCAAGACTCAGGAAAAGAACAACACTTTCATGGTGACAACCAAAGGAAGGCCAACCTAACATGTTAACTAACACATAGGAAACACATACAAATAAAGCTTACAAGATAAATCGAGCATGGTATAAAGAAAATTCAATCACGACACAAGGTAACGACCTAAGAATGAACCAACTAACAAGTAGGAAAACGGCATTGTAAAAACAAGCAATTGAGATTTTAATCCATCACATGAAAATAGACATTACAATGAAAAAGTTACAAAAAGAACGGATTAAAAAAGATAAGGCATGAGAAAGTTATGATATTTTAAAGTTTCAATGATTTTATGAAAATAAAACAAACAAATAAATAAAAAGAGATGGCATGGGAAAGGATTGAACCCACACCCTTTGGTTTACAAACACAACAATCATCCACTAAGGCACTAGGCGCGCGCTGGTAAGGGATGGAAAAGAAGAATAAAAATGATTAAACATGGCAAATGAAAAATAAAACCAAAAGAGTTGATCACCAAGGATCGAACTCAGGTCAGGCATGGCAAAGGGTATAAGGCGCGCAAGTTGTCTACCACTGGGGTGGCTATACATCCGTGTATTTAGCCATCCCCATAAATACAAAAGGCATGCTTATGATGGAATTTCTGGGCAAAAAGCAAGCCAACCAAACCAAATACGTGAAGGATCCAAACTTGATCAAAACTCAATCTTTTTCCAAGAAAATTTAGTCAAACATGATTGTTTTTTGACAAGGATTATGATGGTATTAACACAATTGTGAAATGATGCTTCTAACAAGAAACACGATTAAAGATGCATATTGGCATTTTGAGATGCATTTTGATGAACATGGATCAAACCAGATACAATTAGGATTAATGACAGATGTGAACAAGTTACAAACATGATTATGAATGAGTCCTAGCAAGGATTTTGATCAAAACAGTGTTGGATCAAAGAAGGGCACATGAATTGCAATGATAGACATGATGTTGCTGTCCAGAATTTTAATACAAGGGAAAAGCATGGATGAAACTTCAAACTTTAATCAAAACAGAACAAGAAGGATCATGTAATCTCAACCTAGACATTTAGAATCCAATGAGAAACAAGATAGCAACAATCAACATGCTAAGATCTAACACCAAACACAACTGTCATGCTATACTATGTGAAATGAAAAGAAATGCAATTTGAAAGCCAAAACATGAAACAAGCACAATCAGGTTGAATAGGTTTCACACACAAACTCAAAACATAATATTAAGTGTTTCCACACTTCAAGATTGGTTACAAACAAGATAGAAATGAAAGTCATGTGCTAGTGGCTTATTAACACATAAAGTTGCATAAATGAAGATGATGACATGGTTGGAACAGGTTGAGATCAAACAAATATCATACACAAGTTTCAAATGCATGAATGAATGATTCTAACATTTAAGATTGATCATGAAATGCACATAACACAAAATGGCTCTCAAGTTGCAATTGTAACACAATGGAAGGCAGGCTGTCAAGCAGAAAAAGCATATCATTCACAAATATGTTTGGTTCATATACACATACAAATCCTAAACATACTATCTATGCTCATGGAATAATTCAAAACAACACAAGTGGCAAAGTGAAGTGTGTGCTGCAGCTGTGGCCTTTCAAAACAGTTTTGGCAGCATAAGGGGGTACAAGCTGGTCTGGCTAAAAGTAAGTGGTCTCATGTTAAAAAATAGTACATACACATCATAAATATGGAAATAAAAGAGTTCAAACTCAAAAAACAATCATATTACAACCAGGACAAGATTTGGTATGGTGATGGCATATTTTGGCTATGAAAGTGCATTTTGAAAGTCAAATGAGAAAACAAGTGGACATAGATCAAACCAACAAGATACACACATCATAATCATGAAAATGAATGAGATCATGCTTAGAAATCAGGCCTATGTTAGTTGGAATAGAATTTGGTATGGTATATGGCAACTTGGCTTGAAAATGCATATGGAGAATGAAATGACAAACCAGGTGGACACAACTCAAACCAGCAATATACACACATCATAAACATGAAGATGGATGAGTTTTAACTCAAAGTTTAGGCATATGCAAACAGAACAGAAACTTGACATGTTGAGGGCTGTGAAAATGAAAACTGTTTTGAAACAGACTAGTGGTACAGCAGGGCATTTGGCAAGACAAAGAGATTCATGCTAACTAAAGACATACACACACCACAAATATACAAACAGATAATCTCATGCCTCAAAATCAATTCAAATCCACACCAAACAGAATATGGCCTACTGGTTACAAATAAAGCATGAAAAAACAAAGATTGTCAACATTTCAAAAGCAAGTAGGATTTGTCATGGCAGTTGAGGCAATTTGGCACCACATACAAACTCAAAATATGTAGAATGAAGATTCTATGCACATAGTTCAAGCAAAAACAGGTTGGAGCAGAAAAATGGTATGTTGTTAGTATCATGAGGTTAAAAAAACAAGTGGAGAATGAAAAGTGGTTTTGAAAAAGTAAGGGCAGTTTGATCATACAAGTACAACATAAAACCTAAAAACAAGTTAAATGATGTTTCACACATTAAAAAACCACACATAAATTGCTCAAGATAAAACTGGTATGCTGTTGCAAATACTTAACAGCAAAAATATACAAAACCTCACAGCTGGCCCTAACAACCAAATCTCATGTTTTCAATATTTTCAACAAGTCTCAAATGATATAAACATAACCAAAACATAACAAACCAACATTTTAAACACTTTGAGATGAAACATGGCAAGCACAAGCAGTCTAACACCAAGACTCATGACCATAGTATAGCAAAATAAGGCAAATATCACAACTGTGAACAAAAGTTAAACTAGATTCATACATGACCTAGGGGGTAGAAGGATCTCATGAAACAACTTACAAGTTATTCAAACATCATCAATAAACTAGGGCTGACAGACCTAGGGCAAGCACATCAACATTATCATGTTTGGATCTCTAAAACTACCTTATGGACCAAATCCTCAAAACAAGTTGTACAAAACATCAAGTTTCAATATTGGCAACATATCATCAACACATCATACATGAGCAACATACTTTAACAAAAGCAATATCTCAACCATAAAACTCAAGCTCTTTACAAAGAACCAATATAGGACAGCATGACTATACTTCACAACAAGCACTTCAAAATTGTAAAACATGACAATGTATGAATAAGAAAGAGGTTGAGCATTACATACCTCTTGTAGGATTTCTTGAACAAGCTAAAAAGCAAAGAAACCCAGGGATCTTCTTCTTTGGCAAAGATTTGGAGCTTTCTTCCTCTTGAAGCAACAAACTATCTTTCAAGACAGCTTGAGTTGTGAACTTCCCAGCTGGTTTTTGAGACTTTGGACAGTTGAAATATGATATATATGAGGTGTTGGGAGTGTTGAGGTGGTAGGAAAGGCCTTAAGTAAAGACTTGGCTTCCAAAGTGCATGAAAGTCAACATATGAAGGTATGAAGGTTGACTTTTAGATTGATGAGTTTTTTTGATGAAAATAATGGTGGGAACAATTTCAAATGGCCATTTTAAGGGTGTATAGATGGTGTTTGAAGTGTTTTGATGTTTGGAGAAAGAACTAGCATGAAAAGTGGAAAGTGGTGTTTTTGGTGATTTTGTGAACTCAAGCAACTTCAAGCAAATATAAGAATGAGAGAGCTATGAGTTTCTTGTGTGTTCTTAATAGCTCTGGTGTGGTTTATGACATAGAGAAGGGTCTCTATATATAGTGAGAGTGAGGGTGAGGGAAGCCTTGGCTTTTCCACATTTTGGAGGGAGATTGTGAAATTTTGAATGAATCTTGCCAAGATCGTTGTAGCAGCTCTACACATCAGTTCCATGGGCAAATGCTGAGCAAAAATCAAGTGAGATGGGAGGGATGGGATGGCTGAAGTGAGGCTAGGAAGGTAGGGGACTGCAGCTGCCCAATCTCTTTGAAAAAGTTTCTCTTTCATGGCTTTTAATGATTATTTTAATGGCCACTTGCTCCAAGTTGCACAAGCCTACCAATTCTTCATTTTTTATGGTTTTTGCATCATCTAAGCTTCACAATATCACAATAGAACAAGATACAATGGCTGAGGGTAGCCCAAGTTGGTGAATTTTGAATTTTGAAAAGTGTTGAAATGGTGACTTCAAGTGTGGCAGCCCCAACTTCCATGACCCATAACTTTCTGCTCAAAAATGCTATTGAGGAGTTCTACCACAATTTAGAAAGCCCTCAAGTAGATCTATAACTTTCATGTTTTTGAGATTTCCAAATTATAGATGGAACTAGGTTGAAAAACCCCTCCAGGTTGCTGAAAAAACCTACTTAAAAGGCCAAATAAATTTTCTAAGTTATTTCCTTTCTTGAAATGAACTTGGTCATATCTCCAAATCTATGAATTTTTTTATCATGGACCACTTTGGGACTTTTGTAGGACTTGTCAAGAGCTTTCCAAAGAGATTTAGACCACCTCAATTGGATGTGTGGTTGAGGAGTTATGGTCTTGCCCCTTTTAAAACCCTAATTCCCGACTTTTGCAATTACTTCTTAACCCTTGATCCAATGGTCATGAAATTTTATGGGAAGGTGTAATATGACATAAGGAACATTTTTGATTCACATATTGAAGTCAAATTCCTTATTGTTGAAGAGTTGACTTTTCGGTCAACCGTACGATCAATCGGTGACTACCGAGTCGACTGTTGGGGTTCCGGGTATTCTGTGTAACACCTCCTAAACCCCACAAATAATATATGCATAATCAGAGTAAAAGTTAACATGCATCCATAAAAGGGCATCACACAAAACTTATACCACATTAAATCAATCTGTCATGCTCATAAACACTTTTCCATTTAGCAGCGGATTCATTAATGAAAATCCTTTAAAAGAAACATTTACTTTCATCATATAAAATCAACATCTCTAGGCACTAAGGCCAACATTTCAATCATTCCCAATATGAAAACATAACTTAGGTTACATAATGTAATCCTAAAACATAAGCAATCGATCCCCGTGTTACACGACCAGAGCATGACTCGACCCATAAATAATTACTAAACCGCTACACACGTAGCGACCTCGAACTACAAGCAGAACTTCATAAAGGCCTCCAGCAACCTAATCTGCAATGCCTCATAGAGCATTATAAAACAGCAGAAGGGTGAGAAATATTACCATAATAATCAAAGCATAAAATCATGAATATATAGGTATCATATGATTAACTTCCTATTTCTCACCACAATTCAACTCATAGTCATTTACATCGTCACTTATATTTATATACAACATGAATATTCACCAAGCATTTTGCGTCATGCATACACCCACAATTCCACAATCTTAACATTCACACGTAAGCATCTTTTCATGCACGCTTCATAAGTATTCAACAAACATCTCATCATTCACACATAAGCATCACTTCATGCATATGTCATATATCAATGTGACTCAACAACTCAATGCAACTCATGCAATGCGGTACCGACTTTCGTTATCTTTTTCGGTTTTTACATTAAACCGGGTCCACACTTCTAGACCGATAACCCGTTATCTTTTTTTCGGTTTTTACATTAAACCGGGTCCACACTTCTAGACCGATAACCACAAAGGCCCGTCCTCTAAGCCTTCAAACCCACACTTCTAGGTTTGGGACAAGCCACTAGTTTCCACGAAACTAACAGACATTGCCTCTTGACTAAATGATGCATGTACAATCAATCGCAACAAATGCACTTAAGACCGACATCTTAATCTCATGCATTTACATAATTCATCACTTCAAGAATTACATTATGATTGCACACACAACATATTCACATAACATTCATCGATGTATTCATAATTCAACACTATCACCACATTATCACTCACAATGCACACATATCCACGATATGTTCTCATGCATTCTTCACAGTTATCAAACAATGCACACATATCCACGATATGTTCTCATGCATTATCCACATATATTCACAATTCAATACAACATCATATTTAGCAAGCAATGCACGCATATCCATCATTATGCTCTCATGCATTCTTCATGTATTTTAACATACAATCGCATATAAACAATATGCATCCACAACACATTTTTCATAGTATGTTTATTCTTTATCTCATGCTATCTCATACAAGGTATACACGTCACAGTACTATTTATACAATTATAAGTCATGCATACTCGTCACATAATTGTACACAACAATCAAACGTTCACAAACTTATCATTAATACACACATAATCATCATTATGTTCTCATGTATTTTAACCGATAACAATTAATCATTCATATCACAACTCTAGGATTCACGCCCGAAGGCTACCCACAGCACATGTTATCATAATAGTTCACATCCTCATTCATAACATAGAAGTATTAACCTATGTGAATCAATCAAACAATCATCATATGAGCAACACAGCAAAAGAAAAATGCTGTCACATTCGCCTTCATTCGCCTGGCGAACCCTCGCAGCGAACCTTCGCTAGGCTTCGCCTGGCGAGACTTCCCAGCGAGCCCAAGTCAGTAGCTACTGACTTCATTCGCCACCATTCGCCAGCACCTTCGCTGGGCGAACCTTCGCTATCCACCTTCGCTTGGCGAACTCGCCAGCGAAGTCCACTGGGACTTAATCATAATTACTCGCCAGCATTCGCTAGGCTTCGCCTGGCGAAGCTTCGCCTTCGCTCGCCTGGCGAGAGCCAGCGAACCTGCGCAGAACAGAACCCTATTCTGTTCCACCTCCACCATCCACCATCATCCAACTTCTCACACAACAAAATCAGTACAAACAGCATCAACACATGTTACCCAACTATTCTACGGCATTATTGCTCAGTTTCAACCGATTAAATCATCAATCTACCGATTATTCCAACTTTTGCCCTAAATAGAAAGTGATGAAAAACATCCAAAACCCAAACCCAACATACATAATAGCATACAATGATTAAATAGCAATGTTTCTCACCCTTACCTCGATTAATCGGAGCTTCGAAATTGGTTCTTGAAGGTTCTCCAAGCTTTTCCCCTTTTCCTCTTCATTTCTCCTCTTCTTCTTCCTTTCTCTTCTTTTTCTTTTCTATCTTTCTCTTTCTCTCCAATTCCCTTTTTATATTCTTCTATTTCTTTTCCTTCCTCTCTATTATTTTCTTTCCATTCTATTTCCTTCTCAATTCTCTACTACAAATTCCAATTAATGAAAATTAATTCCAACATTAATAAAAATCCCACTAAATCAATTAATTACTATAATTAATTATTTAATGAAATTTGGGCTGTTACAACTCTCCCCCACTTTAGGAATTTTCGTCCTCGAAAATGTTACCTGATCCAAACAACTCTGGATACGACTCTCGCATTCCAATTTTTTCTAAATCCAATTCTCACATAACTACTTCCACCAAAAGAATCTCTATACTTCGAAGTTGTTTCTTATCAACAACTAGAACTAGCCACGCCTCCGAAGTCAAATTCTCTCTCACTTGTACACCATCCATCTGAATCAATGTACTTCTTCAACTTAGACATATGAACACCTCATGCAATCCTCTCAAGCGACAGCAGTAAAACAGTCTAACATGTTATCCGCCTCACGCTTCCGCTGCGCTACTCTGATACAGATCAACAAAACACAGGGTGCTCAAGAGACTTCAAGCTCGACCAACATCAATTACTACCATAACTCTCAAAACACGGCCTTACTTGGATTCTTTGATCGTTTCCATCGTCCCTTGCACGGTCTTTGATCCGAGTACAACACTCCCGTTGGACATGCAACAACACAAAGGAGTCATACTCTCTTACCCAACGAACTTCATACGATGTTGTTTCCGATACGAAATGGCAACAGTTATTGTAGGCAACTCCATCGACGACAATTAACTACCCTTAGATCCATCTTGGTCCAACACACAAGCTCTCAACGAGTCCTCTTCATACTGGATAGTTTTCTTTGTTTGTCCATGCCATTCACGGACGCTAGTCAGAGTTCATCTTCAACATGGCACCCAACCGCTTTCGCAATCTTTCCCATAATCTTAACGAAAAACTTGAGTTCCCATCTAACAGAATGATTCATCTTCACTGGTGGGCAACGAGTTACTCTTGTTAATCCATTCTTAACTGTCCAAATCGGATCATACTTCCTCAAATTCATAAGAAAACCCGGCACAAAGCCCATGGGAATACTATCCCATCCCACTCGAAATACTCAACAGTTGTATCAGATCCAACCATCTCTAATGTCCATACTTCAATTCCCAGCAAGTCTAATCAACATATACAAACTCAATCAATTCCTTCTCCATCTATGGCTATCCAAAACTATTTCTCAAATTCGGTCGCATCTTCCTAGTACCTGCACGGACACTCCATTTTTTTCTCGATGTACTTCTCCCTGAGTACTCTTATCCAACTCACACTATTCAGAATACACACTTCATCACGACATCTCACAATACCATTTCCCTTAATCCGAAAATAAGCCCTCTGACTTTTATCCATTAAATTCAATTAATCTATCAACTCAACTCAGAATTTCGATTTCCTCGAACCTCATCAGAATACCAAAGGTCAATCTCAACATCCAAGGCTCAACTCCATAAGAAGTCTCTTCACAGGCCGAACTTATATCTGAATTTGCTTAATCAGTCCTAACTTCCTTACCATCTCCATTAGTTGTATACCAAAATTCCCGATGCGATATCTTAGCTACCACTTGGTCTCATCCGAATGGTAATTTAACCAAAACCATACTCCTTCAGGAGTTCCAATTACTTCTCTGTCTCATATTTGACTCTCTCTCAAATAAAACAAATACCTTAAGGTCAGTAACCACCTCAAATCTCAACTAAACAATTGAGGCTTCCAAACTCCGGTACAAACACACAACAGCAACCCACTCCAAATTACTTGTCAGATAGTCCCTCTCTGTACTTTATATTGCCTTCAAGCATAACCAAAACTCATTAATGTTGTACTTAACACACCTCTTAATCATATCAACAAAGTATCTCCAAACACAACGACAATCCTGTCGGACATGGCAAAACCAATACACGAACTGTTGACAGCTTTCTCAAAACTCTTTGAACTCTCTTCACAGTAGTACATCACTGCCTCTTCCCCAATACTAATAACTCAAGTTCCCGACGCTCAACATGAACCCCTATACTCTCCGAACATATCCAAACACCATCGGTTACATAACCATTGACTCTCTCAATCAAGTGTGGAAAATCATTATATCAAACGGACACTCAGCTGTGAACTTATGGTGATAACACAAACCGCACTCTCCGCGCTTACCATAACATCCAAACATTTTTCGCCAATAAATACTTAATTCCATGTCACTACTTTCCCATCACATAGAGCACTGTAATATCTTCCAACATTTCTAATCTTGCGTCATTCCGAATTACGGTTTTCCGTTACGACAAAATCACGGAAACAACCCTTCCACACTTAAAGGTCATCCAATACCTCTCCAACTCTTGAAATGCTTAAGGGTCCAATTATACCAACCATGTATTCCACATCTCATTTCCTTTAGGAATCACTAGAAGTCATTATCTACCCTTATACTCAACTCCACAATATGTTGCCGTAGCACACACACCAGACATAATTCTCAACACTACTCAATCAATTTAATTCTTCGACTGTCCAAACAGATATAATTAGTCGGCAAAACCGCCATCTTCCCACTTTCATTAGCACCCCGAATTCCCATCAAAATTAACCATCTCCTCACTGTCTCATGCCGACTCATCAACACACTTCTTAAGCACCTGGCTTAGCTCCAAACAATTCTCTGCTCACGCCACCTAAGCTTGCGAGACACGTCCATCCCATCCAACAGAACTCCAACTACTATCAACAAGAGATTAAGGGTGATCAGTTCCTCAATTTGTCAATAGGTAGCTGAAAATCATGATGGAGTATAGACTATCTTTACCAAACCACAAGAGTGTTAACCACCCACTGAGCTACAACTTCTACACCTGCAGCATCTTGGAGAAGCACAACTTCTCCCCCACTTAGATCATTCCCAATTCTCCAGACAAGGTTAAGCAACAACATGTATCGACAGTGTTTTCACACACATGTCGCATACAAGGGAACAAATAACATTAGACAACTTGGCCGGACGGACCGACCTGCTCTGATACCACTAATGTAACACCTCCTAAACCCCACAAATAATATATGCATAATCAGAGTAAAAGTTAACATGCATCCATAAAAGGGCATCACACAAAACTTATACCACATTAAATCAATCTGTCATGCTCATAAACACTTTTCCATTTAGCAGCGGATTCATTAATGAAAATCCTTTAAAAGAAACATTTACTTTCATCATATAAAATCAACATCTCTAGGCACTAAGGCCAACATCTCAATCATTCCCAATATGAAAACATAACTTAGGTTACATAATGTAATCCTAAAACATAAGCAATCGATCCCCGTGTTACACGACCAGAGCATGACTCGACCCATAAATAATTACTAAACCGCTACACACGTAGCGACCTCGAACTACAAGCAGAACTTCATAAAGGCCTCCAGCAACCTAATCTGCAATGCCTCATAGAGCATTATAAAACAGCAGAAGGGTGAGAAATATTACCATAATAATCAAAGCATAAAATCATGAATATATAGGTATCATATGATTAACTTCCTATTTCTCACCACAATTCAACTCATAGTCATTTACATCGTCACTTATATTTATATACAACATGAATATTCACCAAGCATTTTGCGTCATGCATACACCCACAATTCCACAATCTTAACATTCACACGTAAGCATCTTTTCATGCACGCTTCATAAGTATTCAACAAACATCTCATCATTCACACATAAGCATCACTTCATGCATATGTCATATATCAATGTGACTCAACAACTCAATGCAACTCATGCAATGCGGTACCGACTTTCGTTATCTTTTTCGGTTTTTACATTAAACCAGGTCCACACTTCTAGACCGATAACCCGTTATCTTTTTTTCGGTTTTTACATTAAACCGGGTCCACACTTCTAGACCGATAACCACAAAGGCCCGTCCTCTAAGCCTTCAAACCCACACTTCTAGGTTTGGGACAAGCCACTAGTTTCCACGAAACTAACAGACATTGCCTCTTGACTAAATGATGCATGTACAATCAATCGCAACAAATGCACTTAAGACCGACATCTTAATCTCATGCATTTACATAATTCATCACTTCAAGAATTACATTATGATTGCACACACAACATATTCACATAACATTCATCGATGTATTCATAATTCAACACTATCACCACATTATCACTCACAATGCACACATATCCACGATATGTTCTCATGCATTCTTCACAGTTATCAAACAATGCACACATATCCACGATATGTTCTCATGCATTATCCACATATATTCACAATTCAATACAACATCATATTTAGCAAGCAATGCACGCATATCCATCATTATGCTCTCATGCATTCTTCATGTATTTTAACATACAATCGCATATAAACAATATGCATCCACAACACATTTTTCATAGTATGTTTATTCTTTATCTCATGCTATCTCATACAAGGTATACACGTCACAGTACTATTTATACAATTATAAGTCATGCATACTCGTCACATAATTGTACACAACAATCAAATGTTCACAAACTCATCATTAATACACACATAATCATCATTATGTTCTCATGTATTTTAACCGATAACAATTAATCATTCATATCACAACTCTAGGATTCACGCCCGAAGGCTACCCACAGCACATGTTATCATAATAGTTCACATCCTCATTCATAACATAGAAGTATTAACCTATGTGAATCAATCAAACAATCATCATATGAGCAACACAGCAAAAGAAAAATGCTGTCACATTCGCCTTCATTCGCCTGGCGAACCCTCGCAGCGAACCTTCGCTAGGCTTCGCCTGGCGAGACTTCCCAGCGAGCCCAAGTCAGTAGCTACTGACTTCATTCGCCACCATTCGCCAGCACCTTCGCTGGGCGAACCTTCTCTATCCACCTTCGCTTGGCGAACTCGCCAGCGAAGTCCACTGGGACTTAATCATAATTACTCGCCAGCATTCGCTAGGCTTCGCCTGGCGAAACTTCGCCTTCGCTCGCCTGGCGAGAGCCAGCGAACCTGCGCAGAACAGAACCCTATTCTGTTCCACCTCCACCATCCACCATCATCCAACTTCTCACACAACAAAATCAGTACAAACAGCATCAACACATGTTACCCAACTATTCTACGGCATTATTGCTCAGTTTCAACCGATTAAATCATCAATCTACCGATTATTCCAACTTTTGCCCTAAATAGAAAGTGATGAAAAACATCCAAAACCCAAACCCAACATACATAATAGCATACAATGATTAAATAGCAATGTTTCTCACCCTTACCTCGATTAATCGGAGCTTCGAAATTGGTTCTTGAAGGTTCTCCAAGCTTTTCCCCTTTTCCTCTTCATTTCTCCTCTTCTTCTTCCTTTCTCTTCTTTTTCTTTTCTATCTTTCTCTTTCTCTCCAATTCCCTTTTTATATTCTTCTATTTATTTTCCTTCCTCTCTATTATTTTCTTTCCATTCTATTTCCTTCTCAATTCTCTACTACAAATTCCAATTAATGAAAATTAATTCCAACATTAATAAAAATCCCACTAAATCAATTAATTACTATAATTAATTATTTAATGAAATTTGGGCTGTTACATTCTGAGGACTTGAAACTCTTTGGATAGACTTTAATAAGACATAGGAACTTAATGGACCATGATCCCACCATTGAAACACTTTTTAAATCAAAAGTCAAACTACACTTGACTTTTCCTGATCGAAAACCCTAATTGGGTATCTTGAACTGCACTGTTCTCAATTCTTGGGTGACCACCTCAAATTGAATTCATAATTGACCAAATTAAGTATTCTTGATCTTGTTTATAGTTGAATCAATCCAAAACATTGATTGATCAAACCACCGAAGCCTCGATTTTGACGGTACAAAACCCTGATTCATCTGCATCTTGACAAAGATAAACTTGAAATGGGTTAAGGTTAGTTAATTAAATGAATATGGTCCTACAATGATGATGAGGATCTAAGGGGTCAAAATTTGGGGTGCAACACCATGCAAGTCCCCACTACTCTCCACTCTAATCCTAAGTGTGTACTCAAGCCTGGGTAGTGGGCTTATCTCTCTTAGAACGACCCATTTAATAGCACAACAACAACAACATGATAGGATAAAAATAATATGCAACAATAAAAATGCAAATGCAATTATATACAACAGTAAATGTACAACAAATAAAGCATACATACGCACGAAAATAGACACCCAAAGATATAAAACATACAAGGGCTAGGATTGACTCACATAGGGAACCAGGGTCCTCAACAAAATCGCCAGCTGTCGCAACTGCGAAAAAACAACCGGCGAAAACAAACAGAAGATTTGCCACCGAATTTTTTTATCCTAAAGAAGGGAAAGGAAACAATCAAAGAAAACCTAAAAGAAAGGAGAAGACAAGTTCATCGTAACCAAATATTAGGTTCGGGAGTCGGTTATGCAAGGGGAAGGTATGAACACCCCTCACATTGGTTGTACTCAACGAGATCCCCGCTTGTTGTCTAATCGAAGGGTGAGTTATCTAAAAGCTAATGCTAAACGGTAATGGGAAAAGGGAAAAGAAAAAAGGAGACTCTATAGGATATCGCCGCCCTATGCCTACATATTCCCTCGTGTAATGGGAAAGTCAGAGTCAACGTAGTTTGGAAAACTACGGATGAAGGGGGGAAGGTTGCTCACCATGACATCATCGTCTTGTGCCTACATTTCCTCATCTGGTGTGAGAAATCATAGCAAACGTAGTTCGGGAAACTAAACCACATGTTAGTGTCACGGTGAGAATTGGATGTCAAGCTATTGATTAACTTGAATCTTAATTCATTACAACCGGTCTTTTATTTGTCCAAAGGAAGGAAAAAATATCAAATTACCCACAATGCAATGCAAATGAAAAAGTTAAAGAGTTATAGGTTCAGGGGTTGGTTAAACTTAGGGAAGGTCCTAGCATCCTAAGTTTTTGTAGTACTCTACAGAAACCTCTTGTTTTAATGTTGTTTATTGCTAAGGGTTATCTGCTTAATGGTCAAAGACCTAACGGTTTAATTCTAAGTATACTCTCCAAGACGTCGCATCTTGTGCCTACATATCCTGACGGGAATGGAATCAGAGTATTTGTAGTTCCCCTGAAGGGTTTGAGGAACTCTTTGGCTGTTGGTCAAAGTTCCTAAGGGATAAAAGGTTGTTGATTGATTGGGTCTAGGAGAAAAAATGAGTTGTCATCTCAAGGGAAAATACTTGACTTAGCCACCACAACTTATAGGAAAATAGTCCTTGCATCGTCATGTGAGAAGGGATTAGAAACTCGGATTGTGATCGACGAGTATGCCACTATCACTCTCAAGCGGAAAAGTCCCTACATATTGATTGTATTGTTATGGGGCAGGAGATTTATATCTCGACTGTCAAGATGACTAACATCTTATTCTCTAATTGTTTGAAAAGTTTGATATGAGTTGTTGAATTGAGTTATTTTTATCTAAGTTGTAAAGATAAAAGACAAAGGGTCCTCCATATGGGGTAGGATCTAACTTAAAAAGATTAACTTGAATGGGATCAGGGATCAAATGGGGATTATGATGCAAATGAAATGCATACGCACAAGTTTCACGTTATGCGCAAATTCTTCCTTTGGATGTTTATGCAATACGATAAAATAAAATGACGATGAAGATAAATTGTAGATAAAGCAAAAGCATACACAAACACATGAAAGCGCTAAGACAAGTGTGTGAATTGTGCATATGTGAATGGATCGGAGCGGGGGCGCATGCACGATTGATTTTAGGCGACGTTGATTGATTTTAGGAAAGTGGTTGGATTCATTCTAGGTGAGATTAATTTTAAAGGAAAATTATATCGGTTTAGGTGAATCGAGTTATGATAAAGTTATTCGATTTATTCCTTTTAATGGTATTAATTTAGGAAAAGTTATTGATGAGATTGATTTTAAAGGGTAATGTTAAATTATAAAAAATAATTTTTAGTTAGACTAAACTTGGATAGAAATAATTTTAGATAGAAAAAATAAAGGGCGGTTTTATTAAATAAAAGGGTTTTTATTATTATATAAAAAAAGGGCAAGTTGATAGAATTTCTTAATAAAAGAGGGTATTATTATTAAGATTAAGTTGATAAAAAAAGGTGGTGATTTGATTAATGGTTAATAAATAAAAATAAAAATTAGATTGATGATTAATTAATTAAATGACAGATTAAAGGGCCTTAATTGGGTTAATTAAATCAAAAGGTGGATTAATACGATGGATTAAGGATAACGAAGGGATTAGTGGGGTGGGCGTGATTAGGTGCGGCGTAGGCTAAGGTTTTACTGTGGAGCTGCGTGATATCGGCCGTGTGATGAGATTCGTTGGAGATCCGTGGATAGTGAGGGAGAGTGCATGACGGTTAGTGTGTGTGTGTCGTGCGTGATTACAATACAAATAAAATACAGGACAAAACCAAAAAAGATACAAGCAAACCCTAATTCCCCCTCAAGTCCCTCTTCGTTGCGCCGTCGCTCTCCTTCATCGTGCCTTCTCTTCTGCTTCGTCCTCCTCTTCCTCACTTACTCGCGATTTCTCTCCTTGTCTTCTCCCGTCTTTGCCTCTTTTCTCCGGTGTTTCACCGTCTTCTCCTAGCTCTTCTTCTTCACAACCTGTTAGTCACAAACAACAAACATGCAGATAAGATTTTACTCGAGTGTGAGGTTTTACCCAGAAACACAAGTCGGCGGAGGCTCGTAGACGGCGGTGGCGAGGCGATGATGAATCTTGGGGATGGTTTGGAGCTTCACAGCGGTGATGAATCTCCTCTGGTTTGAGCTTTGAGTGCGTCTGCTTCTTTGTTGTAGTAGCGGCTCTTTTCGGTGATTTTCCTTCGATCCCCCTCTGTGGGTTATCTTTGCTACTTTTATAGATGAAGATGATGGGCCTCCAATGAAATTCGCTTTGAAAACTTTCTTAATTTGTTGATGATGTCGGGATTTGCTGGATGATTTTGGGAAACAAGCTTTAATTCCTTTCTTATTTCGTATGATTTGGTCGAAGAAGTGTTCGTTCCGGTTTTGGCAATCTTTGAATCTTTCCTTTTTCGCATTAATTTGATGCTTTTCACTGTTGGCTTTGTAAATTGGTTTTTTCTGATGTACTGCTGAAAATAGAAACTGGCCACGGTGGCTGATTGTTGTTAGCTCTTTGTGGTGCATTATGAAACCATGTTAATGTTTCTTTTTCTTCTCGCAGGGAATGCTCTACTTCTAAGTTCAGATGTTGCCTTATCTGATGCCGCCGAGAAAGGGTTCTGAACTCGGCGATGATGACTTTGTCTGAGCTGGGAGAGTTGCGGTTATAGTTGCTTTCATTTTGTTGCCTGAGTTTTCTCTATTGCTTGCATTATCTCTGAGCTAGGTAGGAAGATGGTGACGGCTTCCGTCGCTCTTCCGGCCGCTCGAGTTTTATGCTCGGTGATGAGCTTCAAAGATTTGAGAGCTTGAACCTCCTCTCTTCTATTTTGAGCTTCCAATTCGAATGTTGGAATGTAGAGTTGAGGTTCGATTTGGTGATGCTTTCGAATCATGGTGTGAGCTGTTCAAAGTTGGTTGTTGTTCTTGATGGTGTTGAAATGCTTGCTGCTACCACTGATGTGTTATGGCGTGTTTGTTGCTGTTGAGAAAAGAATTCTGTTACTGTGAAATATGTTGATGTTCTCTTCTTCTTTCAAGATGCCGCTGGAAGTTCGGAAGTTGTCGGCTGTTATGTCGTTACCAAAAAAAGTTCAAAGAGGTAATGATGACTTACAGGTCTGAACCGTGTAGGAAATGGAAATATTGTTGTAATTGATGTTGTACTCGTGCTCTCTCATTGTGTTGTGCCATTTGAGCTTGGTTGCCTTCTGTCCGAAATTCAATTCTTTTGATGTTCGGTAAGGAGTCGGTGACAGCTTTTGGTTGTTGCTCTCCCGGCCGCTTGTTTATGCCCAATGATGAGCTTAACTGAGGGTTGAATTTAACTATATTGTCTTGATTCTCAACTTGCGCTTTATCTCTTTAGCGACTTGTCCTGATTATTAGTTGGTACTTGTGCTTGACAGGTTGCTAAGGGAGTTGCGGTATTAGGTAGAGCCTAGAAGCTGTCTTGTATCCTCGAAGTAAAACTCATTTAGGTTTTTTTGAATTGCCCCTATTTTGATGGTGTTGGTGTTGTTTTGACAGGGATGGTGACTCTAATCCGTGGATAATACTTTGTGGTAATACGGGAGATGTTGCAAATGTGGTTGGACTTGTTTAGAATATCCAGAAGGACTGGATAATGGTGTTCTTTGGGTTGTCCGCATCTCCCACTCTCACAGGTTTATCGAAGGACAAAATTGTGGAGTTGTAAAGTCTGAGAGCTGCAGGTTTTCCTTCGTAGAGCTTTTGGATTAAGTTCTTCTCATAATGACTGCCGACGTCTCTCGAGGTATAATTCTCAAATTCTTCTGAAGCAAAATTGTTTTGCTAAACGTTGCCTGAAACATTCTGAGGGCTCCTCATTGTTGTAGGTGGTTTATGGTTTACGCCTGCCGACTGATTTACTTTCGCGCCTCTAGTGATTGGTTAAGCTGTTTGTAAATCCATTACGTTGTTGCGGCCATTCTAAGAGCTCAAATGGTGTTCAATAGCGGTATGTACAGTGGGCAAGGCCTAGAAGCAATTACGTCGTGGATCATTGATTGAAGAGTTGTGCCGCAAGGTGAAGCAGCTCGCCTGAGTTCCCATTCCAAGCTTATCTTTTCTTGAATGAGAGGAAATGAAGGACTTCTGATGTTGTACTCTTGTCGCAAGGCTAATAGCTTATGGTGGTTGAATTTTACGGCATTGAAGTTTTGAAGCCTCTATTCTTGACTCCTTCCAATTATTTCTTTCTGTTGTGTATCTTGATGTAACCCCTCTATAAGAAATAAAATCCTTGTGGTCGCAAGTTGACCGGCTTGGACCAATATGTAATGAAATCTTTAAAAGAAAATATGAATCTTGTTAAGGTCTTGCAAAAGGAACAAGCATCCTTATCTGTACACGTGAACTTAATGAAACTTTATCTTCTTAAGTCTCGACTCCATGAGTTTGCGATTTTGACATGAGAATTCCCGGAAAACACGTCTTCTATGGCCTACCATCTTATTTGAGCCATACTCCAACTTGGATTTTGAGAGTTGACTTGAATAGTCGTGAAAAAAAAGGAACTCTTGAACTCTTGCTCAAAATCTAATGGAGACAAGCTCTAAAAGGAGCTCCTTAGCACCTTGCCTGTTGAGATACACTTCTTAATATAAGCTCGAATGCTCGAATGGTGCACTTCAGACCCCAACGTACTAGTCACGTCTTTGTGATACCTGGCTGCAAGCAATCTATGCCTTGATACTGCTGCGCTTGCACAAATTGGTTAGCCGTAAAACATAAATATCAAATTAAATAACAAAAGAAGAAAGAAAAAAACGCAAAAACGGGTGGGATCTTACGGTCAAAAATTAGGGTGTGACAGTTAGTTAAGTGTTTTTTTATGAGCGGCGTTAAGTTCCCATTCCAGCAGTTAGGGTCAATGCCTGTTTGCGGTAGAATGGAACAAAAACATACTCTTTTATGAAAATGAGTTTGAAATACAATCCCGAAGGATGAAAAGGTTTGAAGTTTGTTAATGAGTTTTAGAGAAGTGAATTGACTTGATTTGAGATTCACATTTCACTAAAGACTATGATATAGAAACGAATGTGTTGCATATCGCCCCTAGACGGGACGTACATTAAACACTCAAGACAAGTAAGGAGAAACCCATCATTCATCATTCCCCATATGCTTAAGGCTTATGGCGCATAACGTTCATCGTCTTTATTAAGTGTGTTATAATTGTTTTGATATGAGAAGAGAAGACTTAAAGGTTGAAGAGAAAATAACTAAGGGAAACTAAACCCTAATATTGTCATGCACAATGGTCCTAAGATTAGGATAAAAGGGGAGTCTACCTAATGTTATCATACAAATGATGGACCTAAATTTAAGGTTTGAAAATGGACTATCCTAATTGTTATCATGCAAAGGATTGAAAGCCTAGTGTCTCTCCTACCTCCAACTTAATCAGAAATTAAATGGAACTAGGATTCCTAAGGGATCATGTGAACAAGCACAAGTAAACACCATACTAATCAATGATAAATTTAAACAAACTCAAGACTTAACCAAGTCTCAAGAAAGAAAGAAAGAAAGAAAGAAAGGAGAATGAGATGAAGAAGAAGATGCAATAATATGTAAACAAACAAGAAGTTCACTCTACAAAACATAAGCATCAAACAAACGCAAGCATTGCTCTCAATCACATAAATAAAACATCAACATCATGTTAAGATGACTCAAATTATGCACACATGCCAAACCATACTCAAAGATTGGAAGTCAGAATAAATTGTCAAAGTTTTTCATGAAAAGGAATCAAAGTTCATGTGAGGTTCAAGAATTGAGAAGCATGTTATTGAGTATCAAATACAAGTCAAGATAGAATTGACAAACAAGTATTCATGTCCTCTAAAACATTCTAAGCATCAATCAATCATATGTAAACAAGTAGGATCAAAACTAGGTCAAGTAGGCATTATCGCTACTGCGAAAAAAGGTGCCGGCAATGACAGAAGAGTCGCCACCGTTAGTTATTTATCCCAAAGGAGTAAAAGGAAACGATAAGAGAAAACCTAACGAAAACGGGAAAAGACAGGTCATCGCAACCATATCTCGGGTTCGAGAGTCGGTTACGCAAGGGGAAGGTATTAGCACCCCTCACGTCTGTCGTACTCGATGGGATCCACACTTGTTATCTATCTAAAAGGGTGTTGAACTATCTAACTAAAAGTCTCAGGGACAAAAGAAAAGAAAAGAGACTCGGCAGAGCATTGCTGCTCCATGCCTACGTATTCCCTCGTGCAATGGGAAAGTCAAAGTCAACGTAGTTCGGTTAACTACGGGTGAAAGGTGGGGGAAGGTTGCTCACCAAGACATCACCGTCTTGTGCCTACGTATCCTCATCTGGTATGAGAAATCAGAGCAAACGTAGTTCGGGCTAACAAGAACACCGGATGGTTCAAAATGTTTTATGCCCGAGTAGGGTTAAAACTTAGTTCTAGCAGTTAGGTGTATGCAGCCCGACCATTGGAGACTTAGGTGTTACCTGTTTGCGGTAGAAGCAAGAGTTAACAAAACTCTCCTTATGAAAAAAGGTTTTCCAAATTAAGATCCCGAAGGATAAAATGATTTGAAGTTTGTTTGTGTTTTTTAGAGAAGAAGTGCATTGATCATTGTTTGTAATTCATGTTGCACTAAAGACTATGACTTAGGAGCGAATGCGTCGCATATCACCCAAAGGGTGTACACTAAACACTCTAGGCCATTGAGAGGAAGCCCCCCAATCACCATTTCTCAAGTACCTAAGGCTCGTAACGTACAACAATCCTTAACCTTTGTTATGTGTTTTGAAAGTATTTGAAGATGAGAAGAGAAAGACACTCTAAAGGGAGACTAAGACTCAACCTAATGTTCTCATGCAAAGTGTACCTATAGTTGGGATAAAAAGGGAATGCTACCAAATGTTGTCATACATGGGTTCAATCCTAAGGTCTATCATAATCTCAAGAGATTAGAGATCCTAAGGGAACATGGCAAAGAAGAAAAAAGAAGAAGAAGGAAGCATAAAGTGAGAAAGATGCAAGTATGCATATGCAATGCAACACACAGGCAAAGGGAGGAAAAAGTGTGGGGTAAACACCTCCACAAGCACATCTCAACCATTATTAATGCAATAAAGAAATGCAAAAGCAAAGAAGAAAGAAATCCAAAAGAAATCACACAATTGCACACAAAAGTGGGATGAAAATGGGATAATGAATCCTACAACCATTCACACATCAACCACAATGCGCTAAGGCAAACCAAAATTAGAAGAAGAGAGAACATATATCAATGAGAGCATGGGAGGCAATATGAGAACCAAGGGAACTCATAAGGGCAACTCAACCATAAGCAAACTCAATGATTATGCAAGAAACAAACAAAAGAAGTCCTCAAGGAAGCATCATTTAAGGCATGCTTCAAGTACCTCCAAAGGAGGGACTAAGCTACCTCAAATGGGATCCCAAAGTCATTGGACAGAAGTAGGGATAAGAGGAGAATGTGAATAAACCAAAAATCTCATACATCAAAGGAGAATGCAAGCAAAGGCATGGAAGAAGACCTAAGTCATTCAACACATCAACACTTGAAACACAAATGGAAAACCTAAAAGGAAATGCACATTTCAACAAGAAATGAACACATTTAAGACCTATAATTGAGCATTCAAACACCTCAATATATTAGAAGTATGAATCAACAAGAGTTGAGAGCTTAATGGATCCATAAAAGTCATTTCTAAATCAAACTAGGTCACTTGTATGTATGAGCATCCCTTAGAAATAACCTAACTTGCAAGCTATCTCAAAAATAGGAAAAATGCTCAATTAATTCCAAATAAAATCTCAAATGATCGCAAATGAGTTGGCAACCAAAGGCCAAAATATCAGAGGCAATGTTCCATCAAAGCACCAGCAAATGAAATGAATCCCTAAGGTGTACCACTTTTAAATGGAAGAATCGAGGGTTAACAAAAATGGCATGAAAACCCAACAAAAAATGATCAAAACAGGGGCAAAATGGTCCTCAAAATTTCTTCAACTCATCATGAATATGTGGAAAAAATTTCACTCATTGGACCAAAAGGATGATCAAGAAATGAAATCAAGAACAAACATGATCAAGAAAATAATCAAATAAAACACTTCCAAATGATTAATTCCTTTTTAATTGAGAAATATTCCAAAAAATAAAATAAAAATTTCCTAAAATGAAATGGCATCTCAAAATGTATTAAAAGTATTTTTGGGTAATTTTTTAATCATTGGAAGTATTTTAAATGAATTAAAAACAAAACAGATTAAAAAAGGAAAAGAAAAATAAAAGAAATAGACATGTGGTGCAAATAGCAGTCTCTCACGTTCATTTCAGTGGGCCTGTGCTAGAGGGGGGGTGTGATTAGTGATTGAAGCCCAAACCTTAAAACACTCAGAATTTGATCAAAACGCGTGTTTCATTTAATACGTGGAAAGTCCAATATTACACATGGCCAGTCAAACGCATCTGAGCCCTTGATATAGTCTGAGTCAAAGTTTCAAACGCTCCAAGTGGCGTCCATGTCACCTAAACGGATTAAATAACTAGACACCGGAACAACTGTTCCGGTCGTCTTCTTCGTTCGTCTCACCGGAGATGGAGGTGCTAGACCTCACCAAAACACGCGAAATTTAACACTAAACTGGTCCTCACGATGTGTAGATTACGAATCTAGGTTTCAATTTCATTTTTCACTCAAGATTAGAGAGATACAAAGCCTTAAAGAAACATGCACAAAACTGAAAATCACCAAGAACAACACCCTAATCTATCCAGAATTTGCCTACGTAAGTAGGACTTCAGTATGCAACAACAATGGCACAAAATTGATGCACAAAATGAGAGAAATCTTGAAAAGAAATTTACCTAACGGAGCCTCTCCGTTGGGGATTCAATTGTCCTCAAGCTTGCGCAAAACTATCTAGAAACTTTCAAGGAAGATCAAGGAAGATGTTGATGATCTTGATTTGCTCTGAATTTGCTTAATTTTGAGTTTCAACTTTTCACTTTGTTCTTGACTTTTGCAACTGTTTCCAAGCTTCTCCTTCACCAAAATGCACGAATGAAGCTTCAGAATTGATCAGAAGCTTTTATATTTTGGATCCATGATGATTTGGAGGCCCAATTTGTCCTGTTATGATAAATTGGAAAATTTTAAAGTTTGAAATGGAAGCTTCAAGTTCACACGGGAAGATGGCGCCAAAGGCCTTGTTTCTGATTCAAATGGCTTGCTAGTGATGAGTAGTGATCAAATGGATGAGAATTATCCCTTGAATTGATCTAATGGTTGCAATTGAATGTGAGACTTAAGCTTGAAGTAACTTGAAATTCCACACATCTCGCATATCATGAACCAAAAATTCTTGTGGCATTCTTCTTATTGTGATGTTGTGAATCAAAATATGCACAAACATGTTATGAAAATGATTTAAGATCAATTTAATTCAAATCATGCCTTTAAGTTCATACTTCCATGGAATTCCTTCACCAATCTCTTCATCCAACCATAATCCATGACAATTGAGAGTTCTATGATGAAATTGGGACCATTTGGAGTAAGTCTCATGTTGGACAAAGTTCCATTTGAAGTGCACAAAATCATGAAAATGACCTATAATCTCACTTTCCCAAAATACCCTTGCCTTGCAAGCTTCATAACTTGAGTTCTACACATCAAATGAAGGACCTCTAGGACTTTTTGGAAAGCTAAGATCATAAGGAAAAACTTTCATGTTTGGGTCAAAGTGATATGAAACATGGTTCTAGGTCAGAAATGCCTTGGAAGTTGGTTGACTTTTGTTGACTGAAATTACATTTATCTGAGGACCCATAATTTGTCAGCATCATAACTTGAGTTCTAGAAATCAGATGAATGAGTTCTAGTAATCAAAAGAAAGCTAAGAGCATGCTCTACAAGTTTCATGTTTGCATTACAGTGAGATAAAACTTGTATCTTGAGATATGTAGTCTTGAAGTTAGGCACTAAATAGGGGATTTTACACTGACAAGCTTAGAAACCCTAATTTAGCAACTTCTCACACCTTTGATTCTTCTTAAATTGATATTGAAACAACATCTTAGATGCTGCAACATAACTATCCATGACTAAAATGACTTAGAACTAAGTCTTAATCTCCTTCAAATTCACATTTGACTTTGCTCTAGGCAGATGAAACCCTAGGTGTACAATCCTTTGACTGCAACCTCTTGCACAGGATGTAACAACTTAGATAAGCTCCATAATGACTTCAAGAGCACTCAATGAGCTCCCACAACATTCTCTATCCATAACCATGGACTTAAAATCCTCTGATGATCTTCACTTGGCCTCTAAGATAGGAGATAAACCACAACCATCCATCCACTCCCTCAGAGAGCTTTGACCTTCTCTTGATGATGATAAGCACTTGACCACTTAAATAAAACCTCTTGCTTAGGCTTAGAACCCTGGTAACCTTCTCTTGTTATGCAAACCTCTCCTAATCCCCTTCAAATGAACAATGATATGCAAAATGCAAATGCTAGAAGATGAAATGAAACATAAACCAAGTTAGAAAAAGGTTGGGCAAATTTTGGGGTGCAACAGGCATGCATCTCAAACTCAAAGTAAAGTCACATCAATTCATTAATTAAAGATAGGAGAAAAACAAAGTATGAATAAGAATATGGCTCTACCACATGATATTTTAATCAAGAACAAGAGGGAAGATCAAACCCTAAGTGGTTGCACAAAAGCATCCCTAAAGAATTCATCAAGTTCAAGCACATTCCAAACACACAAGCATGCATTGCATCACACATGAAAAATATCTAAAAGCATCTAAAAATTAATGAAAAATGATCATGATGTCAAGGAGGCAATAGGTCAGTGTATCCTAAAAGGGTGCATAAGAAAGTGTACAAGAGGTGTTCAAATCAACTCAAACATAGGGCAAACACAAAAACCAGAGACCAAAGAGAATAGGCATCAAGAAGCCTTCCAAACAAGAAAAAAAATACATCATCAAGTAATCAAATGGACACTTAAAAACCCAGCATACATGTGCCTGAGTGTGTGCGAAAGCATGGATCAAAATTCAATTGGGAAGATCAAGAATTAGAGCCATGTTCAAAACTAGGTCACATAGAACACTTCATGAATATAAATCAAAATAAAATATTAAAATAAAATGAAAATAAAAATAAAAATTATGAAAAATAATTTGACATGTTGAATAATCATAAACAAAAATTTTGGTATTTTTTTAAAATAGATGTAATAATTAAAAACAAAATGAAATTGAAAATGGAAGAAAATGAAATAAAAGAGAAATAAAGAGGAATGATGGGTGTATAAGCAATTGAGTAATGAACTAAGTTTAGTTCAAAATGCACTGCTGGGCCATAAGGGGTGGTGCTAAAAATTAAGAAACCTAAGGCCCAAACGAAAAGGAAAACTCATAGGCCCAAGGGTTCACGAAGAACCCTAGTCAATCCTTGTTGACTTTAAGGCAGATCTGGGTCGTTGGATTAAATGGAGTCCATAATTGACTCTCATACAAAGACTGAAACTAAGGGTGAGTGCAAGGAACTAGGAGACACACGCACATGAGATCTTGGTGATTTTACAAATTGGTGACACGTGTCACCGGTCATGGAATTTGGGAACAAAACTCAATAAAACACAAAGAAGTGTGGGCTACATGAATCATTCCCATAAAACATTTCTCTCTCAACTGTATTTCTCTCTCAACGTTACACTCTGCAACAAAAGCAAACCGGGACCCTTAAATTGGCTGGAGAAGATGGTGGCTGATGGCAGCCGCTGCCGTCTTCTCCAGCGAGACCACCACCAAAACCTAAACACGCTATACAAACCCCACCTTAAATTTCGCCCTCTCCCTAAATCTAACCTCAGATCAACCTAAAAACTACTCAAAAACCCCAAATCAAACTTGTTCCTAAACAAACCCTCATTTCTAAACTCAACAGAAATCAAAGAAACACAAGCAAGGCAAAGTCACAAGTAGAGGAGACACACAAAAATAAGAGTGAAATCAACAACAACAAACCAAAGTGAAGGTAAATCGAGTAAGCTTTTGGAAGACGACTCTCAGGCAAGCTCAACAGTTTCTCTCTTCTTGTCTTCTACCTAAAACTTCTCTTCTTCTCTTGATCTAGCTTTTGTTGTATTATTTGTTGGGGTGAAATTATGGTTTTTTGTTAAACTTTAGTGTGATTTAGGTTTTTTTTTCTCTTCTCTCAATCTGATGATGAATTGTGTTTATATAGTCCTCAATTAGGGTTTGGAATTGTATAGTCCTGAGGAATTCGTTGGTGAGCGTTTGTACTCACCAAATCAGTGGTGAGACACCATTTTTAGTGGAGAGACGTGTAGGTACGGATTCTGAACTTGTCCCCCCTGAAATTAGTCTGTAGTGCAGAGTCTCAATGGTCCCACTTGCTGTATTGTTCTATTGTTTTTCTATGAATTATAATGCATGCCCTGTTTTGAAATTTGATGGCTTTTCTTAATTGAAAATAAAATGACTGAATTTTCTTGAATTTCGGCTTGAACTTGATGAATTGATCTATGCTTTGATGATTCTGAATCCGATTGCCTACTGCTATGATGGAGTTGAGTGAATGTGTTGAATTTGAATGAATTGATGATGATTGAAATTGACACAAGACTTGATGTAATTTAACTTTAACATCATGGCCTATCTTGATGTTTATCATTTGCTAGAATGTGTGATAAAAGGTAGCAATATGAATCTGATTCTTTTTTATCTATGTTGACTCTTTTATTCAACTTTTACAGTAGCAGAAGTCGGATAGGATTCTCAGGAAGTGATTATCAGTTACGCATTGATGTATTATTGAGAACAGAAAAACATTGTCAATGGATTAGAATAAGGAATGCCATTGAAGACCATGAGTGGCCTGAAGCCACACGCATTGAAGAAAGGAGTGGTGCCTCCTAGAAAGAGAACTTTTTCTTGTGCTTAGACTTAGGATTTTTTATGATTTGTAACTTGAATATCCACACTTTTGTAATTGACTGAAGCTTTGTATTGAGAAAAACTAGTTTTTATATGGATTTGAAATGAAATTGGTTTTTGAAATGAAAACATTAGATGTGGATTAGAATATGGTAGTTAAAATGAAATGAACTTGAAATTTAAACTTGGATGAATTGAAATGGAAATTGAATGGAAGTTTGTGAATTAAAAAATTTGAAAGGAGATCATGACCTGACACGAACTTGAATGAACACATCTAATTAAAATTGAATTTGGATGGGGTTAGAATAAACAAAACTTAAAACTCGAATTTTAAAATTAGAAATTTGAGATTGAAGCTTGGGATGAAGAATAACAAAATGGATGTTGAATAAGATTTGGGATTTGATCCAATGTTGCACTTCCTTGTATAAACCTTCTTAAAGAATAAACAATAATCCTGGGTTTTAGAAAATAACATTTCAACCTACACTTGAACAAAACCTTGTCTTAGTTATTGAACCTTTCGAATCAAACTCACAATTGAAATGAATTCAAGAGTCACACTCAAACTTGCACCTTGACTCCATCCTTGGATTTTAAATTTGGATCTTTAGAGTACAAAAATCATGTTCCTCAAGGGTGAGAAAGTTATGATTGATGCAAGTTGGCTAGAAGTTATGGTTTTCCACACTTAGAAAAAAATTCAACAAAACCCTAATTCAACCAATCTCCCGATTTTATGCTTCTCTTTGATTCTTCTTATTCCAAACACATGAAAAAACTTGAAAAGACATAGCATGCCCTTAATTTGCCATGAAAACCAAGACTTTAACCTTATGGAGCCACAATTGTCTTTTCTTGATCAAATGAAACCCTAGTACTCTTTCCACTGATTGAAGCTCATGCCATGACTTGTGATGAGACATAATACATGTAGGGAACCCTTGGGATGTATGTTGAGCCATAGAACAATGCCTTGCCCAAGAAGCTATCCACAGATGCCCTTTGACCAAAACCCTAATCCATTTATCCCAAAGATAGGAGGATGTGCCTAATGCTTGTAATCTTGATTCATGTGATTGTGTGATATGCCTTGATGATTAAAGGACCTTGGGGCTTGAGAATACCACAAGATTAAGAAAAAAAACCCTTGTTTTAGCTTTAAGGACCATACTCCTCCTCTTGAGAACCAACCAAGATACCTTAATCCTATGCTTAGAGTCAATGTTATGCATAAACGACGATGCAAATGATATGAAATATAAGCCAAAAAATTAATAAAATATGAGGAAAATTTTGGGGTGTTACAGTATGGAAGTACCCTTTTGAAATGTGAATTTCATAGAAAAATGGTTGGATCCATAAATATCTTATGAACAATGAATAACAAATAAAAATAGGGTTATCTAGAAATAAGCTTAAGGAGGTGATTAACGAGGGAAAAGACGTTTGTCGAAAAGAAAGAATCCATAAAATGAATACCAAAGTAAAAGGTGTGTGTCTGGAAGAGATGCTCAGGACACACCCATGCCAGTGTAGAAGCAAGCTTCAACACATTAGAGTTTTGAGAAGACAACAAAGAACAAGTCTTCTACGCAACATATACATACGCAAAAAGCAAGAGATTCAAGTAAACATCAAGGATCAAGATGTTGCTCTAGCATGTGACAATTGGATCTAAGCTCCTCATACAAGCTTCAAGTGTTGAAGATAAAGTTTTGAACATCAACTCAAAGGTATAACAAATATTACATGAAATACCTATACAAGTGTTCAAAAATTCATATCTCACTACACATATGTTTCAAATACTTTTAAAAATTGTTTTAATTGCTTACTCACTTTAAAATTAATTCTGTTTTGGAAAACCTTCAGTGTTAACCGATTAACACATTTGGTTAACCGTATAACACATTTCAAAATTAAGTTTCTGGTAAATTTTTACAGTGTTAACCGATTAACATATATGGTTAACCGATTAATATGTGTTAATTTTGAATATTTTTTAAACGTTGAAGGGTGTTAACCGATTAACCTATATGGTTAACCGATTAACCTATACGGTTAACCGATTAACACTGAAACAGTAAGCAAAAATGGCAGCTTTTCATGAAAATGTGCATTGCTTTCTATTTTATTTCAAATTGTTTTTACTGCATAAAATCACACCTTTTTGTAAAGGTTTCTTGTCAGTATAAACTGATATCAGATTTCAAATTCCAAAATCACCTTCAAGAAACACAATCATCAAAATTACTCATTCTTTTCATCTCTCAAATTTTCATAAAGTGTTCATAAACAGTTTTTGGAATGAAGCTTTTTGAATAAATTTTCACATTATCACAGCTTCATTTCATTTCCTTTTAAAAGAACACTTGTATATTTATTTGAGTAATATTTGTTTCAAGGAGAAGATCGATCGTGAAGATTGATAGCACCATACTCTCAAAGATATCAAACTGATTTCAAGATTATTATTTTTGTATTACCTTGTTATCCAGGACTGTTGGAAACAAGTGAAGTGTTTGAAGAGGATTGTTCTTCCTACACTTAGATTACCTATAGATTAGATAGTAGGCTTCACCATTGGTGTGATTAGACTGTGCAATCATTCTAAACTATAGTGAAATCTCTTTCGAGTTGAAAGGGGAGTGGATTACTCTCGGAGTGTGAGGGGAACCACTATAAATTTCTTGTGTCTCTTTTTCTTTTCCGCACTTTATTTTCAAGTCCTAACATCTTAACCGAAAATGAACCAAGAACCGCAAAAGATTGCAAATAAGTTTTGAGAACCTAATTCACCCCCCCCCCCCCCCTCTTAGGCGCATTTACAAGTTACAGCCAAAAGTTGTGTTCCAGACACACCCTTTAGTGTAATTTAAATAACGTTAAAAAATATTTTTAATAAATAGATAATAACATTTGGAGTACCTATTTTTAGCCATAAATGTTGCAATCATAAAACTCAAAAATCATATAACTCGACAAAAAAGAGTTTTATAAAATTTAGTTCAGTCATACAACTCAAAAAGTTCATAATCATTACAACTCAGGTATCATACAAATACAAAATAATACAAAGTCATTACAAATTTAAATAAAAGTCTAAGAAGTAAACAATAAACAAATAACTTAAAATAGTCTATCAACAGAGCATGTCGCACAATCCTCCCCCTTCTTTTCCTCATATATTGAAGGGCACTTGGTTCCTTTGATAACAATTATGTGCTTTTATGTACAATTGTATAACTGTTGGATAATCTTAGTGATTTTGATGATAACAACACCTAGGGTCAAATGACATTTGGTAAAGTTTGTGGTAACAATTATCCAACAATGTCTTGTGATATCACCGTGTTAAAGAAGTTATCTCAAGTCTCATTAGTTAGAAGGGTCCAGTTGAAATGCTAAGTCATTGGTGAATATAACAAAGGGACTTGAAGCTCCAAAGTTGTGAAAAAGAGTAAGTGTGAAAGCTCGTCCGATTTTGTACTTAACGTGTGTATGAGTGATAAATTTAATATAAGGGTATAATAGTAACTCTAGAGATACTAAGGAAGTTCACACACACATTTAAAGATATTTTAAAGCCTATCTTACTTTTATAAAATACCTGGAAAATATTTTTATGCACATCCTTAATTGATCACTGACTTGTTTAATCAATTAGTAGGCCTTTTACACTGATTAATATATTACCATATTAGAGTTAATCAATTAAATAATTTTTAACACCTCCAATCGATCAGAGAAACCTTAATCGATTAATGATGTCGTAATTCAAAAACCTTCCAGATTTGGTTTGTCTAATCAATTAATAACTAGGGTTAATTTATTAAGAGATTAAACTTTCCCATGGATCATTTTATTTTTAAGCCAAATATTTTCTTATATCAATAGGACTTCCCTTCATTTTGTTTCACAGCATATTTTGAAATCAAAATTCTTATTTCTCATTTTCTACTTTATTCTTCTACCTTTTCTATTCTTTCATCGAAGTTTTCTTAGTGCCGAGAGAGTGAAAAATATCTATGAGAGGTTTGTTATACTAGTGTCATGATAATATTATAATATGTTCAATGAGGTGTTTTTCTATAGAGTGATATTATTGTAATAAGTTGTTGTTTAGTTCTTGAGCTTAACCAGTAAAAATCTCTATTTGGTTCTTAAGATTAATTTGTGAAAATATTTGTATAATTATTGAGATTAGATTGTGATATATCTATTTAGTTCTTGATATTAGCCTTTTTAAAATATTTGTTTGGTTATATAGTTTAGTCGGTGAAAAACTATGTTTGGTTTGTGAGCGTAACCTAATAAAAACTCTACTTTGTTCTTGAGATTAGTTATTTAAAGTCTCGTGTTTGGTTTAGAGATTAGCCTATTTAAAATCTATCATTTGAGTGTAATAAGGTTTGTGAGAATAACCTATCAAAAACTCACATCTCAATTTAGTAGAACTTGCAAGACGAAACTCTCGAAGACAAGAGTAAGTCATTTGGTTAGGACAAACATGCATAAATCTCTGGTTCATTTCTTTCTTCCCTTATCTCTTTATATTTTTATTTTTATTTCGCTCTATTGTATTTCCTTCTCTTCATCTCTCTGATATTCTTTGATTTAAATATTCCACTACTTAATCTCTGTTTGTTTTATAAAATTAACTTAAACATTTTTATAATCCAACTTTGTTGTTTTAACCAAAACAATTCAGCTCTGTTTCTTGTGTTCGGAGTCACTTGGCTAACAAACACCGCATGCATCATGTTCCGTGAAAGGCTTCCTTCCTAAATCTCTCATACTCTAATGGATGACACCCTCAAGTAGAGTGACGATATGACAAAATCAAGGTACATTGTGGTCCACCTTGCCCTATTCCTGCAAGGATCTCCTAATGAGATGACCTTGTGAGATCTCTCTCTAACGTTGAAAACATGTAAAAATGCGAAACTCTATAATGCCATTGGATGTAATTGATGCATTAGTACATGACTTATCATATGGTACCAAATACTCAAGGTAGTAAGAAACACATCACATAAACATCTCCACAATACAATGTATGAGGCATAACAACTTTGGGCTTCTAGAGGATAGTTTGCACCTACCCAAACTGATTTAATACACGCTTTGGTAAATGGAGGTACATGAGTTAAGTCCTGCATCTCAGCCATCCAGAGTGCAAGAAAATATTTTCTAAAGGATGTGTATGACGATGAACGTCATATGAAGCGAAACATGTATCTTCCTCCAAAATATCGTTAATGGGATGCATGTAAGTCTCATAGAATTCCCCATATGTAGAGAAATGAGGCAAACCCAAGGCAACACTTTATTATAGTCAATAAAAATTTGACGCAGGTCGATAGAAAAAAAATGTTGGAGGACCCATGACTCAAATTTGTTCAACTAAAAAAAAATAGTAATTATATAAGAATTATTCAAAGTTAATATAAAATTAATAAGCTACATGTATATTATTAGAAAGATATAGTTTTTTCAACTATCTATTTGGTCTTGAACTTACTTGCTTCATCAGACTTGGCGTACAAGTAAAGCAAACATGAAGCTCTCCAATTATACCCATGAATCCTCTCAAGGTATATGAAGTAACAAACATATACAACATTAACATATATTGAAATTTTATCCCAAAAAACAGTTGTGCCAACTAAGTATAAGAAATATTTACTCAATGCATGGACATGATGCCTACTATGAGACCGAGAACTCCGAATATGGAATGATAGTCTAGAATCATGTCGAGAACCATCGGTAAGACCATATGTTTGTCCTAGTTTAAACTGTGTATGCAAGACCTTTGACGAAATAATATTTTCTCTATCTATGGAGCCATGTCATGATACTATATTGTGCCTATTCCTTTCTTGTGCATCAACCATTTTTGTGTATAGTTTAAAACTTTGAAAATCAGTAAAAATTATATTACAATACCCTAGCCTAATTTAAATTGAAGTCATTGGTGATATGTTTATAAACAACAAAATGTAGTGTTAAGGAGAGATGTAAAATTAGAACAAAACAAAAAATTACATCATGGAGTTTGTCTGAAAGTAAGCACCCGAGGAGGTAAGAGAATCCCACTACCTAACATTCCATATCTCCTAAAAACATACTCAAATAATAAATACATTACAAAAAACAACCTGCCTTATAATTTGATTGATGATTTGAGAATTATTGCACAGGTAACACTTTATTTAGATGAAAATATTTTTTTTTAATTTGGTTGATTTTGGGATTATGGAATGTTTTTCCCTTATCAAAGTATGAAGGTAAGAGATGAAGACTAACTTGTGTGTTATAAACACACCATTCGAAAAATAACTTTTAGAATAGGTGTGTTCAAATAATTTCTTTTTGGCATAATTAGTCACCAGGTTTCTTAAATTAATTTAAAGTTCGATTTAGTCCCTTAACAAAAAAAGGTTACATTTTGGTCTTTTAAAATTAGTTTCGTCAACATCATTTGTCCGTTCCGTTAATTTTTCTTAAAAAAATAAATTAAGGGTTGCAAATGTGGCATGACAACTAGGTAATTGGTAAAAGAATGACTCAGCAAAAGTATTTAAAAACATTGATTTAAGGGTTCACTTGTCTTAAACCTGCTTCTTCTTTCATCTGTCTTTTCAAAACGCGTTTCTAGAATTCGTTGTTGTCTCTTTTATTCAAGCTTCTTCTTGTTTCATTCATCTTTTTTCTTCTAGGTTTTATCTTTCTTGCATTTGCATATGCGTTTTAATCAAGCTTGTTTTCAAATTTCGTTCCACTTCTCTGGATTTTAAAGCTGCATTTCTAGGGTTTTCATCTTCTCCAATGTTAAAGTTGTCAAGCAGTGCTTCAATGTCAAACAATCCTTCCATTGGAATAGCTGGATCTATTCTTCATAGAAACAAGAGGAGGCAGTGTTTTTGCCAAGATGAATGTGTCCTCCGTACTATGAGTGACCTAAACAGTGTGAACTTTGGGAAACTTTTTTGGAGTTTTAGAAGTTACAGAAATCATATGAGTAAGAGTTGTAATTTCTTCAAGTGGTTAGATGAAGAAATTGTTGATGAAAGGGATTTTAGGGTTCAAAGGCAAAAGAAGAAAATTTATGAATTGAAGAATGAGGTTTTCCACACTAGAGGATGGTTGAAAATGTCCATTGTTGTTAAGATTTTGAGCTTAGTGTTGAATGTTGTTTTTGTAAACATGTATTTTTAGATTGGGATTTTATCTGTTATGAGTTTATGAGTGTATTGTATATGTCATGTGTTTATGAGTGCAACCAACACTGTCATGAGTTTATGTATTTTATGTGCCACGAGTTTATAAATGTACTTTTATGTCATGAGTTTATGAGTGTATTGTATTTGTCATGATGTTAGGAGTGCAATCAAGATTATCACGAGTTAATGTATTTTGTGTACCATGAGTTTATAAATGTACTTTTGTTGGTTTATAATAAGATTGTGTAACATATCAGAACAAAAATCTGTATAATTTGGATTTGTGTAACATAACCATATCGTTCCAATAATCATCAATAAAATTACATAATTTAATTCAAAAATGTAATTATAAGCCATATGATACACAAAGTGTCATTATAAGTCATGAGCTATAAAAGTGGCATTATAAGCCATATGATACACAAAAGTGGCATTATAAGCCATAAGCTACACAAAGTGGCATTATAAGTCATATGCTACAAAAGTGGCATTATAAGCCATATGATACACAAAGTGTCATTATAAGTCATAAGCTACAAAAGTGGAATTATAAGCCATATGATACATAAAAGTAGCATTATAAGCCATAAGCTACATAAAGTGTCATTATAAGTCATAAGCTACAAAAGTGGCATTATAAGCCATGTGATACACAAAAGTGGCATTATAAGACATAAGCTACAAAGTGGCATTATAAGTCATTACATCAACCAGTACATATCAAAACAACAAAGCATAACTATTAGGGTATACTCAGAACAAGGTTTAGGCCTTTTTGAAGCCTCCTTTTCTTTTTGGGTGCTTGCTGAGTTGAAGTTGCAGGTGGTGTTGGCTGACTAGCAAGGTGCAAATGATGTTGGCTAACTAGTAGCTACAGATGGTGCATGTGCAGAGTCACCTTGTGTTGGCTGAGTGATCGGAGGAGGCAACTTGAATGTGGCCTTATTGTGAACATCCTTATGGCACCAACTACATTTCATACCAATTTTTGCTTGTTTAAGCTCTGACTCATTTCTCACTTGTTCTCTAGCCTCCCTATTCCTTTTCTTCTTGGGTCTAATAGGTTTTCTTTTACGGGTGGTGGTTGTAGATCAACATCATTTGTTTTTGTCCATAGAGATTCCTCATTAACTAGATATAACACTGTGGAATAGCAAGCCTCATCACAATCCTTTTTGTAGTAATCAGGTGCAAAATCATCAACTTCTAAGTGTTGATCTTTCATGCATGAAATTGCATGACAATAGGGAATATTGTCAGCATCCACCTTCTGCATGAACATTCATGTTTTGAAAGATTGACAACATTTTTTCTCCACTTAATGATATATGCCTAACCTTGTAGTCAAACTCACTTGCACGTGCTTGTAACAAATGAAAAAAGACAAGCACAACCCACAAGGTACACTTTATAACAACTCATAAGGTACAAATGCAAAAAACACAAGCACAACCCATAAGGTACAGATGCAGAAAACACAAAGCACAGCCTATAACAACTCATCAGTACACAAAGCATAATTTTACCCAACAATCCAATCGTTTGTTCTTTGTGATTTCTTTTCCATTCCCTTTTTGATATTTGGTAGAATGTAATCATCAAATTTAGAAATATTCTTCATGTTGGACTCCCACCTTTGCAAAAGGTACACTCTAATTTCTTTAATCATAGTCACAATATGACTAGTTCTAAACCTTGATTTGCTCCAGAACCTTTGTGGAATCTTCAAAAGGTGCTTGAATGTCTCCTTATTAACACTTCTGATTTTAAGAATAATTTTTTCCCAAGCATTTACATGAGTAGTAGTAGCAGCCTTCCACATTAGTTCCTTTAGTTTATAACCTAGAAACTTCTTTCTAAAATTGATGTATAAACGCCTACATAAATGCTCCAAAAAGTGACTTATACAAATATCACACATGTTAACACAAATTCTCATTAAACATCACATGTAAAATAAAGATCAATATTACTAATATCAATACACAAATGCTTCAAAAAGTGACTTGTACAAATATCACATGCTGACACAAATATCATATATCAAATATCACATGTAAAAGTGGCTTATACAAATATCACACGTTGACACAAATATCACATGTAAAAGTGACTTATATAAATATCACATGCTGACACAAATATCATATATCAAATATTACATGAAAAAGTGACTTATACAAATATCAGTACCTAACACAAAACCTTTGGTCAACCTCTAGTAGAAACTCATCAAGTGTTGGCAATAAACCCTACATTACAGTTAAAACATATCAGTCATAAATGTGTAAGTATGAAACTCCTAAATGTGTAAGAAATAATTAAAACATATTAGTCATATGGTCCTTTTGTGGATCACTTATAAATGCATAAGTCTTGCATAATCTGATACTTCCCAAATCAGATGTCAATAGCTATAAAAACCAACTCCATGATCTTTCGTTTCACCCTTAACAACGACAAATTCTTATGTCAACATTCGGTCATTTGAATCCCTCCAAATGGTTGCATGTATCTATCCACCATAATAACCCTTTAAGAAACACTCATCCAATCCAATAATAGGTATGCACTTTAAAAAACTATATTTGCAAGCTTTGAAGCATATATAAATCCTCTGGAAATATGGATCCAAAGACCTCTAAGGATTTTCACTACTTTCCTCTCCACCTTGAATTGGTTGACTTGTAATTTTTACAGATAATCCAGGGTTTTCCCTTAACAGCTCATGACCATAATCATGGATTCTTATATATTGCTCCCTAAATGAACCATCGACAATGTTAATAGCAAGTGATTTTGCTCTGTATGCAAGTGTCTTATTGATCCCTACATTCCACTATTGTTTTGTTTTCTTCATTATATTAGTCAACTTCAAATTAGGATTGTTTCTTACATTACTTTGAATTTGTTTGCCCAACCACTTTGAATTAAGGAATCTTACCTTATAATCCCTAATGTATGTGTGTTTGTCCATTATTTTTCTCAACTGCCAAGTCTTTTCATCTTGTATTTTTACACAGTATGACTCCCACGGACAACCTTTCTTGCATATCACTTTCATCCTCTTGTTATCAATTTTCTTAAATTTCAGGTTTCTAACAGAATGAATAGCATATGTTCTAATTGCCTTTTTATAGTCCTCCTTAGTAGCAAAAAAAAGTCCCTAATCCCCACTAGCAATCCTCAATTCTTTTTGGAAGCTTGAATTTTGAAAATTGTCTTTTAAAATCTCTTCATCTTCACTATCATACTCTTGAGGTAACTCATCACTATCATATTCCTCAATGTCACTCAATCCTCTAAAGCTTACCTTTGGAACCTCACCTTCATTCACACCATCAATTGTACCACTACGTACCTTCAACAAATTATTCCACCTCCCTTTGTTTCCTTGTTCTTCCAACCTTGACTTTACCATTCCCTTTACCTTTCCATTGCCCTTCCCCTTTTCTTTACCTTTTCTTTTTCCTTCCCCTTTTCCTTTGCCATCCTCATTATCGACTACAATCTCTTCATAATTCATATATCATCCTCATCTAAAATTTCAAAGTTCACATTCAAAGCATTGTCGTCTTCATTACCATCACCATCTTTTCGGTTATATTCTATTCCCTCATCTTCTTCTTAGTTACAAATTAGTCCCTCAACTACTGAATCCTTTTGAACACGTACTAAATAAATTTTTTCATCTAATAAATCAACTTTTTTTTTATCACATACCATATAATCAGTGCCCCTTCCAAAGTAATATTCACTATTGTATCCTCACACTTAGTGGTCCCCTCCAAAGTAACATCCTCACTGAATCTTTGTCAATGCCCTCAGTGGTCCCCTCCAAATTAACATCCTCACATGACTCTTCTTTGTCAATTTCATCTTCTACACCAACGGTTCCTCCTTCATAAAACTTGTCACTTAGATTATTCAAATATTCAAAAGTGCCCAAGTCAACAAAAGTACCTTTTACACCATTATTCAAATCATCCAAATTATTATTTTCTAAACTATTCAAATCCTCCAAATTATCCTTATCTCTTAACTTACATTCTTCATCCTTTTCATTGGGTCTTACATTGTTTTCTAGAGAGAGTATTGGCTTTTAAATTTAATTTGGTTGTGAGAGTGGATGAATGATATATAAAAGCACATTCCCATTAATCAGTGCTGTAATTTTCATTCTATTTGTTCCTTCATCATATTTCAACAAAACTAGCTCATTAATATCCATTGCATCATAATACCACAAACTCTCCACTTTTGGGTACCCTAAATCCTTTAAACCACTCAAAACCTCAAAATAACTTCAGAAATCAGGATCTACTTCCCAAACCTCATCTAACCCCTTGTAACCTAATTTATTAAGCTCAACAAACATACCCCCATGATGGATAACACACTGAAACCTATTAGTCATGACTTAATCAAACAAAATAATGAAGAAATCAGTATTTGAAGAAGGTAAAAACGAAAAAGGTTTGCTTTTTAAACTAATAAACAGATAATCGTACATTTAGAGAAAATTGTAAATGAACAATGGTGAAAACGTTTTTGTATCGTCTTCTTCGTCGCTCAAAGTATCAAAAACGTAATAGTTTTTTTCGTTGATATAAGTTTCAGAGAATGAGAAGAGTAGAAGAGTGGGCTAAGGTTCATAACTGAAGAGTTTCAGAGAAAAAAATGTGCTATTGTGTTGGTAGGCGAAGAGTTGAGAAATGATATTTCTAAAGTTGAAAATAATTTTCATAATTTAAATTCAAATAAGTTTATTAATAAAATTAGAAAAACTAAACAAATAGCTATGTCACATTTAATGTTTTTCTAGAAAATTTAACAGAAATGGATTTGTTAAGCTAACAAAAGGGCTTTAAGAGACTAGAGTGTAAGTGTTTTTAATTTGGGGACTAAATTCAAACAATAAATTAAGTTAATGGATCAAAAGATGAATTAAGCCTTAATTTTTTGAAAAATAAAAATTTCAAAGCTGTATAAAGTTTTCGAAAAATATGTAGAATGCAATCAGGGCCGATCCTATGTAAGAGCAACAAACTCTACAACACATGGCCTCAAATTTTTAAAGGTGTAATTTTTTTTCATTAATATTAATAGATATAGAAAATGTTAAAATAAAAATTTAACAAATAAAAAAATGTTACGATAAAAACTCGATGTGTAAAAAAGATAAAATTGATTAAAAGTTAAAATAATTATAATTAATTGTATTTTTAATTAATATATAATTAAATTTATGTGTTATTTTTAATTATTTTAATTGTACTTTTTTAAAAAATTAGACTAATTTTTTAAATTAAAATGCGATCTCTAAATTAATTATACATGTCCTAAATGTAATGATAATACCTCTATAATAATATATTCTCGCTGTTCCTTTTTAATTGTTTTTCTTTTGTTTACTTTTTGCACATACCAATAAAGGTTATAAATTTTTCTATTTTTCAGGTAACAATTGTCTTTTTACCTATAATACCCTTAACCATTTACTAATTTATTTGACATACTTCATCCGTCTCAAACTATAAGACGTTTTAGGCATTTCACACAGATTAAGGAATTTAATTATTACTTTATGGGAAAGACAAATAATATATGACTTTACAGTAATTCCCCTCATAATAACACATGTGAGAGAAAATAAGAGTTGAAAGAATAAATAATAATAAACACTTGAGGGAATATTGGGGAAAATTTCATTAATATTGCATTGAAAATATAAAGTAACTTATAATTTGAGACAATTTTTTTTTGGCAAAGTGATTTATAATTTGGGATAGAGGAAGTATTTTCTGTCTTAAATAGATATCTAAGGGTAATTTTGATAAAATGATAATTATTGCTATCTTGAACTTTGAAAATGAAACTTAAAAAGAAACAAATTTTTTACACAAAAATGACACTTCAAAAGGAACAAAGAGAGTATATAGGTGAATGATTATTATTATTTTGGATCTAAGATGCATATGTGTTGCACCCCAAAATTTGCCCAACCTTTTCTTTACTGGGTCTATGTTTCATTGCATTCATATAGCATTAGCATTTGCATATCATTATTCATTTTACAGGGGATTGAGAGAGGTGTGCCTAGCTATAGGAGGTTATCAAAGCTTCTAAGCCTAATCAAGAGGTCTTATCCAAGCTATTCAAGTGTTTATCATCATCATCATAATAAAGTCAAAGTTCAAAGAAAGTGCAGAGGAACGAATATGGTTCACCTCCTGTCTTGGGGGTCAATTGAAGGTTATCAGATGATTATGAATCCATGGTTAGGGATGGAGAGCATTGTATAAGCTCAGGGGATGTCTTGAGGATCATTGAGGAGCTTGTGCAAGTCATTATACCAAGTGCAAGAAGCCACAACCAAAGGTGGTGCAGTTAGGGTTTTCATCTGGTCAACCCCAAGTCAACTGTGAATTTGAAGGAGATTAAGACTCAATTCCAAGCAACTGTGATCATGTAATGTTGTGTTAAGACATGTCATATATCATTTCAAGATCAATTCATCAATATTCAAGAGTGTGAGAAGTTGTTAAGCTAGGGATTCTAAGCTTGTCAGTGTAAAATCCCCTATTTAGTGCCTAACTTCAAGACCACATAACTCAAGATACAAGTTTCATCTCATCTTGACTTCAACACGAGACTTGTAGAGCATGTTCTTATATTTCTTTTAAGTACTATAAGTCATTCATCTGATTTCTAGAACTCAAGATATGAAGCAGCCAAGTGACAGGTCATCAGATGAATATGATTTCGGTCCATGAAAATCAACCAACTTCCAAGGCATTTTTGACCTAGAAGGATGTCTCTCCTCATCTTGACTCAAACATGAAAGTTGTTCCTCATGATCTTAGCTTTCCAAAAAGTCCTGGAAGTCCTCAAGCTGATTTGTAGAGCTCAAGATATGAAGCTTGCAAGGCAGGGGTATTTTGGGAAAGTTTGATTATAGGTCACTTTTGATCATAGGTCAATTTCACCACTTTGCCCATCTCAAATGAAAATATTTCCAACTTGAAAGTTGCTCCAAATGGGGTCATTTGCATGAATAAAACATCAAGGTGTCATGTAATTGACTTTTATGGAAGGATTGATGAAGAAATGTCCATGGAAAAGGCATTAAAAGTACAAAAATCAAATTAATTCATGTTGGATCAATCTTAGCCAAGTTGGTGCATATTTTGAGTGCAAAAGACATTCTAAACATGATGGTAAAACCAGAATTGCAAATTGAGCTCTTTTACCATGCCATTTTCAAGATTACTTCAAGCTTAAGGTACATATGCAAATCATGCCATAGGATCAAAACAAGGGATGAATCTGATCCATTGATCTTCCTCACATCACCAGCAACCTATTTGAGTTAAATTTGAAGCATTTCTAGCTCTGTTTTCACGATTTGCAAGCTTGCCACATCAATGAAATTGGATTTTCAATTGGGCTTATACAGGCTGCCATTGGGCTTTTTCATCATCCATATCCAAAGTATAAATTGCTGGGATCATTCACAATCAATCATAACAGAATTAGGAGCCAAAATCATCAAGAGAACAGTTGGAGAAAGTGAGAGAAGAGTGAGAATCGATTTTTCAGTTCCTTGAAGGTTCAATCCCAATTACTCATTCTAACAGCTCTAGGAAGGATCAAGGATCGTTTCTAGATCAAATTCATCAAGAATTCACAGCATTTGAAGGCTCAGTGGAAGCTCTCCACTAGGTAATCTATCTTTCAACTTTCCTCTCTGTTTAGGACGAATTAGCATGCCATTTTCATGTAGTTATGATCCTTGCACTTAGTAGATGGATTTAGGATTGATTTGATGCCTGATGGTGATGATTCTTGATTGAGCATAGAAACTTGTAGCTTATGGTTAGGGCTTGTTATGGGATATTATTAGAAATAAATAGTGGATTCGTGATCTACACATCAAGGCGAGTAGAATAAACTAAGAGTTTGTGAATTTTGGTTGATTTTCGAGACTGCTACAGTTGCACGCTGCCAGAGAAGACGACCGGAGCCGCCATGCTCCGGCGTCTAGTTTCTCCCTCCATTTCATGTTTAAAAGCCAGAAGCATACGTGGCTGCTCTATAACCCTAGGATCATGTGACTACATTCAGAGTGAATGGCTATGATTTCAGTCAATTGGTGTTTAAGAGTCAGATGCTTGCGTGGCATCATGATAAGCCATTGGATCTGTGGACGGTATGCAAAACTAATGGCCAAGATCTAGTCTCAGCATGTTGACTCCCTTTTAGTGAAACGCATCGTAGCGTTTAGTGAAATCTGAAGTCGACTTGGGCCTTCTTCTAATCACACCCCCTGCACGTGTGAAGCCCATAAAAGAACTGGTTTTTCTTACTTCCTACACCAGCCTTTTATCCATTTTAATTGCTTTTTCTTTTATTTCCTATTTTCATATCTGTTTCAATTAAATGCATAAAAAATACTTTGATGACTCCAAAAAATATATGAAAAATATTTTTGGGCACTTTGACATGTAATTTAATGTCACAAATTGTTTAGATTAATTTTCTAATCATTTTCCAATTTAATTTTGCATTTTCTTTTTAAAGTGTTCTTGTAAATAAGAAAATTGCATACCATCCTTTCTTGATTTTATTTCTTAATCAAAACTTCAAATAAACTCCTGAAATTTTTTGTGCATAATCTTGATTCATTAGTGGATTTTAGGATATTTTTGTTTCTGACTTTTGATACCTTTTGCTTAGGGTTTAGGTTGATCCTTTTGGACCCTCTCTGTTGCCTAGTTCTTAGAGCATGCTTAAGACTTTGCCTTCTGTTGGCATAGCTAGGATTTGAATTTTTCTCTCAAATTTTGACCCCTGGTTCCTAATACTAGAGGGGTCTCATAGGAGTTTTCTTAGATTTTTTTGGGTTCATTTTACTATTTTTAAGGCATTTTCCATTCTGGCCTACCCTTGTGAGGTTTCCAACTCTACTACTTGCCTAGTTTTCATTTTGTTTGAACTTTGTGCATTGTTTGAGCATCCCATCCTTGCATATTTATATTGTATACATGTTGAACCATTTTTATGTTGATTTTGAGGCCCTAATCATGTTCCTAGCTTGTTTAAGTTTAGGCTTCCTTTAGGACCTTCCTTTAGCCTTTCCTTGTGGATACCCTTGGATAACTTCCATCTTTACATGACTTCTACCTTTGCATGATTCTTCTTCCACATTTTCCTCTTCTAATTCCTATAATTCCTATGATATTAGGATCCTTCTTGTGAGAGCCTAGTTCTTCCTTTGGTCGAAATAAGGGCATTCCATAAGAGGTTGAGCCTTTGAGGACTCAAGTACTTTGTACACTCATTCCTTTTTGTCCTTCAATCTTAGGATCCTTCTTGTGAGAGCCCAGTTCTTCCTTTGGTCGAACTAAGGGAATTCCATAAAGAAGTTGAGCCTTTGATGGACTCTTGTGTTGATACACATTGAACATAGTGGGTTCCTTTGGTTCTCACTGTGCTTCTCTTTATTCATTCCTCTCTGTCCTACAATCTTAGGGTTCCTTTGGTTCTCACAAGTGAATTCCATAAGAAGTTTGAACCTTTGTGGACTCCTGTGTTTTTACACATTGAAATTAGTGAGTTTAGTTCTCCTTTTACTTTCCCATTATTTGGTTTATCATCTCCCCTGCATATTAGTTTGATTAGGTGCATTAGGATAGCCATTCTTTCTCTTAAGTCCATGTTTGGATTTAAAGGTTGAGGTGTCCTCCCTTTGCTTGTGTGTTTATTTTCCCTTTGTGTTTGCTTGTTTGCATTAAAGGTTGAGGTGTCCTCCCTTTTCTTGCACTGTTGCATTGCATGTGCATCCATTCAAACTTATATTTCATATGCTTAATGACTTTAGCATTCTGTTTCTTCTTTCCATTGACATGTTCCCTTAGGATTCTCACATCCTTGGTCAAGGATGGTGATGATAGACATTAGGGTTGACCCTTTGCATGATAACAAGTAGGATAGAATTCCCTTTCTGAACTCAACCTTAGGACCATCTTGCATGATAACAATAGGGTTTTTCTTAGCTCCCTTTAGAGTCCTCTCTCTCTTCTCATCTTCAAACAATAATAAAACACCTAATAAAGGCTAATGAGTATTGTACGTTACGAGCCTTAAGCTACTTGGGAAATGATAATTGGGTGGTTGCCTCTCAATTATCTAGAGTGTTAGCATATGTCCTTCGGACGATATGCGACGCATTCGTTCCTAGGTCATAGTCTCTAGTGCAATACGAATTACAAACATTCATTCAAAACACTTCTCTAATAAAAGACTTCAACACAAACATTCAAACCTCTTTTTGCCTCTGGGGATCTGTTAATCAGGAAAATCTTTTCAGATAAAGAGTATTGTTAAACTGTAGTTCTACCGCAAACAGGCGTCGTCCCTAACTACTGGAACTATAGTTTAACCTTACTCAGATAAAACAGATGAACAAACCTGTGTTCTCTTTATCTCAAACTACGTAAGCTGTAACGCCCCCATTCTGAATTCCCATTTTTATTGAGTCCTTATTTGATTTATTTAAATGATTATTTTATTTATGTGGAATTTGTGTGATAATATGTTATGTTTACATATTGAGTTATTGTTGCCGAGTTTGAGAGTTTCGGGTAAAAATAGGTCAGGGGTATTTTGGGCATTAGTGATAATATTAAGATGATATTTTGTGAGAATTAATTGATAAGTGTGTGGAAAGAATTTGGGAGGAAAGAAATAGAATATGTGATATAGAGAGAATAGAGAAAGATAGAAACATTAAGAAGAAAAACAAGAGAAAGAAAGGAGGATGAGAGAAAAGAAGAGAAAGTGGAGCAAAACCTAGAATCATCAAGAATCAACCTTAGCTTGCGATTAATCAGGTAAGGGTGAGAAGTTTTATCATCTTCATAATGTGTATGATCATGTATGTGCTAGATTGGATTTGTTGGATTTTTTTCTATGTTTCTATTTCTAGGTCAGAAGTTTATTTAATCGGTATAAACTGAGTTTTATCGATTAGAATTTGGAATAGACGATGTAGTATAGTCGGGTGATGAGTGGGTTGTACTACTGGAACTGATTTAGATTAAATCGGTCGGTTTGTGATGTTTGGGCTTTTGGACAGCCATGGGAGTTCTGAGTCGGCAGGTTCGCCAGGCGAAGCCCAGCGAGCAGCAGCGAACCAAGTCAGTAGCATCCACCCTATCTTCGCTGGCAAGTTCGCCAGGCGAATGAGTGTGGCGAAGGTTCGCCAGGCGAGTATGCTAGCGAGTGATAGCGAGTAATTCCAGAATAAATCCCAGTGGTCTTCGCTGGAAAGTTCGCCAGGCGAACGGAGTAGCGATGGTTCGCCAGGGGCTTCGCCAGGCGAAGGTTAGCGAACACAGCAACATGTTTTTTTTCTTGTGTTTTCCATTCGTGGATCGATTGTGTGGTTTAGTTGCGATCATTCCTTGTCTGAGATGACTAATTATATGTTGTTATATGTGTTGTGGGTAGCCGTGTGGCGTGAATCCTAGTTTGTGATTTGTGAAGTGTGAAATATGGTCGTTTGGCAATTTTGTGCATTATTTGAATTAAATAGAGATGCATGGCGAGATTGATTGTGAATGTGAACCATGTATGAAAATTGGTGTGAATGGACGATGAATATAAATATATATGCTTTGTGATACATGTATTTGAATGCATAATGAATATATGCGACGAATGTGATGATTGCATGAGTATGTTGGTAAACATGTATGCATTTCAAGAGTGTCATGAGTCATGTTTCATGTGAAGCATCATGGTATGCATTCTTGTGTCGATTGATCCCTCGGTGGATTTGTAGAACCTCGTGTGCCCTTGTGGGGTGTGAGCGATGGTTATTTATTGATTCCTCAGTGAATCTGCAGAACCTTGTATGTTGCGATGGTTATTTATTGATTCCTCGGTGAATCTGCAGAACCTCGTGTGCCCATGTGGGGTGGGAGCGATGGTTATTTTGGTTCTTCAATTGAACCTGCTGAAATGAGTCGGTACCGCATTTGCATCTGCATAGAGTCGTGTGTCGGTCTCTATGAGTTGCATGTAGACATCTGAGCATGATGAATGGTGAATAAACGTGAATGTAGATGTTTATGTAGATTGTTGATAATTGGCATGTATGGAAGGCTTGAATGTACATGTATGTGTGAATATATGTGTATATGTATGCATGTTTATGAATTGATATAAACATTGTTGATGCACATTGTATATGCTTGGTGCTCTATTTGTAAAGGGTTAATCGTGAATACATTGCGATGTACGGTGTAGTGAGATGAGTTGCGGTGAGAATGCGGAAGACGTATGACCAACTTCCCCACAGTTGAGAGAAAAAGCCGGTGACTGGTGGGTCGGTATGAGACAAGTTCTTGAAGTAGACGATGAGGAAATCACTTGGGATTTATTTCGCACCGAATTTTTGAGAAAGTATTATCCTGAGAGTGTGAAGGGAAAGAAGGAGATGGAGTTCCTGGAATTGAAACAAGGCAATATGTCTGTGATAGACTACACGGCTAAGTTCACAGAGTTAGTGAAGTTTCATCCTCACTATGATGCAGTGACGGCGGAATTTTCCAAATGTGTTAAGTATGAGAACGGCTTGCGCCCTGAGATCAAGCAAGCGGTGGGTTATCAGAGGATTAGGAGATTTTCGGACTTGACCGAATGCTGTAGAATCTTTGAAGAAGATAGTAAAGCTCGTTCCGCTCACTATAAGAGTTTGAATGAGAAGAGAGGGAAGCAACCGGTAAGGAGTGGACCTTATGTGACGCCTGCTAATAAAGGCAAGCATAGGGAAAACTTTGTTAAGAGGTCCGGAGGTGGAAGTTCTGGTCCCATTAAGTGCTTTAGGTGCGGTGAAGTGGGGCATAAATCTTTTGAGTGTAAGAAGGATGGAGCGAAGTGTGCTAATTGTGGAGGTATCGGCCATGCTACAACTGATTGTAGAAGGAACGTGGTGAAGTGTTACAACTGTGGGGAAGTTGGTCATATTAGTACAAAGTGTACTAAGCCAAAGCAAGCTCCAACAAGTGGGAAGGTATTTGCATTAGCTGGTGCAGACACTACTAATGCGGATCAGTTGATTAAAGGTACATGCTTTATTAATAATATGCCTTTAGTCGCCATTATTGATACCGGAGCGACTCATTTGTTCATTTCTTTTGAGTGCGCTAAGCGTTTGGATTTGTGTTTGTCTTCTTGTGGTGGTGATATGGTTATTGAGACACCCGCTTCGGGGTCGGTAACTACATCTTTGGTATGTTTAAGTTGTCCTTTGACCATATATGGTAAATACTTCATTATGGACTTGGTGTGTTTGCCGTTAGAAGGATTAGATGTGATCTTGGGTATGAATTGGTTGCAGTATAATAGAGTCCGTATTGATTGTTATCACAAGTTAGTAAGGTTTCCTTTCTTAGAGGAGGATGAGGAAGAAAATTTTCTATCTACTAAAGAGTTGAAGAAACTTTTCGCAGATGAGGCTTCGCAGATGAGGCTCAAGTGTTCGGTTTGTTTGCATCATTGCCTGAAGAGAGTAAGGTTGAACTGGATATGGTTCCAGTGGTGTGCGACTTTCCAGAAGTATTTCCGGAGGACATTGCGGACGTACCACCGGAAAGAGAAGTCGAGTTTTCGATTGATCTGGTTTCGGGTACTAGACCGATTTCGATGGCACCATATCGCATGTCGGCATCAGAGTTGATGGAATTGAAGAAACAATTGAATGACTTATTGGAAAAGAGGTTTGTCAGGCCGAGTGTTTCTCCTTGGGGTGCACCGGTATTGTTAGTGAAGAAGAAAGATGGGAGTATGCGGTTGTGTATTGATTATCGGCAGTTGAACAAGGTAACTATTAAGAACAAGTATCCGCTTCCTAGAATTGATGATTTGATGGACCAATTGGTTGGTGCCCGTGTTTTTAGTTAGATTGATTTGAAGTCGGGTTATCACCAGATTCGTGTTAAAGATGAGGATATTCAAAAGATGGCTTTTAGGACACGGTATGGTCATTATGAATTTTCAGTGATGCCATTCAGAGTTTCTAATGCGCCAGGTGTGTTTATGGAATACATGAATCGTATTTTTCATGATCAGTTGGATCGTTTTATGGTTGTGTTCATCGACGACATTTTGATTTACTCTAAGTCCCAAGAAGAGCATGTGAAGCATTTAAGAGTTGTGTTGCAGATCTTGAAAGAGAGAAATTATATGCTAAGTTGTCGAAGTGTGAGTTTTGGTTATCAGAAGTGAGTTTTCTTGGGCATGTTATTTCTGGTAATGGTGTTAGTGTTGATCCGTCTAAGATTGATGCGGTAATGCAGTGGGAAGCTCCTAAGTCAGTTACGGAGATTCGAAGCTTTTTGGGATTAGCCGGTTATTATCGGAGGTTTATTGAAGGATTTTCGAAGTTAGCACTTCCGTTGACTCAATTGACTTGTAAGGGAAAGGCCTTTGTTTGGGATATTGAGTGTGAGAAGAGTTTTGTTGAGCTTAAGAGAAGGTTGACAACGGCGCCGGTTTTGATTTTGCCGAATCCGACGGAGTCGTTTGTGGTTTATTGTGATGCTTCTTTATCCGGTTTAGGTGGTGTTTTAATGCAAGATGGGAAAGTTGTGGCTTATGCTTCGAGACAATTGAGAGTGCATGAGAAGAACTACCCTACGCATGATTTGGAGTTAGCGGTCGTAGTGTTTGTTTTGAAAATTTGGAGGCATTATCTGTATGGTGCGAGATTTGATGTTTTCAGTGATCACAAGAGTTTGAAATATTTGTTTGATCAGAAGGAATTGAACATGAGGCAAAGGAGATGGTTAGAGTTTTTGAAGGATTATGATTTTGGTTTGAATTACCATCCGGGTAAGGCAAACATGGTAGCCGATGCCTTAAGTCGAAAGTTGGTTCATATGTCGACACTGATGGTAAGGGAATGGGAGTTTTTGGAGAGTTTTAGAGATTTGAGTTTAATTTGTGAGATGACGCCGAGTAGTGTGAAACTTGGTATGTTGTGTGTTACGAATGATTTTCTTACTACCGTGTGCGAAAAGCAAAAGTTGGATTTGAAGTTTGTTGATTTGATGATGAGTGAGAATGAGGACTTCAAGGTTGATAATTTTGGAGTTTTGAGATTTCGTGGTCGTATTTGTATTCCCGATGATGTAGAGTTGAAAAGGATGATATTGGAGGAAGGACACCGGAGTAACTTAAGTATTCACCCGGGGGCGAATAAGATGTATCAAGATTTGAAGAAAATCTTTTAGTGGTCCGGATTGAAGAGGGATGTAGCTCAGTTTGTGTATTCGTGCTTGACTTGTCAAAAGTCTAAAGTGGAACATCAGAAGCCTAGTGGTTTGATGCAACCGTTGGACATTCCAGAGTGGAAATGCGATAGTATATCGATGGATTTTGTTACGGGATTGCCTAATACGCAAAGAGGTCACAATGGTATTTGGGTGATTGTTGATAGGCTTACTAAATCTGCTCACTTTATTCCGATAGATATTAATTATCCTTTGGAGAAGTTAGCCGAGATTTATGTTGGTGTGATTGTGAAGTTACGTGGGATTCCTAAGAGTATTGTGTCGGATAGGGATCCTAGATTTACTTCGAGATTTTGGGAAAGTTTGCAAAATGCTTTGGGTTCTAAGTTGAGATTGAGTTCGGCTTATCATCCGCAGACGGATGGTCAAACCGAAAGGACGATTCAATCATTGGAAGATTTGTTGCGTGCTTATGTGCCCGAGCAAGGTAGTGCTTGGGATGGTTATTTGGCATTAATTGAGTTCACCTACAACAATAGTTTTCACTCAAGTATTGGTATGGCACCATTTGAGGCTTTGTATGGTCAGAGATGTCGAACACCTTTGTGTTGGCATGAAACCGGAGAGAAGTCGGTAGTTGGACCGAAGATGGTACAACAAACGACGGAGAAGGTGAAGTTCATTCGGGAAAAGATGAGAGTTTCTCAGAGTAGGCAAAACAGTTATCAGGATAAGAGAAGAAAGAATCTTGAGTTTCAAGAAGGAGACCATGTGTTTTTGAGGGTTACACCGGTTACGGGTGTGGGTCGTGCTTTGAAGTCGAAGAAGTTGACTTCTCGTTTCATTGGTCCGTATCAGATTACTGCTCGGGTTGGTGATGTGGCTTATCGTGTGGCGTTGCCTCCGAAACTTTCGAATTTGCATGATGTGTTTCATGTTTCGCAACTTCGGAAGTATGTTCTGGATTCGTCACATGTGATTCCGATGGATGATGTGGAAGTGAGGGATAATCTTACAGTTGAGGTTTTACCGATTAGGATTTTGGACCGTGAAGTTCAGATGCTCAGAGGTAAGGATATCACACTTGTGAAGGTGGCATGTGGAGGTGCAGCGGAAGGCAATATGACTTGGGAATTGGAGAATAAGATGCGTGAGTCGCATCCAGAACTGTTTGAATCAGGTAATATTTTCGAGGACGAAAATTTCTAAAGTGGGGGAGAGTTGTAACGCCCCGATTCTGAATTCCCATTTTTATTGAGTCCTTATTTGATTTATTTAAATGATTATTTTATTTATGTGGAATTTGTGTGATAATATGTTATGTTTACATATTGAGCTATTTTTGCCGACTTTGAGAGTTTCGGGTAAAAATAGGTTGGGGGTATTTTGGGCATTAGTGATAATATTAAGATGATATTTTGTGAGAATTAATTGATAAGTGTGTGGAAAGAATTTGGGAGGAAAGAAATAGAATATGTGATATAGAGAGAATAGAGAAAGATAGAAACATTAAGAAGAAAAACAAGAGAAAGAAAGGAGGAGTAGAGAAAAGAAGAGAAAGTGGAGCAAAACCTAGAATCATCAAGAATCAACCTTAGCTTGCGATTAATCAGGTAAGGGTGAGAAGTTTTATCATCTTCATAATGTGTATGATCATGTACGTGCTAGATTGGATTTGTTGGATTTTTTTCTATGTTTCCATTTCTAGGTCGGACGTTGATTTAATCGGTAGAAACTGAGTTTTATCGGTTAGAATTTGGAATAGATGATGTAGTATAGTCGGGTGATGAGTGGGTTGTACTAATGGAACTGATTAGGATTAAATCGGTCGATTTGTGAGGTTTGGGCTTTTAGACAGCCATGGGTGTTCTGAGTTCGCAGGTTCGCCAGGCGAATGGCAGCGAAGCTTCGCCGGGCGAAGCCTAGCAAGCAGCAGCGAACCAAGTCAGTAGCATCCACCCTGTCTTCGTTGGCAAGTTCGCCAGGCGAATGAGAGTGGCGAAGGTTCATCAGGCGAGTATGCTAGCGAATGCTGGCGAGTAATTCCAGAATAAATCCAAGTGGTCTTCGCTGGCAAGTTTTCCAGGCGAACGGAGTAGCGAAGGTTTGCTAGGCGAAGGTTAGCGAACACAACAGCATGTTTTCTTTTCTTGTGTTTTCCATTCGTGGATCGATTGTGTGGTTTGGCTGCGATCGTTCCTTGTTTGAGATGACTAATTATATGTTGTTATATGTGTTGTGGGTAGCCGTGTGGCATGAATCCTAGTTTGTGATTTGTGAAGTGTGAAATATGGTCGCTTGGCAATTTTGTGCATTATTTGAATTAAATAGAGATGCATGGCGAGATTGATTGTGAATGTGAACCATGTATGAAAATTGGTTTGAATGGACGATGAATATATATATATATATATATATATATATATATATATATATATATATATATATATATATATATATATATATATATATATATATATATATATATATATATATATATATATATATATATATATATATATATATATATATATATATATATATATATATATATATATATATATATATATATATATATATATATATATATATATATATATATATATATATATATATATATATATATATATATATATATATATATATATATATATATATATATATATATATATATATATATATATATATATATATATATGCTTTGTGATACATATATTTGAATGCATAATGAATATATGCGACGAATGTGGTGATTGCATGAGTATGTTGGTAAACATGTATGCATTTTTAGAGTGTCATGAGTCATGTTGCATGTGAAGCATCATGGTATGCATTCTTGTGTCGATTGATCCCTCGGTGGATTTGCAGAACCTCGTGTGCCCTTGTGGGGTGTGAGCGATGGTTATTTATTGATCCCTCGGTGGATTTGCATAACCTCGTGTGCCCTTGCGGGGTGTGAGCGATGGTTATTTATTGATTCCTCGGTGAATCTGCAGAACCTCATATGTTGCGATGGTTATTTTTTGATTCCTCAGTGAATCTGCAGAACCTTGTGTGCCCATGTGGGGTGTGAGCGATGGTTATTTTGGTTCTTCAATTGAACATGCTGAAATGAGTCGGTGCCGCATTTGCATCTGCATAGAGTCGTGTGTCGGTCTCTGTGAGTTGCTTGTAGACATCTGTGCATGATGAATGGTGAATAAACGTGAATGTAGATGTTTATGTAGATTGTTGATAATTGGCATGTATGGAAGGCTTGAATGTACATGTATGTGTGATTATATGTGTATATGTATGCATGTTTATGAATTGATATAAACATTGTTGATGCGCATTGTATATGCTTGGTGCTCTATTTGTAAAGAGTTAATCGTGAATACATTGCGATGTACGGTGTAGTGAGATGAGTTGCGGTGAGAATGCGGAAGACGTTTTTGGACGTCATATATATATATATATATATATATATATATATATATATATATATATATATATATATATATATATATATATATATATATATATATATATATATATATATATATATATATATATATATATATATATATATATATATATATATATATATATATATATATATATATATATATATATATATATGTGTGTTTATGTGCATTATGTATTATGATATTGTTTCTCACCCTTCTGCTGTTTTATAATGCTCTATGAGGCATTGCAGATTAGATTGCTGGAGTCTTTGTGAAGGAGTCTTCACTTCTTTTGGTCAGATGGCTCTGATATGTAACACTGGGTAGTGAGGAATTATCTTGATTCTTTTGTGATACATCTGTGTATGTATCTGCTGGTGAACATTTTGTAAACTCAACCGATGAATTGAATTAATCTGAACGATGTATATGATGCTTATGTTAATGAAGTGATTTCAATGTTTAGATGTTTCCGCTTTATTCTAAATGTTGATGTGTGGGTTTTAAGCGCTATGCTTTGTTTTTAGTTGAGATTTACCCCTTTTATTACATATCTTCGTGAGCTGGTATTATTTATGTTTCGTTTCGATGATAATGTGATGCGCCTCTTTTATACCATGTCATAATTATACTCTGATAGAATTTTATTCATTAAGTGCCTAAATGATTTAATTGTTTATTTGGGGGTATAGAAAGTGGGTGTTACATAAGCTCTGATATCTCATACCTGTTGAGAGTACGTAAGCACAAGATGCGATATCTTGGCGAGCAACCTTCCCCCATCTGTTATCCGTAGTTAGTCGAACTACGTTGACTCTGACTTTCCCATTGCACAAGGGAATACGTAGGCCCAGAGTTGTGATGCTTTGTCGAGTCCTATCCTTTTCTTTTTCTTTTGTCCCTGAAACCTCTTAGTTAGATAGATAGATAAACAACCATTTAGATAAACAAACAAGCGTGGATCTCGTTGAGTACAACGGACGTGAGGGGTGCTAATACTTTCCCCTTGCGTAACCAACTCCCGAACCCAGAGATTTGGTTGTGATGACCGATCTTATCCCTTTTTGTTAGGTTTTTTCCTGATCGTGTCCTTCCCTCGTTGGGATAAATAACGAACGGTGGCGACTATTCTATCATTGCCGACACCTTTTTTCGTAGTAGCGACAGCTGGGGACTATGGTTCCATATGCGAGTCAATCCTAGTGCTTGTTTGTTTATCTTTAGGTGTATGTACATACGTGTTGTACTAATTTATTTACTTCCGCACTTTACTTTTCCCGCATTTATTTTCAGCATTATGTATCATTATTGTTGTGCTGTGGGGGGGGGGGTGATACTAAGAGATAAGCCAGACCTAGGCTTGAGTATAAACATATCTAGAAACGGAAAGTAGTGGTGAACCTGTATGTTAGGCATGCACTAGCTCCCATGAAATTTGTGCTCAAACGAGATTCTCTTTGATGACTTTCTTTCCAGCCCTGTGAGCCGTTGAAAGGATTTCAGATCTGAGGGTTGTCGACTCTGGGGACCGATTATTTGTGATTCAGCTAAGTGAGGCCTTTTCGGGAGATCATGATGCCAAACCAGAAATGGTGAACGTATCATCGTTTCCTGAAAGTCTATGAAACTGATGAACACATACGATGTCGAACTTTATCAGTGGATAGGTCCATACCTGTGAGAGGGATTGGGTTGCGTAGGATACTTTGACCTCCAGACTACCCGGTTTTCTTTGCGGTGTGAATCAGTATCATCAATATCAGTGGTTCCTATCATCAGAGTTGTGCTATTGTTCTTGTCAAAGCGAAGCGCCGGTTCTTCTCGATCTACAGCACAACAATCTCGATCCCCTGTTTGCATTTGCATGTGCATTTTCATACTACACTTCATTAACATGTATTTATGTTGTAGGTGCACATTTCCCTCTGATTCTACTGTTCTTTCATCTGACATGGAGCCCTTAAGGAGGACATTGCCTATAAATTTCCAACACCTGATATTCGAGCCTTGCGGAGTTTGATTTCTTTAGCCGACAAGAAAGTTATGGAAGACTTCAAACAGTTGTTAGACTATGGCACGGATCTAGAAGGGGGGGTTGAATAGATCCCCAATTAAAATTTGAGTCTGCGCTACCAATTAAAAATTGGTTTTAAAAATGTTTTAAGTGCGGAAGCGGCCGAGGAAAATATAGTCTAAAACGAACGGTTATTGGAAAACCGGATATGCGTAAGCCTTTGGATTAATGACAATCTAGAAAATAGAATCACAACACTAATCACACTTATCAATTATCTACTTCAGTTGTTAGGATTCCTAGTTCCAATGATCAAAGAGCAAACCAAAACTAGATACACAAGTAAGATAATTTTGGTTCAAGCAATTTGTCAAACACTTAGTGTGCAAAACACTCCAAGTGATATTTATGTTGAGTAAGTGATTCCAACTAGCCTAGTACAATGTCTTATTGTACTTTGGAGTCAAAAACAGAGTTTTAACCTCTTACTCAATTGATATCACAATTTTGACAGATAGTGCTTATACAAAAATTACTTATTTTGAGCTATAACGTAAATGCTGAAAAATAGAGAAGACAAGTATTTGGTGAGGCAGTTCCCCCGTCGTCCTCGCTTCGGGGTACGTCTGCCCTCAATTCTAAAACTAGAATTGAGATAGATTTTATAGATATCACCTGTTGAATGTAACAGTTTATACAAGGATTGAGCAGCAAATATACAACAGAAATCTCAATGTGTTGAAAGTTGCTTTCACTCCTTGCCCCTTGATTCGAGATGAATCAAGTCCTCTGATTTGTGTTGATGAACCTCCGATTTCAGCCTCCTTATTGAATAACACGTTGTTGTTCAAACCTTCGGCTCTGGCTGATCTCAACAGCAGCAAATCGAACCCGAGATCTTCCCTTCAATATCACTGAATCCGCTACTAGACTTATGAAGAACACCTCTTCACAATCACCTTCGCTCAGTTGACCCTTGATGAAGAATCTCGTCCAAAAACCCCCAAAATTCAAACCAATCTTGGAGGGTAAAACCCCAACGGTTTTATTCAAGTAAGAACCTGTCTCAAGCTTCAACCCGAACTTGATTCTCCAATCTAAGCTTCGAACCTTATCACCTTGAATCTCTCACAAATGCATTTCAAAAATGATTGTGTGTAATTGAAATGTTGTGAGATGTTGAAGATGAAGATGATGAATCTTGGACACCTATTTCACTCTTTCTTGTTTTTGAACACATGAATCAAAAGATTATCAAATGTTAAAATGACACAAGTGGTTAAACAAGTATATATAGTGCCAACCCAATTTTAGACATAACAGTATTTCAAATATAAGAGGGAATCATTTAAAAACAGAATTTCCGCGCGAACGGTCGACCGCAGCAGGTCTGTGCGTCGACGCATGGCCTGTGTTGTTTGGAAATCTGGAAAATTCATCAGTATTCGTCGACCATACAGTCGGCGTGCGCTGACCCGTTGAAAACTATTTCCCTTATGCGCCAACCCTATGGTCGACTCATGCCTTTACGCGCTGACCCGTTGGAAAGTTTTTCCCTCATGCGCCGACCCTATGGTCGACTCATTGCCTTGTGCGCTGACTAGTGGAGAATCGCTCTGATGCATGCGCCGACCCTATGGTCAACTCATGCCCTGCAAACCTACAAAAATTCATCAGTTTGTGGTCTTTCATGCCTCTGGTCATGATTGCATTTTATCTACACATAGTATATTTATTTCAGCAGTTTTAAGACAAGTATAAAAGGATATGGTAGGTGATACGTTGCATCTGTTTAGTAGATCTGGAGTTTATAATTTCCAATCTATCCAGGGAATTTGTCATCATCGAAACCTGCATTGACCAATGTCTTGCAGACTTGTGTGATGTGTGGCGATTTGCCTCCACAATCTCCCCCTTTTTGATGATGACAACCTGTATACAACTAAAACACCAAATATGCAATCTATACACAAATGTATACACAAGCTCCCCCTTTCTTTTGTAATATAAGGCTGTAGAACAAACAACCATCAACTGTTGTTAATATCCTGACTTGGCTTTGGTGTTGGCTTGCTAGCTTGCTACATGTTCTTCTCCCCCTTTGTCACCATCAAAAAGAGAAGGAGAACACATCAATTAACAGAGAACAGACAATAGGTGATAGTTAATTACCAAACTTCACACATAAGAATGATAATGAACAAAAGTAACTTGAATTAATAGATAATTACGAGAACATGCAAAGTAGGTGAATATTCAGGCACACATAATACAGAAAAATGAAAAGTACATAGAAGAAACACATATGCAACTATGAAATATGCAACTATGAAACTAATATCCCCGACCCCGACCTCGGCCCCTCCCCCGGTATGCAGTATCGGGATTGCAGTAAGGATCCGAGAAGTCCAGAAAGGCTTCTACGGACATGTTGAGGTGATGAAGAGAGTCGGTGATTTCCAAGTCTTGCCTTTCATGTGATTCAACCAGAGCTTCAATACGGGCGTCCATCCGAGTCAAAAATGAATTTAACCTTTCATTTTGGGTATGAAGCTCAGCTCTAATCTGCTCCATTTGAGTATCTTGACTCCTCATGAAATTTTGTTGATCTAACTGCATGGACTGCAGCATATTAATGACTTCAGAGTTGTCCGAAAGTGGAGGAGGTGATGAGTGCTGGGAAGGTTGATAGTCTTGAGGGTAGCCATGATATGGGTCGTAGAATCTACCCAGGGTAGTCCAGCCTGTGCATTGCCATTCACCCCATCCCTGATTTGTATAATCGTCTTCTTGTGCTTCTGATGGAGCTGAATACTGGACCCAATCGGTATTTGGAGGTGTATCTTGAACTGGAGATTGATGATAGTCTTGTGACTCACATACAGGTTCTTGTACCTCTGCAGCTGTATCTTCTTCATCATCGTCTTCTTCACCTTGTTCTTCACTTTCTTCTTCAGAGCTGTCATCGGAACTGTCACGAGTCACCCGAGGAATATTGGCGCGACGGACAAATCTGTATGATCGTCGTTCAGCACACCAAAAATACCCCATCATTGCAAGGGTTTTGGTGCTAAATTCTTTGTCAGAGGGTGTTGCACCCCAAAATTTGCCCAACCTTTTCTAACCTAGGTTTATGTTTCAACTGCATAGTCATTTGCATTGTCATCATGTACATAGTGTATTCATCTGCATTGCATAGCATGAGCAAGCTATCTTAATCAGGGGATCAAGTGCTATTCTTATCTCAAGAGGTATATTCAAGGGTTTCATTCATATTCAAGACTACTCAGGTCATCAGGGAAGAATTTGAGCTTTGGAGAGTTGACAGGTTGATCAATGAGTTCTCTCCTATCTTGAGGTTGTTTGGGGATCATCAGAGGATGTGTGAGTCATGAGCCAAGAGCATGAGGTGTGTATGGATGTTATGAAGAGCCTAGATGATCATTTTTGAGAAGAACCAAGTCATTGGAATGATTGCAAGAGCCTCAGTTGAAGTCAGTCAACTAGGGTTTTGTCTGGGTCAACACTAGGTCAACACTAGGTCAAAGAAGTGTTTTGAAAGGCATCAAGGATCATTTGAAGGATGGGGGATTCATTATTTGCTATATGGATATGGATATGATGTTGTTATAAAGAAAAATCAAGAGGAGTCAAGGAGAAGAGGAGTTACCAAATTAGGGTTTCAGTGTAAAATCCCCTGATTTAGGTCAAACTTCAAAGCAGTGTAACTCAAGATGCAAGCTTCATATGAATTTCTGGTACACATGAAACTTGTAGAGTATCTTCATAGATTTAATTTGAGTGGTGGAAGTCATCAAGATGATTTATAGAACTCAAGTTATAGCTCTTGCAAGTTACAGGTCATCTGAGGGCACTGAAATTTGTCTGTGAAAGTTGTCTGTCTTCCAAGCAACTTTTGACCTTCAAGGGTACTTCAAATGGATTTCTGGCCAACATGAGAGTTGTTCCTTATTCTCTTAGCTTTCTAGAAAGGTATGGTATGCCTTCATATGATTTGTGGAACTCTACTTATGGTCTTGGAAAGAAAAGGGTATTTTGGTCATCTAAGGATTACAGGTCATTCTTAGCCTATGCCTAAAACTCATACAAGGAAGCTTCAAATGAAAAACTTCACAACATAAAAGTTGCTCAAAATGCCATTTTAAGTCTAGAAAAGAGGTCATGGAAGTTTGGAAATGCATAGAACAAGACTTGACCAAAGTTGGTGAAAAATGACCTAAAAAAGGCATATAAGTTGAAAAAGTTGAAATGAAAAATTGGTTTGAGAGATCTACAAGTCCAAAATGGGTCATCCAATATACCAAATTGAATCCAAACATCATTTTAAATACATTGGTTCAGCCACTTTTTTGAGTTAGGGTTTAAAAATGGGACTTGCTTTGCATTTTTGTTACTTGCATAATAAGGCAAGTATGGAAAACTCAACATGATGAAAGGAAAGGCTTGTTTTTCACACATACACTCTCAATATATCATGAGAAGAGATTTTCACACAAGTTTAGAAGGGTGTATGTATGAGATATGAGATGGTTCAATATGTCATTACATGAGAACTTCCATAACTTTCCACCACATTCTAGAATCATCTAAGATCAATCTAGAAGCTTCTAGATCTGTCCATCATCCTCTATATATTGAGTGTGAATCATTGGTGCAAGGGGTTGGTGAAAAGTGGGAGAGAAGAGAGAGAATTCCATTGTTGCTTCCATTGTAAGAAAGTGTGAAAATCTTCAATCTACACCAATTCTGTTCATTCTTTTTCTTCATCCATCATCCATTGAAGATAGTGAGTGCATCCAAGCAAGCTCAGAGGCACATCCATGGAAGATTGAGGCTCTAAGGTTGAAATTGCAAAGATCCATATCAGATTCGAATCCCACAATCCAAGCATTCTTCTTCCAACTTTTTGCAAACAGAAGACATAGCATCAAGCAAGGACCATTCTTGAAGGAGTACAAGCATTGAATCCATCTGTAACCACCTCTGCCATAGCTACTAAGCAGGTTGGTGATTTCATTTCTATCTCCATAATTAGGTGTTGTTAGGTTAGATTACTAGTGTAAAAGTGTTAGGTTTAGGTAGATGAACATGTGCACAATCTGTTATGGCCATTAGAGAAGGTTTGATTCATGGCAGTGCAACTTTCAAGATCAAGAACTCATGGATTAGGGCAAGATAATATTAGCTGTTTAGCTTATAGTGATTAGCATAAGGCATAGATCATTCTAGGGTAGTTTGAGCAGGTTTGATAACCATGCATATCAGGTGCAGTTTGGTACACCATGAACTTCCAGTTATCGAGCTTGATTATATGATGAGTTTTAGAAAAATCCAAGTGTAGGATCTTGTAGAGGGCTTTGAGTAGGCCACTTTTCGTTTTTGGATCGTGGAATTTGGTTGAGTGAGGAGAGAGATCGAAGCTGTGGAAGTTCGTGCATGGGGGAGAGAATTCTGAAACCCTAGATTCATGTTGGGGACGATGACCCAGGGACGTTGGATTGTCTTAAAATGTTGACTCATTAAACTCATCGGATGGCTAAGATTTAAAGCTGAGAAACGGAGGGAATGGACCAAAGCGAAACGATGCGTTTCACTTAAAACGCACCTCTGGGCCTGGACTCAGATTCCTATCCCCACCCCCTTTTGATAAGCCCAATGGAATTGCACTTGATTTTGTTGCTAAATGCACCGCTCGCATATCTTTTTTCTTTTATTTTTTTAATTCATTTCTGATGCATGCTGGGCCTTGCTATTTTGTTATCCGCGCCTCCCCTTTATGGCCCAATGGTGAATATAACTAAGCGCATCTGCTTATAGCACCCCCTCCCCAATTTATTTCTTTTTGTGATTTTTGTTTTCTTTAATATTTTCAGCATCTTTAAAAAATCATAAAAAATTGAAAATAGCTTATTTTTGATTGGTTCTTTTTGTGGTAGCTTCATGATTCTGTTAAGAAAAATAATAGATAATAAAAATGGAATTTTATTTTGTTTTGATATTTTTTGTGTATTTTTCTTGTAAATAGCTTTTTAATGGGTTTAGTTTAGTACTTAAATTTGTTGATTTTAGATCTAATAGTTCCCTTTAGATTTAGGACCCATTCTTTTTAGAGTGATTAGCTTAAGACTTCAACTTGTATATAGGATTTAATTCATGTTTTTAGGATTAAATTTTTAGGTGATTTGATTAGGTGAGATTAGAGTGATGAATTAGGGTTTTAGGTGAGCATATGTGAGATAGATTAATTCTTTTAGGAATTTTGATTTGATTTTTTTGGGGTATGGGACTATAGGGGTTAGGGGTAGTTAATAGATCCCCTAGAAAATATTAGGATTCCCCTACTGCTATTAGTATATTGCTTGTATTTGATTGACTGTATGGTGTGCCCTCTTTAGGGTTATTATTTTGTCTATGTGGGGTATCGGGCTTGTTTGGGACCTGGGGTTTGAGCTGAAGACTGTGGTGTTGAAGTCCATGTGAAGATCATAGAATGAAGACCAACTTCCAGAGTTGATGAGGAGTATCTCTTGCTGGCAGCTGTTGAAGTCTGTAGGGTTTAGGAGCTAGGCAGAGCTCTAGAGTAGTCAGCTTGATTCTCAAACATGGAAGGTCTTGATTGCCTCCATCCTTCTCTGTGATGCAGAGTCTCTCTAAGACACTCACCCCCTTCCCTTGGAAGGCTTGGTGATAGTGTCTGAGGGATAGAACTCTTGAGAGAAATATTCTATGTGTTGATAGCAGTCTGTTTGCCACCCTTGGTGGTCAACTAATTGCTTAACACCCAGTTCACTCTTGTGATTGATTCCTCAGCTTGGAGATTAGGACTTGAAGAAAAGCCCTTGGGAGATTGAAGATAAAGACTGATGTCTGCTTGAAGCCTGAAGATGGTTGCAGATGCTGATGAAGACTGCTCTGCTGTTTAGCTTTTGCTGTTTATTAATTTTGATGTATTGTGTGAATTTCCTGGATTGTATTGTTTGTTGTTTAACTTGCTGGGTTGAAAGTGAATCCTGTTCACTTTTGCCTATTGTTTTCCAGGTTCGAGGTTGAGTGGGACTCCCTTGCCTCGCTTGTATTGCTGCATCCATGCATTTTACTGCTTTATTGTATGTATCTGCTGTTTCTGTTTCCGTCTATTCCCTTAGGATCTCAGTTTCTCTCTGCGCAAGAGAGGAGCATGATAGACATTAGGTCTTAACCCATGCATGATAACATTAGGGTAGATTTTATTCCCCTTTTTAACCCTAGGATTTGTAGAGTGTCATCTCTTCTTCCTTCAAAACAACAGAAAAACATTAATAAAGGTTATGACAGAGATTAATTCATTTCTTCCGTCAAAAGATTTGAACAAACATCAACCTTTTCGCAAATAAGAAAACCCTTGTTTAAGGTGAGATTTTTCATAAAAGACGCTTGAACAACTTGTGTCGTGCGTAGCCCGAACTACGTTTGCTCTGATCTTCCATGCTGTGTGGAAGTACGTAGGCATAAGATGCGATATCCTAGCGAGCAACCTTCACCCACCTTCCCCCGTAGTTAAGCGAACTACGTTGACTCTGATTTCTCGTTCCAGACGGGAATACGTAGGCATAAAGTGCGAAGCTTTGCCGATTCATGTTTTCTTTTCTTTTCAGACCTCATCATTTAGTTTAGATAGAAGTGTAATCCGTACAAACCAAGCAAGCGTGGATCCCATCGAGTACGACGGACGTGAGGGGTGCTAATACCTTCCCCTTGCGTAACCGACTCCCGAATCCAGGTTTTGGTTGCGATGACCATACCTTTCCCGTCTTTGTGGTAGGTTTACTCTGAGCGTTTCCTTTCCCTCCCGTGGGATAAATAACGCACGGTGGCGACTCTTCTGTTCATCCGGCGCCGATTTTCGCAGTAGCGACAGCTGGCGACTCTGCTGGGGATCCAACGTCCCCTGGCTGCTAAGGACTGCGATAGTTCCTTATGCATTTGGGATCCAACGTCCCTTTAGAGAGTCGATCCTAGCGCTTGTTTGCCCGTCGAGGATTTTGTATGGATTTACATTTCTATATTTACCTTTCAGCATTATATTATCATTATTATTGTTGTATTGTGGGTTTGATGGGTGTTCCATGATTGAGAGGTAAGCCGGACCTGGGCTTGAGTGCACCTAGACTTAGAGTAGGGATTAGTGGGCGCGCACGTGCTTTGCATGTCCTAGTGTCCCGCGAAATCTACACTCAGACGAGGTTCTTCTGGTTGGCCTCCTGTCCTGCCCTTTGGGTGGCTCGGGTTGCTGGTTAGTTGGATTGTCGACTCTGGGAACCGATCATTTGGAAGTTGGCTAAGTGAGGCCTCTTCAGGATTTGATGATGCCACTCCTTCTGGGAATCGTATCATCAACCCTGAAAGTCTGTGACGTCGACGACCGCATAGGATGCCATACCTTTGTCAGTTACTAGGACATCCACCTGTGAGAGGGTTTGGGGTTATGCAGGTAACTAGACCTTCAGATGCCGGTTATTTCTTGATCAGAGATCCTGGATATTTATGGACAGTTATGAGGTCTATCAGAGACCAGTTAGAGTGTGGTTTGAGGTCTATCAGAGACCAGTCAGAGTCATGGTTTGAGGTCTATCAGAGACCAGTCAGAGTCATGGTTTGAGGTCTGTCAGAGACCAGTTGGAGTTATGTTACGAGGTCTATCAGAGACCAGTGTTGGAGCTTTATGTTGTGGGTCTATCTGAGACCAGGGTTTGAGGAATTCTGGAGGGCCTATTTGAGACTTTTGATATGGTTCAGGCTTCTCAGCTATAGTACTTGGTCCCTGTTGCATGTTGCTTGCATTGCATTGTTTGCATAATCATTATCATTGCATCCCATTAACGTGTGTCTGTGCTGTAGGTGCATTTGCATATTCCCTGGTTCTAGTGTCTGGACTTCTGGGTATTGATCATGGCCGGTTTGAGGATGACAGTTGCGTACAAGCTACCTATTCCGGATATTACTCCACTCCTGGGTCTGATTTCTCTGGCAGATGAGGATGTCCGTAGAAACTTCAGGCAGAGTTACGGACGGTTGTTGAGTTTGGTTCGCAAATCCACTGATGATGAATTGAATGGGCTGTACACCCTGATGCAATTCTATGACCCGGCTTTGAGGTGTTTCACGTTTGCTGACTTCATCTTGGGGCCTACCATGGAGGAGTATGTAGAGTTTACTGAGCTGCCGGTACAGAATGCAGTCCCTTTTATTCACTCTGCCGCTGAGCCCAAGTTGGAGGATTTAGCTAAGGCCTTGCACATGAATGCTCTGAGCTGTTGATAACTTCTTGGCGAGGGGTTCCCGGTTTCTCTCTCCAGTTTCTGGTTGGTAAGGCTCAAGAGTACGCCAAGAATGGTTGTTGGGTGGTCTTTAACGCTATTTTGGCCCTATGCATTTACGGGATAGTGTTGTTTCCCAATTTCCCAAACTTCGTGGACATGGATGCGTTTCATCTGTTTGCTGCTGGTAACCCGGTGCCTACGCTGATCGGTGACTTCTACCATTCGATGCACTACAGGAATGAAAACAGGAGAGGTAAGAACGTCTCTTGTTGCGTGCCTTTGCTGTACATGTGGTTTAAGAGCCATCTTCCCTTGAAGGGACCTTTTGTGGATAGTGCAACCACAGCTGACTGGCCAGAGCGTATGATGAGGCTATCTTCTGAAGACATTGAGTGGTTTGACCGAGACTTGCTGGGGTCCGAGCTTATTTTCAGTTGTTCTGGGTATCCTAATGTTCCGTTGATAGGAAGAAAAGGGTGCATCAACTACAACCCATCTCTGTTCATCCGCCAGTTTGGATATGCGCTGAAGAACCCGCCTCAGGAGGAAGAAGTACAGGAATCTCTGTACTTCACCAGTGATTTGAGTGGAGAGCTACTAGCCAAGCTTCGGTATGCCTGGATGCATATTAACAGAAAAGGGAAACCACTGTTGGGGAAGAATGATTGTCAGGCATATGCACCCTACAAAGTTTGGATCCAGGAGAGAGCTAGACAGTTACTGATGCCATTTCCAGCTGCGCCGATCCCTGTTCGTATTCCGGTGGAAGAGCCAACCACTGTTGCCATGGAGGTCTATGAGCAAGTTGTGAAGGAAAAGGAAGCCTTGATGAAGATTAATGAAGAGTTAGAGAAGGAGCTAGCTCAGATGAGGAGTGAGAAGAACAAGGTTGTACGTTCTTTCCAACAGCAGATCGAACTAGTAAACAGGCTAGGTGCTGAGTTGACCGAGGAGAAAAAGAAGCGCGAACGTCTGGGTCAAGAGTTCAGAAGCTCTCATGACATGCTGGAGTCAAAAAAGAAAGCACTCGATGCCGCTCACCGGGAAATCTCTTCTTGTAATAAGACTTGGAATGCTACGCTCACCAATAACAAAAAGAGGGAAGATAAATTGAAGCAGCAAATTTCTGACCTTGAAGAGCAGTTGAAGGCTAGTATTGAGAAGCATGAAGAGGAGGTAATGACCAGATACAGTCTCCAGAAAGCATTGAACAAGGCCGTCGAAGGCAGGAATGAAGCTGTGTCTCAGAAGCGGAAGCTAGAGGATCGCTTCGGAGAAGGGGCATGGGAGGAAACTGCTGGTGACGTGCGACGTGTTCTCAAGAAAAGAAACCAGCTTGTCGAGGGTCTGCTTACCCGACCAAGCCATTCAGAGACCAAGAAGTTAATAGAAGAGTACCGGGCTTATGGGAGTACTTGATCATTTCATGTATTAACTTGCATGCTTTATTTGCATAGCGCTGACCATCACCAGGATTGTTGGTTGAGGTTATGCCTTCTTATTGTACTCAATGATATTGTATTCTTGGATTTCTCTGCAATATACGAGGTTTTCTATGATTCGGCTCCAATCACTGTGTTGCTAGCACTGTCACTGCACTGGCACATGCACACTAGAATCGGGGAATGATAATCCCTAATGCACAGACACATTGCATTTTGCATACATACTCATATTTGCATTACAGGTTTGTGATCCATGTATCTTATCTCCCGCATCCAATTTTCAGGTATTTTCAGGATTGCAGAAAAGCGGGTCCACCGTTACTCTACAAGGATCAACTAGAAGAAGATCATGGACAACGTGCAGAGTGAAATGCAAGAGATGCGTGACAGGATGGCCCTGCTCATGCAAACCGTGGAGACCATCGCCAAGGGGTTGAAGCAGACTTGAGCAGAATCAAGCAGTAAAGTCAGGTGGCAGTTGTTGGGAGCCATGTTAGAGAGCAGCTTCCAGTTCGTTGATACCTTGTCAGGTTTCACTGTGATGTCCAATCCCTTGTATGGATCTACGCGTGGCGAAGACTTTCCGCAAGTGAACAACCTTATTGCAGCTCAGCTCGTACAACCTTCTGTTGAAGACAAAGGTCTACGTGAGCAGATTGTTGTCCGAAGTGAACGTTATCCTTCTGTTGATACTCCAGACTACCAGAGTGTTGCTTTCCCTATGCCAAAGTCCTGAAGAGAAGTCCTAATGGCAAAGACTGAAGACCCATTAGCTCCCGGGTATGCTAGGAGGTCTCGTGCATCGGATGAAAGATTCAAAGCCTTGAAAGGTAAAGATGCTGTTAACCCTAATGCTGCAGACATGTGTCTGGTTGCTGACCTAGTGTTACCTCCGAAGTTCAGAATGCCGGAGGTCGAAAAGTACAAAGGAGACAGTTGCCCGAAGCAACATTTGGTGTTGTTCTGCCGAAGAATGACTCCATTCGTGCACAACGACAAGTTGATGATTCACTGCTTTCAGGATAGTCTGACTGGGGCATCTCTGAGTTGGTATATGCAGTTAGAGAGGGATCAGATCCAATCATGGGTGGATTTAGCCAGAGCTTTCTTGGAGCAGTATGACTACAATCTTGTTGAAGCTCCTAGTCGCGTGCAACTGCAAGAATTGTCTCAAGGGAACAATGAACCTTTCAGAAAGTATGTTCAGAGATGGAGAGAATTTACTGCTAGAGTGCAACCACCGCTTCAAGACCGAGAATTGAAAAGCATGTTCGTAAACTCCTTGCAGAGTTCGTACTTTGAAGGAATGATTGGAGTCGCACCAAATTTCTCTGAATGGGTAAGGGCAGGAGAGCGCATCGAGTACGGTGTAAAGACTGGAAAAATCCAGAATGTTGCAGGCGGTCAGGCTCGTCTAACCGAAGAAGGAGTGGGGGGCAACGCAGTCAGGAATGATGTTGGGTATCCTCGAGACGAATCGGTGAAATCTGTTGGTTCTTCGTCTTCTCAGCGACCAGTATCTTCTGCATCTCGTTATGCTGGACAGACCACTGTGCCTGGGGCACCATATCAGGAGTCTTATGTCGCTCAGCGAACTCGTGACCAAGGCTATCAGACTCAGCGTCAGAATCGGCACAGACCTCTTAGCAGTTTGAAACGAAGGAATGGTCCTTCCCACCCAGTTCCTGTGCCGTACAGTCTGCTTTTGCCACAGTTGATTCAGAACACTTTGGTGGAGCCGAAAGTTCTCAAGCCTGTGCCAGAACCTTACCCTCCTGGGTACAATCCCCAAGTTCAGTATGGTTACCATGGTGGCTCTCCAGGGCATGCAACTGAAGATTGTAAAGTTTTTCGGGCGAAGGTACAACAGTTGATCGACCAGGATTGCATTTCCTTTCAAGAAGGATTTCTGTTTGTTCATACAAACTTCTCAGCCGTCTAAGCTCGTAGACTCGGAAAGTATTCCCCAGCGAAAGCCAGTGGTCCAGACAGGCAGGCGCCCTCAGCATTGGCAGTCCTCAGATTTTATATCCTTTGTATTTGTAGTTTCTTTTCTGTTAGTTACTACTTGCTGTAAACATTGTATGTTTCGAATGGTAATAATAATAAAGTGACTATGCATTTTTCTGAATTAATCATGTCGCTGTCGCTCATTTACTGCATTGCACTGACACTTGCATTTTATTCACTCCACTTTATCACTGTGACTAGCAAAGATTGGAGGGAGGATGACGAAATAAACTCATAACCGATGATCGTATGCTTTCAGATAAAACCTTGCCGATGACGTACAAGGCATTGTTTCAAATCCCCTAAACACTGGAGATATAAGGAGTTAGTCCCTTGTTAACCACTTCGAGCCGAGAAGTAGGAGTTTCTTTCGGACTTTTAAAAACCCTCACATCTTAACCCGGGGCAGGGTAGTTGTCAGTTAGCTTGACCGAGCATTCAAGTCTTACAGAGGAGTGTTGTCTTTCGAGGACTAATTACAGTTTATGCCTCTCAAAAGGATGTACCTCGTTAACCACAGTGGTTAAACCTCACCAATCAGGGGTGAAACAGTTACAATCCTTTCGGAGCAAGCAAGACAACCAATGTCACATGACTTTGTTCCAAAAGAAAGAAAAAGAAAAGCCCGCTAAGTAAAAAGAAAAAAAGCTAGAAAGCAAATACTTAGGCAAAAATCAGGGCATCCCGCTGGACTTCAAAAGAAAAATAAAAAAGAACTCAAAAGGAGTCAGTCCAGGCAAAAATTAGGGAATCAAAAAGAACGGAAAAGGAGGGATAGAAAAAATATATATAGATCCCCAGGGAAATACAAAGTCGTGTATACAGACACCGAAAACGAAGAAGGAGTAACTGTCACTCCGAAAAACCCTGTGAGTTCCTTAACTGTGTTCCTAATATTCAACATACCTCTCGAGGAGGCGAGCGCTCGAGCTAAGTTAGCTGAACTGTAGGATCAGAGAACGTCACGTAGAAGGGGTGGGTACAAATCAAAATTTGAGCCAAATATCCTTTGTTTCATGAACCGTGAACCCGACCACGATACAACCCTTAAAAGACCTAATTGAGGCAGGGTTTATTCTGAAAGCGCATTACGATAAGGTTGAGTAACCTGACTCCTTCGTGACTTGCTAGTCACATCCTTGTTGTGTTTTTCACTGATCACGTAAGCACTACGTTCGAACTTTGGTTCATTCGTCACTCAATCATGACGTGTAAATGAGTGGCAGCACAAGTTTCTTCAAAATCTGCATTAAACATTGAATTAGAATTACCATTCGTGAACAGACGATTTTTACTTGCAGGTTAGTAGTTGACATGAAGGAGATTCCAACAGGGATTAATCGAGCAGGACTGAGTAATTCAGCCGTCTGAACTAGCATGGCGTATGTTGTGAGACCTGTGAATCCGGGGCATTGACTTCCAGTGAGATTGGAATCAGTTAGTCTGAGGACAAGTCTCGAAGCTTCAGTTGATTATGGGGCAGTTTGCTGGAGAAGCAGTTGATCAGAGGTGAGTCTTCCTGAAGAGCCAATCAGGGGGCAGTCATACAGAACGTGGAGATTTGAAAGCAGATACTTCAGGTGGATAATCAGATCAAGATAAGTCGCTAGAACGCTCATTCAGGGGCAAGTCGCTGCAGAGAGCGTTGAAACCAACTGGGTTGATCAGGGCTAATAGAGATTGAATCTTTTTGTCGTATAGATACCGGGGCAAGTAATCTCGAGGTCGTCTCATAGCAAGCGGTTCAGAGCAAGTATTCCCAGGAGTTAGATAGGGGCAAGTTGAGTGCACTGGGGCAAGTTATTCAAAAGCTCGCAAAGTTCCCCGCCAGGGTCCATGGCAGGCTGGTACCCTCTCTAGAGGTTGGATGTTGTGTCTTTCCCCGGTGAAGTCGCCCCAGGAAAAATTAAATGTTGTCTCCCCAGGAGAGCGGAGATTGCGTCAAAGGAAAAGATCAATGTATCTTCAGTAGTTCAGCAGAGCAGAGTCCTCCCTATTGAAGGTCGAGGCGGATGTGATTAACTCCCCAGAGAGTTCTTGTGCAGTGCAAATCAGAATGTGTAGTTCAATCCCCAGCTCAGTGATAGCGGGATGATTTCCCCAGCTCAGTGATAGCGGGATGATTTCCCAGCTCAGTGATAGCAGGAGAGGTTCCCCACAGAGTATGATCAGGTGGTTGGAGCTGCTGAAAGGAGTTTTCCCGAGCACGATTGTCCTTTCTTTCCCCAGCAAGTCGCTCTTCCTCGTCAGGAGGATCGTCCTCAGCAGATTTTGGAGTTTTGAGTTCGTGAGCTACTTTCCTAGCAGGATGGTTATCCCCAGCGAAGTTAGTTCATCTCCCCAACATTTATTTTGTTGGAAGCGTATCGGTAGTATTCCGGTCATCCCCAGCGGATCCAGTTTGGCTTCAGCATTTATTTTGCTGAAGTAACTCTTCGCATAAACATGCATCATGAGCATTTGCATTCTACATGAGTACGAAGCATTTCCATGTCGTGTGGAAGCATTACGTCATTATCAAACGTGCATTTTGAAACATAAGCCCGGTGGTTACCTCTTCAGTTTCAGATATGTTTGTTCCCTGCCGATAAGAGAAGTCGTGGTTCAGGAAGATGTTGATTTGTGGTCAAAGTGCGCAGTGATCGTATCTTGTACCATCTACGGGGTTCATATTGTAAGGCACACAGTGACCGTGCTGATTTTGAGATGTTGATTTGTGGTCCGGGTACGCAGTGATCGTATTTTGTACCATGTATGGGGTTCATATTGTAAGGCACGCAGTGATCGTGTTGATTTTTAGGATGTGGATTTGTGGCCCAAATACATAGCGATTGTATTTGTACCACCTGTCGGGTTCATGTTGTAGGACACGCCGTGATCGTGTTGATATTGGTATGAGCATCTGTGGTCGAATGGCGCAGTGATCGTATTCAGCCCGATCTAAGAAGATTGTTTTGTAAGGCACGCAGTGATCGTGTTGGTATCGTCTCGGGGTTTTATTGAGCAGGACGCGCAGTGATCGTGTTTACTCTATTGGTAGTGCAGGACACGCAGTGATCGAGTTCATCCAGTTTTGTTGGTCGGTATGCGCAGTGATCGTATTCGTCCGTTATACAGTGGTTATAGATTGGCACGCAGTGATCGTGTTCGTCCAGTTTTGTTGGTCGGTATACGCAGTGATCATATTTGCCCATTATACAGTTTGATTATGGGGTGAGGCACGCAGTGAACGTGTTCATCTGGTTGTTGGTGGTCGAGGTACGCAGTGACCATATTCATCCCAGGTTCGAAGTAGTGTCACAGCACGTAGTGATCGTGTTTCCTCCAGTCAAGAGGGTCGTGACATGAAGCGCGCAGTGATCGCGTTTACCCTATGTGTGATTGGAATATGCAGTGATCGTATTCATCCAGTTATGTGGGTTAATTGAGACACACAGCACGCAGTGGTCGTGTTTTTCTCCAGTCAAGAGGATCGTGGCTCAGAACGCGCAGTGATCGTGTTCAAACACGCAGTGATCATGTTCAAGATACGCAAAGACCGTATTCATATCGCACGTAGTGATCGTGTTGACAGTACCATGGGAACTTGTGATGCGGAGCACGCAGTGATCGTGGTTATCGTATCAGTTGGTTTTGTTGGTCGGCATACGCAGTAATCGTATTCGTCCTAGTACATGGGTTGGTTTTGTAACACACGCAGTGATCGTGTTGACATCATTTTGAGGTTTTGTTGGTCGAGATGCGCAGTGATCGCATTCGCCTTATTGCAGCACACGCAGTGATCGTGTTCGTCATATTGGTGGTTGAATTACGCAGTGAACGTGTTCGCCTCTTCTATGTGGATTTATTCCGTTTGGCACACAGTGATCGTGTTTATCTCATCCGGTTGGATTTATGGTCGACGTGATTTTGGTCATAACGCAACACGCAGTGATTGTGTTTATCCCATTATGTGATTTTGTTCGCAACGCTAGGACGCGCAGTGATCGGGTTTCCTCCTGTCAAGAGGGTCGTGATGTAAAATGCGCAGTGATCGTGCTCATCTTGTTACAGAGGGTTGTTGTGCCAGACATGCAGTGATCGTGTTCGTCATGGCATATTCCCCTAGCAGAGTTGCTTGGTCAAGCATTTCTCTTTTTCCCCAGCCGAGTCCTTTCTCAGAGTGTTGTGGAAATGGCATGTTGCAGATTTTGGGTAGTTTCCCACAGTTACCCCAGTAGAGACGTAATCCCCGGCAGGGTATTCTTTGACAAGTCGCTTGGTTAAGTTACTTGTATTTCCCAGCTGAATCTTTCTCAGGATGCTGCGGAGTCAGCGTTAGAAGACGGCAATGTAGTTTGTGGGTCGTTACCCGCAATTCCCCCAACAGAGTTATGTTCTCCAGCAGGATGTTACTTCAATGAGTTGCTTGGTTAAGTCCCTCATAGTCCCCAGCAAGGAGCTTGCTACAGTAGGTGTTTGGTTAAATTCCTCGTATTTTTCAACAAGGTTATTCTCGACAGGGTATTTGGTTAAGTTCCCTATTTCCCCAGCAGGTGTTTGACGGCCGTCGTCAGAATTGGCCTCAGAGTTACTTAGTTAAGTTTCTCATTTCCCCGCAGAGTCGGTTGTTCATGTCTTCGAACATTGTCCCGCTTGGTTAAGCGTTTGCTCGTTTCTTCAGGATACGAAAGGTTGATCAGTGAAGTCAACATGACAAGTGAAGTCAATATGCTCCCGCTGGTTAGCGTGTGCTTGGTTGATAAGTGAGATCAAGAGAGGTTGATAAGTGAGATCAACAGAGGTTGATAAGTGAGATCAACAAAGATTGATAGGTGGGATCAACAGAGGTTGATAGGTGATATCAACAATTTCTCGTTGTGTGGTGTATGCTCATTTCTTCGGAATGGAGTGGTCTACGGACAACATCAGATTATTTTTACAAAAGCAGATTGACGGATGGATGGCTAGTTGTTGCTGTAACAACATAAGTCATTTCTCTGAAGGGTTTTCCCCAAGCAGTAGTCGTATTCGCAATTTATTTTTGCGGTTGGCAAATTTCCGGGTTCTTTCGTATTCAACCGTCTTGTGCCTCGAATGTCTGAAGGTTGCGCGCTCTTCATCCAGTCGGGTCCAAGCCGCTTGAATAGGGGCAGCTGTTGCACCCCAAAATTTGCCCAACCTTTTCTAACCTAGGTTTATGTTTCAACTGCATAGTCATTTGCATTGTCATCATGTACATAGTGTATTCATCTGCATTGCATAGCATGAGCAAGCTATCTTAATCAGGGGATCAAGTGCTATTCTTATCTCAAGAGGTATATTCAAGGGTTTCATTCATATTCAAGACTACTCAGATCATCAGGGAAGAATTTGAGCTTTGGAGAGTTGACAGGTTGATCAATGAGTTCTCTCCTATCTTGAGGTTTTTTGGGGATCATAAGAGGATGTGTGAGTCATGAGCCAAGAGCATGAGGTGTGTATGGATGTTATGAAGAGCCTAGATGATCATTTTTGAGAAGAACCAAGTCATTGGAATGATTGCAAGAGCCTCAGTTGAAGTCAGTCAACTAGGGTTTTATCCGGGTCAACACTAGGTCAACACTAGGTCAAAGAAGTGTTTTGAAAGGCATCAAGGATCATTTGAAGGATGGGGGATTCATTATTTGCTATATGGATATGGATATGATGTTGTGCTAAAGAAAAATCAAGAGGAGTCAAGGAGAAGAGGAGTTACCAAATTAGGGTTTCAGTGTAAAATCCCCTAATTTAGGTCAAACATCAAAGCAGTGTAACTCAAGATGCAAGCTTCATATGAATTTATGGTCCACATGAAACTTGTAGAGTATCTTCATATATTTAATTTGAGTGGTGGAAGTCATCAAGATGATTTATAGAACTCAAGTTATAGCTCTTGCAAGTTACAGGTCATCTGAGGGCACTGAAATTTGTCTGTGAAAGTTGTCTGTCTTCCAAGCAACTTTTGACCTTCAAGGGTACTTCAAATGGATTTCTGGCCAACATGAGAGTTGTTCCTTATTCTCTTAGCTTTCTAGAAAGGTATGGTATGCCTTCATATGATTTGTGGAACTCTACTTATGGTCTTGGAAAGCAAAGGGTATTTTGGTCATCTAAGGATTACAGGTCATTCTTAGCCTATGCCTAAAACTCATACAAGGAAGCTTCAAATGAAAAACTTCACAACATAAAAGTTGCTCAAAATGCCATTTTAAGTCTAGAAAAGAGGTCATGGAAGTTTGGAAATGCATAGAACAAGACTTGACCAAAGTTGGTGAAAAATGACCTAAAAAAGGCATATAAGTTGAAAAAGTTGAAATGAAAAATTGGTTTGAGAGATCTACAAGTCCAAAATGGGTCATCCAATATACCAAATTGAATCCAAACATCATTTTAAAGACATTGGTTCATCCACATTTTTGAGTTAGGGTTTAAAAATGGGACTTGCTTTGCATTTTTGTTACTTGCATAATAAGGCAAGTATGGAAAACTCAACATGATGAAAGGAAAGGCTTGTTTTTCACACATACACTCTCAATATATCATGAGAAGAGATTTTAACACAAGTTTAGAAGGGTGTATGCATGAGATATGAGATGGTTCAATATGTCATTACATGAGAACTTCTATAACTTTCCACCACATTCTAGAATCCTCTAAGATCAATCTAGAAGCTTCTAGATCTGTCCATCATCCTCTATATATTGAGTGTGAATCATTGGTGCAAGGGGTTGGTGAAAAGAGGGAGAGAAGAGAGAGAATTCCATTGTTGCTTCCATTGTAAGAAAGTGTGAAAATCTTCAATCTACACCAATTCTGTTCATTCTTTTTCTTCATCCATCATCCATTGAAGATAGTGAGTGCATCCAAGCAAGCTCAGAGGCACATCCATGGAAGATTGAGGCTCTAAGGTTGAAATTGCAAAGATCCATATCAGATTCGAATCCCACAATCCAAGCATTCTTCTTCCAACTTTTTGCAAACAGAAGACATAGCATCAAGCAAGGACCATTCTTGAAGGAGTACAAGCATTATATCCATCTGTAACCACCTCTGCCATAGCTACTAAGCAGGTTGGTGATTTCATTTCTATCTCCATAATTAGGTGTTGTTAGGTTAGATTACTAGTGTAAAAGTGTTAGGTTTAGGTAGATGAACATGTGCACAATCTGTTATGGCCATTAGAGAAGGTTTGATTCATGGCAGTGCAACTTTCAAGATCAAGAACACATGGATTAGGGCAAGATAATATTAGCTGTTTAGCTTATAGTGATTAGCATAAGGCATAGATCATTCTAGGGTAGTTTGAGCAGGTTTGATAACCATGCATATCAGGTGCAGTTTGGTACACCATGAACTTCCAGTTATCGAGCTTGATTATATGATGAGTTTTAGAAAAATCCAAGTGTAGGATCTTGTAGAGGGATTTGAGTAGGCCACTTTTCGTTTTTGGATCGTGGAATTTGGTTGATTGAGGAGAGAGATCGAAGTTGTGGAAGTTCGTGCATGGGGGAGAGAATTCTGAAACCCTAGATTCATGTTGGGGACGATGACCCAGGGACGTTGGATTGTCTTAAAATGTTGACTCATTAAACTCATCGGGTGGCTGAGATTTAAAGCTGAGAAACGGAGGGAATGGACCAAAGCGAAACGATGCGTTTCACTTAAAACGCACCTCTGGGCCTGGACTCAGATTCCTATCCCCACCCCCTTTTGATAAGCCCAATGGAATTGCACTTGATTTTGTTGCTAAATGCACCGCTCGCATATCTTTTTTCTTTTATTTTTTTAATTCATTTCTGATGCATGTTGGGCCTTGCTATTTTGTTATCCGCGCCTCCCCTTTATGGCCCAATGGTGAATATAACTAAGCGCATCTGCTTATAGCACCCCCTCCCCAATTTATTTCTTTTTGTGATTTTTGTTTTCTTTAATATTTTCAGCATCTTTAAAAAATCATAAAAAATTGAAAATAGCTTATTTTTGATTGGTTCTTTTTGTGGTAGCTTCATGATTCTGTTAAGAAAAATAATAGATAATAAAAATGGCATTTTATTTTGTTTTGATATTTTTTGTGTATTTTTCTTGTAAATAGCTTTTTAATGGGTTTAGTTTAGTACTTAAATTTGTTGATTTTAGATCTAATAGTTCCCTTTTGATTTAGGACCCATTATTTTTAGAGTGATTAGCTTAAGACTTCAACTTGTATATAGGATTTAATTCATATTTTTAGGATTAAATTTTTAGGTGATTTGATTAGGTGAGATTAGAGTGATGAATTAGGGTTTTAGGTGAGCATATGTGAGATAGATTAATTCTTTTAGGAATTTTGATTTGATTTTTTTGGGGTATGGGACTATAGGGGTTAGGGGTAGTTAATAGCTCCCCTAGAAAATATTAGGATTCCCCTACTGCTATTAGTATATTGCTTGTATTTGATTGACTGTGTGGTGTGCCCTCTTTAGGGTTATTATTTTGTCTGTGTGGGGTATCGGGCTTGTTTGGGACTTGGGGTTTGAGCTGAAGACTGTGGTGTTGAAGTCCATGTGAAGATCATAGAATGAAGACCAACTTCCAGAGTTGATGAGGAGTATCTCTTGCTGGTAGCTGTTGAAGTCTGTAGGGTTTAGGAGCTAGGCAGAGCTCTAGAGTAGTCAGCTTGATTCTCAAACATGGAAGGTCTTGATTGCCTCCATCCTTCTCTGTGATGCAGAGTCTCTCTAAGACACTCACCCCCTTCCCTTGGAAGGCTTGGTGATAGTGTCTGAGGGATAGAACTCTTGAGAGAAATATTCTATGTGTTGATAGCAGTCTGTTTGCCACCCTTGGTGGTCAACTAATTGCTTAACACCCAGTTCACTCTTGTGATTGATTCCTCAGCTTGGAGATTGGGACTTGAAGAAAAGCCCTTGGGAGATTGAAGATAAAGACTGATGTCTGCTTGAAGCCTGAAGATGGTTGCAGATGCTGATGAAGACTGCTTTGCTGTTTAGCTTTTGCTGTTTATTAATTTTGATGTATTGTGTGAATTTCCTGGATTGTATTGTTTGCTGTTTAACTTGCTGGGTTGAAAGTGAATCCTGTTCACTTTTGCCTATTGTTTTCCAGGTTCGAGGTTGAGTGGGACTCCCTTGCCTCGCTTGTATTGCTGCATCCATGCATTTTACTGCTTTATTGTATGTATCTGTTGTTTCTGTTTCCGTCTATTCCCTTAGGATCTCTGTTTCTCTCTGCGCAAGAGAGGAGCATGATAGACATTAGGTCTTAACCCATGCATGATAACATTAGGGTAGATTTTATTCCCCTTTTCAACCCTAGGATTTGTAGAGTGTCATCTCTTCTTCCTTCAAAACAACAGAAAAACATTAATAAAGGTTATGACAGAGATTAATTCATTTCTTCCGTCAAAAGATTTGAACAAACATCAACCTTTTCGCAAATAAGAAAACCCTTGTTTAAGGTGAGATTTTTCATAAAATACACTTGAACAGCTTGTGTCGTGCGTAGCCCGAACTACGTTTGCTCTGATCTTCCATGCTGTGTGGAAGTACGTAGGCATAGGATGCGATATCCTAGCGAGAAACCTTCACCCACCTTCCCCCGTAGTTAAGCGAACTACGTTGACTCTGATTTCTCGTTCCAGACGGGAATACGTAGGCATAAAGTGCGAAGCTTTGCCGAGTCATGTTTTCTTTTCTTTTCAGACCTCATCCTTTAGTTTAGATAGAAGTGTAATCCGTACAAACCAAGCAAGCGTGGATCCCATCGAGTACGACGGATGTGAGGGGTGCTAATACCTTCCCCTTGCGTAACCGACTCCCGAATCCAGGTTTTGGTTGCGATGACCATACCTTTCCCGTCTTTGCGGTAGGTTTACTCTGAGCGTTTCCTTTCCCTCCCGTGGGATAAATAACGCACGGTGGCGACTCTTCTGTTCAGTCGGCGCTGATTTTCGCAGTAGCGACAGAGGGGACTGAAACACAAGGAAATTTTGGGTATACAACATTTGTTGCGGCAAGAATTTCCGAAATAAACGACCCATAGGCTAAAGCAGTGCCTCTACTTGAGTCTCTCAGAGCAAAAATCCTGCTTGCAATATAGTATGGCCAGTTTATTTTGAGCCTATGTTTCAATATATAGATGAGATGTACCTCAGCTTGTTTGACACGGGACAGTCCACCTTTTTTCGGTCGTAGTATGCGAGCGACAATCCAATGAAGGATGCACTCCCCTGTATTGAGTTTCCCGGCTGTGACCGTTCTAGGAAAGACATCATTGTTGACAATGGCATCTGGATTGGGTCTTTTGAGCATGTCATTCAGAGCGCTCTTAAATTCATACCCTGGCACCGTACGAGTGTCGGTTACCTCATGAAGAGGTGGTGCATCAGCATCGACAGTCAAATCAAAATACTTGTTCCATACTTCAGAATTTATGTTCACCAGTTTATTGCCGACAGAAGTGTGGAAATGTTGATCTTGAAAGTTACCCCGCAGATTTGTGTAGAACATCCGGACCAAATCCTCATTGTACTTTGTGTTGCACTCCAGAAAATTGAAGAACCCCTGAACTTCCAGCAGAGACAGAATTTGGGTGAGATGCAAGCGCTCCTCCGTTGCCTGGTAGAAAGCATGATGTGGAACTATGGCTCTTTTGCTGAGACTCTTGTTGAAGTTTTCAACAACAGGTGGATGAACTAGTGAAACAACGGTAATGGGGACTGAAGCAGATGATGATGAGGCCCTTGATCTCTTACCTGTATTTTTGCGAAGAAAAGAAGCCATTGATGATGATTTTTGGAGAATTTGTAGAGATATACTTTGAAGAGAGTAGTTGAGGATAATTTTGGAGAAGATGAAGACTATTCCCTTTAATAGAGAGAGGTTTTAGGGTTTTTGGGAAGAGGGAGGAAACAAGAGGACACAATAGATGCCTAGATGCAATTTACAAGACAAATGCCATATCAAGCCATAACAAAAGTTGACTGCACATTAAATGGAGAAGAAGAGAAACTTGGAACGGTTTTCAAAAGAAAAAAAATTCTGGGTTTTTGCGCGAGCCGTCGACCATAGCCCCTGCATGCATCGACGCATACTGTACATTTTTTGATAATTTTGAAAGTTTACAGCATGCGTCGACCGTTGTCCTGTTTAGGTCGACTCATAACCTTCAAAAACCCAATTTTTCAGTTTCATATTATGCAGAATGCCACACTTGCCTATTTATCATGCCTATTCACCCTTTCACAATATGATTTGCATTCAACACACATAGTATTAGCAACAAAAGTCATATACATATATAAGTACCATAATTGTCAAACGATATAGTTAGTTTCAAGTCATGAATGTTTAGAGAGAGAGAGAGATATAAAGAGAGAGAAATGAGCAATATCACCTCTATACCGACCACACTTGTTAACCACATATTTGTACTTGCAACAAACTCTAAACTTGTTAGTGGTACAAAAGCATAGTTGTAAATAGATTAATTATGAACGTAGTAATTGTTAAACCCGATCAGAAATGTCGAGAATACCAAGTTCTCGACGGATATGAAAGAAGGGCTCATTGGCTAGCGGCTTTGTGAAAATGTCCGCTAGTTGGTTTTTGGTACCAACGTGTTCAAACACAACGTCACCCTTCTCTACATGGTCCCTCAGAAAATGGTGTCGAATTTCTATGTGTTTGGTACGCGAATGTAACACTGGATTTTTGGTAAGATTTATAGCACTGGTGTTGTCACAAAATATTGGAACACGTTGTAGCTTCAAATTGAAGTCCAATAGTTGTTGTTTAAGCCATAGGACTTGCGCACAACAACTACCGACGACTACGTATTCCGCTTCGGCGGTTGACAGAGCAACAAACACTTGTTTCTTGTTGTGCCAACTGACCAAGGAATTTGAAAATAAGTGACACGTACCACTGGTGCTTTTCCTATCCGATTTGCAACCGGAAAAATCGGAATCGGAGAAGCCTACCAATGAACAATCATTACCTTTGGAATACCAAAGTCCATATTTTGGAGTACCAGATAGGTATCGAAGTATGCGTTTGACAGATTTTAGGTGGGATTCCTTAGGACATGATTGGTATCTGGCGCACATACACACGTTAAACATAATGTCGGGACGCGAAGCAGTAAGATAGAGAAGCGAGCCAATCATACCTCTGTACCTTTTTACCTCAACATTTTTACCACTTTCGTCTTTACTCATATTTGCACATGTTGGCATAGGGGTGTCTATGGCCTTTGAATTTGCCATGTCAAATCTCTTGAGAAGATCCAAACAATATTTTGTTTGGCTCACGAATGTTCCTTCCTTCAGTTGCTTGATTTGCAAACCGAGAAAGTATGTGAGTTCACCCATCATACTCATCTCGAATTCACCCTGCATAAGCTCAGCAAACTCTCTTACGAGATTCATGTTAGTGGATCCAAATATGATATCATCAACATAAATTTGTACAAGAATTAAGTGCTTTCCTTGAAGTTTAATGAAGAGAGTAGTATCAACCTTTCCTCTTGAGTAGCCTTGATCAAGTAAGAATTTGCTTAGTCTCTCATACCAAGCTCTAGGAGCTTGTTTGAGACCGTACAAAGCTCTTTTCAGTTTATAGACATGATCAGGATACTCATGAGACTCAAAACCAGGTGGTTGAGCAACATATACTTCTTCATTTATGAACCCGTTAAGGAACGCACTTTTGACGTCCATTTGAAATAACTTAAAATCTTTCGCACAAGCGAAAGCAAGTAAAAGGCGTATAGCCTCGAGTCGGGAAACCGGCGCATAAGTTTCCTCATAGTCGATGCCTTCCTCTTGGTTATCCTCCTCAATTTTGGCTTTGTCAGGTTGATCAATCCCCGTCTCGCCACTTTTGAGTATGTCTTCAGTGGATGTACCTGCACCATGAACAACATTATCCTTTCCGACATTTCTCGGGTAAGACTCATCAAAAGTAACATGCACAGACTCTTCTACAGCAAGTAATCGTTTATTATATATTCTATATGCTTTACTCGATTGAGAGTATCCGAGAAAGATACCTTCATCGGCTTTGGAATCAAATTTGCCCAAGTTTTCCTTTCCATTGTTTAATACAAAACATTTGCATCCAAACACATGCAAGTGAGAAACATTTGGCTTTCACCCTTTTAAAAGTTCATACGGTGTTTTATTTAGAATGGGGCGAATAAGCACCCTATTCAAAACATAACACGCTGTACTAATGGCGTCGGCCCAAAAATATTTTGGTAAACCACTTTCGTTAATCATTGTTCTTCCCAATTCTTCTAAAATACGGTTTTTACGCTCCACAACCCCGTTTTGTTGAGGAGTGCATGGAGCGGAGAAGTTATGATTTATACCATGGTTACCACAATATTCTTCAAATAAGTGATTTTCAAACTCACCTCCATGGTCTCTTCTAATTGACACTATGTTTGTATTTAACTTATTTTGGGAAAGCTTAGCAAACTTTTCAAAAGCGGCAAATGTATCACTTTTACTTACTAAAAAGATGGTCCAAAAAACCTAGAAAAGTCGTCCATTATTACGAACCCGTAATAGTTTCCTCCTAGACTTTTGATCCTAGACGGCCCAAACAAGTCCATATGCAGAAGTTCAAGAGGTCTCGTTGTTGAAATTATCTTTTTGGATTTAAATGAGATCCTCGTTTGCTTCCCTTTTTGACAAGCATCACAAAGGTGATCCTTGGTGAACTTTATTTTGGGAAGTCCTAAGACTAGGTCTTTTGAGACTACCTTATTGAGTAAGTCAAAATTAACATGTGCTAAACGTCTATGCCATAGCCATGAGTCTTCACTCATAGTTATGAGGCATTTGTCGCTTGTTAATGATACTTCATTTAAGTCAAGCATATATACGTTGTTTACTCTAAAACCATTAAACATATTCTTCTTATCATTTTCATGCACAATTTTGCAACAATCTTTTGAAAAATATACATTGTATCCTTTGTCTCATAATTGGCTAATGCTAAGCAGATTATGTTTAAGGTTTTCGACAAGCAACACGTCGGAAATCATAGTAGAGGCGGGATTATCTACACTACCTTTACCTAGTATTGCTCCGCGGTTGTTATCACCATAAGTTACATACCCTTTCTTCTTAGCCACAAAGTCTATGAATAAGGATATGTCTCCAGACATGTGTCTTGAGCACCCACTGTCGAGAACCCATCTTCTCTCGGTGGTCTCGACACATTTCACCTATCAAAACATAATTAGCACAAGGAGGTACCCAATGGCATATTGGGTCCTAATAGGTTAGCGACAAAATGGTTGCGTTTGGGCAACCATTGGTAGATGCCTTTAGGAACAAGAAATCTCCTAAACCGGCATTTACCAATGGAGTGGCCTTTCTTGCAACAATATAAGCATGCAAAATCGACTTTAGAATCACTTTTACTTGCTTGATCCCTAATTACATATGCATATTTTTGGTATGGGTTAATCAAACTTTTTCTAAAATCCTTTTTATCAATAGCAAATGTAATTTTAGGCTCAAGTGCCTTGTTTAATTTGGCCTTGAGGTTTCTAACCTCACCTTGCCAAATATGACAAGTATCACACCCAAAGTTGAAAGGATTTCTATTGTCCTTACAATCCGATTCATTGCCTTTCACAATGGAAGCCTTAAGGTCCTCTAGTTTCTTTTCGGACTCTTTAACTTTGTGCTCTAAATACGTAAAAATTCTCTTATTAGAGGCAAGTTTCTTGAAGGCCTCAACTGCTTCATTGTGTAAGGCATTACATGCGGTTTGTAATTCTGAATGCGACATATTTGAGGACTTATCATATTTAGAGTGACGTACCTGTTTTTTCTTATTTTTCTGATGAGCGGAGAGGCATAGATTCACGGACTCTTCTTCATCACTAGAGCTTTCATTAGAGGAGGAAGAGTGGATGTCGCTTTCCCACGCTATGTACGCTCTCCTAGGCTTTGATGATTTCTTGTGTGACTTTGATGATTCCTTGTTCTTTCCCTTTTTGTTCATCGGACAGTCCGGTTTGTAGTGACCGGGCTTTCCACACTTATAGCACGTCCCTCTAGTCTTTTTACCTTTTGAGTCATCATCCTTGGAGTACCTCGATTGTTTCCGGAAGTTTACCAAGTTCTTCTCGAAATGTTGGATGCCGTTCTTTCTCACGTAACGGTTATACCGTTTGACAAACAACCCCATATCTTCGCTCTTATCCTCTTCTTCTTCGTCGCTTGAGGAATAATCACTTTGCTCTTTTGCTTGAGACTTCGAGGAGGAAGTCTTGAGAGCTATTGATTTCTTTTCACTCACCTTCATTTTGTCTTTCTTTTCCATCTTTTCGCGTTGGTCTAGGCTCAAGAGTACCTGTTCATCCTCTTGTAGTTTGCCAAACAATGTTGTCAAGTCTAATAAGGTAAGATCATGTGCTTCTTTGATGGCGGTCACCTTAGGCTTCCATTCCCTGTTAAGACATCTTAAGATCTTATTAGTAGCAACATCATTGGAAACAGGCCTACCTAATGAATGTAAACCATTGATGAGATGAGTAAATCTCTTTTGCATGTCAGCAATGGTTTCCCCTTGCTCCATGAAAAAGAGATCAAACTCTTGTGTTAATGTGTTGATTCTAGCCAACTTAACATTGTTTATCCCCTCATGGGCTATTTGTAGTGAATCCCACATGGCCTTAGCAGTAGGACAATGGGATACGCGATAGTATTCATCTACACCTAATGAGGAGATTAAGATATTTTTAGCTTTCTAATCATAATTGTATTTTTTCTCATCGTCATCGGTCCATTGTGCTTCGGGCTTTGGCACAACTACGTTATCCGCATTGGTCATAGTAATTTCTATTAGACCATTGAGGATAACGTTCCATATTTTTCTGTCTATGGAGTTTATATGCACCCGCATACAGTCTTTCCAATAACTATAATTTTCACCGTTGAAAACGGGAGCTCTATTGTACGCCCCTTTTGGTTCGTTAGCCATTTTCTATCTATGTTGTATTTGAAGCACCGAATAACCGGAGCTCTAGATACCACTTGTTAGACTATGGCACGGATCTAGAAGGGGGGGTTGAATAGATCCCCAATTAAAATTTGAGTCGGCGCTACCAATTAAAAATTGGTTTTAAAAATGTTTTAAGTGCGGAAGCGGCCGAGGAAAATATAGTCTAAAACAAACGGTTATTGGAAAACCGGATATGCGTAAGCCTTTGGATTAATGACAATATGGAAAATAGAATCACAACACTAATCACACTTATCAATTATCTACTTCAGTTGTTAAGATTCCTAGTTCCAATGATCAAAGAGCAAACCAAAACTAGATACACAAGTAAGATAATTTTGGTTCAAGCAATTTGTCAAACACTTAGTGTGCAAAACACTCCAAGTGATATTTATGTTGAGTAAGTGATTCCAACTAGCCTAGTACAATGTCTTATTGTACTTTGGAGTCAAAAACAGAGTTTTAACCTCTTACTCAACTGATATCACAATTTTGACAGATAGTTCTTATACAAAAATCACTTATTTTGAGCTATAACGTAAATGTTGAAAAATAGAGAAGACAAGTATTTGGTGAGGCAGTTCCCCCGTCGTCCTCGCTTCGGGGTACGTCTGCCCTCAATTTTAAAACTAGAATTAAGATAGATTTTATACATATCACCTGTTGAATGTAACAGTTTATACAAGGATTGAGCAGCAAATATACAACAGAAATCTCAATGTGTTGAAAGTTGCTTTCACTCCTTGCCCCTTGATTCAAGATGAATCAAGTCCTCCGATTTGTGTTGATGAACCTCCGATTTCAGCCTCCTTATTGAATAACACGTTGTTGTTCAAACCTTCGGCTCCGACTGATCTCAGCAGCAGCAAATCGAACCTGAGATCTTCCCTTCAATATCACTGAATCCGCTACTAGACTTGTGAAGAACACCTCTTCACAATCACCTTCGCTCAGTTGACCCTTGATGAAGAATCTCGTCCAAAAACCCCCAAAATTCAAACCAATCTTGGAGGGTAAAACCCCAACGGTTTTATTCAAGAAAGAACCTGTCTCAAGCCTCAACCCGAACTTGATTCTCCAATCTAAGCTTCGAACCTTATCACCTTGAATCTCTCACAAATGCATTTCAAAAATGATTGTGTGTAATTGAAATGTTGTGAGATCTTGAAGATGAAGATGATGAATCTTGGACACCTATTTCACTCTTTCTTGTTTTTGAACACATGAATCAAAAGATTATCAAATGTTAAAATGACACAAGTGGTTAAACAAGTATATATAGTGCCAACCCAATTTTAGACATAACAATATTTCAAATATAAGAGGGAATCATTTAAAAACAGAATTTCCGCGCGAACGGTCGACCACAGCAGGTCTGTGCGTCGACGCATGGCCTGTGTTGTTTGGAAATCTGGAAAATTCATCAGTATGCGTCGACCATACAGTCGGCGTGCGCTGACCCGTTGAAAACTATTTCCCTTATGCGCCGACCCTATGGTCGACTCATGCCTTTACGCGCTGACCCGTTGGAAAGTTTTTCCCTCATGCGCCGACCCTATGGTCGACTCGTTGCCTTGTGCGCTGACTAGTGGAGAATCGCTCTGATGCATGCGCCGACCCTACGGTCAACTCATGCCCTGCAAACCTGCAAAATTTCATCAGTTTGTGGTCTTTCATGCCTCTGGTCATGATTTCATTTTATCTACACATAGTATATTTATTTCAGCAGTTTTAAGACAAGTATAAAAGGATATGGTAGGTGATACGTTGCATCTGTTTAGTAGATCTGGAGTTTATAATTTCCAATCTATCCAGGGAATTTGTCATCATCGAAACCTGCATTGACCAATGTCTTGCAGACTTGTGCGATGTGTGGCGATTTGCCTCCACAAAAGTCCTATGGGAGGCTTTTGAGCGTTGTATGTAAACCTTCTTTGAATGAGTTGAATGGTCTTCAGACTCTGTTGCAATTCTATGATCCTCAGTTGAGAGGCTTTACTTTTCAGAGTTATGTGTTGGCACCAACATTAGAGGAATTATCTACTGTCGAAACTGCGAAAAACACCCGGCGAAAAATAGAAGAGTCGCCACCTTTCGTTATTTATCCCAAAGAGAGGGAAAGGAAAAGATCGGAAAAACTTGACGAAAAGGGAACAGACGAGGTCGTCGCAACCAAGTCCTGGATTTGGGAGTCGGTTACGCAAGGGGAAGGTATTAGTACCCCTCACGTCCGTCGTACTCGACGGGATCCATGCTTTGTTGTCTATCTAAAAAAAGGTGTGTTATCTATCTACGCTAAAGGTCAAAGGACAAACGGAAAAGAAAGGAGACTCAGCAGAGCATCGCTGCTCTGTGCCTACGTATTCCCTCGTGCAATGGGAAAGTCAGAGTCAACGTAGTTTGGCTAACAAGAACACCGGTTGGTTCAAAAGTTTTTAGGCCCGAGTAGGGTTAACAAGTAGTTCTAGCTGTTGGTGTATGCAGCTCGACCATTGGAGACTTAGGCGTTACCGTTTGCGGTAGAACTAAGAGTTAACAACACTATTTTATCTGGAAAGATTTTCCTTAATTAAGATCCCGAAGGATGAAAAAGATATGAAGTGTTTTTGTGTTTTTTAGAGAAGAAGTGTTTTGAATTTGATTTGTAACTCATGTCGCACTAAAGACTATGACCTAGGAGCGAATACGTCGCATGTCACCCAAAGGGTGTACACTAAACACTCTAGGTCATTGAGAGGAAGCCCCCTAATCACCATTTCCCAAGTAGTTTAAGGCTTGTAGCGTACAACACTTGTTATTCTTTATTAGGTGTTTTGAAAGTGTTTGAAGATGAGAAGAGAAAGGGCACACTAAAGGGAGACTAACTCAATCCTAAAAGTTGTCATGCAAAGTGGACTTAGAGTTGGGATACAAAAGGGAACTACCTAATGTTATCATGCATGGTTTGATCCTAATGTCTATCATAACCTCTCTTGAAGAAGAGAAGCTAGAGATCCTAAGGGAAGAAAGATAAAAGAAGAAGAAGAAGATGAAAATGTAAGAATGCAAACATAGGATGCACACATAGGATGAAAGAGAGGGAGGAAATATGTGTGGGGCAGTAGCCTCCACAAGCTCATCTCAACCTCAAGCATGCATATGAGAATTCAAAATAAGAAGAGAGAAATAATTGCACAAAATGAAATCAAACAACAAGAAGAAACCACACAAAAATGCACCAAAAGTGGGATGAAATGACCTAAGTCAAACAACATCAACCACAAGTGCCAAAAGCCAAATCAAATGAAAGGAAAGCAAACATAAAGTGAGGATGGGAGGCTATATGAGGACAGAAAGGAACTCATAATATGCACTCAACCATAAGCATCACAAGAAATGTGCAAAAGAAAGCACAAAGAAGTCCTCATGGATTCATCACTTTAGGTATGCTTCAAATACCTCCAAAGGAGGGACCAAGCCACCTTAAATGAGACCCCAAGGTCATGGGACAGAAGAGGGGATGAGAGATAAGTGCTCAAAAGAAAAGTTAATCAAACCAAAAGAAGATGCAAGCATTTATACAAAAGAAGGCAAGCAAACCACATATGGAAACCCTAAATGGAAACTCAAAAAGAAAATCAAGTTTGAACAAGCAAAACAAAATGTCATGACCTAAAATTGAGCAACCAGCAACCTTAACATGTTAGCGACATGAATCAAAAGGAATTGAAGGCTCAAAGTATCCATCAAAGTCATATCCAAGACAAACTAGGTCAATGTGTATGTATGAACCTCCCTTTGGGGTAACTTGACTTGCAAGTTACCTCAAAATTAGGAAAATGATTCAAAAAGGGCCAAATAAAATACAAGAAGCTCCTAAACATGTTGGCCAACAGAGGCCAAGAAATCATAACCAAAGTCATCTCAAATCATCATCAAAGAAATTGATTCACATGGATGCACCAATTTGAGATAGGGTTATCGAGGGTCAACAAAAGCAAGGTCAAAGTCAAACCAAAATTCAACCAAACAGGGGTAAAATGGTCCTAAAAATCACTCAACTCATCATGGATATGAGGATTGATTTTCAGTCATTGGATCAAAAGGAAAGTGCAAAAACAGATCAAGAATAAAAATATGTCAAGAAATAGTTCAAACAAAATACCTCCAATTGATAATTCCTTTTTTAAATGAAAAATAATTCTAAAAATAAAATAAAAATTTCTAAAAAATAAGAGACATCTCAAAGTATCCAGAAAACATTTTTGGGGATTTTTATCAATTGGAGAAGTATTTAAAAATGAATTAATTCCAAACATTAACAAAACAAAAATAAAAAGAAAATAAAAAGGAAAAAAGGAAAAACATTGGTGTAAATAGCAGCAAAAACGCGTGTAAATCAGTGGGCCTGAGCAAAGGGGGGTGTCAATAACAATCAAGGCCTAGATCTACAAGGGCGTTTAAGTGAAACGCTGAGTTTCACTGGATCAAGTGGAACCAGTTAACACGCGTGCACGGTAGATCATGTTTGTGGCTGTTGGATCAAAAGGTCATCAAATCAGATGGATCAAATGCACACACGTGGCTCGGGCAACATTTAAATACGAAAAATGGAGGGGAAAACCAGATGGCCGGAGCACGGCGGCTCCGATCATCTTCTCCGGTGAGTCACAAACCCAGGTGGAACCACACTTCACCAAATCAAGCAAATAAATAGTCTAAATTCATCTACAAGTCACGTAGATCTCAAATCCATTGTTTGTTTTCATTAATCATGAGTAAATAAGCTAAATCGAACGAAAGAAGAAAGCACATGCTCAACTGAAATATCACCAAACATTCAAAATTATGAACCAGAAATTGCCTACGTGAGTAGGACTTCAACACAAACTAACAATGGCACAAGATAAATGCATAATTAGGGAGAAATTTGGATCTGAAGCTTACCAAATGGAGACTCTCCATTGGAGCTTCTACACATGATAAAACTTGATGAAATGCTCCAGATCCACTCAAGGAAGCTTGAAGAAGATGATTCTGAAGTTCAATTGCCTTGAAAATGCCTCAATTATGTTTCACGATTTTGAATTTTGGTTGGCTTGCTTCAACTGTTCTTGACCTTTCTGAGCACGAAATAGCATGAATGAATGCTCAAAATTCATTTACACATTATATATGATGGGTTGGGAATCATTTGGAGGCCCAATTGTTGCTCAATTGCTTGCAATTCAAAAATGCCCAATTCTGATTTTTCATGATCATGCACACGTGAAACTCCCCATAATTGCCTTGTTTTTTCATTCAAAAAGCTTGTTGGGATCTCATATTGATCATGTGGATGGGATTCATCCCTTGATTTGATCAAATGGTGAATATTGGATTGTCAAAATTCCACTTGAAATGGCCATGAAATTACATGTGAAAACCATACCAAAACTCAAAAACAATTCTTGCATCTTTTTTGTTAAATCTTTGTGACTCAAAAAATGCATAAGGTTGCCTTGAAATGCTTAAAAATCAATTAATTGCATTTTCTCCTTTTTAAGCTTTCTTCATGAAAAAGTCTCACACCAATTCTCAAATCCAAGCTTCAACCATGACATTAAATGGATTGGTGATGAAATTGACCCCATTTGGGGCAAGTTTGATGTTGGAAAGATTTCCATTTGAGGTGTGCAAAATGGTGAAATGGACCTATAATGAAAATGACATGTAATCTTACTTTCCCAAAATACCCCTGCCTTGCAAGCTTCATAACATGAGTTCTACAAATCAGATGAAGGGCTTCTAGTACTCTTTGGAAAGCTAAGATCATGAGGAACAACTTTCATGTTTGGGTCAAAGTGAGGAGAAACATCATTCTAGGTCAAAAATGGCTTGGAAGTTGGTTGACTTTGGTTGACCAAAATCACATTCATTTGATGACCAGAAACTTGCCAGCATCATAACTTGAGTTCTAGAAATCAGATGAAAGACTTCTAGTACTCAAAAGAAATCTAGAAACATTCTCTACAAGTTTCATGTTGGGGTCAAGGTGAGATGAAACATATATCTTGAGATATGTGGTCTTGAAGTTGGACACTAAATAAGGGATTTTACACTGAGAGCCCTAATTTAGTAACTTTTCACACTCTTGATTCTTGTTGATTTGATCTTGAAATGATATATTAGACATATTAACATAACATACCATGATCACAAATACTTAAAATTGAGCCTTAATCTTCTTCAATTTCACAGTTGATTGAGGGTTAACCAAATGAAAACCCTAGATGCACTACTCTTGATTGTGGCCTCTTACACATGACACAACAACTTGAATAAACTTCAACATGGCTCTCAAAGCCTTCAATGAGCTTCCTTAACACCCCATATCCATAATCATGGATTCACAACCTTTTAATGATCCTCAATTGGCCTCCAAGTTATGAGCTGGTCCACATACACCCATCAACTCTTTCACAAAGCTTTGACCACTTCTTGGTGACTTGATGACCACTCATACTTGAGTAGAACCCCTTGCTTAGGATCAAGACTCTTGGTGACATTCTCTTGCTATGCACAACCTCTTGAACCCCTGCCAAGTGAAAAATGCTATGCAATGCAAATGCTAGAAGAAAATGAAATGAAACATAAACCAAGTTAAGAAAAAGGTTGGTCAAATTTTGGGTGCAACATCTGCACTGCTAGGAGTGCCTATTCTTAACCAGATACCATTCTATCATACTGAGGATGAGCTGAATCTGGCTAAGCTTGCTGCAGCTTTACATTTAGATGCCTCTGAGTTGGCAGGGAAAGTAGCTAAGAGAAATGGAATATATGGGTTTCCGTTACCTTTTCTGGTGGATAAAGCTCGACATTTTGCCAAGGAGGGTTGTTGGGTGGTGTTTAGTGCTATCTTAGCCCTATGTATATATGGTATTCTATTGTTCCCTAATATTTTGGACTTCATAGATGTGGATGCATTCTGTATCTTTGCTTCGAGGAATCCTATACCTACGCTGTTAGGTGACGTTTATCATTTCGTACACTATAAGAATGAGAACACAAGAGGGAAGAGTGTATCTTGTTGCGCACCTTTGCTCTATCTATGGTTTTTAATCCATCTTCCTAAGATTGGTCTGTTCTCTGATACTGCAGGTACCTCAGAATGGTCTGAATGTTTGATGAGATTGTCTGCTGAAGATATTGTCTGGTTTGATAGGGACATACTAGGTATCAAGATTATTTATAGTTGTGGAAGCTTTCTGAATGTCCCGCTGGTCGGAAGGAAGGGTTGCATAAAATATAACCCGTCCATTGCAATCAGGAAATTTGGGTATGCATTGAGGAGTCCTCCGAAGGATGAAGAGATACAGGATCTCTGTATCTCACCGGGTTATTGGAGGGGGATACCTTAGCCAGAGTTGAGCATGCTTGGAGCAATGTCCACAAAAGAGGGAAGGTTTCCTTAGGGAAGAGAAACAGTCGAGCCTACGACCCCTATTTGGTTTGGATTCAGAGAAGATCCGAGAAGTTGGTGATGCCTTACCCATTTGCTAAGTCTGTATGTTCTCTTGTGATCAAAGAACCCACCACCATAGACATTCAGAAGTACAATCAGTTGTGGGCTGAAAAAGAAAAGCTACAGAAAGTCAACGAGGAGTTAGAAAAGGAAATTGTTCAGCTCCGGGGAGAGAAGAATGATGTTGTATACTCCTTCAAAAAGCAAATTGAACTTGTGAATAGATTGGGTACGGAATTGACTCAGCAGATCGACGCTCGTGATCGCCTAGGCTTAGACTTGAAAGTTGTTAACAGCGTTCTTACCACCAAGAAGCAAGATTTGGATAAAGCCTATTTGAAGATCTCCAAATTCAATACTCAGTGGAATGCCACCTTGTCTAACCATAAAGAGCATGAAGACAAGTTGAAGCTGCAGATCAACCAATGGAAGACTCAGTTGAAAGCCAAAGACGAGAAGATTTCAGAGGAAGCATCGCTCAGGCGTGACAACGAATGCAAGTTGAATCAAGTTATTGCAAACTTGAGAGATTGCAGGTTGAGAGCTGACTCCAAGAGATGCAAGCTTGAAGATTGTTTTGGGGAAGGAGCCTGTGAAGACTACGCTAGGGGCCTACAGCATACCGTCAGACAGCGAGAGCTGCTTATTCAGGGATTACTTACTCGCTCAGATCATCCCGAGACTCAAAAGTTGCTAGAAGACTTCCGATCTTGCCGTCCAGCTTAATTATTTTTCTGTATATCTGTTGTTACTTATGCTTTGTGTATGGATCATCCCTAGGCTTGTTGGTTGAGGTCTTTTCTAATTGTATTTCGCTGATACGATTGTACTCCGACTGCATGGCCTTTTCATCTATATATATGAGGAGTTTCTGATATTGCTTGTCTTTGGGGTTTTCCATTGCCGTGCCTTCTTCTGGAACTAGAATTGAGGGGGAAATTGGCCTGTTGCATACATACATGTCTGTATAGCATTTTTGCATTACAGGTACAGCAGGACCAGTTATCTTACCTCTGTTTCTTCGTTAGTTGTGTTACAGGATAGACAACCAGGCTATTCACCGGTACGCTACTCGAGGAAACCAGAAAAGAGCAATGGAACAAATCCAGTCTGAAATGCAGGAAATGAGGGACCGTCTGACTCAGTTTATGGAGCTCATGCAAGGCGTTGCCAACGGACAGGAGCAGCTCCAGACTCTAGTGCAGCCCTTGATTGCACGCGTGGATAGCAACGGAGTGTTGCATGGAGGAAATGCTGCAAATCCTCCACTTGTTGAGACCCTTCATGCTGACAATTATGTGCATGTTGTGAATATCCCTGTTACTGGAGGGATTGGAAGTGATAATGGTATTGGTGCTGCTAATGTTGGAGTTAATGTGCATGCAACTGGAATGGGCAATGGTAACTTTGAAACCAATGGCAATGTTGGTGGAGCCCATGTCACTGTTGGTGGGGCTAATGGCAATATTGGTGGAATAGGTAATGCTGGAAATGTTGGAGCTGGTAATATGTACGACAATGATGTTGCTGGGGTTGTTCATGTAATGTGTGTAACACCCCCTTTCTATACCCCTAAATAATCAAATAATCATTCAGGCGCATATTAAAAATTTCACATCAGAGTATAATTAATAAACATGGTATAAAAGAGGCACGTCACATTATGCTTGAAATTAAAACATACAACACCTGCTCCACAAAAAGATATGCAACAATGGGGTAACTTTGCAATAGAGGAACTTAGTCCTTACACCCACATCTCAATATTTAGAATAAAAGCGGAAACATCTAAACATTGAATAACATCAAACATATATACATATATGTATCATCCATAAAGATTCATCAATCAAGTCATGTTTACATAAACATTCATCAACAAGATACATATACAAATGTATCACAAAAGAATCATATATCCTAGCTACCCGGTGCTACATATCAGAGCCGTCCGACCAAAAGAATAAAGACACGCTTCACAAAAAGAACTATAGCAAACCTACTCTGTAATGCTTCATAGAGCACCATCAAACAGCAGAAGGGTGAGAAATATTATCATAATAACATTGTATAAAATTATATATATCTTAGCATATAATTCACATATTATGCATTCTCACCACAATTCATCACAATTCAATCATATACATCATAATGTATATATAAACATATCACCAAGCATATTCATCATTCATGCTTCCACAATTCACATCATTTCCACATAAACATTTACATTTATGTTTATTCACCAATTCACAAATTATACAGATGATAAATGCAACTCATAGAGACCGACTCACGACTCTATGTAGATGCAAATGCGGTACCGACTCAATCATCTCAAGTTCACTCAGGAACTTATTGGAACCATCACTCGTTACCGAAGCAACTCCCCGTTGGGCCTACGATGTTCACCCATTGCTCACACCCCACATGGGCACACAATGTTTATGGATTGCTCACACCCCACACGGGTGCACAATCTGATTGCTCACACCCCACATGGGCATGCAATTGTTCAGCAGATTCTCCTAGGAATCACACCCCACACGGGCACACAATTCGATTGCTCACACCCCACATGGGAACACAATCGTTCAGCAGATTCTCCTAGGAATCACACGGCACAAGAATGCACATCATGATGCTTCATGTGCAAAATGACTCATGACATTCTTGAAATGCATACATATTCACAATATATAATCATGCATTCATCTCATTCAATCACATATAATCCATACACGTTCACATTCAATTACGACAAATAGTAATTAATTCTATCACAATATCATACATTTCCATTTAATTCAAACAATGCATATATTTGCCACACGGCCATAATTCACAATACATTCCTCAATCTAGGATTCACGCCATAAGGCTACCCACATCATATCATATAACAGAGCACAAGCCACACATTGATGAATCGAAGAATCAATATTGGATGGAAACAACAAAAACAAAACATGTTGTCATACTCACTGGCCCACTCGCCTAGCGAAGGCATAGCGAACATTCGCTACTGGCTCGCCTAGCGAAGGCATAGCGAACATTCGCTACTGGCTCGCCTAGCGAACGTGCTAGCGAAGCCTGATTTGAGCTACTGGAAGTGTTCGTTACCTACTCGCTAGTGCCTCGCCTAGCGAGCACTTCGCTACCTTACTCACTTCCAGCGAGGTTGGGTCTTTTGGTTCTGTCCAAGTCTGGGAACATTCGCTGGCAGCTCGCTACTAGCTCACCTAGCAAACAACTCACTACATCACTCGCCAGCTACTCGCCTAGCGAATATTGCGAAATCAAAACCCCAACTGTCAAAAAATCAACAGAAGCTCATGAATCTCCCGATTTTAATCAAACAAGATCCCATAGTCTTAGCCCAACATCCGTCGACTAAACTACACCGTCTATTCCAATTTCTAACCGTTAAAACATTGGTTCCTATTGATTAAACAATTCTGACCTAAAATGGAAAAATGAGGGAAAACATCCAAACAATCCAAACACACACATACATAATGATATACATTTATAAGATAATAAGATTTCACACCCTTACCCGATTAATCGATTCCTAGAAGTTGATTTGGGGCTTTCCAAGCTTTTCCTCTCTTTTCCTCCTCTTTTCTCTTCTTCCTCTTTCTTTCTCTTTTCTCTCCACTTTCTCTTATATATTTATATTCTAATTCTTTCCATTATATTTTCTCTCAAAACATCTACTAATCCATTTTCTCACAAAATATCCAACTTAACATTAAATAAGAAATATCTAAAATACGCTCTAACTATTTTCCCCGAAAACTATCAAAATCGGTAAAATATCATAATATGAAAACATAACATATTAACACACCAATTCCACCAATAAAATAATAATCACCCAAATAAATAAAAAAAACTCAACAAAAATGGGAAATCAGAATCGGGGTGTTATAACTCTCCCCCACTTTAGAAATTTTCGTCCTCGAAAATATTACCTGATTCAAACAACTCAGGTACGACTCTCATATCCGACTCTCTAATTCCCAAGTCATATTACCTTTTGAAGCGCCTCCCCACGCTACTTTCACAAGTGCAATATCCTTGCCTCTTAGCTTCTTAACTTCGCGGTCCAAAATCCTAATCGGTAAAGCCTCAACCGTAAGGTTATCTCTCACTTCAACCTCGTCCATAGGAATAACATGTGACAAATCTGGAACATACTTCCGAAGTTGCGAAATATGGAATACATCATGTAAATTCGAAAGATTCGGAGGCAACGCCACACGATAAGCCACAACACCAACTCGTGCAGTAATCTGATACGGACCAATAAAACGAGAAGTCAACTTCCTCGACTTCAAAGCACGACCCACACCCGTAACTGGTGTAACTCTCAAAAACACATGGTCGCCTTGTTGAAACTCAATATTTTTCCTTCTCTTGTCATGATATCTCTTTTGTCTACTTTGAGAAGCTTTCATCTTTTCCCGAATAAACTTCACTTTCTCCGCCGTTTGTTGTACTATCTGTGGTCCAACTATCGACTTCTCACCAGTTTCATGCTAACACAAAGGTGTTCGACATCTCCGACCATACAAAGCCTCAAATGGTGCCACTCCTATACTTGAATGAAAACTGTTATTGTAGGTGAACTCAATCAACGCTAAATAACTATCCCAAGCACCACCTTGCTCGAGTACACAAGCACACAACAAATCCTCCAACGATTGAATTGTCCTCTCGGTTTGACCATCCGTTTGCGGATGATAAGCCGAACTCAATCTTAGCTTAGAGCCCAAAGCCTTTTGTAAACTCTCCCAAAACCTCAATGTAAATCTAAGATCTCTATCCGATACAATACTCTTAGGAACTCCATGTAACTTCACAACCACACGAACATAAATCTCAGCTAACTTCTCCAAAGGATAACTAATATCAATCGCAATGAAGTGAGCAGATTTAGTAAGCCTATCCACGATTACCCAAATAGCATTATAACCTCTTTGCGTATTCGACAATCCCGTAAAAAATCCATCGATATACTATCCCATTTCCACTCTGGAATATCCAACGGTCGCATCAATCCACTAGGCTTCTGATGTTCCACCTTAGACTTCTGACAAGTCAAGCATGCATACACAAATTGAGCTACATCCTTCTTTAATCCGGACCACCAAAAGATTTTCTTCAAATCTTGGTACATTTTATTCGCTCCCGGATGAATACTTAAGTTACTTCAGTGTCCTTCTTCCAAAATCATCTTTTTCAACTCCACATCATCGGTAATACAAATATGACCACGTAATCTCAAAACTCCAAAATTATCAACCTTGAAATCCTCATTCACGTTCATTATTAAATCAACAAACTTCAAATCCAACTTTTTTCTTTTCACATACGGTTGCAAGAAAATCATTCGTAACATGTAGCATACCAAGCCTCACACTTTCCGGCGTCATTTCACAAACTAAACTCAAGTCTCTAAAGTTCTACAAAAGTTCCCATTCTCTCATCATCAATACGGACACATATAACAACTTCTGACTCAATGCATCGACCACCACGTTCGCCTTACCCAGATGGTAATTCAAACCAAAATCATAATCCTTCAAAAGTTCTAACCACCTTCTTTGTCTCATGTTCCATTCTTTTTGATCAAATAAATATTTCAAACTCTTGTGATCACTAAAGACTTCAAATCTTGCACCATAAAGATAGTGCCTCCAAATTTTTAAAACAAACACCACGGCTGCTAACTCCAAGTCATGCGTCGGATAATTCTTTTCATGCACTCTCAATTGTCTTGAAGCTTAAGCCATAACTTTTCCATCTTACATCAAAACACCACCTAAACCTGTCAAAGAAGCATCACAATAAACCACAAATGGTTCTGTCAGATTAGGCAAAATCAAGATCGGCGCCATCGTCAATCTTCTTTTTAGCTCAATGAAACTCTTTTCACAATCAATATCCCAAATGGAAGCCTTTCCTTTACAAGTCAATTGCGTTAACGGAAGTGTCAACTTCGAAAATCCCTCAATAAACCTCCGATAATAACCTGCCAGGCCCAAAAAGCTTCAAATCTCCGTAACCGATCTAGGAACCTCCATTGCATTACCGCATCAATCTTGGATGGATCAACACTAATACCACTATCGGAAATAACATGTCCAAGAAAACTTACTTCCGACAACCAAAATTCACATTTCGACCACTTAGCATACAATTGCTTTTCTTTCAAAATTTGTAACACAATCCTTAAATGCTCTTCTTGAGACTTAGAGTAAATCAAAATATCGGCGATGAACACAACCACAAAACGATCTAACTGCTCATGAAAAATACGATTCATGTACTCCATAAACACACCCAGCGCATTAGAAACCCTGAATGACATCACTAAATATTCATAATGACCATACCGTGTCCTAAAGGCCGTCCTTTGAATATCCTCTACTTTCACACGAATCTGGTGATATCCTGACCTCAAATCAATCTTGCTAAAAACACGCGCACCAACCAATTGGTCCATCAAATCGTCGATCCTTAGAAGCGGATACTTGTTCTTAATTGTCACCTTGTTAAATTGTCGGTAATCAATGCATAACCGCATACTCCCATCCTTCTTCTTTACCAACAATACCGGAGCACCCCAAGGAGAAACACTTGGCCTGACAAATCTCTTATCCAACAAGTCATTCAATTGCTTCTTCAATTCTACCAACTCCGATGCTGACATACGATACGGTGCCATCGAAACTGGTCTAGTACCCGGAACTAGATCAATAGAAAACTCAACTTCCCTTTCCGGCGGTACATCCGTAATATCTTCCGAAAACACTTCTAGAAAATCACACACCATTGGGAACATATCGAGCCCAACTTTACTCTCCACCGACAATGATGCAAACAAACCGAACAATTAAGCTTCGTCCGCTAAAAGTTTATTCAACTCTTTAGTGGATAGGAAACTCTCATCTTCATCATATTCCAAAGAAGGAAACCTTACTAACTTATGATAGCAATCTATATGAACTCTATTAAATTGCAATCAGTTCATACCCAAGATTACGTCTAATCCCTCCAACGGCAAACACAATAAATCCATAATGAAGTCTTTACCATACATGATCAAAGGAAAACTTACACACACCAAAGATGTAGTTACCGACCCCGAAGCAGGAGTCTCAATAACCATCTCACCTCCCCAAGAAGTCACAAACAATTTCAAACGCTTAACGCACTCATGAGAAATGAACGAATGAGTCGCTCCAGTATCAATAATAGCAACTAAAGGCGTACTATTAATAAAGCATGTACCTTTAATCAAATGATCTACACTAGTAGTGTCTGACCCAGCCAATGCAAACACCTTTCCGCCCGCTTGAGCTTGTTTCGGCTTAGTACAGTTAGTACTAATGTGACCCACTTCTCCATTATTTTAGCACTTCACTACATTCTTCCTACAATCTGTAGCAGCATGCCCAAGGACTCCACAGTTATAACATTTCACTACGGTCTTCCCGCACTCAAAAGATTTATGACCCATTCCACCACACTTGTAACACTTAATGGAATCGGAACTTCCTCCTCCAGATCTCTTATCAAAGTTTCCCCTATGCCTGCCCTTATCAACAGGTGTCACATAAGGTCCACTCCTAACTTGTTGCTTTCCTTTCTTCTCATTCAAACTTTTATAATGTGTAGAACGAGCATTGCTATCTTCCTAAAAGATTCTACAACATTCCGTCAAATCCAAAAACCTTCTTATCCTTTGATATCCCACCGCTTGTTTAATCTCAGGATGCAAACCATTCTCATACTTAATACACTTTGAGAACTCAGCAGTGATTGTAGCATAATGAGGATGGAATTGAACCAACTCCACAAACTTAGCAGTATAGTCCACCACAGACATATTACCTTGTTTCAGTTCAAGAAATTCCATCTCCTTCTTCCCTTTCACACTTTCAGGGTAATACTTCCTCAAGAACTCAGTACGAAATAAATCCCAAGTTATCTCTTCATCATCCACCTCTAGAACTTGACGCATACCGATCCACCAATCATTGGCTTCTTCCCTCAGCATGTGAGATACAAGTCTCACTTTATTCCTTTCTTCACAACCCATAACTCTAAAGATCCTTTCAATTTCTTTCAACCAAATTTGGGCACCATCGGGATCAAATCTTCCTTTGAAGACCGGTGGTTGATTCTTCCTGAACTCATCATTAGAATTCACATTTGGTGCACCTTGCACTGCCCTAGCCATTACTTCCAATGCAGCAGCCATCGCATTGTCGTTCCGACAAGCCATATTCTGACCATTCCCAAAAATAACAACAAGGTTAAACAACCGTTTAACCAAAACAACAAGACAGACACAACTGACTCAACACTGGCTCTGATACCACTTAATGTAACACCCCTTTTCTATACCCCCAAATAATCAAATAATCATTTAGGCACATATTAAAAATTTCACATCAGATTATAATTAATAAACATGGTATAAAAGAGGCACGTCACATTATGCTTGAAATTAAAACATACAACACATGTTCAATAAAAAGATATGCAACAATGGGGTAATTTTGCAATATAGGAACTTAGTCCTTACACCCACATCTCAATATTTAGAATAAATGCAGAAACATCTAAATATTGAATAACATCAAACATATATACATATATGTATCATCCACAAAGATTCATCAATCAAGTCATGTTTACATAAACATTCATCAACAAAATACATATACAAATGTATCACTAAAGAATCATATATCCTAGCTACCCGGTGCTACATATCAGAGTCGTCCGACCAAAAGAATAAAGACACGCTTCACAAAAAGAACTCCAGCAAACCTACTCTGCAATGCCTCATAGAGCACCATCAAACAGCAGAAGGGTGAGAAATATTATCATAATAACAATGCATAAAATTATATATATCTTAGCATATAATTCACATATTCTGCATTCTCACCACAATTCATCACAATTCAATCATATACATCACAATGTATATATAAACATATCACCAAGCATATTCATCATTCATGCTTCCATAATTCACATCATTTCCACATAAACATTTACATTTATGTTTATTCACCAATTCACAAATTATACAGATGATAAATGCAACTCATAGAGACCGACTCACGACTCTATGCAGATGCAAATGCAGTACCGACTCAATCATCTCAATTTCACTCAGGAACTTATTGGAACCATCGCTCGTTACCGAAGTAACTCCCCGTCGGGCCTACGATGTTCACCCATTGCTCACACCCCACATGGGCACACAATGTTTATGGATTGCTCACACCCCACACGGGCACACAATCTGATTGCTCACACCCCACATGGGCACACAATTGTTCAACAGATTCTCCTAGGAATCACACCCCACACGGGCACACAATCCGATTGCTCACACCCCACATCGGCACACAATCGTTCAGCAGATTCTCCTAGGAATCCCATGGCACAAGAATGCACATCATGATGCTTCACATGCAAAATGACTCATGACATTCTTGAAAAGCATACATATTCACAATATATAATCATGCATTAATCTCATTCAATCACATACAATCCATACACATTCACATTCAATTATGCCAAACGGTAATGAATTCTTTCACAATACCATGCATTTCCATTTAATTCAAATGATGCATATATTTTCCACTCGACCACAATTCACAATACATTCCTCAATCTAGGATTTACGCCATAAGGCTACCCACAACATATCATATAACAACACACAAGCCACACATCGAAGAATCAAAGAATCAATATTGGATGGAAACAAAAAAAATAAAACATGTTGTCATACTCACTTGCCCACTCACCTAGCGAAGGCATAAAGAACATTCGCTACTGGCTCGCCTAATGAACGTGCTAGCGAAGCCTGATTTGAGCTACTGGAAGTGTTCACTACCTACTCGCTAGTGCCTCGCCTAGCGAGCACTTCGCTACCTTACTCGCTTCCATCGAGGTTGGTTCTTTTGGTTCTGTCCAAGTCTGGGAACGTTCGCTGGCAGCTTGCTACTAGCTCACCTAGCGAACAACTCACTACATCACTCGCCAGCTACTCTCCTAGCGAATACTGCGAAACTCAAAACTCCAACTGTACAAAAATCAACAGAAGCTCACGAATCACCTGATTTTAATCAAACAAGTTCTCATAGTCTTAGCCCAACATCCCTCGACTAAACTACACATCTATTCCAATTTCTAACCGTTAAAACATCGGTTCCTATCGATTAAACCATTCCGACCTAAAATGGAAAAATGAGGGAAAACATCCAAACAATCCAAACACACACATACATAATGATATACATTGATAAGATAATAAGATTTCACACCCTTACTCAATTAATCGATTCCTAGAAGTTGATTTGGAGCTTTCCAAGCTTTTCCTATCTTTTCCTCCTCTTCTCTCTTCTTCCTCTTTCTTTCACTTTTCTCTCCACTTTCTCTTATATATTTCTATTCTAATTCTTTCCATTATGTTTTCTATCAAAACATCTACTAATCCATTTTCTCACAAAATATCCAACTTAACATTAAATAAGAAATATCTAAAATACCCTCCAACTATTTTCCCCAAAAACTCTCAAAATCGGTAAAATATTATAATATGCAAACATAACATATTAGCACACCAATTCCACCAATAAAATAATAATCACCCAAATAAATCAAAAAGACTCAACAAAAATGGGAAATCAGAATCGGGGCGTTACAATGTGCATCAACCTTAGAACGAGGATCGTCAAGTGGATATTTTCTCAGTGAGGGATGTCGGAGCTGAAATGACATCTGAAGCTAGCAGACAGTTAAAGTGGTTAGAAGACAAGATGAGAAACCTTGAGAATCAAAACGCCATGGGCCTCGACATGGCCAACTTGGGACTCATCCCTGAATTGAAAGTGCCTCCAAAGTTCACAGTCCCCGACTTTGATAAATATAAAGGTACCACGTGCCCTAGGGTCTACTTGCGCTCGTACTACAGGAAGATGTCTGTGTATTCGGACGATGAGAAACTACTGATGCACTTCTTCTAGGGCAGCTTGTCCGGACCGTCTCTTGAATGGTATATGGGGCTGGTGTAACGCCCCTTTTAATTATTTAGTCTTTTGGTGTTATTTTATTTCGGTGTGTCTTGATGTGGGGGCGTGTTTGAGTGTGTTGGTGAGTGCCCTTAATTATAGAGCATTTAATAAACTATAGAATTTAATATTAATATAATATAATTAATAATGATAATAATTTATTAATAATAGTAATATTGTTATTTCATTGTTATTATTATTATTATTATTTTTATTTGTATTATTATTAAATTAAGTAAAGAAAATATAATGGAAGGGAGAGGATAGAAAATGATATAAGAGAAAGTGGAAATAGAAAGGATATAGAGGGAGGAAGAGAAAGAAAGAGGAAGAAGAGAAAAGAAAAGGAAAAGAGAGGAAAGCTTGGATTCTTCAAGATCAGCCTTGAGGAATCAATTAATCGAGGTAAGGGTGTGAAACTTTGTGATTCTATCCATGCATGTGATTATGTAGGGATTGTTTGGATTTTTGGGTGTTTTTGTGTAGTTTGCCATTTTAGGTCGGAAATGGTTTAATCGGTAGAATTGATGTTTTATCGGGTAAAATCTGGATCAAGTCGTGTAGTTTAGTCGGGAAATGTTGGGCTAAGACTACAGGAACTGGTTTGGTGAAAATCGGGTTATTTGTGAGCTTCTGATGATATTTGGGACAATTGGGGCTTTGGTGTATCGCAGAGTTCGCTAGGCGAGTGAGGCAGCGAGTGTTCGCTGAGGCTTCGCTAGGCGAGTGAGCCAGCGAGCATGACAACAACTTGTTTTATTTTTGTTGTTTCCATCCAATGTTGATATTTTCGATATATAACGTATAGCTTGTGTGCCGTATTATAATATGTTGTGGGTAGCCGTATGGCGTGAATCCTAGATTATAAATTGTGAAGTGTGAAATGTAGCCTTTTGGAAAATTGATCCCTTTGGTCATGATGGGTATAGATATGGTGTTTAATGGCGAAGAGTGTATACTTGGTGTTAAGATGTGAATTTCCTAATATTTAATGTAATTAATATAATTGATTAGTGTGTAATATATATATGATGCATGGTAATGTGATCAGAAGGATCGTGTGCACTTAGTGTGCTTGAGTTTATTTGTTGTGCATATGGTGTCGTGCATATCATGGTTTTTCGGTGATATGAATCGTTGCTCAGGAGGAGTGTATGCGATTCACCCGTACTCCTTTGTGGAGAATGGTGGGATGGATCGTTGCTCAGGAGGAATGTATGTGATCCATTCGTACTCCTTTGTGGAGGATGGTGCGATGAATCGTTGCTCAGGAGGAGTGTATGTGATTCATTTGTACTCCTTTGTGGAGAATGGTGGGATGGATCGTTGCTCAGGAGGAGTGTATGCGATCCATCCGTACTCCTTTGTGGAAGATGGTGGGATGAATCATTGCTCAGGAGGAGTGTATGCGATTCATCCGTACTCCTTCGTGGAGAATGATGGGGATAGATCATTGCCAAGGAGGGGTGTATGTGATCTATCCTGGGTTCAATTGAATGAACCAATGAGTCGGTACCGCATGCATGGTGTTGAGTTGTATGTTTGCATTATTACATGTTGCATTTGATGTTTGGACAGTAGGTCGTGGTTGATGCTTGTTGGGTGATATTTTATATGATTACTACTTTTGATCATGTATCTTATTACTGATAATTTTTATCATGTTTCTCACCCCTTTGTTGTTGTGGTGGTCTGTACTTCTTCGGAAGTACAGATAATCCAGGTACATAGCGAGCTTGGATAGTGGTGTGCAGGTCGAGTCTTAGGATGCTCTGATACGTAACACAGGACTTGGGTGTTTACTTTTATTATGTTGAATTTGTTTTATTCCTGTGACATATCATATTTTGGTGAACCTTGTTAATGAATGACTTTATGTAATTTGGCGGATGGCCGAGAATGTTAAATTAATGATTACTTCCACTGTTTTATTTTGAAAACCATCTATTGGTGTTGAATTATTTGAGGTAATATCCCACTTTTGAGGAGAATCTCTGATGTTTACTTGAATTAATTGTATTTTATTTTAATTTTGGGAAGTGGGGTGTTACAATTGGTATCAGAGCAGGTCGGCCCGTCCGGCCAGTGTAGTAGTTGAGTCTATCCTTAGGATAGAGATTGTGTACCTTTTAACCTAGTATTTTTATGGTTGAGCAGTATGGCAGGAAGGAACGATGTTGCTTTGGCTGCAGCTATGCAAGCGAAGGCGCAGGTGGTCACTAATCAGAATCAAGCTTCGGGTGCGCAATTTAGCGATTTAGCTCAGTTTCGGAATAATAAGCCACCGACGTTTGAAGGAGGAATTCTGGATCCTGAAGCTGCACAAAAATAGCTTAAGGCAATTGAGAAAATTTTCAGGACAATGGGTTGTAGTGATGAACAAAAAGTGAAGTTTGGTACTCATATGCTGGAAGGAGAGGCTGAGGCTTGGTGGGACAACAGTCGCCAAAGATTGGAGACTGTAGGAACTGCGATTACTTGGGATGTGGTTCGAACGGGTTTTCTAGAAAAGTATTTTCTGGAAGATATACGAAGTGCTAAGGAGATAGAGTTTCTGGAACTGAAGCAGGGTAATCTGACTGTAGCAGAGTATGCTGCTAAATTTGAAGAGCTGGTACAGTATTGTCCTTATTACAATACTGAAGCGGCAATGACCTCCAAGTGTTTGAAGTTCGAAAATGGGATGAGTCCGGAAATTAAGATGGGGATCGCTTGTCAAAAGATCAGGAATTATCCTGAGTTGGTAAGCAGAAGCAGAATTTATGAGAATGATAACAGGGCCAGGGTTGCACATTAAAAGGCTGTGAATGACCGTAAAAGTAAGCAGAGATTTGGTGGTACTCCTTACAGTGTTCCTGCTGATAAGGGGAAACATAAGACTGCTACTGATAAGAAGCCCAGAGAAGGGAAAGCATCTGTTGATTTGAAATGTTTCCGGTGCGGTGGCGCGGGGCATCGTGCTAATGATTGTCCTAATGAGGTAAAGAAGTGTTTCAAGTGTGGTAAGCCAGGCCATGTGATGGCGGATTGCAGGGCCACTATGCCTACCTGTCATAACTATGGTAAGAAAGGTCATATCAGTACACATTGCGAGAAGCCGAAGAAGTCTCAGGCGTTTCAGGCCAGCGGTAAAGTATTTGTTGTGGTAGGAACTCAATCAGCCAATGAGGAACGTTCTATCAGAGGTACTTATTTCATCAATAATATTCCTTTGAATGCTATGATTGACACGGGTGCAACCCACTCGTTCATTTCTGTTGATTGTGTGAAGAGATTAGGATTGGCACCATCTACTCTTGAGCGACGGATGACTACTAAAACTCCCTCTATTAGTTCGGTGACTACTTCTTTGGTGTGTTTGAAGTGTCCCCTGACTATTTTCGGAAGAGGCTTTGTGGTGGATCTAATTTGTCTACCACTTGGTAATTTGGATGTTATTCTGGGTATGAACTGGTTGGAGTTCAACCGAATCTACATCGATTGTTTTCGGAAGGTGTTGTTGTTCCTTACTCCAGAAGAGGAAGCGTTGGCGAATTCATTGTCTAATAAGGAATTGAGGACCTTGTTGGAGGACGGAGCTAAAATGTTTGCTTTAATTGCATCGTTATCTGTTGACATCAAAACGTTAATGAAAGAGTTGGCAGTGGTGAATGAATTTCCCAAAGTGTTCCCTGATGATATTACAGAATTACCTCCGACGAGAGAAGTTGAATTTAGCATTGATCTTGTTCCTGGTACAAGGCCTATATCTATGGCGCCGTACAGGATGTCGGAAGTGGAATTGGCTGAATTGAAATCTCAGATTGGAGAATTGTTGGATAGGAAGTTCATCAGACCGAGTGTGTCACCATGGGGGCTCCAGTGCTATTGGTAAAGAAGAAGGATGGTAGGATGCGCTTGTGCATCGATTACCGTCAGTTGAATAAAGTGAGCATTAAGAATAAATATCCTCTTCCAAGGATTGATGATTTGATGGATCAGTTGGTGGGAGCTCGTGTGTTCAGTAAAATCGACTTGAGGTCGCGTTACCATCAAATCAGAGTGAAAGAAGGTGATATTCAGAAGACGACATTTAGAACTCATTATGGACATTATGAATATACGGTAATGCCTTTTGGAGTGTCTAATGCGCCAGGAGTGTTTATGGAGTATATGAACCAGATCTTCCATTCTTATTTGGATCAGTTTATTGTTGTGTTTATTGACGATATACTGATTTATTCTAAGTCTGATGAAGAGCATGCAGGACATTTGAGAATTGCTTTGCAGGTGCTGAAAGATAACAAGTTGTTTGCTAAACTATCAAAGTGTGAGTTTTGGATGAAGACGGTGAGTTTCTTGGAGCATGTAATATCTGATGATGGTATAGCGGTGGACCCATTGAAAGTGAGTGCATGTGTGCTGAGATTCAGAGGCAGGATTTGTGTGCCGGATAATGATGAACTGAAGAAGTCAATTCTGAGTGAAGGACATCGTAGTAGTCTGAGTATCCATCCGGGAGCTACGAAGATGTACCACGATTTAAGGGAAGTTATTTTGGTGGTCTGGTATTAAAAGAGATACAGCTCGATTTGTTTACGCCTATTTGACATGTCAGAAATCGAAGGTGGAACATCAGAGACCCTCTGGATTGATGCAACCGTTAGAAGTTCCGATTTGGAAATGAGATTGTATAACTATGGATTTTGTTACGGGTTTGTCGAACACAGCAAGAGGATTTGATGCTATTTGGGTAATTGTGGATCGACTTACGAAGTCTGCATATTTTGTGCCGATTAATATCAGTTTTTCGTTGGTGAAGCTAGCAGAGATTTATATTCGGGTAATTGTGAAGCTACATGGTGTTCCGTCGAGTATCGTGTCGGATAGAGATCCGAGGTTTACTTCAGAATTTTGGAGGAGTTTACAGGAAGGTTTGGGTACTAAGTTGAAGTTGAGTTCAGCGTACCATGCGCAAACCGATGGTCAGTCAGAAAGGACTATTCAGTCGCTGGACGACTTGCTGAGAGCTTGTGTGTTGGAAAAGGGTGGTGCGTGGGATACTCATTTACCGTTGATCGAGTTCACGTACAACAATAGTTACCATTCTAGTATCGGAATGGCACCGTTTGAGGCTTTATATGGTAGAAGGTGCAGAACTCCTCTGTGTTGGTATGAGACAGGTGAGAATGTGGTATTGGGACCAGACATTGTGCAACAAACTACTGAGACAATTCAGATGATTCGTGAGAAGACGAAAGCGTCTCAGAGTAGGCAGAAAAGTTATCATAATAACCGAAGAAAAGAACTGGAATTCAATGAAGGTAATCACGTGTTTCTAAGAGTTAACCCAGTGACTGGTGTGGGTCGTGCATTGAAGTCCAAGAAGCTGGATCCTAAGTTTATTGGACCATACCAGATTTTGCAGAGAATTGGTGTTATAGCTTATTGTCGCTACCGCGAAAATAAGGTGCCGGCAAAACAGAAGAGTCGCCACCTTTCGTTATTTATCCCTCAGAACGGGAAAGGAAACGATCGGAAAAACCTGACAAAAAGGTATAAGACAAGGTCATCGCAACCATTGTCTGGGTTCGGGAGTCGGTTACGCAAGGGGAAGGTATTAGCACCCCTCACGTCCATCGTACTCGATGGGATCCACGCTTGTTGTGTTTATCTGACGGGTTGGTTTTACTATCTACCTATCAAGGATGGCTCAAAAAGAAAATAAAATGACTCGGCAAAGCGTCGCACTTTATACCTACGTATTCTCATCAGAGAATGAGAAATCAGAGTCAACGTAGTTCGGCTAACTACGGGTTATGGGGAAGGTGGCTCGCCAATACGTCAGTATTGTGCCTACGTACTCTCAACAGATATGAGAGATCAGAGCTTACGTAGTTCGGGATAATATGGATTACGGGAATTCAGATTCATCTGTTTTTTGAGTAGGGTTAACAAACAGTTCCAGCAGTTTGGTGTACGCAGCTCGACCCTTGGAGACTTAGGCGTTACCGTTTGCGGTAGAACTGAGAGTTAACAACACTTTTTTCTTCAGAAAAGCTTCCTTTATGGGCCCACGGGGCAAAAAGTTTTGAAGTTTGTTTTCTGTCTTTTACGGAAGAACTGTTTTTTATGGATGTTTGCAACCGATATCGCACTAGAGACTATGACCTGAGAGTGAATGTGTCGCATGTCACCCAAAGGGTGCCATACTAAACATCCAGACTGTTGAAAAGAAACTCTCCAACAATCCTTTCTCAGATAGCTTAAGGCTCGTAGCGTACGATGTCAGTTAACCTTTATTACTGTACTTTGATTTGTTTTGAGATGAGAAGAGAGAACAAACAGGTTCAACTAAGGGGGGACTATCAAGTCCTAATGTTGTCATGCCAAGGATTCATCCTATAGTTGAGGCTTGAAACAGGAAACTCCTAGAAGTTATCATGCATAGGTTTCAACCTAAAGTTCTAATCATCACTTCCTTATCAAAGGAAGTGAGATTCCTAGGGGATCATGCCAATGATATACAGAAACAGGTAAAGCATCAGCTTAAACAGTAAACAGTAAACATCTGTAAATAAAATGCATGCAGTGCAAGTGAGGGAGGAAATGTGTGTGGGGCATCAGCCTCCACAAGCTCATCTCAACCTCAAGCCAGATATGAATAAATACAATCATACAGAAAACAAAATGCCATCAAGCAAAACACAAACCACATAGGCAAGGGAGCTGGGCTCTACCGACTACCCGCAAGCAAAGCCATACAGTAAAAATACAAGCAGAGGGAGCAACTCAACCTCTAGTGCAATCATGCTACTAGCTTAAGTCAGTCTAGATATGAACTTATTCTAATGCATCAAGCAAATCAAACAAGTCACAGCAATACAGTTGCACAGAAAGAAAACAGACAAGAAAGGAAATAGATCAACAGCTCCCACAGTAAAGCCCTCCTCTGACAGCAGTTCAGTCCTCAGTCTGTAACTGTTCTTCAATGCTTTCATCTTCATTAACAAGTATCAACTTGCCTCTTCAATCTTTCAATACATCAAACATAAGTATCAACTTATTCTTTCTTCTTCAAGCCTCAGCTCTTCAGTAACTTCCACCTCCAGGCTTCACTCCTAATGTCAAGCATCAACTTGGCTCCTTCAGACTCTCAATGTATCAACATAAGTATCAACTTATCATTTCTTCTTCATGCCTCAGCTCTTCACTCAACTTCAATTTGATCTTCTTCACAAGTGTCAACTTGGTCTTCAAGCTTTAGCTCTCTCCTCTTTACTAGTATCAACTTGTCCTTGTTCATCTACAAGCTTCAGCTTCTAAGGGTAATCTTCAAACACAAAGAAGTATCAACTCCTAGCATCTTCAATCTCTTCAAGCAAGGAACTCCACCCTCTAGCACTCAATCTTCTTCAAGCAAGGAACTCCATCCTCTAGCAAGGCAGAAAGATTCATCTATCAAGAGCAAAGTTTGGATGATTGGTAGCAGAGTGAAAACCAAAGGTCACCACTAAGCATCCTATCATCAGAGAAAGGGACCCTCAAAGGTTCTACCAACTTGTAAAGAGCCACACATCCTACCAAAGGAGGGATAAGGCCTTTACAAGGGGACCTTACATCATAGGGAAGAATGGAGGTGATCAACATCTTCCATGTTTATGAAGGAAGAGAATCTATCTAGGAGCTCTGCCTACAAACCCTAATCTTAACACCTAATCAACACTCCACCAAAAGAAGGGAAGATCTTCACATCCAAGCTTCTTCAAGCATTCCATGGTAGCCCAAGCTTGTCTTCAACATCATCCAAGAGCAAGAGAGACAAAACCCTAATCTAAGGGAACTAAAGAAGTCAATCTAGTTGAATTAGTGCACCAGAATCATCTAAAGTTAGCATCTAAACTAAAATCAAACAAAAATAGTAAACTACATTGTAAATTTCTACAAAAATTCCTAAGGGACCCTAATTCAATCATGAATCTACCATACAAAAATCAGAGGTTGAATCATCCACCAAGTTCTAAAAATAAAATCTAAACCACAAGGTATCAACCATAAACCCTAAAAATGGAGCTCTTAAAGTTTCAACCTAAAACTACCACTTATATTCATCAAAAAAATGTGAGAAATATCTAGTGGGAGCATGCATATCTATGCTAGCTACACACAAAAAATCAGGGCAAGAATCATCATCAAATGCTCAAACCAAATTCAACAAAATCAAGCATCAACCATGATTATTTTAATATCAATTAAAATGTAAAAATGCACATAAAATCAAAAAATGTATGGAATATTAATATTTTTTATCTAAAAAATACTAGATTCAATCATGAATCACTGGCAAAAAGAATGGAATTAATTGCATCATTTTTTAATTATTTATGAATTTTCCAATAACCATGAATAAAATGAAAAATAAAAAGAAAATCATGAGAAAATAAAAGGCGCGTGTTGTGAATAGCAAATGAATTCAGTTCAATATCCAAACTGGGCCATGTTGCACCCCAAAATTTGACCAACTACTTATCGCAATTTGGCTCATGTTTCGACTCATTTCATTTTGCATTTGCATACCGCGTACATTGCATTTTTTTCCAGTCAGATTGACTTTATCGGGATTACAGCCCTCTGATCGCGCTTCAGGCATTTCAGGCCAATACGAGGACGTTATTTTGAGAATTGGTGCTCGTTCCCGGTGTTTTCAGCTCTCGTTGTTGTTTTTGAGGACATCTCGGTGTCCGGTTTTTACCGTTTATTTCGCTATATTCACGTATCTTTTTCCAATCGATTTAATTGGCTGTACTGTATTTTTAGATTTTTTCCCCTTATTTTCTAGAATTTTTTAATGGATTTAATAGTTTTTCTAGAATTTTTAAATAGATATTTCTTCTTTAAATAGTTTTAAATAGATTTTTGTTTTTAGATATTAAATAGTAGATTTTAATTAGTTTGTTTAATAGGATAACTCTTTTTCTATTTTTTTAATAGGGTTAATTAGAGTTTATTTTCTTTGTAGAATTAATAGAGATTAATTAGATATTAGTCATTTCTTTTTAATTAGAGTTTAATCATTTTTGTTAATAGGGTTAATTAGAAGTAATTAGCAGAGTTAATTGCTTTGGTTTCCATTATCTTGTTTTAATTTGAGTCAGCTTTTAATTAGAGTCTAAGTCTGAATTTAGTAGAGTTTAATTAGGGTTTAATCATTAATCATTAATTAGTCAGAGTCATTAAGTTTGTGGGCCAGATGTCCAGTCTTTGGAGGCCCAGGTCCAACTCGCTGCCACTTGGCAATATAAGAAGCCTTCCACGTTTCACACTCAGGTTCCACCACTTCATTCTCCTCTTCCACGTTTCAGCCCACGAGTTCCTTCCTCATGATGCCACATCATTCACCCTCTCTCTCTCTCTAGGAGCTTGACACCTCACCCTCTCTGCATGCGCGCCACCTACGCACACGCGTCCACCTGACGCCACCTGTCCCACACGCCAATTCCTCACCGGAGACCTCACCGGAAGCCATGCAAACACCGGGAGAACCTCACCAGCAAAATCAAGCGGTGGTTCCCGCGGCCAAACTTCACCAAAATTCCACCAGAGAACTCAAATTCTCACCGGAAACTCCACGAATGTTCATCATCGTTTATCATTTTTTCCAGCAACTCATCAACGGTGTTCATATCCAGATCTTCATCCAGATCAGTGCAAGAACACTGTAACCGTTTTCCAGAAGCCTCATCAAGATCCGTTCGAATCTTCATCAGATCTTCCATCGCTCATCATCAGGTTCAATAATCGCATCCTTCATCATCCTTCGTTCCGGATCCACAAGAAACTTCAAAGAACATTCATAGCTGATTTTTCCAGTTCTTCATCAGAATCGTCGTTGAACATTCGATGAGCAACTTCATCCTGATCCTCGAATTCCAGAAAATCTTCATCGTCTTCCTCAGAAAACTTCATCGTGTTCTTGAGTCTTTTTCCAGAAATTCAACGCTCTTCACAAATCTTCATCCGTCCAAGTTTTCCTTCCAAAAATCTTCAGATCTATGAACCTTTCAAGATCTCCAGATCTTCATCAAGAATCTTCAAAGATGCTCATCGGAGATTCTTCGCCAGAACTTCAAGAACCTCATGCAATCGTCATTGTTCCTAGATCGTCCAACAACTTCAAAGATCTCCAAAGCTCTAGTGCTCATCATAGCGTTCTTAGAACGTCAGCTGCTTCGTCAAAATCCAAGAACCGTCAAGACCTTCATCGTGCTATCATCTTCCAGGTCGTTGGTGTCAGGATTAACAAGGGAAGTGTTTGGTTCTGATTTGTGGAGTTGTGCTGTAACGAAATTGAAACAGAGGAAAGGTCACCGGCGGCGCATGTGGAGAGGGATTAGGGTTTCAGAAAGAGGAGAAGTGAGGGAGGAGAGGAAAGGTTCATGGACCCTGGGAGGGAATTGATGGGCCTTCGGCCCAATGAACTTTGCTGACCCATACACCGCCCAGTTACCATCTGCACCGCGTCCTTTTTTTTCTTTCTACTTTTTTGTGGACGTTGGGTTTTGTTTGTTGGGCTGAGCCCAACGAAGTACCATGTGCACCTCCGTTTTCACCAATAAACCCCCTGTTTTTATTTCTTTTTATTTTCTAAATTTCTTTATGGGCTGGGCCCATAGGCTGTTTTTGCTGCATTCACACCCAGTTTGCAGTCTGTACCCCCTCCCCTCTTATTTTTAATTTCTCCCTTGTATTGGATGAATGAGTGTAATAGATATAGTTCTATTTTTTTAGGATTATAGTTTTATTTTTCTAGGACATTAATGCATAGTTTTATAGAATTTATATTCTATTATTTTTTAGCATATTATAGGGTATTATAGATTTAATATAGTTTTTCTATTTTCTTTATAGAATATATAGATATTATCATAGATTTTTTCTTATAGAATAGTATAGGATTTTATATAGAATTTCCATTATATTTTCTATACGCATTTCCTTTATTTTTCTTTAGAATATTTTCTATTGGAATTTAATTGCCGTATTTTTAGGAGTAGCGTTCTATTTCCATTTTGCTATTGGATTTCTCTCCTGTTTTCGTTTCTATCCGATTTTATCCCGATTTTATCTTTGGTTGGCCGTGTGACACGATTCAATTGGAGAATGATTTTCGATATCATTTCTCCATCTTGTCTTTGACACGGATATCAATACGCTACCTCTCAGAGTTTGATTTCTCGTATAAGTCGAACCATGACGGTATAAGTGTTACATTGTTCTGATTCGAGCGTCATCATCAAGATCCAGAGAGGAGAAGACTAGAATGGAGCTTACGCACACGTCAGGAGCCCAGGAGCTGCTTCGTTCAACATCATCATCGTCTTCTTCAAGTCTTCAGGCAACCGTCGAGTGTTGTGAGATCCTTAGATACGTAGGAAATGACAGTTGAGGAGTTCTTCTCAATCGTCTAGGATGTCTAGTATGGTACCCTTTGGGTGACATGCGACGCATTCGCTCCTACGTCTTAGGTTCTTGCGTGTGTGTCCCGAGTTCCTTCCTGTTTAGGCGTAGGCCTGCTTCCTCTTTGTTCTCGCCCCCGTGCGATCGAAACCCCCTTTCCCTCGCGTTCAGGCGATTAAGACCCCTTCTCTTTCCCCCGTGCAATCGAGACTCGTAGCCTGAACTACGTCATGCTCTGATTTCTTTGATGAGAATACGTAGGCACAAGACGCGACGTCTTGGCGAGCAAAATTCCCCTGTAGTTTCCCGAACTACGTTAGCTCTGATCTCTCAAGCCTGTTGAGGGTACGTAGGCACAATACTGATGTATTGGCGAGCCACCTTCCCGTAGTGGAACTACGTTTGCTCTGATCTCTCGTACCAGACGAGAGTACGTAGGCATAGGATGCGATATCCTAGCGAGCTACCTCCCTTCTCCCTTTTTCCCGTTTCCCCGTTTTAGCTGTAGTAGGCTGAACTACAGCTGCTCTGATTTTCTCTGAAGAGAATATGTAGGCATAGGATGTGATATCCTAGCGAGCACACTAACAACTAACCTTTTGTTCTCTCGCTGCCGTGCGATCGAGACTTTCCCGCTGACGACTGATGTTATCCTTTTCTCTTGCCCGAGCGCATTTGAGACCAGACCGTAGTTCTAGTTCCCGTAGGTTCCCATACCTTTAAAACCCGACATACTACGTCCGTTCTACCACAAACAGGTACGTCTAAGTCTCCAATGGTCGAGCAGCGTCCACCTAACTGCTAGAATGCGTACGCTAGTATCGTCAACCTTTTCTCTCACCCCCGTGTGACCGAGAACACCCCTGTCTAGCCGTAGTTGGCCTGAACTACGTCATGCTCTGATTTCTCTGACGAGAATACGTAGGCACAAGACACGACGTCTTGGCGAGCAAATTCCCCCGTAGTTTCCCGAACTACGTTGACTCTAATTTCTCATTCTCTGATGAGAATACGTAGGCATAGAGTGTGACGCTCTATCGAGTCAATTTCTTTCCGTTTAGATTTAGCAGCCGTAGCTAGATTGTTTTTTTTCACCCGTAGACGAACCAAGCAAGCGTGGATCCCATCGAGTACGATGGACGTGAGGGGTGTTAATACCTTCCCCTTGCGTAACCGACTCCCGAACCCAGACAACGGTTGCGATGACCTTGTCTTATACCTTTTCGTCAGGTTTTTCCGATCGTTTCCTTTCCCGTTCCGAGGGATAAATAACGAAAGGTGGCGACTCTTCTGTTTTGCCGGCACCTTATTTTCGCGGAAGCGACAGCTGGCGACTCTGCTGGGGACTTGATAGTTTCCTGGGATCCAACGTCCCGTATGCGAGTCAGTTTGGGGATCCAACGTCCCTTAAGAGAGTCAATCCTAGCGCTTGTTTCCGTGCCTGTGGGTGTTTACTTTTGTGTTGTATATTACTGATGTATTTACATTTCCCGCACTATATTATTATCTGTTGCTATTGTGCTGTTGTGGGATGGGAGCTCTGATGAGTGAGAAGCCAGACCCAGGCTTGAGCGTACCTAGCATTAGTTGTGGAAATTAGTGGGCGCGCACTTGCTTGGCAGGCGCTAGTGTCTCATGAAATCCACGCTCAGACGAGGTTCTCCCGGTTGACTTCTTTTTCAACCCTTTGGGTTGAGGGGGTTGTTGGTTTGGAGGATTATCGACTCTGGGGACCGATCATTTGGAAGTTGGCTAAGTGAGGCCTCTTCAGGACATGATAATGCCACACCTTCTGGGTATCGTATCATCAGTCTTGAAAGTCTGTGACGCCAACGACCGCATAGGATGCCGAACTTGTGTCAGTTTAGGTCCATACCCGTGAGTGGGAGGGTTTTTGCAGGAAACTTGACTTCCAGCCTACCCGGTATTTTGGTTTTCTCTCGTCAGAGGAGACTTATCCCGTCAGCAGCGCAACAGTAATCAGAGCTTTGTGGGGGCTGTGATCCCGTGTTTGCTGCATCTTGCATTGCATTTGCATGAACATTCCTGCATCATATTGCATGCCATTCTCCAGCTAGCCAGAGCTCTTATCCAGCCTTTGTTTTGCTTCAGAGGGTGATTCTCCGGTGTTTGGTCCGAGCAAGGGTTGATTGTCAGAAGACGACCAAGGGGTTGAAGCAGATTTGAGCAGAATCAAGCAGTGAAGTCAGTTGTTGGTAGCTATGTCAGAGAGCAGCTTCCAGTTTGTTGATACCTTGTCAGGTTTCACTGTGACGTCCAATCCTCTGTATGGTTTTGTGCCTGATGAAGACATTCCGCAAGTGAACAACCTTACTGCAACTCGACTCGTACAGCCTTTTGTTGAAGACCGAGGTCTACATGAGCAGTTTGTTGTCCGAGGTGAACGTTCTCCTTCTGTTGATACCTCAGACTACCAGGGTGTTGTTTTCCCTGTGCCAAATGCCCGAAGAGAGGTCCCGATAGCAAAGACTGAAGACCCATTAGCTCCTGTGTATGCTAAAAGGTTTCGTGCGTTGGATGAAAGATTCAAAGCCTTGAAAGGTAAAGACGCTGTTAACCCTAATGCTGCAGACATGTGTCTGGTTTCCGGCCTAGTGTTACCTCCGAAGTTCAGAACGCCGAGGTTTGAAAAGTACAAAGGAGATAGTTGGCCGAAGCAACATTTGGTGATGTTCTGCCGAATAATGACTTCATTTGTGCACGACGACAAGTTGATGATTCACTGCTTTCAAGATAGTCTGACTGGGGCGCCTCTGAGTTGGTATATGCAGTTAGAGAGTGATCAGATCCGATCATGGTTGGATTTAGCCAATGCTTTTCTGAAGCAGTATGACTACAATCTTGATGTAGCTCCTAGTCGCATGCAGCTGCAAGAATTGTGTCAAGGGAACAATGAACCTTTCAGGAAGTATGTTCAGAGATGGAGAGAATTTGCTGCTAGAGTGCAACCACCGCTCCTAGACCGAGAGTTAAAAGGCATGTTCGTAAACTCCTTGCAGAGCCCGTACTTCGAAAGGATGCTTGGAGTTGCACCAAATTTCTCTAAATTGGTAAGGGCAGGAGAGCGCATCGAGTATGGTGTAAAGACTGGAAGAATCCAGAATGTTGTGGGCGGTCAGGCTAGTGAAACTGAATCTCTCTATAGCTGTCAAACTGAAGAAGGAGTTGTGGTCAATGCAATCATGAATGATGTTGGGTATCCTCGAGGTGAATCGGTGAAATCTATTGGTTCTCCGTCTTCTCAGCGGTCAGTATCCTCTGTGTCTCGTTATTCTGGACAGACAATGGTGCCTAGGGCACCACATCGGGAACTTTATGTCGCTCCTCTTACAAATCCACGAGCCCGTGGCCGAGGTTATCAGAATCAGCATCAGAATCAGAACCGACCTCGTAACAACTTGGAACGAAGGAATGCTCCTTCCCATCCAGTGCCTGTGCCGTATAGCCAGATTCTGCCACAGTTGATTCAGAATTATTTGGTGGAACCTAAAGCTCTTAAGCCCGTGCCAGAGCCTTACCCTCCTGGGTACAATCCCCATGCTCAGTGTGGATACCATGGTGGATCCCCGGGGCATTCAACTGAAGATTGCAAAGCTTTTCAGGCAAAAGTGCAACGGTTGATCGACAAAGGGTGCATTTCCTTTCTAGAAGGAGTTTTGGTTGTGCATGACAACCTCTCAGCTGTCTGAGCTCGCAGATTCAGAGGGTTATTTCCAGAAGCCAGTGGTTCAGGCAGGCAGACGTCCTCAACATTGGCAGTCCTTTGACTTTTTATCATTTGCATTTGTAGTTTCCTTTCGGTTAGTTACTACTTGCTGTTAAACATTGTTTGTTTCGAATGGTAATATTGATAAAGTGACTATGCATTTTTCTGAATTAATCATGTCGCTGTCTCTCATTTACTGCATTGCACTGACGCTTGCATTTTATTCACTCCACTTTATCACTATGATTAGCAAAGATTGGAGGGAGGATGACGAAACTGAATACTCATAACCGAGGATCGTATGCTTTCGGATAAAATCCTGCCTATGATGTACAGACATTCTTTCAAATCCCCTAAACACTGGAGATATAAGGAGGTAGTCCCTTGTTAACCACTTCGACCCGAGAAGTAGGAGTTTCTTTCGGACTTTTAAACCCTCACATCTTAACCTGGGGCAGGGTAGTTGTCAGTTAGCTTGACCGAGCGTTCAAGTCTTATGGAGGAGTGTTGTCTTTCAAGGACCAATCACATCGTATTCCTCCTCAGAGGTCGTACCTCGTCCACCACAATGGTTAAACCTCACCAATCAGGAGTGAGACAGTTATAAACCTCTCGGATGAATCCAGACAGCCAGTGTCGCACGACTTGTTTCGAAAAAATAAGAGAAAAAAAAGAAAGCCCGCTAAGTAAAAAGAAAGGAAAAGCTGAAAAGCAAATACTTAGGCAAAAATCAGGGCATCCCGCTGGACTTCCAAAGAAAAATCGAAAAGAACTCTGAAGAGTCAATCCAAGCAAAAAATTAGGGAATCAAAAGAATGAAAAAGAAAGGATATAAAAAGAAAAAATCCTCGAACAAGGACAAAGTCGTGTGGATACAGACACCGAAAGCGAAAAAGGAGTAACTGTCACTCTGAAAACCTTGTGAATTCTTTAACCACTGTTCCTAATATTCAACATACCTCTCGAAGAGGCGAGCGCTTGAGCCAAGTTAACTGAACTTTAGGATCGGAGATCATCACGTAGAAGGGGCGGGCACAAATCATATTTCGAGCCGAATATCCTTTGTTTCACAAACCGTGAACCCGGCCACGATACAACCCTTAAAAGACCTAATTAAGGCAGGGTTTATTCTGAAAGCGCATTACGATAAGGTTGAGTAACCTGACTCCTACATGATTTGCTAATCATATCCTTGTTGTATTTTTTACTGATCAAATCAGCAATACGTTTGAACTCTTTGGTTCGTTCGTCACTCACTATCATGACACGTAAATGAGTGACAGTACATTTTTTCAAAATCTGCATGAACACTGCATTAAAATTACCATTCGTGAATAGACAATTTTAATTGCAGGTCAGTAGTTGATATGAACGAATTCCAACAGGGAATAGTCAATCAGGACTGAATCGTCAGCAGTCTGGATCAGAATGATATACTGCGAAGCCCTGTGAATCTGGGGCATTGACTTCCACTGAGGTTGGAATCAGTTAGTCTGAGGACAAGTCCTGAAGCATCGGTTGATTATGGGACAGTTTGTTCAAGAAGCAGTTGATCAGAAGTGAGTCTTCTCGAGACCTAATCAGGGGCAGTTACCCAGAGTTCTTGTGATTTGAGGGCAGATCCCTCCAGTGTTTAATCAGGGCATGTTGAGTCGCTCAACGCTCGTTCAGGGGCAAGCTACTTCAGAGATGTTGAAACCAGCCGTGTTTGGAGTTGGTTAATTGAGGATGAATCCTTCCGTTGTACAGATGTTGGGGCAAGCCATCTGAAGATTGTCTTGTTGCCCGCTACTTTCTGTTCAGGGTGAATTTTCCCAAGAGTCGGATTGGGGCAAGTTGAATTGCACTGGGGCAAGGTGTTCAAGCGAGTTCGTTCACCCTAGCAAGAGTTGAGCGTCGGGGAATCGTGTCATTACCCTGCCAAAACCTGAACCTTCTGAAGAAGCCTTGCCGTCAGTGGATTGTTATCCTACAGCCTAACCTGTTACTTGGCAGAACCTTGTGACCAAATCGTTTTAAAGTCCAGTTCTCGTCTGGCAAACCGGAGACCAGTTCATGTCTGAAATCCAAACCAGAAGCCAGCCCTGTCTGGTCACCTTTTCTTTAACCTATTGTTCAACCAGTTCCCGTCTGGCTAACACAGTTTTTAAGTCCAGTTCTCGTCTGGAAAACCGTAAGTCAGTTCTCGTCTGACAACCTAACATATTTTGCTATCAGTTCTCGTCTGATAGCCCACCTTGAATGCTAGTTCTCATCTAGTATTTCCCTTATAAATCCATTTTGTTGGTAACCAGAAATAAATCCCTATCACCATAAACCTATCCCTAAACCAGAAAAAGCCTAAGTGTATCCGACACGATGATTCCTAGTGACTCGTATGTTGTCACGTTCCCCGACACAAGGCTCGAGTGATCCCAGCTCCATGATTGGTGTTCTGTATCCCCTGTGTTGATGTTGTTGAATCAGGATTATTTTCTCAGCAGAGATGTACAGTTTGAGATTGTTTCCCCTGAGCAGTTTGAGATTGCAGCAAGTTGAGATGGCATTTATCCCTTATCAGAGTAGGATCAAGATTATCCTCAGCAGGGTTTGATTAATATTCCCGGCAGAGTATGGCTGTCCCAAGCATTGAATGTTGATTAGCCTGATGTGCCATTTTCAAGTGGGTTGAGACTGAAGCTTTCCCTGACCGACAGATTTGGGTTTATTTCCCCAGCAATGGGACTGATGCAATGTTGTATCCCCACAGAGTCCAAGTTTGACTCCTTTCCCCTCCGAGTCCAGGTTATTGACTCATTCCTCAAGCAGAGGTCGCCATTGATTCCCTCACTGAGTAATCTCCAGACGGGTAGATTTTGAAGGGTTATTTCTCAGCAGCTTTCTTCGTACACTATAAGGACTTAGGGTGTTCTAAAAGGACCGTTCAGGGTTGTTTTCCTCAGTGAAGTGAGATTCAATTTCCGGTTATTACGTTGAGCGTTCAAACTCCGGTCAGTTTCGTTGGGTATCCAGACTCCGGTTATTACTTTGAGCGTTCAGGCTCCGGTCAGTTTCGTTTGGTATCCAGACTTCAGTTATTACGTTGAGCGTTCAGGCTCCGGTCAGTTTCGTTGCGTATCCAGACTCCGGTTTTTACGTTGAGCGTTCAGGCTCCGGTCAGTTTTGTTTAGTATCCAGACTTCAGTTATTACGTTGAGCGTTCAGGCTCCGGTCAGTTTCGTTGCGTATCCAGACTCCGATTTTTACGTTGTGCGTTCAGGCTCCGATCAGTTTTGTTGGGTATCCAGACTCCGGTTTTTATGTTCAGGCCAAATCAAACTTATCATCTTAACTCAAATTCTCAGCCTACTCTAGTACCAACCTTGTACATTACCGTAACTAAATCGGTTCCTAAATCTTATTCCCAAAGTCATCGCTTAAACATTCTACCGATGCCTTAAAAGGTCACACAGAATCTCCCTAAAAACCTTAAACCCAGCCTATACGCCAAATTAACCAAAAACAACAATTCATCAACATTGACCTATACTCCATCGCTATCGATTACTAGTTATCATCAAACACAAACACACCATTATACTTACCAATTATCATATACTTCCTACTCTATAACCAACATTACGGTACATTACCAACACTTCAGGGTTACTCTGAATCTCACCAAGGTCCTAACCAGAGTCACTAACAAAATCACAGGGAACAACACATAATTTTCCCAAATTTATAATCATGGTCATTACCAACGCTACAATAACAACACAAAATCTCACCAAAACTCTATTCATAGTTACTATCAACACTGCAGTAACAACATATAATCTCACTAATATCACCATAATATATATATACCAAATTCACCAATACCAATCAACAATTCATCAATATCAAGCATCAATTTATCATTAGCAACAACAATAACAAGCATGCCAATATAAAACTTCATAGATCGACATTTTCCTACGGGGTTAAGGAATCCCCTCTACCCTATACATGTATATATACCATCCCAATCAAGTTTCTCCCCCCTTACCTGGATAATTATTCTGATCGGTGATAAATTCCTCCAAGATTCTTCATCCCTAGCCTTTTCCCTTTCTCTTTGTTCTTCACTCTTCTCTATTCTCCCAATTTCCTTTCTCACGGTTTCTATCGTGCCTTTTCATATTTCCATTCTAACTTCCCCATAACCCTTCCACTTCTTATTTTACTTATTCCAACCACTAATATTCCCAATAATAATTCTAATAATAATAATTATAATAATCATTATAATAATAATAATAATAATAATAATAATAATAATAATATAATACTATTGTAATATTATAGTAATATTCAACATAATAATAATAATAGTAATACACCCAACAATAATTATAATTATAATAATAATAATACTAATGATAATAATAACAATTATATTAATACTAATAATAAAATAATATTAATAATAATAATCTTAATATTAATAATACTAATATAATATTACTAATATTAATAATACTAATCATAATAATAATATTAATAATAATAATAATAATATTATTATTATTATTATTATCTCACCAAAATAATAATAATAATAATAATAATAATAATAGTAATAATATTATTATCTCACCAAAATAATAATAATAATAATACTAATAAATATAATAATATATAATAATAATAATAATAATACCCCCACCAATATTACTATTATTCATTATATTATCATATTCACACCAAAAATCATAATAATATAATAACTATATTAATAATAATATTATATTCTCCATATTAATAATATTACTACAAATATTAATAATAATCATAAATATAATAATAATAATAATAATAATAATAATAATAATAATAATAATAATAATAATAATAATAATAATAATAATAATAATAATAATAATAATAATAATACCACCACCAATATTACTATTATTTCTTATATTATTATAAACTCACCAAATTACCACCAATGATCCTCCCATCTCAGGGACACCCACCAAACATCATCAAATACACCCTACCAAAGAGCACATCAACATATAATATTTAAAATAATAATAAAATGACTAAATAATTAAAATGGGTGTTACAACTCTCCCCCACTTTAATTATTTTCGTCCTCGAAAATTACCTGATGGAAATAATTCCGGATACGCTCCCCGCATCCTTTATTTCAATTCTCAGGTCACACTGCCTTCTGCAGCACCTCCCCATACTACTTTCACCAAAGATATCTCCTCCCATCGGAGTTGTTCCTCGCTCGCCAAAACGAACTAGCAATGCCTCAACAATCGGAATATTTTTCACTTGTACATCATCCACCTGGTTCAATGTACTTTCTCGACTAAGACACATGAAACATATCATGCCAATTCACAGCGACAACGGAAAAACAGTCTAACATGTTACTCCTCCCATGCCTCCGCTGCGCCACTCTGATACAACTACAGAACACGGTGCGAACTTCTGAGATTTCGAAGCTCGACCAACACCAGTCACCGGCGTGACTCTCAAAACACATATTGCCTCGGGTCCTCTCGATCTTCTCATCCATCTCAAGCATAATTTTCAAGTCTGGGTACAACACTCTCACTCGATTTATTTCAACACAGGAGAGTCCTACACTCCCTATCTCACCAAGCCACATATAGTGCCATTCCGACACTAGGATGGTAACCGTTATTATAGGTAACTCAATCAACGATAATTAATCATCCCACGCTCCACCTTGATCCGACACCCAAGCTCTCACCAATTCTCTACAGACTCAATAGTCCTCTCTGACTGACCATCAGTTTGCGGATGGTAGGTCGAACTCAGCTTCAACTTAGTACCCGAAGCTTCCTGTAAGCCCCTCCAAAATCTCAATATAAACCTCAAATTTCCATCTGACACAATATTCGTCAGTATCTCATCCAACTTCACCACTTTCTCAATATGCATCTCATATATCCTCAACACGGAATAGTTAATCCACTCCTAACAATTCAAATTAAAATTATGTCTTTACAAATTCTTTAGAAATCTCAACACCAATTTCGTGAAAATACTTCCTGATTTCCACTCTGGAATATTTAACGATTGCATCAGACTCAACAGTCTCTGATGTTCACTCTTCGAATTCCTACAATTCTAACCAGCATATTCCACCTCAACTACTCCTCCCCTTATCCATGGTCTCCAAAACAATCTACTCAAATTCGGTTACTTCTTCATAGCACCGGGATGGATACTCCATCTACCTCAATGTATTTCTTCACGAGTACTCCTACTCCCCTCAACAACATCTGGTACACATACCCTATCATAACACATCATAGTACTATTTCCACAAACCCGACAATCCACTCTTCGACTCTAATTTATCAATTTCAACTAATTCACTACTCAACCCAGGTTTCTGACTTTCTCGATTCTGCTCAAGGATATCACTAGTCAGATCTTAATAATAAAAGCTTAACTCCATAAGAAGTCTCCTTACTCACAAAACTCATATTATGAAATTGCTCAATTAGTTTTAACTCTTTTCACCATCATCTTCGGTATATGCAAATATTTCTATCTCACTGCATCATCTACCATGTCCGCTTTACCCGAATGGTAATTCAACTCGAAGTCGTACTCTTTTCGAAGTCCCAATTATTTCCTATGCCTCATATTCGTCTTATTCAAATTAAACAAACACCTTAAACTCTTAAGATCACCAAACATCTCCAATCTCAGTCTGAACTTTTGAAGACTCCGACTCCGGTACAATCACAATAGTAACCAACTCTAAATCACTGGTCAAATGATTTCTCTTATACACTTCAAGTTGCCTTTTGCATAATTGAAACTCGCTGAAGTTGTCTTTAGCAAATCCCCTAATTATATCAACAAGTATCACAAACACCACAATTAGTCCTATCGGATTCGGCAGAACTTTCCTTACGGAAGTATATCACCGCTCTTTTTCCAAGACTGATAACTCCAGTTCCTTATGCTCAACATAATCCTCTATACTCTTTGAATACCTTAAAATATCATTTATTAACACAACCATTGCCTTATATAAATAATTAAAGAAGATCCCATGCCAAGTGGACAAACAAGTTGTGAGTTATAGCGGGAACACATACCGTACCGCCTGTCCTTACCACAACATTCAAACACACTTCATCAATAAATAGATTAAATCTATGTCAATACTTAACCATCTCATAGATAATTTGAATAGCTTTCCAACGCTTCGAATCGCGCGTCATTCCGAGTTACGGTTCTCCCGTTACGGCAAAAACACCAGAATAACATTTTCTGCCCAGGGCCCCTTCGCCAGGCGAACACCGCAGCGAATATGGACGTTCGCCAGTATGCTCGCCAGGCGAACATGACAGTCCCAAAATCCTCTTTTCGACCGTTACCCGACTTCCGAGTGTCCGATTTCGATTCTGTAAAAAGCTGCGATCTCGGAATTTAACGTACAACAACAATTTTATACTTAGGAAGCCATCCAACACATTTTAAATCTATGGATAATTTAAAACTCAATTACTTCCAATCTCAACAGCAGATCTTTGAGCCTCCTAATACGATAGAACTTTTGACCTTCGTCCCATCCACCACAAGAACTCTACTCGAGATCACATGACCAAGGGACTCACATCCCTCGATCAATTGTTCCATCAAATCATTAACTCTTGGAAGCGAACACCTATCCTTGATAGTCACCCTGTTCACTTATCTATAGTTCACCCAAAGCTTCACAAAACCTTCTATATGTCTAACCAACAAAATTGGTGCATATTACGGTAGCACACTAAAAAAAAAGAACCTCTCTCCTAGAAGGTCTTCAAGTTGACTCTTCAACTTCTCCAATCCCAACGAAAACACGCCATATGGAGTCACTAATATCGGACTCGTTCCAACAACAAAGTCAACGTATGAGCTTTACTTCACACTCCGATAGTAAATCACCTACCTCATCCGGAAACCTCCGGCAATCGCAAATAATTGACAAATCCCAATTTTTCTCACTTTCCTTCTCATTCCAAGTTTCAGTCAAAATAGACACTTCAACACCGTCTTACGCCAAATTCCTCAAAATAATCCCTTAAGCACTTAGCTTAACTCAAGACTATTCACTGCTCACGCCACCCAAGTTTGCAAGACGCGTCTATCCCATCCAACACAATCTCCTCCAGTATTAACAAGAGATTAAGGGTGATCAGTTCCTCAATTTGTTAATAGACAGCCGAAATCATGATGGGGTACAAACCATCTTTACCAACTATTATATCATTCCTCAATACCATAAGCCACCAAATTGTAGCTTTTCGGAGAAATACAACTTCTCCCCCACTGGAATCATTCCACTTCTACCGACAAACTTAACCAACAACATGTATCGACAGTGTTTTTACGCACATGTCGCATACCAGGGAACAACAACACTAGACAACATTGGCCGGACGGACCGACCTGCTCTGATACCAATTGTAACACCCCACTTCCCAAATTAAATAAAATATAAACATTAAAAATAAACATCAGAGTTTTCACCAAAATAGTGGGATATCACATCACCAAATTTTTATAAAAATACTTTATTAGTTATTCTCAAAAATAATACAGCGGAAAACATTATTCCAACATTCTCGGTCATCCGCCAAATTTCATAAAATCTTTATTATTATAATTCACAAAAAAAGTGATACGTCACAGGATTACAACAAGTTTGACATAAAACAATTAAAACACCCATATCCCGTGTTACGTATCAGAGCATCCTAGACTCGACTGGCACACCACCATCCAAGCTATCTAAGTACCTGGATTATCTGTACTTCCGGAGAAGCACAGACACAACAACAACCAAGGGGTGAGAAAACATGATCAAAAATATATTGGTAATGTAATACATGTAAACAAGGTAGTAAAACACACCAACACACCAATATTCACCCCAACAACTCCATATAACGAACCTACTGTTCAAATTACAATATAACATATTATAATGCAAATATGCAACTCAACACCATGCATGCGGTACCGACTCATTGGTTCATTCAATCGAACCTGGATAGATCACTTACGCTCCTCCTGAGACATGATCTATCCCCCACCATTCTCCACAAAGGAGTACGGATGAATCACTTACGCTCCTCCTGAGACATGATTCATCCCACCAAAACACCATGATATGCACACACTAATGCATAACTATCATAATTAGGCACACTAAGTGCACACGATCCTCCTGATCATATCATCATACATCAATGCATATATGTGTAGATATATTACACCAACACCATATAAATCAATTAGATAGTAAATAAATTCATACTATAACACCATATATAACCACATCCCAACACCCGGGAACACACGATCCTACTGATCACTACATACATATACGTTAACTAATTGTCCACCAACAATATTAAGGGAAATGAGTACTATCACCCAGTACACAGGTTAGATCCCACACTCATCATCCTTACAATGCATCAAGGCCAGAAAGATCACCCCAGACCAATGCTCAAGGCCAAACATCACCAAAGTCACATTCTTGTTCTGCTACGCTCGCTGGCATTCGCTAGGCGAAGCTTCGCCAACACTCGCCAGGCGAAGCCCAGCGAATGCTGCGATTCACCAACTTCCCCACAGTTCTGCAGTAGTATTCTAGGCCAAATCAAACTTATCATCTCAACTCAAATTCTCATCCTACTCTAGTACCAACCTTGTACATTACCGTAACTAAATCGGTTCCTAAATCTTATTCCCAAAGTCATCGCTTAAACATTCTACCGATGCCTTAAAAGGTCACACAGAATCTCCCTAAAAACCTTAAACCCAGCCTATACGCCAAATTAACCAAAAACAACAATTCATCAACATTGACCTATACTCCATCGCTATCGATTACTAGTTATCATCAAACACAAACACACCATTATACTTACCAATTATCATATACTTCCTACTCTATAACCAACATTACGGTACATTACCAACACTTCAGGGTTACTCTGAATCTCACCAAGGTCCTAACCAGAGTCACTAACAAAATCACAGGGAACAACACATAATTTTCCCAAATTTATAATCATGGTCATTACCAACGCTACAATAACAACACAAAATCTCACCAAAACTCTATTCATAGTTACTATCAACACTGCAGTAACAACATATAATCTCACTAATATCACCATAATATATATATACCAAATTCACCAATACCAATCAACAATTCATCAATATCAAGCATCAATTTATCATTAGCAACAACAATAACAAGCATGCCAATATAAAACTTCATAGATCGACATTTTCCTACGGGGTTAAGGAATCCCCTCTACCCTATACATGTATATATACCATCCCAATCAAGTTTCTCCCCCCTTAGCTGGATAATTATTCTGATCGGTGATAAATTCCTCCAAGATTCTTCATCCCTAGCCTTTTCCCTTTCTCTTTGTTCTTCGCTCTTCTCTATTCTCCCAATTTCCTTTCTCACGGTTTCTATCATGCCTTTTCATATTTCCATTCTAACTTCCTCATAACCCTTCCACTTCTTATTTTACTTATTTCAACCACTAATATTCCCAATAATAATTCTAATAATAATAATTATAATAATAATAATAATAATAATAATAATAATAATAATAATATAATACTATTATAATATTATAGTAATATTCAACATAATAATAATAATAATAGTAATACACCCAACAATAATTATAATTATAATAATAATAATACTAATGATAATAATAACAATTATATTAATACTAATAATAAAATAATATTAATAATAATAATCTTAATATTAATAATACTAATATTAATAATACTAATCATAATAATACTATTAATAATAATAATAATATTATTATTATTATTATCTCACAAAAATAATAATAATAATAATAATAGTAATAATATTATTATCTCACCAAAATAATAATAATATTAATAATACTAATAAATATAATAATATATAATAATAATAATAATACCCCCACCAATATTACTATTATTCATTATATTATCATATTCACACCAAAAATCATAATAATATAATAACTATATTAATAATAATATTATATTCTCCATATTAATAATATTACTACAAATATTAATAATAATCATAAATATAATAATAATAATAATAATAATAATAAAAATAATAATAATAATAATAATAATAATAATAATAATAATAATAATAATAATAATAATAATAATACCACCACCAATATTACTATTATTTCTTATATTATTATAAACTCACCAAATTACCACCAATGATCCTCCCATCTCAGCGACACCCACCAAACATCATCAAATACACCCTACCAAAGGGCACATCAACATATAATATTTAAAATAATAATAAAATGACTAAATAATTAAAATGGGTGTTACAACTCTCCCCCACTTTAATTATTTTCGTCCTCGAAAATTACCTGATGGAAATAATTCCGGATACGCTCCCCGCATCCTTTATTCCAATTCTCAGGTCACACTGCCTTCTGCAGCACCTCCCCATACTACTTTCACCAAAGATATCTCCTCCCTTCGGAGTTGTTCCTCGCTCGCCAAAACGAACTAGCAATGCCTCAACAATCGGAATATTTTTCACTTGTACATCATCCACCTGATTCAATGTACTTTCTCGACTAAGACACATGAAACATATCATGCCAATTCACACCGACAATGGAAAAACAGTCTAACATGTTACTCCTCCCATGCCTCCGCTGTGCCACTCTGATACAACTACAGAACACGGTGCGAACTTCTGAGATTTCGAAGCTCGACCAACACCAGTCACCGGCGTGACTCTCAAAACACATATTGCCTCGGATCCTCTCGATCTTCTCAGCCATCTCAAGCATAATTTTCAAGTCTGAGTACAACACTCTCGCCAGAGTTGGTTGCTCAAGTTGATGCTTAGAGTCCCCGGCAGAGTGTTTGCTCAGGATGATTCCTGAAATCTCCAGCAGAGTTATTAGTTCAGGATGATTCTTGAACATCCCAATGGAGTTGTTGTTCAAAATGATTTTTGATTTCCGCAGCAGAGATGATTCACCCAGAATGATTTCCGAATACCCTGAAGCAGATTTACTTGATAGTTCTCCAGAATCCCCAGTGGAGATGTGTCATCCCCAACAGGTTTTAGATAGAAAAGTTGAACTTTCCTTGGAAGACTTGATGATTGAAGTCCGGCAGCGGTGCCAAAACCCCAGACTTGCTGATGAAGTCCAATTGTATTGACGAAGTAGTTATCTCAGCTGATGCGGAGTGCCTGATGGTAAAAGTTTGGATATCCTTATGTGGTTCATGATTGACCCAGAATTCTATTCTCGACCTACTGATGAAGTCCGGCTGACGCCCGAAAATTCCCTTGAATGCCTGACGGCATGAATAGCTTGATTGTTAGAAGTCCCCATTGACCTGACGAGTCCCGAGGAATTCTGATGCAATGACGCAGAATGCCTGACGGCATGATCGACCATCCATTACCGGTTACCGAGTGACCAGTGACCCCTTGATGAATTGAGGACGAATATCTACAGCAAAATCAGATGATCATCCTGACGGAGACTTAAAATCAGACTTTTCACCGGTTACCGTGTGACCGATTCCCCAACGAGTTGTCGTGCAACTGCCATGCTCAGTTTTGAAGATGTGCCCACCAATCAGAGTATCGTTTACCTGTGCGGTTGGTCGATCGTCCGTTGCCGAGTAACCGGTGATCCCTCGATGATTTGAGGATGCAATGATATCAGATAAATCAGAGAATCATCCTGACGGAGGTGCAGATCAGTATTTCTCCAGCTAGTTGCCGTGCAGCTATGATTTCAGCTTCCGAAGATTTGTTCCCATCAGAGTACCGTGTACTTGTGTAGTTGGCAAATTTCCGGGTTCTTTGGTATTCAACCGTCTTCTACCTTTGAATGTTTGAAAGTTGTTCGCTCTTCAACCCTTCAGGTCCAAGCCGTTTGAATAGGGGCAGCTGTTGCACCCCAAAATTTGACCAACTACTTATCGCAATTTGGCTCATGTTTCGACTCATTTCATTTTGCATTTGCATACCGCGTACATTGCATTTTTTTTCCAGTCAGATTGACTTTATCGGGATTACAGCCCTCTGATCGCGCTTCAGGCATTTCAGGCCAATACGAGGACGTTATTTTGAGAATTGGTGCTCGTTCCCGGTGTTTTCAGCTCTCGCTGTTGTTTTTGAGGACATCTCGGTGTCCGGTTTTTACCGTTTATTTCGCTATATTCGCGTATCTTTTTCCAATCGATTTAATTGGCTGTACTGTATTTTTAGATTTTTTCCCTTATTTTCTAGAATTTTTTAATGGATTTAATAGTTTTTCTAGAATTTTTAAATAGATATTTCTTCTTTAAATAGTTTTAAATAGATTTTTGTTTTTAGATATTAAATAGTAGATTTTAATTAGTTTGTTTAATAGGATAACTCTTTTTCTATTTTTTTAATAGGGTTAATTAGAGTTTATTTTCTTTGTAGAATTAATAGAGATTAATTAGATATTAGTCATTTCTTTTTAATTAGAGTTTAATCATTTTTGTTAATAGGGTTAATTAGAATTAATTAGCAGAGTTAATTGCTTTGGTTTTCATTATCTTGTTTTAATTTGAGTCAGCTTTTAATTAGAGTCTAAGTCTGAATTTAGTAGAGTTTAATTAGGGTTTAATCATTAATCATTAATTAGTCAGAGTCATTAAGTTTGTGGGCCAGATGTCCAGTCTTTGGAGGCCCAGGTCCAACTCGCTGCCACTTGGCAGTATAAGAAGCCTTCCACGTTTCACACTCAGGTTCCACCACTTCATTCTCCTCTTCCACGTTTCAGCCCACGAGTTCCTTCCTCATGATGCCACATCATTCACCCTCTCTCTCTCTCTCTAGGAGCTTGACACCTCACCCTCTCTGCATGCGCGCTACCTATGCACACGCGTCCACCTGACGCCACCTGTCCCACTCGCCAATTCCTCACCGGAGACCTCACCGGAAACCATGCAAACACCGGGAGAACCTCACCAGCAAAATCAAGCGGTGGTTCCCGCGGCCAAACTTCACCAAAATTCCACCGGAGAACTCAAATTCTCACCGGAAACTCCATGAATGTTCATCATCGTTTATCATTTTTTCCAGCAACTCATCAACGGTGTTCATATCCAGATCTTCATCCAGATCAGTGCAAGAACACTGTAACCGTTTTCCAGAAGCCTCATCAAGATCCGTTCGAATCTTCATCAGATCTTCCATCGCTTATCATCAGGTTCAATAATCGCATCCTTCATCATCCTCCGTTCCAGATCCACAAGAAACTTCAAAGAACATTCATAGCAGATTTTTCCAGTTCTTCATCAGAATCGTCGTTGAACATTCGATGAGCAACTTCATCCCGATCCTCGAATTCCAGAAAATCTTCATCGTCTTCCACAGAAAACTTCATCGTGTTCTTGAGTCTTTTTCCAAAAATTCAACGCTCTTCACAAATCTTCATTCGTCCAAGTTTTCTTTCCAGAAATCTTTAGATCTACGAACCTTTCAAGATCTCCAGATTTTCATCAAGAATCTTCAAATATGCTCATCGGAGATTCTTCGCCAGAACTTCAATAACCTCATGCAATCTTCATTGTTCCTAGATCGTCCAACAACTTCAAAGATCTACAAAGCTCCAGTGCTCATCATAGGGTTCTTAGAACGTCAGCTGCTTCGTCAAAATCCAAGAACCGTCAAGACCTTCATCGTGCTATCATCTTCCAGGTCGTTGGTGTCAGGATTAACAAGGGAAGTGTTTGGTTCTGATTTGTGGAGTTGTGCTGTAACGAAATTGAAACAGAGGAAAGGTCACCGGCGGCGCATGTGGAAAGGGATTAGGGTTTCAGAAAGAGGGGAAGTGAGGGAGGAGAGGAAAGGTTCATGGACCCTAGGAGGGAGTTGATGGGCCTTCGGCCCAATGAACTTTGCTGACCCATACACCGCCCAGTTACCATCCGCACCCCGTCCTTTTTTTTCGTTCTGCTTTTTTGTGGATGTTGGGTTTTGTTTGTTGGGCTGAGCCCAACGAAGTACCATGTGAACCTCCGTTTTCACCAATAAACCCCCTGTTTTTATTTCTTTTTATTTTTTGAATTTCTTTATGGGCTGGGCCCATAGGCTGTTTTTGCTGCATTCACACCCAGTTTGCAGTTTGTACCCCCTCCCCTCTTATTTTTAATTTCTCCCTTGTATTGGATGAATGAGTGTAATAGATATAGTTTTATTTTTTTAGGATTATAGTTTTATTTTTCTAGGACATTAATGCATAGTTTTATAGAATTTATATTCTATTATTTTTTAGCATATTATAGGGTATTATAGATTTAATATAGTTTTTCTATTTTCTTTATAGAATATATAGATATTATCATAGATTTTTTCTTATAGAATAGTATAGGATTTTATATAGAATTTCCATTATATTTTCTATACGCATTTCCTTTATTTTTCTTTAGAATATTTTCTATTGGAATTTAATTGCGGTATTTTTAGGAGTAGCGTTCTATTTCCATTTTGCTATTGGATTTCTCTCCTGTTTTCGTTTCTATCCGATTTTATCCCGATTTTATCTTTGGCTGGCCGTGTGACACGATTCAATTGGAGAATGATTTTCGATATCATTTCTCCATCTTGTCTTTGACACGGATATCAATAGGCTACCTCTCAGAGTTCGATTTCTCGTATAAGTCGAACCATGACGGTCTAAGCGTTACATTGTTCTGATTCGAGCGTCATCATCAAGATCCAGAGAGGAGAAGATTGGAATGGAGCTTGCGCGCACGTCAGGAGCCCAGGAGCTGCTTCGTTCAACATCATCATCGTCTTCATCAAGTCTTCAGGCAACCGTCGAGTGTTGTGAGATCGTTAGATACGTAGGAAATGACAGTTGAGGAGTTCTTCTCAATCGTCTAGGATGTCTAGTATGGTACCCTTTGGGTGACATGCGACGCATTCGCTCCTACGTCTTAGGTTCTTGCGTGTGTGTCCTGAGTTCCTTCCCGTTTAGGCGTAGGCCTGCTTCCTCTTTGTTCTCGCCCCCGTGCGATCGAAACCCCCTTTCCCTCGCGTTCAGGCGATTAAGACCCCTTCTCTTGCCCCCGTGCAATCGAGACTCGTAGCCTGAACTACGTCATGCTCTAATTTCTCTGATGAGAATACGTAGGCACAAGACGCGACGTCTTGGCGAGCAAAATTCCCCTGTAGTTTCCCGAACTACGTTAGCTCTGATCTCTCAAGCCTGTTGAGGGTACGTAGGCACAATACTGATGTATTGGCGAGCCACCTTTCCCGTAGTCGAACTACGTTTGATCTGATCTCTCGTACTAGACGAGAGTACGTAGGCATAGGATGCGATATCCTAGCGAGCTACCTCCCTTCTCCCTTTTTCCCGTTTCCCCGTTTTAGCTGTAGTAGGCTGAACTACAGCTGCTCTGATTTTCTCTGAAGAGAATATGTAGGCATAGGATGCGATATCCTAGCGAGCACACTAACAACTAACCTTTTGTTCTCTCGCTGCCGTGCGATCGAGACTTTCCTACTGACGACTAATGTTATCCTTTTCTCTTGCCCGAGCGCATTTGAGACCAGACCGTAGTTCTAGTTCCCGTAGGTTCCCATACCTTTAAAACCCGGCATACTACGTCCGTTCTACCGCAAACAGGTACGCCTAAGTCTCCAATGGTCGAGCAGCGTTCACCTAACTGCTAGAATGCGTACGCTAGTATCGTCAACCTTTTCTCTCACCCCCGTGTGACCGAGAACACCCCTGTCTAGCCGTAGTTGGCCTGAACTACGTCATACTCTGATTTCTCTGACGAGAATACGTAGGCACAAGACGCGACGTCTTGGAGAGCAAATTCCCTCGTAGTTTCCCGAACTACGTTGACTCTGATTTCTCATTCTCTGATGAGAATACGTAGGCATAGAGTGCGACGCTCTATCGAGTCAATTTCTTTCCGTTTATATTTAGCAGCCGTAGCTAGATTGTTTTTTTTCACTCGTAGACGAACCAAGAAAGCGTGGATCCCATCGAGTACGATGGACGTAAGGGGTGCTAATACCTTCCCCTTGCGTAACCGACTCCCGAACCCAGACAACGGTTGCGATGACCTTGTCTTATACCTTTTCGTCAGGTTTTTCCGATCGTTTCCTTTCCCGTTCCGAGGGATAAATAACGAAAGGTGGCGACTCTTCTGTTTTACCGGCACCTTATTTTCGCGGAAGCGACAGGCCAAAAGGGGGGTGGGAGTATCAACTATGGACTAAGCCCAAAACCAGCAAATAAAGGAAACGCTGCGTTTCATTATAATTCAGAAATCCTTCACAAACTTGGAAACGATCGTGGCCGTGGGATGATGTCTTCAGTCAAAGTCCACCTAAGATCCAATGGCTATCAAGTCATCTTCTCCATTTTGAATTTCTGAGTTTCCTCCCTCTGCGCGCGCTAGAGTCACCGCCGGTGACTTCTCCGATCAACCTTCCACAACCCTAACTCTCTATAGAATCCACCATTGGCCACGATTCCTTGATGAATCTTGTCCCAAATTTCCTCAGGAATTCATTCATGCCATTAATTCATTCTAAAAACTCAAGATTCGCAAGAACACAATCTCACCCGAAAATTGGAACAACCCTAATTGGTCACTATTCTCCAAATTGATGATCCAAAAACCTTCCTACATCAATCTACTATGCATCTAACACCATAATTCCCATTGATTCTACCTAATTTGAGTCATGGGGTAAGAACTGCATACCTGGTAAACTTGAGCCAACAGAGTGGTTGAATCTTCAAATCAACCCTCGAGAACTTGCAGAATCCTTCACTAGCCTCTAATCAACCTTCTGTATGCAAAGAAAATAGTTGAAATGCCCTGGATTCTTGGAACCGATTCTGATTTGCAAGCTTCCAACTCCAATGGCTACTTCACGATTCCTCCACAACTTGGCCTTGAATTTGATCTGGGATCAATCACCAACCTCAGAGCAAGCTATTGAGATCAATTTCTTGGACTGAAATGGCCTCTAACCTTGTAACAGATCTTGATTTGCAATGTGCAAACTCAAAATGCAATCTCACTCTCCTCTCTCAATTCTCACCAACCTTGGCCCTGAATCCCTTCATATGTTTATATAGAACATGAATGAATGATATAGAAAGTCCTATATCACTCTAATGAGAAATTCAATATCTCACTTCACTTGAAAATCCAATCTCATGGTATACTCAAGACAGTCCTTGCATCAGCTTGTATTCATCATGCTTTTCATCCAAATTCTCTCCAAATGAGATTATGAAAGTGTTTGGATTGAAAGGAGCCTTGGTTATGCCTTGCATATTGGTTTGGCAATTGTTACTTATGATGTAAGTAACCACTTTTCAAAGCAAGTCCTCCAATTAACCCTCAATTCAAAATTGTGGCAATGTCAATGTTCTTAAAATGTGTTTTACAATCAAATTGGTATGTCATATGGCTTGGTTTGGACATGTAGATCAAAAATCCCAATTTCCATCTTTGGTTCATTTGAAATTCATCCTTATTTTAGGCCATTTCTGTGATTTTGTGAAGCAAGCTATTCCAAGCTCTCATGACCTCTTGGCTAGCCTTAAAACATAATTTTGAACAAGTTTGATGTTGAACATTTTCCCATTTGAAGCTTGCAAATAGGAGTTATGGCCTTATGATTGAAATGATCTGTAATCTCCAAATAACCAAAATACCCTTGACTTGTCAAAGCCATAACTTGAGTTCTACAAATCCTATCAAGGACTTCTAGTACTCTCTAGAAAGCTAAGAGAATAAGGTACAACATTCATGTTGACCAAAAGTTCATAGGAATCATCCTTCTAGGGCAAACGTTTCATGCAAGTTGGACAACTTTCAAGCTCCAAATTCACATGCCTCAGATGACCTGTAACTTGTCAAAGCCATAACTTGAGTTCTACAAATCCTATAAAGTACTTCTAGCACTAAAATTAAAGCTAAGATCATGCTCTACAACAATAATGTTGGGGGAAAGATGAGATTACAATCACATCTTGAGTTAAATTTCCTTGAAGATAGGGGTCAAGCTAGGGGATTTTACACTGTCAAGCCTTAGAAACCCTAGCTTGAAACTTCTCAAACTCTTCAATCATGATGAGTTGACCTTGGAATCATCCTTATAACATCTAAATGTATCAATCCATGATCACATGGCTCTTGGATTAGGTCTCAACCTTCTTCAAATCATCAGTTGACTTAGGGTTGACCTAGTCAAACCCTAATTGCACCACTCATGGCTGAGGCTTCTCAATCTTGCACAATGACCTGTCTAGGCCTCAAAGTGATCTTCAACGCTTCTCATGAGCTCTCTCAAGACCTCAAGTCCATCCTCATGGCCTCAGAATTATCTGATGGCTTTCCACAACTCTCAAGTTAGGAGGCACACACTCTTGGTTTCAACCATTCTCTCTGAGGATCTTTTAACTTCTCTGACAAGGATATCAACCCTTGAGCACCTGAATAACCTTCTTAGCTAGCTTCAAACTCTTGTGTATCCCTTGATTGGTAATCATACCTCTTGATCTCCTGCACACATGTCAATAAAATGCAAATGATAATGCTAATGTGAATGAAATGAAACATAAGCTAGGTAAAGAAATGTTGGGCAAATTTTGGGGTGCAACAGCTGCCCCTATTCAAACGGCTTGGACCTAACTGGGTGAGAAGCGAACGACTCTCAAACAATCAAGGTAAAAGACGGTTGAATACCAACAAACCCGGAAATTTGCCAACTGCACTAGTACACGGTACTTTGATGGGAACAAATCTCTTCGGAAACCGAAATAATAGCTGCACGATAACTAGCTGGAGAAATACTAATCTGAATCTCCGTCGGGATGATTCTCTGATTTATCTGATATCATTGCATCCTCAAATCATCGAGGGATCAGTGGTTATACGGTAACAGGTGATTTGCCAACCGCACAGGTAAACGATACTCTGATTGTTAGAAACATCTTCAAAAACTGAGCATGACAGTTGCACGACAACTCTGCTGGGGAATTGGTCACACGGTAACCGGTGATACACGGTCGACCATGCCGTCAGGAATCAGAATTCCCCGGGACTCATCAGATCAACGATCAAGTTAAACATGCCATCAGGCATTCAAAGAAGTTTTTTGGGCGTCATCCGAACTTCGTCAGTAAGTCGGGAATAGGATTCTCGGTCAATCATGAACCAAATAGGGGTATCTAAGCCATTGCCATCAGGAATTCCGCGTCGGCGGGGAGAACTTCTTTGACCTTGTAGTTAGACTTCATCGGTAAGTCAGGGGTTTTGGCACTACTGTCGGACTTCAATCATCAAGTCTTCAAGGGAAGTTTCAACTTCGCCATTCAGAAACCTGTTGGGGATGACGCATCTCCGCTGGGGATTCTGGAGAATTATCAAGTAACTCTGCTTCGGGGCTCCAGAAATCATTCTGGGTGAATCAACTCTGCTGAGGACTTCAAGAATCATCTTGGACAAATAACTCCGCCGGAGACTTCAGGAATCATCCTGATCGAATACTCTGTCGGGGACTCTAAGCATCAACTTGAGCAACCAACTCTGGCGACTTCACCGGGGATCTTAAGAATCATCTTAGGCATACAACTTCGCTAAGTAGTTCAAGAATCATCTTGGGCAAACGACTTTGCTGGGGAATTCAAGAATCATCTTGAGCCACCTAACTCTTCCGAGATTGCAGGAATCATCCTGAGCAAACACCCCGCCGGGGAACACCTGCAAAACAAGAACGATAACGACCTAGCTCATGTTTCATATGCATATGATCAACAATGGCGCAATGCTCCACACGGTGGAAATGCTACGCATTTAGGATGAATGCTATGCAATCATGCAAAATGCTACAACCCCATCAGCAAAATAAATGCTAAAGGGAGCATCCTCCTGTCAAGGAGAAAGAACCACTCTGGTGGAGGAAGGACTCATCCTGCCGAGGAGAAGGAGTCACGCCAATCTCAATTGGACTCCTCTTGGGGAAATGATCTTCAGTTGACTGCTGCAGGGGAATAAAGCTCTCCGAGAACTTAGACCTGCTCAGCTAGGTATACGACCTACAAACTGTTGAGGAAACAAAATCAATCGCAGAAATAAACTGCACGGCATTCGCAGCTAATACAACATCAGCTATTCAACACTCTACTGGAGAAAACCAATCACGAGTTCAACTGCTTCCAAGGACTCGGCTCTCTTGGGGAGCTTCCAGCTCGGCTGGGGAAGAAGGAATCATCCTGCTTGCTGGGGAGAATACAACTCTGTGGGGAATCTCAACTCCGCTGGGGACTTCAGTCTTGAACTATCGAGTGCTGCATACTTCAGTGTATGACTCAGCTTGGGAGACGACGATCCTTCAGGGTACATCTGGTTGGGGAGAGAATCTTCCCTGCCTGGGGAGACACATATCAATGCTTACGATCTCATGTTCAAACTCCGTGGGGAGATGCTGCTGAACTTGCTGGAGAAGAAGGAATCATCCTGCTTGGGGACGCATACGGCATACTGCCTGGAATAGGCTATACCTGCAACAACACAAACAAACAGACAAGATTCCCTTCTCAAAGGGACCTATCGAGGTTATCATCTTGTGACAATGTTCAAGTAATTCATTGTTTCAACAATCAGTGGCCTAGGCCAGTAAGTTTATGTATGCGCATTTTATCAAAAACATCGGCGTTCTTTTTCGCAAACAAAACAGATAGATGCTAAACAGGCAAACAAAATTGCTGAATAGTATACATTTTATTGATAACGAACCCCTGAATGGGTAAAAATGTTTTACAACAGATGCAAGCTCCTGGAATGAGGAAGCTGTGCAAATATAAAAACATAAATATACATCAGTATATACACAAATGTCGGCAATGAGGCGTAGACGAACACCATGAGTTTATCCCTCTATGACCCACTTGACTTCGATACTTCTCCGACGCTTCAGCTTCAGAAGAGATTGATCTAGATAAACGGTCCACAGGTCTTCCAAACCACTAAACGATGAGAGTCCATACGGGGACGCAGTCATTTGCCTTTTCCAATCCCTAACTTTTGCCTGAATCGCCCTTTCGGGTTTTCGATTCACCGGGATACCCTTTTTTTGCCAAAGTCGCCCTTCCAGGTTTTCGACTTTGCGGGTGTACATTCTTTTCTTTATATCCCTAATTTTTGCCCGAACCTTTTTCCCTTTTTTATGGTTCGCCGGGATGCCCCCTTTTTGCCTAGATATTCTTTTTCTTTCCAGCGGGTCATTCTTTAAGCAAAGTATTTTTTAACTGCGTCCGCGTTCACCGGGGATGCAAAATCTTCGCCATCCATCGTGGATAACAACAAGGCTCCTCCCGAGAAGACCTTGCTGAAGACGTACGGACCTTCGTAATTAGGAGTCCACTTGCCCCGGTGATCGGAGTGTGGAGGAAGAATCTTCTTCAGGACGAGATCACCCGTCTGAAAGATTCTAGGACACACCTTCTTATCATAAGCTTTCTTCATTCGGCTTTGGTACAGACGACCATGCGCAATCGATGCTAACCTCTTCTCGTCCATCAGGCTGAGTTGGTTTAGTCGGTTCTTAATCCATTCTGCCTCGTCGAGTTTCACGTCAACCAAAACTCGCAAAGAAGGAATCTCAACTTCTAACGGTAGGACCGCTTCCATACCGTACACCAATGAGAAAGGAGTTGCCCCGATTGACGTACGTATTGTCGTACGATAACCGTGCAATGCAAATGGCAACATCTCGTGCCAGTCTTTATAGGTCACAACCATATTCTATACAATCTTCTTGATGTTCTTATTGGCCGCTTCAACGGCGCCATTCATCTTCGGCCGGTAAGGAGATGAGTTGTGGTGTTCAATCTTGAAACTCTGGCACAACTCCTTCATCATCTTGTTATTCAGATTCGAACCATTATCAGTAATGATCCGCTCGGGAATTCCGTAACGACAGATGATGTCCCTCTTTATGAATTTAGACACCACCTGCTTGGTCACATTAGCGTATGAGGCTGCCTCCACCCACTTGGTGAAGTAGTCGATAGCTACTAGAATAAAGCGATGACCATTAGACGCAGTGGGCTCGATCTTGCTTATCATGTCGATGCCCCACATGGAGAACGGCCACGGGGAAGACATGACATTCAACGGGCACAGTGGTACATGAATCTTATCAGCATAAATCTGGCATTTATGACATCTCTTCGCGAATTTAAAGCAATCTAATTCCATCGTCAGCCAGTAATATCCTGCTCTCAGGATCTTTCTCGTCATAGCGTGCCCGCCGGCGTGCGTACCAAATGTGCCTTCATGGACTTCTTCCATGAGCATACTCGCCTCTTTCTCATCTACACATCTGAGTAGCACGAGATCGTGGTTTCTTTTATACAAAACTCCATCAGGATTGAGATAAAAATTTCCAGACAGCCTCCTCAGAGTCTTCTTATCCTGGGTTGACGCTCCCGCGGGATACTCCTTAGTCATAAGGAAAGTTTGGATATCATGGAACCATGGCTTGCCGTCGGAGGCTTCCTCGATCTCAAAGACGAATGCAGGTCTATCAAGACGAGAAAGGACAATCCTTGGAGCTTCATTCCAAAAATTGACCTTATACATCGAAGCCAACGTGGCTAAGGCATCAGCCATCTGATTTTCAGCCCTAGGCACATGATGGAGTTCCACTCGATCAAAGAACGGAAGCAGCCTTCTGGCATAGTTCATGTACGGCACCAAATTCGATTGACGAGTCTCCCACTCCCCTTTAATCTGGTTGATCACAAGCGCCGAGTCACCATATACATCTAGGTTCTTGATTCTCAAATCAATTGCCTCTTCTAGACCCATGATGCATGCTTCGTACTCCGCTTCGTTATTGGTGACTGGAAACGTCAGTCTCGCAGTGAACGGGATGTGGGATCCGTGAGGAGTTGTGATGATCGCCCCTATGCCACTTCCATAAGAATTAACCGCCCCGTCAAATATCAATTTCCATTGGGATTTCCTGTTTGGACCCTCGTCGGGTAACGGTTCATCACAATCTTTCGCTTTAAGAAACATGATATCCTCATCAGGGAATTCAAATTTCATCGGCTATTCGGCGAGGTATTCAGACAATACGCTTCCCTTGATGGCCTTCTGGGAAACGTACTGAATGTCATATTCCGTCAACACCATTTGCCATCTGGCAATCCTGCCCGAAAGCGCTTGTTTCTCGAAGACGTACTTGATCGGATCCATCTTCGAAATTAGCATGGTGGTGTGGTTGAGCATGTACTGTCGTAAACGTTTGGCAGCCCAGGCTAATGCACAACATGTTTTCTCCAGCATCGAGTAACGAGATTCACAGTCTGTGAACTTATTACTCAAGTAATAGATGACATGCTCCTTCCTGCCCGTCTCGTCGTGTTGACCGAGAACACACCCCATACTATTCTCAAGAACTGTCAAGTACATGATTAAGGGTCGTCCGGCCACTGGGGGTATCAAGATTGGAGGTTCCTGCTGACCGTGTTTTATCTTATCAAATGCCTTATGGCAATCCTCGTTCCAGATAATCGCCTGATCTTTCTTTAGCAGTTTGAACATCGGTTCACACGTGGCCGTGAGCTGAGAAATAAACCTTGCAATGTAGTTTATTCTTCCCAGGAAACCACGAACTTCTTTCTCGGTTTTTGGCGCTGGCATTTCTTGTATTGCTTTTATCTTCGCAGGATCAACCTCGATGCCTCTTTCACTCACGATAAACCCCAGTAGTTTTCTAGACCGTACTCCGAAAGTACACTTGTTAGGATTCAGCCTCAACCTGAACTTCCTAAGCCTCTCAAAAAGCTTAAGCAAATTGACCAGATGTCCTTCCTCCGTTTGGGACTTCGCAATCATGTCATCAACATAGACTTCAATCACATGATGAATCATATCATGAAACAAAGTAACCATTGCTCGTTGGTAAGTGGCCCCTGTGTTCTTCAGACCGAAAGGCATTACCTTGTAGCAAAACGTTCCCCAAGGTGTAATAAACGTAGTTTTCTCCATGTCCTCCTGCGCCATCTTGATTTGATTGTAACCGGAGAAGCCATCCATGAACGAAAATACGGAGAATTGAGTTGTATTGTCGACCAACACATCAATATGAGGCAGCGGGAAATCATCTTTAGGGCTCGCCCTATTCAAATCCCAATAATCGACGCACATTCGTACCTTACCGTCCTTCTTCGGTACAGGCACTATGTTGGCGACCCACGGAGGGTAAGTAGTGACCACTAAGAAGCCAGCATCAAGCTGCTTCTGCACTTCTTCTTTGATCTTAATGGCCATATCTGGTCGTGTCCTCCTAAGCTTCTGCTTGACGGGAGGACAATCTTCTCGCAGCGGCAAGTGGTGGACCACAATGTCAGTGTCAAGTCTGGGCATATCTTCGTATGACCAAGCAAAGATGTCACTATACTCTCTCAGCATCTCGACCAATCTCTGCTTGACATCACTCTGCAGTGCAGCCCCTATTCTGACGTTCTTGACCAGTTCTTCAGAACCCAAATTCACAATCTTGATCTCTTCTTCATGAGGCAGAATAACTTTCTCTTCTTGTTTCAACAAGCGGGCCAACTCTTCGGGAAGGTCTTCGTCTTCATCAATCTCTTCTTCGGCTTGATAGATCGGGCAATCGAAGTCAAAGTGAGTCGTAGAAGGTCCAGAGTCGATGTCATCTGCTATGTGGATCCTGCAATAACAAGGGTTAAGCTTAAAACAAGGATATGCAGGTTAGCACAAACCCCATTGCCATTTTGTTATTTTTCAAAACAAATATAAAACAGGAATAACAGGGATCACAACATTTGAATATAAGGAAAAACGCCTTTTGATTTATTGGTAAAATGCATGTACATAATCATACGAGGCCCTGACAATAAGACCACTATGCCCCGGGTAGGACGTAGGGTTGGACAATGATTGGAGAAAAGTAAATCATTACTCTTTGTCTGTCACTGGGATGATATCCCTGATAGACCAGTTGTTGAGGCTCTCACCTGATTTGCTTGGCTGGATCCAAGAGTCTAGGTCACAATCGCTGTCTTCGCCGTCTTCAGACACCGTGTTGACACTTTCAAATATCACCCCGCCACTGGTAAACTGGATCGGCCCTTTACCTCGCAACGCACTGCTAGAAGAGGAGGCTTCAGCCGCAGGAGAATATCTTAACCCAAACTTGTCTTGCTTGTTAGGTATCTCTAGAATCTGCCCCCAGCCTGAGGTAGATCCGGCTTGAACAATGGCCCGGGCTTCCTTGAAGGAAGAGAGAGTCATCTCTGGCTTCTCAGTGATTACAGGAGCTACGTTCTTGACTTTAACAACTTCGAACGCCTGACATAGGGTTTCGTGGATTTCCCCATCCATCTCAACATATTTGAAGGACGACAAATGGCTCACCATTATGTCTTCCTCGCCACAAACAGTCACGACGCTGCCTCCAACAGTATACTTGAGCTTCTGGTGTAACGTGGAGGTCACGGCGCCAGCAGAATGGATCCATGGCCGGCCTAAGAGACAACTGTAGGCAGGCATGATATCCATGATGTAGAAGACTGCGTCGAATGTTTCCGGCCCAACTTGGATTGGTAACGTCACCTCCTCGAAAACATGACGTTTGGTTCCATCGAACGCTTTCACAACCAGATCACTGGGTGTGCAAATCAATCCTCGAGTATCCAACTTCATCAATGCTTTCTTCGGAAGAACATTGAGCGATGACCTTGTGTCCACCAACACATGAGACATAATCATTCCCCTACACTCTATCGAGATGTGCAGGGCACTGTTGTGGTTTCTTCCCTTCGGCGTCATCTCCAGGTCAGTGAACACTAACCCGTTTCCAGCATTCACGTGGACTACGACCCCTTCTAACTAGTTGACCGATATTTCCTGCGGTACATACGTGGCGTTCAAGACCTTTAACAGCGTGTTGCGATGTGACTCCGAACACAGCAACAAATTCAGGATGGAAATTTTCGAGGGTGTTTGATGGAGATGATCCACGATCTTGTAGTCACTCTTCTTAATCAACCTCATAAACTCTTCGGCGTCTTTAACAAGTAAGTCCTTCTCTACCCCACGAAGGGTTTCTTCAACGACATTACTCTTTCCTTTATCAGTTGCATCAGCTTTGTCCGCTTTGTCCACCACGATCTCAGGGGGAGCAAACACTCTTCCGTTGCGAGTAATTCCGCCAATTCCCCCTAGGTTATCCACACACGACCCTGATGGTTCCAATTCCAACTTCTATCCGTTGCAGTAGATGTCTGCCCCATAATTCCATGGGACAGCATTGGTGCTTTTGAAAGGTATCGGCCCAGCTTTGGTGATGGTAATTATGGGCGGCTTGGGTGCAGAAATAGTTATCGTTCGACGAGGGATGGTGATGGTGGCAACTCATCACCTTGCTTCAGCATTACCTTTCCCGATCCGCTTTCGGCCCTTCGGCTAAACTACTAGATTCCTTCGGTCATCAGACTCTGAATCCCTTCTATCAACTGTTCACATCCATCAGGACTAGTCGCACAGCCCATACATAGTTCTCCACAGCCCGGGAAGTAACCTCTTTTCATCAGCTTGGCTTTAACGAAGCTAAGCGGTGTCTTCAGATCCTTGACATCAGTCAACAAATCTAAGCTCTCGTCTTCAATAATGGCGTTTACCCCACCTCCCCTATGATTCAGCATAGGGTTCTTCGTGACGTTTGGCACATTATCTGAGAAATTGATGATCTTAGCGTCCACCATATCCTGCACCTTGTGCTTGAAGGCTTTGCAGTTTTCTATCGTGTGGCCTGGTGCCCCTGAGTGAAACTCACATGTTGCATTCGCATCATAACCTGGCGGAGGTGCCCCTGTCAAGGGAGCCAGGGTTCTCTTCTGGATCAGCTGTAACTGGAGCAGAGTCTGTAACAGCTGAGCATAGGACATGGGCGACGTCTCGAGGTGACGGCTCGACAGAGGTGCCCTGTTCTGATACTTTCTGTACCCTTGTTGATTCGGCCGCTGCTGCTGCTGCTGCTGTGGCTGTTGGACCGCGGGGATGGTTATACTGGCCACCTGCTGGTGCTGGCCCTTACCCTTCCTTCGAGCGTTGGACACGACGCTCGTCTCTCCTTCGCTCCTTTTGCCACCATAGGGTTTCTTTCCTCCTCCAGCTGAGGATAGATCACCTTGAATTTTCCCCAATTTGATCCCGTTTTCAACGTGCTCACCCGTGATAATGAGATCTGAGAAGCTTCCATACATACTGCTTACCAATTTCTCGTAATAAACCCCTGGGAGGGTGGCTACGAACATTTCAACAAGCTCACGCTCAACCATCGGCGGCTGAACTCTAGCTGCCAATTCACGCCACCGCTGGGCGCATTCCTTGAACCCTTCGTTGTTCCTCTGCGACAAATTCTGCAGTTGGACTCGGTTCGGAGCCAAGTCACTGTTATATTGGTAATGGTGCATGAATGCTTCAGCAAGTTCCTTCCACGTGCGCACACTGGTAGGTTCCAGACTCATGTACCATTCTAGGGAGGGCCCGGACAGACTGTCCTGAAAGAAGTGCATCAGCAACTTCTCGTCCTCGGAGTGAGCTGACATTTTCCGGTAGTATGATCTCAGGTGGACGCGAGGGCAAGTGGTGCCCTTGTACTTTTCAAAGTCAGGTACCTTGAACGTGGGAGGCACCTTGAAATCAGCAATCAGTCCTAACTTGGACATGTCAACACCCATGGTGTTCTGGTTCTCGAAATTCCTCATCTTGTCCTTGAGTGCCTTAAACCTTAGTCGTGCTTCAGCAGTCAGCTCCCCTTCAGCACCTCTCTGTGAGAACATATCGTCTTGACGGTCTTCTAACCATGGGTGAGGCCCATACAGATTTCCAACACCCGCATTGCCGTTGCCCAATCCAACATTGACGTTAGCTTCAAAATTCCCATTACCGACGCCAGTCGTATTACCGTTGAGTCCCATGTTAGCAATTACATTGCCGTTGGCACTGCCATTCCCCCCGGTCACGGGGACGCCATTCTGAGGAGTTTCAACAGGTGGAGGGGTTGGCACAGTCCCACCATGGAGTACGCCATTACTGTCGACCCTTGAAATCAGAGGCTGGACCAATGTTCTGAGCTGATCCTGGCCGTTGGCGACCACTTGCATGAGCTCCATGAAGCGGTCCATCCTCTCTCGGAGTTCTTGAACATCAGTTTGTACTTGCTCCATAACTCTGGCTTGATTTGCTCTAGTCGGATAGCAGTGGATTAGCCTTTGATCAATCCTGGAACAACCTGCATACACAAAGGGTTAGAAAAGCGACAAAGTGCTCGTTATGCAAATGCTTCATGCAAATGCAAACGTGTGTCTGTGTGTTAGGGAGGTATCCCCCGATCCTAGTGCCTGAGTGCCAGTGCTGATAATAAGAAGTCTGAGTCCAGTCATGGAAATAACATCTCATATATATAAAGAAAGCCCATCAAGGCGGTACATAAAGTCACTGAATACAAGCTGAATCAATAGCATGACCTCGACCAATAAGCCTGGTGATGGTCAGCGTACAACAATGATCAACACAAAAGGATTACAAATATAGTCGAGTATGGCCACGGGCGCGAAACTCTTCTAACAACCCCTTCGTTTCTGGATGATCAGGCCGAGTGAGCAACCCTTCGACGAGTAACTCCCTCTGCCTAATAGTGTATTGAAGACCTTCAACTGAATCTTCCCATGCTCCTTCGCCGAAACAATCTTCTAGCTTCCGCTTCTTGGATTCAAACATCAGTTTGCGCTCCTTCAGGATAGCAAGAGCCTTGTTGAGCTGGCCTTCAGCGGCATATCTGCGAGTGGTTTCTTCATCAAACCTCTTCTCACTAGCCTTCACCTGGGCTTTCAGCTCGGAGATCTGTTGCTTCAGCTTATCCTCCCGTTCTTTGCCGTTGGCTAGGGTGGCCTTCCAATGCTGATTAAACTTGGATATTCTCCGATACGCTTCATCCAAATGCTGCTTCTTAGTGGCCAGTACGTCATTGACAGCTTTGAAGTCCTGACCCAAATGCTCGCGCTCAGATATCTGCTTAGTCAAATCTGTCCCCAATTGGTTCATCAGCTCTGTTTGTCTCTTGAAGGAATGGATGGCTTCGCTTCTCTCGCTTCTGAGTTGAGCCAATTCTTTCTCCAGTCCTTCATTTGCTTTCTTCAGCTCATCTCTCTCAGCTAACACCTGATTATGCTGCTGAATAGGCACGGTGGTAGGCTCTTCAATCACTGGAGGGCTTTCTGGCTGGGCAGGTGGAAACGGCATCCCTATAGCATCTGCTCTGGCTCTGACCCAAGTCACATATGGAGCGTAGGCCTGACTATTACTTTTTCCCAGCAATGGTTTTCCTCGCTTACTGATACCATTCCAAGCATGCTGAAGCTTAGATAACATATCCCCCTCTAGAAGACCCGTGAGGTACAGAGATTCCTGCACCTCTTCATCCTTCGGCGGAGCTCTCAAAGCATAAGCAAACTGTCAGACCAGCAGAGATGGATTATAGTTTATACAGCCCTTTCTGCCTATCGGAGGCACGTTCAGAAACCCACTACAGCTGAAGATGATCTCGGTACCCAACCTATCTCTATCAAACCAGGCAATATCCTCCGCTGATAGACTCATCAAACGCTCAGACCACTCAGCTGTGGCTGCAGACGAAGCAAAGGGACCCTTCTTGGATAGATGACTATCAAGCCATCTATAGAGCAGGGGTACATAGCATGAGACATTCTTACCCCTTCTGTTCTCGTTTTTGTAGTGGACGGAATGGTAGACATCTCCTATCAAGGTAGGGACTGGATTCCCTGATGCAAAGATGTGAAATGCGTCGAAGTCTACAAAGTCAGGCATATTGGGGAACAGAATGATGTCATATATGCACAGAGCAAGAATGGCGTTGAACACGACCCAACATCCGTCTTTGGCGCACTGTTGAGCCTTTCCCACTAAGAACTGCAAGGAGAAGCCAGGGACCTTGTTCCAACTAGACAAGACCAACTCGGAGGCATCCAGATGGAGTGAGGGAGCTAGACTAGCCAGATCAGGCTCAGCATCCATATGAACAAAAGGCATCTTCCTCTTGATAGGGACACCTAACAAATCAACATACTCCTCTAGTGTGGGTGCGAGAATAAAGTCCTGGAAAGTGAAGCATCTCAATGGAGGGTCGTAGAACTGCAGCAAGGCGTGCAACCCATTCAACTCTAACACAGAGGGTTTACGAACCAAGCTGAGCAGATTCCCATAAGACTTTCTGAATTCACCTCTCATAGAATCATCTGCCAAAGCAATCAAACCAGTCAGCTGAACAACATCAGGAGTGGGGAGCTTGTAAGTCACGGTCTTCCTCAGAGAACCCATAATAGCACAACAAAAGGCAAGAAAACCTGAATCGGGGAAAACGGTACCTGCAACACAGACACACGTTAATGAGATGTAAATGGGTATGCAAACAATGCAAAATGCAATCATGCAGTAGGAGATCAAGACAACTGTGTTGTTGAAGAGATGACGGTGAAGATTCTGTATCAACAAAACCACAATACTGCTCTGTCGAGAACAACCACTATCTCTGATAATAAAAAAAACCTGGTATCGGACCATAAGTCTGCTCTGTCAAGAACACACATATCTGAAGACAAGGACCTCTGATACAAGACCATAAATCTGCTCTATCAAGAACACATACATCTGAAGATAAGGACCTCTGATACAGGACCATAACTCTGCTCTGTCAAGAACACATACACATCTAATGATCCTCTGATACCAATAAAACCGATTCACTATCAAGAAAACCAGGTAGTTTGAAGGTTAAGGCTTCCTGCAACAAACCCAACCCTGCTCACAGGTATGGACCTAAACTGACACAAGTTCGGTATCCTATACGGTCATCAGCGTCACAGACATTCAAAAGGGGTGATACGATACCCAGAAGGTGTGGCATCACCATCTCCTGAAGCGGCCTCACTCGGCTGAATTCCAAATGATCGGTCCCCAGAGTCGACAATCCTCCAAACCAACAACCCCTCAGGCCCAAAGGGCCGGAAAAGAAGTCAACCGGGAGAACCTCGTCTGAGCGTGGATTTCATGAGACACTAGTGCCTGCAAAGCAAGCATGCACCCACTAATTTCCACAACTAATGCTAAGTACACTCAAGCCTGGGTCTGGCTTCTCACTCATCAGAATGCCCCTCCCACAACAGCACAGATAATCATATCATACTGGAAATAAAATGCGGGAAATAAAATGCGATAAATGAACACAACCCGACAAGTAATCATACAAGCGCTAGGATTGAATCTCGTGGGGGATGTTGGATCCCCAAATTGACTCGCATAGGAGACGTAAAATCCCCAGTAGAGTCGCCAGCTGTCGCTACCGCGAAAATAAGGTGCCGGCAAAATAGAAGAGTCGCCACCTTTCATTATTTATCCCTCAAAACGGGAAAGGAAACGATCGGAAAAACCTGACGAAAAGGTATAAGACAAGGTCATCGCAACCATTGTCTGGGTTCGGGAGTCGGTTACGCAAGGGGAAGGTATTAACACCCCTCACGTCCATCATACTCGATGAGATCCACGCTTGTTGTGTTTATCTGACGGGTTGGTTTTACTATCTACCTATCAAGGATGGCTCAAAAAGAAAAGAAAATGACTCGGCAAAGCGTCGCACTTTATGCCTACGTATTCTCATCAGAGAATGAGAAATCAGAGTCAACGTACTTCGGCTAACGACGGGTTACGGGGAAGGTGGCTCGCCAATACGTCAGTATTGTGCCTACGTACTCTCAACAGATATGAGAGATCAGAGCTTACGTAGTTCGGGATAATACGGATTACGGGAATTCAGATTCATCTGTTTTTCGAGTAGGGTTAACAAACAGTTCCAGCAGTTTGGTGTATGCAGCTCGACCCTTGGAGACTTAGGCGTTACCGTTTGTGGCAGAACTGAGAGTTAACAACACTCTTTTCTTCAGAAAAGATTCCTTTGAATTATGGGCCCACGGGGCAAAAAGGTTTGAAGTTTGTTTTCTGTCTTTTACGGAAGAACTGTTTTTTATGGATGTTCGCAACCGATATCGCACTAGAGACTATGACCTGAGAGTGAATGTGTCGCATGTCACCCAAAGGGTGCCATACTAAACATCCAGACTGTTGAAAAGAAACTCTCCAACAATCCTTTCTCAGATAGCTTAAGGCTCGTAACGTACGACGCCAGTTAACCTTTATTACTGTATTTTGATTTTTTTTGAGATGAGAAGAGAGAACGAACAGGTTCAACTAAGGGGGGACTATCAAGTCCTAATGTTGTCATGCCAAGGATTCATCCTATAGTTGAGGCTTGAAACAGGAAACTCCTAGAAGTTATCATGCATAGGTTTCAACCTAAAGTTCTAATCATCACTTCCTTATCAAAGGAAGTGAGATTCCTAGGGGATCATGCCAATGATATACAGAAACAGGTAAAGCATCTGCTTAAACAGTAAACAGTAAACATCTGTAAATAAAATGCATGCAGTGCAAGTGAGGGAGGAAATGTGTGTGGGGCATCAGCCTCCACAAGCTCATCTCAACCTCAAGCCAGATATGAATAACTGCAATCATACATAAAACAAAATGCCATCAAGAAAAACACAAACCACATAGGCAAGGGAGCTGGGCTCTACCGACTACCCGCAAGCAAAGCTATACAGTAAAAATACAAGCAGAGGGAGCAACTCAACCTCTAGTGCAATCATGCTACTAGCTTAAGTCAGTCTAGATATGAACTTATTCTAATGCATCAAGCAAATCAAACAAGTCACAGCAATACAGTTGCACAGAAAGAAAACAGACAAGAAAGGAAACAGATCAACAGCTCCCACAGTAAAGCCCTCCTCTGACAGCAGTTCAGTCCTCAGTCTGTAACTGTTCTTCAATGCTTTCATCTTCATTAGCAAGTATCAACTTGCCTCTTCAATCTTTCAATACATCAAACATAAGTATCAACTTATTCTTTCTTCTTCAAGCCTCAGCTTTTCAGTAACTTCCACCTCCAGGCTTCACTCCTAATGTCAAGCATCAACTTGGCTCCTTCAGACTCTCAATGTATCAACATAAGTATCAACTTATCCTTTCTTCTTCATGCCTCATCTCTTCACTCAACTTCAATTTGATCTTCTTCACAAGTGTCAACTTGGTCTTCAAGCTTCAGCTCTCTCCTCTTTACCAGTATCAACTTGTCCTTCTTCATCTACAAGCTTCAGCTTCTAAGGGTAATCTTCAAACACAAAGAAGTATCAACTCCTAGCATCTTCAATCTCTTCAAGCAAGGAACTCTACCCTCTAGCACTAAATCTTCTTCAAGCAAGGAACTCCATCCTCTAGCAAGGGAGAAAGATTCATCTATCAAGAGCAAAGTTTGGATGATTGGTAGCAGAGTGAAAACCAAAGGTCACCACTAAGCATCCTATCATCAAAGAAAGGGACCCTCAAAGGTTCTACCAACTTGTAAAGAGCCACACATCCTACCAAATGAGGGATGAGGCCTTTACAAGGGGACCTTGCATCATAGGGAAGAATGGAGGTGATCAACATCTTCCATGTTTATGAAGGAAGAGAATCTATCTAGGAGCTCTGCCTACAAACCCTAATCTTAAAACCTAATCAACACTCCACCAAAAGAAGGGAAGATCTTCACATCCAAGCTTCTTCAAGCATTCCATGGTAGCCCAAGCTTGTCTTCAACATCATCCAAGAGCAAGAGAGACAAAACCCTAATCTAAGGGAACTAAAGAAGTCAATCTAGTTGAATTAGTGCACCAGAATCATCTAAAGTTAGCATCTAAACTAAAATCAAACAAAAATAGTAAACTACATTGTAAATTTCTACAAAAATTCCTAAGGGACCCTAATTCAATCATCAATCTACCATACAAAAATCAGAGGTTGAATCATCCACCAAGCTCTAAAAATAAAATCTAAACCACAAGGTATCAACCATAAACCCTAAAAATGGAGCTCTTAAAGTTTCAACCTAAAACTACCACTTATATTCATCACAAAAATGTGAGAAAAATCTAGGGGGAGCATGCATATCTATGCTAGCTACACACAAAAAATCAGGGCAAGAATCATCATCAAATGCTCAAACCAAATTCAACAAAATCAAGCATCAACCATGATTATTTTAATATCAATTAAAATGTAAAAATGCACATAAAATCAGAAAATGCATGGAATATTAATATTTTTTATCTAAAAAATACTAGATTCAATCATGAATCACTGACAAAAAGAATGGAATTAATTGCATCATTTTTTAATTATTTATGAATTTTTCAATAACCATGAATAAAATGAAAAAGAAAAAGAAAATCATGAGAAAATAAAAGGCGCGTAGTGTGAATAGCAAATGAATTCAGCTCAATATCCAAACTGGGCCAAAAGGGGGATGGGAGTATCAACTATGGACTAAGCCCAAAACCAGCAAATAAATGAAATGTTGTGTTTCATTATAATTCAGAAATCCTTCACAAACTTGGAAACGATCGTGGTCGTGGGATGATGTCTTCAGTCAAAGTCCACCTAAGATCCAATGGCTATCAAGTCATCTTCTCCATTTTGAATTTCTGAGTTTCCTCCCTCTGCGCGCGCTAGAGTCACCACCGGTGACTTCTCCGATCAACCTTCCACAACCCTAACCCTCTATAGAATCCACCATTGGCCACGATTCCTTGATGAATCTTGTCCCAAATTTCCTCAGGAATTCATTCATGCCATTAATTCATTCTAAAAACTCAAGATTCGCAAGAACACAATCTCACCCGAAAATTGGAACAACCCTAATTGGTCACTATTCTCCAAATTGATGATCCAAAAACCTTCCTACATCAATCTATAATGCATCTAACACCATAATTCCCATTGATTCTACCTAATTTGAGCCATGGGATAAGAACTGCATACCTGGTAAACTTGAGCCAACAGAGTGGTTGAATCTTCAAATCAACCCTCAAGAACTTGCAGAATCCTTCACTAGCCTCTAATCAACCTTCTGTATGCAAAGAAAATAGTTGAAATGCCCTGGATTCTTGGAACCGATTCTGAGTTGCAAGCTTCCAACTCCAATGGCTACTTCACGATTCCTCCACAACTTGGCCTTGAATTTGATCTGGGATCAATCACCAACCTCAGAGCAAGCTATTGAGATCAATTTCTTGGACTGAAATGGCCTCTAACCTTGTAACAGATCTTGATTTGCAATGTGCAAACTCAAAATGCAATCTCACTCTCCTCTCTCAATTCTCACCAACCTTGGCCTTGAATCCCTTCATATGTTTATATAGAACATGAATGAATGATCTAGAAAGTTCTAGATCACTCTAATGAGAAATTCAATATCTCACTTCACTTGAAAATCCAATCTCATGGTATACTCAAGACAGTCCTTGCATCAGCTTGTATTCATCATACTTTTCATCCAAATTCTCTCCAAATGAGATTATGAAAGTGTTTGGATTGAAAGGAGTCTTGGTTATGCCTTGCATATTGGTTTGGCAATTGTTACTTATGATGTAAGTAACCACTTTTCAAAGCAAGTCCTCCAATTAACCCTCAATTCAAAATTGTGGCAATGTCAATGTTCTTAAAATGTGTTTTAAAATCAAATTGGTATGTCATATGGCTTGGTTTGGACATGTGGATCAAAAATCCCAATTTCCATCTTTGGTTCATTTGAAATTCATCCTTATTTTAGGCCATTTTTGTGATTTTATGAAGTAAGCTATTCCAAGCTCTCATGACCTCTTGGCTAGCCTTAAAACATCATTTTGAACAAGTTTGATGTTGAACATTTTCCCATTTGAAGCTTGCAAATAGGAGTTATGGCCTTATGATTGAAATGACCTGTAATCTCCAAATGACCAAAATACCCTTGACTTGTCAAAGCCATAACTTGAGTTCTACAAATCCTATCAAGGACTTCTAGTACTCTCTAGAAATCTAAGAGGATAAGGAACAACATTCATGTTGACCAAAAGTTCATAGGAATCATCCTTCTAGGGAAAAAGTTTCATGCAAGTTGGACAACTTTCAAGCTCCAAATTCACATGCCTCAGATGACCTGTAACTTGTCAAAGCCATAACTTGAGTTCTACAAATCCTATCAAGGACCTCTAGCACTCAAATTAAAGCTAAGATCATGATATACAACAATCATGTTGGGGGCAAGATGATATGACAATCACATCTTGAGTTAAATTGCCTTGAAGATAGGGGTCAAGCTAGGGGATTTTACACTGTCAAGCCTTAGAAACCCTAGCTTGAAACTTCTCAAACTCTTCAATCATGATGAGTTGACCTTGGAATCATCCTTATAACATCTCAATGTATCAATCCATGATCACATGGCTCTTGGATTAGGTCTCAACCTTCTTCAAATCATCAGTTGACTTAGGGTTGACCCAGTCAAACCCTAATTGCACCACTCATGGCCGAGGCTTCTCAATCTTGCACAATGACCTGTCTAGGCCTCAAAGTGACCTTCAACACTTTTCATGAGCTCTCTCAAGACCTCAAGTCCATCCTCATGGCCTCAGAATTATCTGATGGCTTTCCACAACTCTCAAGTTAGGAGGCACACACTCTTGGTTTCAACCATTCTCTCTGAGGATATTTTAACTTCTCTGACAAGGATATCAACCCTTGAGCACCTGAATAACCTTCTTAGCTAGCTTCAAACTCTTGTGTAGCCCTTGATTGGTAATCATACCTCTCGATCTCCTGCACACATGTCAATGAAATGCAAATGATAATGCTAATGTGAATAAAATGAAACATAAGCTAGGTAAAGAAATGTTGGGCAAATTTTGGGGTGCAACACTTATAGAGTGGCGTTACCGCCTGAACTTTCGAATTTGCATGACGTGTTTCATGTGTCGCAACTTCAAAAGTATTTCTCGGATCCATCTCATGTGATTCAAAGAGACGAAGTTCAAGTCCGGGAGAATCTTACTGTTGAGACGATGCCGTTGAGGGTCAAAGATTGTAAAATGAAACGACTCTGAGGGAAGGAGATACCTTTGGTGAGAGTGGCTTGGGGAGGTGTTGTAGGAGGCAGTGTGACCTGGGAATTGGAAAGCAGGATGCGAGAAGTGTATCCGGAATTGTTTCCATCAGGTTATTTTTGAGGACGAAAATAATTAAAGTGGGGGAGAGTTGTAACGCCCATTTTAATTATTTAGTCTTTTGGTATTATTTTATTTCGGTGTGTCTTGATGTGGGGACGTGTCTGAGTGTGTTGGTGAGTTCCCTTAATTATAGAGATCATTTAATAAACTATAGAATTTAATATTAATATAATATAATTAATAATGATAATAATTTAATAATAATAGTAATATTATGATTTCATTGTTATTATTATTATTATTTGTATTATTATTAAATTAAGTAAAGAAAATATAATGGAAGGGAGAGGATAGAAAATGATATAAGAGAAAGTGGAAATAGAAAGGATATAGAGGGAGGAAGAGAAAGAAAGAGGAAGAAGAGAAAAGAAAAGGAAAAGAGAGGAAAGTTGGGATTCTTCAAGATCAGCCCTGAGGAATCAATTAATCGAGGTAAGGGTGTAAAACTTTGTGATTCTATCCATGCATGTGATTATGTAGAGATTGTTTGGATTGTTTGGGTGTTTTTGTGTAGTTTGCCATTTTAGGTCGGAAATGGTTTAATCGGTAGAATTGATGTTTTATCGGGTAAAATCTGGATTAAGTCGTGTAGTTTAGTCAAGAAATGTTGGGCTAAGACTACATGAACTGGTTTGGTGAAAATAGGGTAATTTGTGAGCTTTGGATGATTTTTGGGACAGTTGGGGTTTTGGTGTATCGCAGAGTTCGCTAGGCGAGTGAGGCAGTGAGCGTTCGCTGAGGCTTCGCTAGGCGAGTGAGCCAGCGAGCATGACAGCAACTTGTTTTATTTTTTTTGTTTCCATCCAATGTTGATGTTTTCACTATATAACGTATAGCTTGTGTGTTGTATTATAATATGTTGTGGGTAGCCGTATGACGTGAATCCTAGATTGTAAATTGTGAAGTGTGAAATGTAGCCTTTTGGCAAATTGATCCCTTTGGTCATGATGGGTATAGATATGGTGTTTAATGGCGAAGAGTGTATACTTGGTGTTAAGATGTGAATTTCCTAATATTTAATGTAATTAATATAATTGATTGGTGTGTAATATATATGATGCATGGTGATGTGATCAGGAGGATCATGTGCACTTAGTGTGCTTGAGTTTATTTGTTGTGCATATGGTGTCGTGCATATCATGGTGTTTTGGTGGGATGAATCGTTGCTCAGGAGAAGTGTATGCGATTCACCCGTACTCCTTTATGGAGAATGGTGGGATGGATCGTTGCTCAGGAGGAGTGTATGCGATCCATCCGTACTCCTTTGTGGAGGATGGTGGGATGAATCGTTGCTCAGGAGGAGTGTATGTGATTCATCTGTACTCCTTTGTGGAGAATGGTGGGATGGATCGTTGTTCAGGAGGAGTGTATGTGATCCATCCATACTCCTTTGTGGAGGACGGCGGGATGAATCGTTGCTCATGAGGAGTGTATGCGATTCATCCGTACTCCTTTGTGGAGAATGGTGGGGATAGATCATTGCCAATGAGGGGTGTATGTGATCTATCCTGGGTTAGATTGAATGAACCAATGAGTCGGTACCGTATGCATGGTGTTGAGTTTCATGTTTGCATTATTGCATGTTGTGTTTGATGTTTGGACAGTAGGTCGTGGTTGATGCTTGTTGGGTGATATTTTATATGATTACTACTTTTGATCATGTATCTTATTACTGATAATTTTTATCATGTTTCTCACCCCTTTGTTGTTGTGGTGGTCTGTGCTTCTTCGGAAGTATAGATAATCCAGGTACATAGCGAGCTTGGATAGTGGTGTGCAGGTCGAGTCTTAGGATGCTCTGATACGTAACACGGGACTTGGGTGTTTACTTTTATTATGTTGAATTTGTTTTATTTCTGTGACGTATCATATTTTGGTGAACCTTGTTAATGAATGACTTTATGTAATTTGGCGGATGGCCAAGAATGTTGAATTAATGATTACTTCCGCTGTTTTATTTGGAAAACCATCTATTGATGTTGAATTATTTGAGGTGATATCCCATTTTTGAGGAGAAACTCTGATGTTTACTTGAATTAATTGTATTTTCTTTTAATTTTGGGAAGTGGAGTGTTACAGCTGGGGCCCACCCATGTCCAAAGCAGGAGAGACCTAGCTGAAGCTTTTGTAAATCATTACCAATAATAATAGCGACCTTGCTCCAAACAGGGTCCAACTCCAGAACCTTTCCCAGAGAAATAATGAGTGTTTCAAGGAGTATGCACAAAGGTGGTGTGAACTCGCGACAAGAGTGCAGCCTCCAATGGTGGAGCGCGAATTGATAGATTTGTTCGTTGCCACTCTACCTAGTGTTTATTATGACAAGCTCATCGGTAGTATGTTAGGCAGTTTCTCAGATTTGATAATCACGGGAGAAAGAGTGGAGAATGGGATAAAACTTGGGAAGATTTAGGCAGGAGAGTTGCCCTCAGCTGGAGGAGGAAAGAAAGTATTTGGCGATAAAAAATGGGAAGGTGAGACCAGCTCAGTATCTAGTGCTCGTGGTAAAGGAAAAGGTCACCATCAGTATCGGCAACAGCAGGTTACAAGCGTCACAATTCCAGTACAACCACAACAACAACAACCACAACAGAATCAACAAGGCTACAGAAGATATCTGGATCGGGCTCAGACGCTAAATAGACAATTCGATGCACCGCCAATGCCGTATTCCCAGTTATTGCAAGCCTTGTTGCAATTGTAGCTTATCCAGAAGAGGACCTTAGCTCCATTGACACGTACGCCTCTGCCCGGTTATGACGCGAATGCACACTGTGAGTTCCAATCCGAGGCACCTGGTCACAACATCAATAATTACAAGGCTTTCAAGCATAAAGTATAAGACTTGATTGATAGCAAGGCAGTTAAATTCTCCAATGACGTGCCCAATGTTATATAAAATCCTATGCCAAACCACGGACAAGCTGGAGTCAGTGCAATAATCAAAGATGATGGGCTGGATTTGATAGCAAATGTCAGTGAGTTGAAGACGCCATTGAGCTTCGTAAAGGCGAAATTGATGAAAAAGGGTATGTTCTCAAGATGCAGGGAGTTCTGTACTGAGTGTGCATGCCATCTGGATGGTTGTGATCAGTTGAAAACTGGTATTCAGAGTTTGATTGACGAAGGGGTTCTACAGTTTGATCGGGCCGTTGGAAGCAGATCAGAAGAGTATCGAACTAATTCTGACAGGTTATTCTGAAGAGGTCTGATTCAGCAGCAAGTCAAGGCTGAAAGCCCAGTTCCTAGAAGTTGGCAATCCGCATTTACCCTATCATTTCCTTTGCATTTGTAATTTCTTTCCTGTTATATGCAAATTTCGTTTGTAAAACTTGTTGTTTTCAATTGGTATGAATAATGAAATGAATATGCATGTTTTGATTTAATCCATTTGTGTTCACTCTATGCTTTCATTTATTTCAAACGCTTGTTTAAGTGGAGTCCGAGGAGGATGACGAAATTTCAAGGCGCAAGCTTCCGATTGTATGCTTTCAAATAAAAAAACCTGCTGATGATGTACAAGAATTGTTTCAAATTCCTAAACACCGGAGATATATGGATGGTAATCCTTTGTCAACCCCTTTGAGCCTAGTAGTAGGAGTTTCTTTATGAAATGGAAAAACCCTCAATCTTAACCCGGGGCAGGGTAGGTGTCAGTTTATTTGACCGAGCGTTCAAATTGCAAAAAGGAGTGTTCCCGTTCGGGGATCAATCACACCTCTATAGGTCGTGCCTAAAAAACCGTAATGGTTAAAACTCGCCGATCAGGAGTAAAATAGTCATAATCTCTTTTCAAACAAGTCAGAAGAGCCGGTGTCACACGATTTGTTAAAAAAAAAGAGAAGGAGAAATCATAAGAAAAGTACGCTAAGTCAAGTCTTGAAAACAAGCGACTTAGGAAAAAATTAGGGCACCCCGCTGGACTTCAAAATCGAAAAAAACTCAAAAGGGTTAGTCCAGGAAAAAATTAGGGGAAAGACGAAAAAGCAGAAAAAGCGAAAAGGATTACAAAAGAAGAATCCTCAAACAAGGACCAAGTCATGTGACTCCAGCCACCAAAGACGAATAGCGAGTGATCGTCGCTCCGAAAACGTGTGATTTCCTGAACCATCACTCCTGTCGTTCAACCATTGAAAAGCAAGCGCTCGTGTCGAGTTAGCCGAACATAGGATCGGAGAACATCAAGAAGAATGGGTGGGTTAAAAAAATTGTGAGCCTTTATCCTTTTCTTCAAAACCGTGAGCCTGACCACGTTACAACCTTCAAAAGTCCTAATTGAAGCAGGTTTGTTTCGAAAGCATACTTCGGTAAAGATCGCATCGAAAATGACTCCTAAAAGGATTCCTCTTATAGCGTTGTATTAATGTTGACATTTTGAATAAGTAATTCATACACTTTATGTCACAAATTCTTTTCCAATGAACAGACTTGGATTTCAAAACTGTCATATGCATTGCATTTAATATCTTTTATGCAGAACAATTTGTTTTACTTACGAGTAAGCGCTTGATAGCAAGAAAGTTCCACAGTGGAAAGTTTGATCAGGATAAAATGCAGAATGCCTGAATACTCTGGTGAACCGGGGCAAGCTATATTAGGTGATCGTATCATGGGAGTCAGCCATCCAAAAGTCAGTTAATCTGGGGCAATCAGGTCAAGATTCAGTAAATCTCTCGCAACCAAGGGGTACTGCTCCACAAATCTGCTAATCAGGGGCAAAGTCATTGCAATTCTGGAGCAGACCACCCTAGGAGTACAGAAGTCATTCTCGACCAGAGAGAAATTAATGTAGAGCACCTCTGTGAGGTTCAAAACACTGAGGCCATTCGTATCAAACCGCCAGAATACAGAGATTTCAGGGTTCCTTTCGAGGAATATGTTACGGAGATCCCACAGGCTGGGGCAAAATTAGGAACGAAGGAACCATTCCTCTCCATATCTGTCGAGTTTATCAAACGTTGTTATAGATTCTGGGACAAGCCATCTCGAGTTCGTTTCATGGCAAGCTTTTATGTTCAAGAGATCATATTTTTGCAAGGTCATTACCCTTGGGGCATCTGACAGAAGTGTATCCTCGTCACATCCTCAGTAGAATCATATGCAGAGTAGTGGGCCCACTCCCTAGCAGGTCAGGATTGGATTTCTTTCCACCAAGCAGAAGTGGAGTCTCCTCAGCAGATTCAGCTGTGTTTCCCCACAAAGTCTGAACGTTGGACTGTGATCATTGATTTGCCTCCCCAAGTAGAGATAGACTCCCCAACCAGAGTCCAGCAGTTGGAGTTTGCATCTCTATCCCTAGTGGAGTTGTGTGTAGGTTAAAGGAGCAGTTAAGTGGGTGTCCTATCCCCGGCAGTGGTCGGTACACCGTTAATCCCCACAGATTGCAGGTAGGGGCTTACTCCCCAGTGAGTCGAGATCAGGTTTCTTTCCACCCAACAGGTATGGAATCTTCCCCCAGCAATGGGTCAACACGCAGTTTTCTCTAGCAGATTGTCTATAAATTATCAACTCTCAGCAGTTCAGACCAAGGTCTCCGGCAAAGTTGATTTCCCCGCAGAGTGGTATTTTCCCCGACAGGTAAGATTGATTCCAGCGTCTGGTTGTCTATCCTCGGCCGAATTTACAGTTCCCCAAGAAAGTCGTATCCCGGAAGGCCAATCGTGGCATTGTTCCTCTTCGGCAGGTGAGTGTGGCTATTTAGTAAGTTGTTTGTCTCCCCAGTAGATTCGTCTATCACACTAGAAGAGTTCATATTTTGGAAAGCTGTTCATGGCATTTCCCCCAGCTGCGTTAGCCATTCAGGTTTCGCACCCTCAGCATAAGTCCAATTGTTATTGGCATGTGTAAGCTATCTCCCAGCAGGATTGTTTCTTTCCCCAGCGGAGTTGGCTTCGTTGCTAGCATTTATTTTGCTGGACTGGTTCCTTTGCATTTTGCATTGTGCATAGCATCTACCCAAACGCGTAGCATTTCCATTTCGTATGGAGCATTACGCCATTTTTCAACATATGCATCTGAAGCATAGGCCAGGTTTGATACCTTTGATGTCGGTTGCCTTTGAGGGTTGGGGGTTTCAAGTTCAGGAGATTTTCGTACTATCCCCCCGTTGGGTGGATCTTTGGGGTCTTCGTGCTATTGGTTTCCCCACAAAGTCCTTATTCCAACTTTTGGTTGGTAATGTTCGTTTCATTCCAACTTTTGGTTGGTGACCTATTGGCGTTTGGAGGCTATTCCAACTTTTGGTTGGTAATCCTTGTTTTCCTCAGTAAAGTTGATTATTCCAACTTTTGGTTGACAATCGTTGTTGCGGTTAGTTCGCTTTCATTCAGCGTTTCCGGCAATCCTAACTTTTGGTTAGTAGCCTTTTTATTCCAACTTTTGGTTGGTAGTTTCGGACGTTGTTCCAACTCTTGGTTGGTAGTCTTCCCTTGTTGATGTTATTCCAACTTTTGGTTGGTAGTATGCTTTTGTGGCCATTATTCCAACTTTTGGTTGGTAGTTTCGGATGATCATTCCAACTTTTGGTTGGTAGTCTTCTGTGATGGAGTCAGCTTTGTTCAGCGTCTCCGGCGATTCTAACTTTTGGTTAGTAGCTTGCGCTCCGACTTTTGGTCGATGTTGGTCTTCTCCTGGAGATTCTAACTTTTGGTTAGTAGCCTTGCTTCCCAACTTTTGGTTGGATTTTATCCCCTGTAGGCGTTATTCCAACTTTTGGTTGGTAGCCTGTTGCTGGTTGATGTTATTCCAACTTTTGGTTGGTAGTCCTGTGGTGGTGGTACGTTTATCCCAACTTTTGGTTGGTACTCCTCTATTCTCGGGCGGAGTCGTTATTCCAACTTTTGGTTGGTAACTTCGTGTGATTCCAACTTTTGGTTGGTAGCTTTGTTTGATTCCAACTTTTGGTTGGTAACTTTGTCTTATTCAAACTTTTGGTTGGTAGCTTTGTTCGATTCCAACTTTTGGTTGATAGTCTTATGTTCATGGATTTGTTATTCCAACTTTTGGTTGGTAATTAGAGACTTGTCAGAGTTTGTTTGATTCCAACTTTTGGGTTGGTGAGATTTTGTTGATGTTAGTCTGACTTTTGGTTGGTAACCCTTAGTTCGTTGATGTCATTCCAACTTTTGGTTGGTATCCTTTGCTTCAATTCCAACTTTTGGTCGGTAGCTTTGCCTTATTTCAACTTTTGAGTTGGTAATATTTTGTGGGCGCAATCCCAACTTTTGGTTGGTAGTCTTTGGTTTCTCCTGTGGAGCGTTATCCCAACTTTTGGTTGGTAGCTTGTGGTCGTCTGGTGATTTCAACTTTTGGTTGATAGTGCGGATTCGACTTTGTTCGGTATTCCGGTGATCCCAACTTTTGGTTGGTAGTTTGTGGTTAGTACTTTCGTTGCATTCTGACTTTTGGTCAGTGTACTTCCCCAGCGGAGTATTCTTGTGATTAATTCAGCTACCTCCGGAGATTTTTCTCCCCAATCAGAGTTCGCAGTTTATTTCTGCGGTTGGCAAATTTCCGGGTTCGTTGGTATTCAAGAAACTTTGATCATGGAATGTTGTGTTGAGACATGTCATATATCATTTCAAGATCAATTCATCAATATTCAAGAGTGTGAGAAGTTGTTAAGCTAGGGTTTCTAAGCTTGTCAGTGTAAAATCCCCTATTTAGTGCCTAACTTCAAGACCACATAACTCAATATACAAGTTTCATCTCATCTTGACTTCAACATGAGACTTGTAGAGCATGTTCTTAGCTTTTGTTTGAGTACTAGAAGTCATTCATCTGATTTCTAGAACTCAAGATATGAAGCAGGCAAGTTACAAGTCATCAGATGAATGTGATTTTAGTCCACGAAAATCAACCAACTTCCAAGGCATTTTTGACCTAGAAGGATATCTCTCCTCATCTTGACCTAAACATGAAAGTTGTTCCTCATGATCTTAGCTTTCCAAAAAGTCCTGGAAGTCCTCAAGCTGATTTGTAGAGCTCAAGATATGAAGCTTGCAAGGCAGAGGTATTTTGGGAAAGTTTGATTATAGGTCACTTTTGATCATAGGTCAATTTCACCACTTTGCACATCTCAAATGAAAACCTTTCCAAATTGAAAGTTTCTCCAAATGGGGTCATTTGCATAATCAAACATCAAGGTGTCATGGAATTGACTTGTATGGAAGGATTGATGAAGAAATTTCCATGGAAAAGGCATTAAAAGTATAAAAATCAAATTAATTCATGTTGGATCAATTTTAGCCAAGTTGGTGCATATTTTGAGTGAAAAAGACATTCTAAACATGATGGTAAAACCATAATTGCAAATTGAGCTCTTTTACCATGCCATTTTCAAGATTACTTCAAGCTTAAGGTACATATGCAAATCATGCCATAGGATCAAAACAAGGGATGAATCTGATCCATTGATCTTCCTCACATCACTAGCAACCTATTTGAGTCAAATTTAAAGCATTTCCAGCTCTATTTTCACGATTTTCAAGCTTTCCACATCAATGAAATTGGATTTTCAATTGGGCTTATACAGGCTGCCATTGGGCTTTTTCATCATCCATATCCAAAGTATAAATTGCTGGGATCATTCACAATCAATCATAACAGAATTTGGAGCCAAAATCATCAAGAGAACAGTTGGAGAAAGTGAGAGAAGAGTGAGAATCAATTTTTCAGTTCCTTGAAGGTTCAATCCAAATTGCTCATTCTAACAGCTCTAGGAAGGATCAAGGATCGTTTCTGGATCAAATTCATCAAGAACTCACAGCATTTGAAGGCTCAGTGGAAGCTCTCTGCTAGGTAATCTATCTTTCAACTTTCCTCTCTGTTTAGGAAGAATTAGCATGCCATTTTCATGTATTTATGATCCTTGCACTTAGTAGATGGATTTAGGATTGATTTGATGTCTGATGGTGATGATTCTATATTGAGCATAGAAACTTATAGCTTGCGATTAGGGCTTGTTATGGGATATTATTAGAAATAAATAGTGGATTCATGATCTACACATCAAGGAGAGTAGAATAGACTAAGAGTTTGTGAAGTTTGGTTGATTTTCGAGACTGCTACAGTTGCACGCTGCCGGAGAAGACGACCGGAGCCGCCGTGCTCCGGCGTTTGGTTTCTCCTTCCATTCCATGTTTAAAAGCCAGAAGCATACATGGCTGCTCTATAACCCTAGGATCGTGTGACTACATTCTGAGCGAATGGCTATGATTTCAGTCAATTGGTGTTTAAGAGTCAGATGCTTGCGTGGCATCATGATAAGCCATTGGATCTGTGGACGGTATGCAAAACTAATGGCCAAGATCTAGTCTCAGCATGTTGACTCCCTTTTAGTGAAACGCAGCGTAGCGTTTCGTGAAATCTGAAGTGGACTTGGGCCTTCTTCTAATCACACCCCTGCACGCGTGAAGCCCATAAAACAACTGATTTTTCTTACTTCCTGCACCAGCCTTTTATCCATTTTAATTGTTTTTTCTTTTATTTCCTATTTTCATATCTGTTTCAATTAAATGCATAAAAAATACTTTGGTGACTCCAAAAAATATTTTTGTGCATAATCTTGATTCATTAGTGGATTTTAGGATATTTTTGTTCCTGATTTTTTATACCTTTTGCTTAGGCTTTAGGTTGATCCTTTAGGACCCTCTCTCTTGCCTAGTTCTTAGAGCATGCTTAAGACTTTGCCTTCTGTTGGCACAGCTAGGATTATAATTTTTCTCTCAAATTTTGACCCCTGGTTCCTAATACTAGAGCAGTCTCATAGAAATTTTCTTAGATTTTTTTTTGTTCATTTTACTATTTTAAGCATTTTCCATTCTGGCCTACCCTTGTGAGGTTTCCAACTCTACTACTTGCTTACTTTACATTTTGTTTGAACTTTGTGCATTATTTGAGCATCCCATTCTTTCATATTCATATTGTGTACATGTTGAACCATTTGTATGTTGATTTTGAGGCCCTAATCATGTTCCTAGATTGTTTAAGTTTAGGCTTCCTTTAGGACCTTCCTTTAGCCTTTCCTTGTGGATACCCTTGGATAACTTCCATCTTTACATGACTTCTACCTTTGCATGATTCTTCTTCCGTATTTTCCTCTTCTAATTCCTCCAAGTCCTATAATATTAGGATCCTTCTTATGAGAGCCTAGTTCTTCCTTTGGTCGAACTAAGGGCATTCCATAAGAGGTTGAGCCTTTGAGGACTCAAGTACTTTGTACACTCATTCCTATTTGTCCTTCAATCTTAGGATCCTTCTTGTGAGAGCTCAGTTCTTCCTTTGGTCGAACTAAGGGCATTCTATAAAGAAGTTGAGCCTTTGATGAACTCTTGTGTTGATACACATTGAACATAGTGGGTTCCTTTGGTTCTCCCTGTGCTTCTCTTCATTCATTCCTCTCTGTCCTACAATCTTAGGATTCTTCTTGTTAGAGCCTAGTTCCTCATGTGGAGGAACCAAGTGCATTCCATAAGAAGTTTGAACCTTTGTGGACTCCTGTGTTTTTACACATTGAACTTAGTGAGTTTAGTTCTCCTTTTGCTTTCCCATTATTTGGTTTATCATTGTTGCACCCTAAAATTTGACCAACCGGTTCCCATATTTGGTTTATGTTCCAACGCATTTTGCATTCGCATTCGCATATTGCATGCATCGCATTTTCTCAGTCGGGTTGATTTTATCGGGATTGCAGCCCCTGGCGTTTCAGGCAGTTCAGACCGGTTTGAATAAGCGTATTTTGAGAATTGGTGCTCGTTCCCTGTGCTTTCAGGCCATCTCGGTGCCCGGGTTCGGTATGGTTGCGCAATCGTTTTATAATCGGTTTAATCGGCCTCCTGGCATTTTTTAGGATTTTTCTTGTATTTTCTAGATTTTTAATGCATTTAATAGATTTTAATAGGGTATTTGGTTTATAGAATTTAATAGTTTTTTAAATATTTTTTAGAGTTTTAAATAGATTTTCTTTTCTTTTTTATAGAGTTTTAATAGATATTTTTAGATATTATTTCCCTTTTAATAGATTTTAAAAAAATAGATATAAATAGATACTATCTTTTCTTAAATGAGAATAGATTTTTAAAAGATAGATATTAATGTTTTTAGATATTATTAGAGTTTTATTGTTTTTTTCAAAATTAATAGAATAGTTTTCTTTAAAAAAGGATTAATTGTTTTAGATTTTTTTAGAGTTTATTTGATTTTTTCAGAATTAATTAGATTTTTTTTTAGATATTAAATATTTTTTTCTGATTAATTAGGTTTTATTTTTTAATTTTTCTTTTATAGGTTAATTAGGATTAGGTTGTTTTAGGGTTAATTAGGTTTTTCTTTTATTAATTTTCGGTTGGTTAATTAGAGGTGATTAGGAGTCTGATTAGGGTTTGTTATTAATTTCGTTTTATTTTTAGGGTTAATTAGGTCTGTGAGTTTAAGTCAAATAATCACCAATTAATCATGTTTAGTGTACTAATCTGAGTCATTAATTCATAATGGGCCACAATTAGCCATTTATCCAGATCAGGCCCAGTCAAAAGTCCAGGTCCATTTGCCAAGTGTCAGCATATATAGTGTGCCACGCGTGTATCTGATCTCTTTTCCACCTCACTCTCTCTCTCTCTCAGTCCCTGCCACGTCTCTCCCTCTTCCCTCCACTTGGCACTCATGCAGTGACCCCACACCACACGCCGCCACCTCATTCGTTCACACACTCAACACCTGCCACCTATCCCACACGTGGCTCCCTCTCCTCTCTCCACCACCACGCGTCTCAACCTCCTCCCTCTCAAACTGCATGCAACACACGTAGCATCTCACCGCCCCCTCGCCGGAATCCTCACCGGCCGGCATGCAAAGGCCGGAGGCCACCCTAACCACTCGCCGGCGTTTATCCTAACTGTCTCCGGCCGCCCTAACCATCACCGGACCACCAAACTCATCGGAAACTGCAGAAATTTCCAGAAAAATTCATCCAACTTCATCATCCTCTCCGTTCATCCCCTTCACTCGACCTCACCGGAAAATCACCGTGAACCTCAACCTCGCCAGAAAATGCATGTATTCTTCCTGTGATTCATCCTCTTTTCTCCAGTATTTCACGATCTTCATCGTGTTCGTCACCACCACCTTCATCAGTTTTTCTCCAGAAAACTGCAGATCACCAGCAAACTTCAGGATCTAGCAAGATCCGTGTCCAGATCTTTGAACATCCTTCCACCGTTTCCAGAATCCTCAAGATCTTCATCGATCCTCATGAGGTTCGTCATTGAGTTTTCCAGATTCGGACGTCTCTTCAAGCTTCTCAACAGATTTTCACCAACAATCGTCATCAAGTTCAAGATCCGTCACCAATCTTCATGACGTTTTCCAGATTTCTCCAGATATCAACAATTTTCGAGGTCCTCAACGAACAATCTTCAACGAGCAGTTTTTTCCTGACTTCGTCCACGTTCGCCTATATCTTCATCCGTTCAAGATCTCTCTCCAGAATATTCAAGAAATTCTCCCCAGAACCTCCGTCGTCATCAAACTATCCAGGTTCTTTTTCTTCTTTCTCGAACTTGTAAGCATGCATGTGGTTTGTTTATCTGGATTCAGCTTAGTTAGGGTAAATCGTGGGGTTTAGGCTTAAATATATCAGTTGGTGAGGCGAGTGTTAGGGATTAGGTTTGTGAGCTGAGCTTTGAGGGTTTGATTGGCGATGGTGGTGAGAACGAAGGCTGTTGGTGGTTTGGTGGTAGAATTTGCAGGTTTGTGAGAGGTTTAGGGAGAGCACCGCTAGGGCTCGTTGGGAGAGAAGATGAACAGTAGTCTTTGGAAGAGAGAAGGAGAGGAGTTTTTTTAGGGTTTTGCTGAGGCTGAAGGTGAGTGGGCTCGGGCATTAGGCCCAGATGAATTTACTTAATCATAATCCCATTGTTTCCATTAACACCCCCTCTCCCTTTGCATTTTGGTATGGGCCTAGCCCAGTTTGCTACTAACACCCCCTTTTGGGGCCCAACATGGAATATCAAGGCGAATTCGTTGATTTTCGCACCCCCCCCCCCCCCGTTCGTTTTTTTCTCTTAGTGTTTGTAAGTGTTTTTTCTGAATTGAACATGGGCCCAGTGTAATGCTTCCTGCACCCCCCCTCCTGGGCCCAATGTGTTTCTGAAGGGAAATAAAACTGTTATTGGCGCCCCCCCTGTTTTGTCAATTTTAATTGAGTTTCTTTTTCATATCATTTGTATATAGTTTACAAAATAATTCATATAAAATCCAAAAATGATCATTTTAACATGGGATTTTTCCCTCATTTTAATAATTGTCTCAAGAAATTTGTAGAAAAATAAAAATAGTCTTTTAATCATTTTTCTATTTTTGGTGATTTTTTTACATTTTAATAGCTTTTATCTCATTTTTGTTTGTACATACATTTTGGTGAATTTTGTTTAGCCATTTGATTTAATATTTTGATTCCATTCTTTTTGTAGTAGTTAGATTAGAACCTTAAGTTCCCCCTGGATTTATGCCACATTTTTGTGGATTAATTTTGTTTAGTTTTGATTAGAAAACATTAGGGTGATAGTTTTAGGGTTCAAACTCAACATATGTGCATTCTAACATTTCATTTTGGGGTTTTTAGCTTGAATTAGGAGTTGGGACATATAGGGTATGTAGGGTAGATGTAGAAATCCCCTTAGAATTAATCTTAGAATTTTAAATACTATATTACTATTTTTAGTATATTTTGCAAATGGAGTGTTTGTTTGGTGTTCCCACTTGGGGGTTATATTTGTTTGCTTGGGCTTTTGGGCTTTGATATGGGGTATGGGGCTTGGTTTGAGCTTGTGGAGCATGAAGACATCAAAGGAGAAGATTGAAGATGATAATCAAATGTTGAAGCTTGAAGATTGTTTGAGCTGGGAGTTGATTGAAGACATAGGAAATAATAGGAATAAGCAGAGCCTTAGAATAGACTGAATTTTTTGTACAAACATGGATAGCTTCATGTGCTTACATTCCTCTCTAGGACATAAAGTACCTCTATGGTATTCACCTCCCTCCTTTGGAGGGATAAGTGGCCTTACCTTAGAGGTAGAACTTTCAGAGAACCGGTTTTCCATGATGATAAACACTTATAGGCTTCCTTTGGTTGTCAATAAGCTGGTTATCATTCAACTTATTCTGTTAAGTGACTATCATCTAGGAGAGCTTGCCTTGAAGAAAGAAGCCATTGAAGAGATGAAGATCGAAGATTGACAAAGATGAAGATTATTCATGTCAAAACTGTGCAGCTGTTAAAGCTAGGGTTACTGCTGTTTGGAGCTATTTGCTGTCTGATGCTGTCAACTGGTTAAGATTCTGTGCTTGCTTGAGCTTGGTGATTTCTTGGAGATGGAAGATTGTTTTAGCTTGGGTATCATTGGGGTTTGATATTTGGGGTTCATTGGAAGATTGCTGTTAATCAACTGTTAGAGTTGGATGGGATTTTCAAAGATGCTGCTGTAGTAGCTGGTGTGCTGTCAGGGCTGGTTCTGGGGTTTTATTTTCTTTGTTGTATTGTTTGTTAATTTTCCCCTTAGGTTTGAAGTGAAGCTATTTCACTTCGCCTATTGTTTTCTAGGTTCGAGGTTGAGTGGGACTCGCTTGTATTGCTGCATCTCATGCATTTTACTGCTTTACTGTATCTTTGCTGTTTCTTTTCCGTCTATCCCTTAGGATCTCTGTTTCTCTCTGCGCAAGAGAGAAATATGATAGACATTAGATGTTAACCCATGCATGACAACATTAGGATAGTTTTGGTTCCCATTTTAACCCTAGGTTTTAGAGTTCTTTCTCTTCTATCTCAAAACAATCAAAAAATACAATAACATTTCAAACATCAATAAAAAACAGTTCTTGCGTAAAAGACTGTGAACCAATCAAAGAGTCATTTTTGTCTGCTTGGACCCGTAATCAGGAGAAAACCTTTTTCAGAAGGATAAAAAAACAGTCAGACAAATCTGTGTCTTCCATAGCCCGAACTACATTTGCTCTGATCTTTCATGTTGTATGAAAGTACGTAGGCATAGGATGCGATATCCTAGCGAGCAACCTTCCCCTCCTTTCCCGTAGGTAGGCGAACTACGTTGACTCTGATTTCTCGTTCCAGACGGGAATACGTAGGCATAAAGTGCGATACTTTGCCGAGTCATTTCATTTTCTTTTCTCTTTTAACCCTTGACCTGTAGAATAGATAGAATAACAATCCGTACTAGAAAACAAGCGTGGATCCCGTCGAGTACGACGGACGTGAGGGGTGATAATACCTTCCCCTTGCATAACCGACTCCCGAATCCAGGATTTGGTTGCGATGACCATTCCTTTCCCGTCTTTGCGGTAGGTTTACTTCGAGCGTTTCCTTTCCCTCTGTTGGGATAAATAACGCACGGTGGCGACTCTTCTGTTTAGCCGGCGCCGATTTTCGCAGTAGCGACAATCATCTCCTCTGCATATTAGTTTGATTAGGTGCATTAGGATAGGCATTCTTTCTCTTAAGTCCATGTTTGCGTTTAAAGGTTGTGGTGTCCTCCATTTGCTTGTGTGTTTCTTTTCCCTTTGTGTTTGCTTGTATTCATTAAAGGTTGAGGTGTCCTCCCTTTGCTTGCACTGTTGCATTGCATGTGCATCCATTCACACTTATATTTCATCTGCTTAATGACTTTAGCATTCTGTTTCTTCTTTCCATTGACATGTTCCCTTAGGATTCTCACATCCTTGTTCAAGGATGGTGATGATAGACATTAGGGTTGATCCTTTGCATGATAACAAGTAGGATAGAATTCCCTTTCTGAACTCAACCTTAGGACCATCTTGCATGATAACAGTAGGGTTTTGCTTAGCTCCCCTTAGAGTCCTTTCTCTCTTCTAATCTTCAAATAATAATAAAACACCTAATAAATGCTAATGAGTATTGTACGTTACGAGCCTTAAACTACTTGGGAAATGATAATTGGGTGGTTTCCTCTCAATTATCTAGAGTGTTAGCATATGTCCTTCGGACGATATGCGACGCATTCGTTCCTAGGTCATAGTCTCTAGTGCAATATGAATTACAAACATTCATTCAAAACACTTCTCTTCAACACAAACATTCAAACCTCTTTTTGCCTATGGGGATCTGTTAATCAGGAAAATCTTTTCAGATAAAGAGTACTGTTAAACTGTAGTTCTACCACAAACAGGCGTCGTCCCTAACTGCTGGAACTGTAGTTTAACCTTACTCAAATAAAATAGACGAACAAACATGTGTTCTCGTTATCCCGAACTACGTAAGCTCTGATCTCTCATACCTGTTGAGAGTACGTAGGCACAAGATGCGATATCTTGGCGAGCAACCTTCCCCCATCTATTATTTGTAGTTAGTCGAACTACGTTGGCTCTGACTTTCCCATTGCACAAGGGAATACGTAGGCTCAGAGTTGCGATGCTCTGTTGAGTCCTGTCCTTTTCTTTTTCTTTTGTACCTGAAACCTCTTAGTTAGATAGATAAATAACCCTTTAGATAAACAAACAAGCGTGGATCCCGTTGAGTACAACGGACGTGAGGGGTGCTAATACCTTCCCCTTGCGTAATTGACTCCCGAACCCAGAGATTTGGTTGCGATGATCAATCTTATCCCTTTTTGTTAGGTTTTTTCCTGATCGTTTCCTTTCCCTCGTTTGGATGAATAACGAACGGTGGCGACTCTTCTATCATTGCGGACACCTTTTTTCACAGTAGCAACAATATGGACCCGGGTTTAATCAATCTTATACACTGCATTAGACTTATCTTATTTCATGCAGCCGCTCCACTCCATAGGAATAGGAGAGAAAATCTTAAATTTGTTTCCATCAGATAAAGAACTTAAATTAGTGTTGTGACTTAAATATGTAAAGTCAATGTGTCTCGTAGCATCGCTAGTGTGGGTTTTTACTTGTTAGAAATGACAATTTTGAAGGTATTAGGCTGAAATGTAGAGATATGTTTCATCCTTTATAGTAGGGTAGGCTAGTCTCTTTATGTCTCTTATAGTTGAAAATTCTATTCACATTGATATTTGTGGCTATGAATAGTCGCTACTTTTATCATTTATGTGAACATTGAGGTTTCAGAGTTACGTATTCCACTGCAATTATTTGTATGACTTATTAGAATTACTTTATCTTAGTACTCTCTCCGTCTCACAATGAGTGATCTGGTTAATCATTTCACACATATTATTTCCTTCTTCCTACAATGAGTGATCCAATTGACTTTTCACTCAGATTAAGAAAAAGAAATAAATGAATAAAATAGAGTGATATTTTTACTAAAGTACCCCTATCATGTATTGGAAATGATGAAAGTAATATTAATTAAAGGCTAAAATTAGAAAAGATGCATTCGAAATTGAAATGAGTCATTTATTTTGGGACACTCTTTTATTTCAAATGAGTCACTCATTGTGGGACGAAGGGAGTAAGAAAAAAGAATAATTAAAAGAGAGATAATGCTACTTTTACCAAAGTATCCTTATCATGTATTGGGAATGATGAAAATAACATTAGTTAGAGGGTAAAATCGAAAAAGATGCATTGAAAATTGAAATGGATCATTCATTTTGTGATACTCTTTTATTCCAAATGAGTCACTCATTATGGGATGGAGAAAATAATATTTATAAGCCTTACAATAATTCTTATTATAAAATAAAACAAAAATAGTTAAGAATTTCTTGCTAATATATTTTTTATTTATATAAGTGTTCAATTTATTTACTTAATCTACTAACTTAAATTATATTACAATAAATCAAAATCATTTTAATTTTAAAATCAACTTAATTAATTATTTTTCAAGGCCTAAAAGCAAAAGTCCATTGACGGTTCTTGGACCCGGCCAGGCTAGGCACATACTCAGGCTCTGGCCCAATTATTTTTTGGATATTATGGTTAAAAAAAGGCACACAAAAAATATCAAAAAAGAAGAAGAAAGGAAATAGAAAGGGGAAATGAAAAAACACTACAGAAAGGGGAAACACCGCCACCCATCTCTCCGTCAGTCCGTCTCCTCCATTTGTTGTGCCTCCGCCAATCGCCACCACCTGCGTGTCGCACCTCCGATCGATCTTTATCTCTCTTTTTTTCACAGTATGCTATTATCATCACTTTCACTTATATCCTTCTCCCATATCTTTTGTCGTCGCCGGTTTTTCGTCTTTGTCTTCCAACTGCTGAACTGAAGTCTGAATAAATCACCATTTGAGTGTTATTTGGAATCTTGTGTTCCACATCCACTGCTTTGATAGTATGTTCAATATGCAACATAATTAAATGGAACAAATTGAAAAACCTCTTGTTCTTGGTTCTAAATTTATGCATTTTGTTTGAGTAAAATAATAAAGGTTGATTGATGTTTTCTTCATTCATTGTTTTGTTTAATGAAAATTGTGTTTATCTACTTTTGTTGGAAAACCTTGAATGTTATTTTTGACTTAAGATCACTTAACTTAAAATAATCTAATTTCATTGCTTCATATTTAATTTCAGAGATGAGGAGATTTTTTATTGAATCTGAATCAGAACCAAAACCACCGCCTAATGTGGTTAATGAGTTTAACCTAAATGAGATTGTGTGTGATCCAGGTCGTAGGAAACAAATTAATGAGTATGCTTCGGATATTCAAGGCCAAGTGAAGAGGGCATATATATTGAACGATCCAATACAACCATATTTCCCAAGCTTTCCTCGTTCTCCATTTGGAAGTGTTAAAAGAGCATTAAGTAAATCATGGTATAAGAATTATACATGGTTAGAATACAGTGAGATCAAGGATGCAACTTATTGTTTTTATTGCTTTCCCTTTAAGAAACCTGAGAGCGCCGAACACTTTGGTTTTGAAGTCTTCACTAAAAGCGGATATAAAGATTGGAAGCATGCATCTCAAGGCTTGAAAGATCACGTTGGTAGTAATAATAGTTTGCATAAATCATGTGTCAATCATAACAATGATTATAATAATCAAATACAAAGTATGGCAACTAAGTTTGTTAAAGCAACCAAGGAATCAGAAGAATTGTATAAGATTTATTTGACTTGTTTTGTAGATTGTTCAAGATATCTCATTGCACAAGGCATGGCTTTTCATGGCTATGGTGAATCCTCTATTTCTCTAGCAGCGTGTTCGATAGAAAAATGGAGAGCTTCAAATTTGCTTTTATTTTGATGTTAATGTTAAAGTTGTTTGGTATCACAAGCGATCTTTCAAATGTCTTGCATAGAAAATATCTTAGTATTGTGTTTGCCATGGAATTCGTTGATGTTGTCAAAGCTCGGTTGGCCATAATAAGAGAGAGTGGTTGGGATAATTTATTTGCCATTGTCCAAGAATTTTGTGTTGCTAAAGGTATTCTAGTGCCAAATATGGATGACAAAACACCAGTTCACGGTCGTTCAAGGGTAGAATGGAGGACTACCATTAATCTTCATCATTACCGTGCAAAGATTTTTTATGTTGCTATTGACAAAATATATGTGGAGATGGATCACCGCTTTAGTGAAGGAAGTAACATTTTCCTTGATTGCTTCTCATGTATTGACCCCAAGAACTCTTTCTCCATGTTTGATGTTGATAAGCTTACTCGTCTTGCTGATATTTGTCATGCAGACTTTTCTAATGATGACCGTGGAACAATAAGGGATCAACTGGACACTTATGTTCTTCAAGTGAAAAGAAATGCTTCATTTTCCACTTGTGAAAATTTTCAAAGTTTGGCTATAAAGATGGTTCAAACTGAGAAATATTTGGTATTTCTATTAGCTTACACACTTATTGAGTTAGCTTTGATATTGTCGGCGTTAACGTCATCCTTTGAAAGAACTTTTCCAGCAATGAAGATTATCATGTCTAAATTGCACAATAAGATCAACGCTGTATGGTTCAATGACTTGATCATATGTTACACCGAGTAAGAGATATTCAAGTCACTTGATGATATTGATATTATTTGAACATTCACCACAAATAAGTCTCAGAAAGGACAATTTTCTCGTGATTTTATTTAACATGTGTCACAACCGCGAAAAACACCCGGCAAAAACAGAAGAGTCACCACCTTTTGTTATTTATCCCAAAGAGAGGGAAAGGAAACGATCGGAAAAACCTGACGAAAAGGGAAAAGACAAGGTTATCGCAACCAAGTCCTGGGTTCGGGAGTCGGTTACGCAAGGGGAAGGTATTAACACCCCTCACGTCCGTCGTACTCGACGGGATCCACATTTGTTGTCTATCTAAGGGTGTGTTTAAACTCTCTACGCTACAAGCTTGCATGACAAAAAGAAAAGAAAAGAGAGACTCGGAAGGCATCGCGTCTCTGTGCCTACGTACTTTCATCTGGTATAAAGATCAGAGTCAACGTAGTTCGGCTAACTACGGAAGAAGGGGGAAGGTTGCTCGCCAAGACGTCGCGTCTTGTGCCTACGTACTTTCATCTGGTATGAAAGATCATAGCAAACGTAGTTCAGGCGTACACGAAACCATAGATTGATTAAGTATTTTAAACGAGTAGGGTTAAACAATGATTCCAGCAGTTAGGGACGATGCCTGTTTGCGGTAGAATCAAAGCTTAACAAAACTCTTTCTCTAAAAAAACTTACCGATTAATCTCGAAGGAAAAAGGTTTGAATTTGTTTTATACTTTTTAGTGAAGTGAATTAATTCGGTTTGTGATTCACGTTGCACTAAAGACTATGACATGGAGGCGAATGTGTCGTATATCGCCCCCAAACGGGACAGATACTAAACATTCTAGACAAGCGAGAGGATACCCCTTACTCATCATTCCCCATGTAGCTTAAGGCTCGTAGCGCGCAACATTTATCGCCTTTATTAAATGAATTAGCATGATTTTTGAGATGAGAAGAGAGACACACGAAAGGTCTAAGGGAAACTCGGCCCTAACGTTGTCATGCAAAGTACTCCTAAAGTTTGGATGAAAAGGGGAAACATCTACCCTAATGTTAGCATACTTAGATTGAACACCTAATGTCTCTCCTACTCCCATCCTAAACTGAGGGATTAGGAATCATATGGGGATCATGGCAAGAAAGCACAAGAAGAACAACAGAAGGATCAATCACAAGTAGATAAATGCAAACATGAAAATACACACTTAGAATGGTGGGAGGGAGGAAAATTGTGTGGGGCAGTAGCCGCCACAAGCGCGTCTCGACCTCAACAGGGATGCAAAAATGATGCAAATATATGGAGAAAACAAGAGATGAAAGCATAGAACATGCAAACAAATGATCGACTCGAACCGCATACAAACATGCAAATAATTGAAAGAATGATCATACATGGTAGCAACATCATGATTGAACAATCACAAACAATAGCAAATATCCAAAACAATTCAATCCTAATGCATCACATTGATCTATGATGATTCGAATCGAACCGGTACGCGAACACGCAAGCAAACAACAAAACATGGCATTCTGGCACAGTGTTAATCGGTTAACCTGTGTAAAACAAGTGAAAATCTGGAAATTCGTAGGTGTTAATCGGTTAACACTAGGCGTTAACCGGTTAACACCCTGAAAACTTTGAAAAATTTGAATATTTGAGTTGGTTAACCGGTTAACCATATACGTTAAGCGGTTAACACTGTACCAGAAGCAGAAAAACAGCAAACAGAACCATTTTCCAGCAAATAAACACTTATCCGATCAACCGGATGATCGCATATTCACTTATTCACGAACTTAAACCAGGAAATCAAGATTTAAACAACATTTAGACAGATCAACACAACCAGATCATGGATCAAGCAACTCAAATCAATCACAATTCAATCGAATATGAAGATTAACATGGTAAACATGCAAATAAGCTTGAAAAGTAAATCGGATCAGAAATCCAACCTACGAATTGGAGAATTGATTTGATAATTTTTGATTCAACTGTAATTGTGTAGATCTAAGCAAAGAAGTCCGGAAAACTTCAAGATCCAAGCTAGTTGATGTTGTATGAATGAAGATCCTTCACAATTAAGTCAAATTAATCCAAATAAGCACTTCTACAATCACTTTAAAATCCAGATCTGAACTTGCACGAAAATTGAAGATGAGAATTGATCAAATGATGATAGTAGATGGAGGATTATGCTCAAGAATCTATTGATTCCAATGAAAAATCAATAGTTCCAAGGAAAATGAGATTTGAGTGAAGGTTTTGGCTATGGAGGAAATTGAGAGAATTAAGAGAGGGTTGATCAACTCTGAATTTGAAATGGAAATTATGAAGGTTAGAATGGCTAGCTCTGGAGTAAAATCATTTAAATACTCTCTTGATATGGGATCCAAAGCAAGGGTTGGAAGTTGGTTTGGAAATTGTGGCATGGAATGAGGTTTGGGATTTTGGAGGGAAATAAAATTTAACCAAATTTCAAATGATGTTCTAGATCCTTCCCAAGTGTAAAAATAGGCTTTCAAGTGATCAAAATTGGACCCCAAAGCAAATCCACTTGAAAATTCACGTACAGGGCAAATTCTGCTATGGTTAACTGGTTAACCATATGCGTTAACCGGTTAACACTGTTAAAACTTTAGTTCTGGGCTGATTTTCAAATGGTTAATCGGTTTACCATATGTGTTAACTGATTAACACCTTCAAAAATTTGAATTTGGCGCCTTTTGGTGGGAAATCTGTCCATTTGCCCCATTTCAACTGTCTAGAGCTCTATTTAGCTGCTGAACCTCATTTTTTACCGTTGTCACTGTGAAAATACTTGTTATGGGCCTGAGTGCTAATTTCTGATCTGGAATTAACCTGCAAAATAGAATAAAATCGATCGCTCGATTGTTGGGCGACATAAATGCCGAAGCTCTGATGCTCTCTGTTCGCTGTTCAATCTCTTGCTCTGAAATGCACCTGAGCCACAGGAACGCCTTGATCTCATGCCTTGAGACCAAATGATATGCAATGCAAAATGCTAAATGCGAAAATGAAACATAAGCCAAGTATAAAACGAGAAGGCAAATTTTGGGGTGCTACAGCTGCCCTATTCAAACAACATGGACCTGAAGGGAGGAAAAGCATCTGCTTTCAACCATTCAAAGTATAAGGTGATTGAATACCAAAGAACCCAGAAATTTGCACCCCACGGGAATGCAGAACAATGACTACCAACCAAGAGTCGGAAAACGACGCGCTGGGGATAACAATTCAATACAATTTGTACTTCATCCAAAAGATGCCAACCAAAAGTCGGAAAACGTCCGAAGGATACCAACCAAGAGTCGGGGTAGCGACCTTGGAATACCAACCAAGAGTTGGAACCAACCCTGCTGGGGAACATAAAGTAACCAAACAGCTTTGTGGAGACTCCAGTGGGGAAAGAGTAGACCAATCAGACGACTCTGTGGAGAACAAGCATCTACCATAGGACTACAATAAAAAAACTCCATCCAAGAGATGGGATAAGAACCCAAACACCACCAACCAAAAGTCGGGATTACCATAACACCAACGGGACTTCCATGACGAGACGACCTCGCTAGGGAGTCAACATCCATCACAGGCCAACAATCTAACTGCATCATCCAAAAGATGGGATAAGAGTCATTATCTGGGGATAACACCACCCCTACCAACCAAAAGTCGGAATCCACGACTCTGCTGAGGAGGCATATGGACCGAAAGTTTGAATCAACAACCAGAGTACCAAGGTGACCAACCAAGAGTTGGAAAATCATCAACAAATCGACCGTACCGGATACGGAAACCTCACTAGGGAATCCAAGATTACCAACCAAGAGTTGGAAACAAACCGACATCCATGATTGACCATACCGGAGAAACCATAACCACCAACCAAAAGTTGGAACACGCCAAATCTCCTCATCAACCAAAAGTTGAGATAACGACTCTGCTGAGGAATAAAGGGAAGACTATCAACCAAAATTTGAAAATACCAAATCTTCTTATCGACCAAAAGTTGAGATAACGACTCTTCAGGGAAAAAAGGAAGACTACCAACCAAAAGTTAGAACAATGATAGACGTCCCAGACCAAACCTACTGGGGATAAGGGAATACCAACCAAGAGTTGGGACAACCACAAGGGAAAACTTCCAACCAAAAGTTGGGAAACAAAGGTACTAACCAACAGTTAGAATCACCATGAAATCTCGTTGATCCAAGGTCAGAACACAAGCTGCTAACCAAGAGTTAGGATTGTTGGGAAAAGTACTCATCTATCAAAAGCTACTAACCAAGAGTTAGGATGACTGAGGGACGCTGCACAAAGCTGACTCCACCACAGAAGACTACCAACCAAAAGTTGAGATGATCACCCCGGATTATCAACCAAGAGTTGAACTAAAAGGCCACTAACCCAAAGTTAGAACAACGACTACTAACCAAGAGTTAGAACAACAAGGATTATCAACCAAAAGTTGAAATGAAGACTCCACTCGGGGAAGCCCAAATACAATCGATCATCTGAATTATGCAGGAGGGTACCGACCAAAAGTTGGAATCCACAACTCTGCTGAGAGAAATAAAGAACAACCACCAAAAGTTGGAATAACATCCAAACGCCACTGGGTCATTAACCAAAAGTTGAAATAAACAACGATGACCAACCAAAAGTCGGAACTACTCCGTTGGGGAAGAACCACAGGCTCGACCAGGGAAGACAACACTCACAAATGACTCACCTAGGGAAAGCGAAAACATTCACCCAAACTACTCAGCTGGGAAGAATCTGATAAAATACCCGATCTAGAAATCCATACACGAAAAACCCTTGATTCAAACAATCTCTTCTGAAAAAAGATATCTGATCCCAAAACACCAAACCTGGCTTATGCTTCATATGCATATGTTTGAAAATGGCGTAATGCTCCATACGAAATGGAAATGCTACGCATTTGGGAGGATGCTAATGCAAAATGCAAATGCAAAAGAACCAACCCAGCAAAATAAATGCTAGGGAGAAAAGACCCACTCCTCTGGGGAGAAAAAACTCTGCTTCGGGAAGAGAAATCCACACCGCCGGGGATTAAATCTTCTGGGAACTTGAATAACTCTGCGGGGACACAAGCAATTCGATGCTTAAATCACACCTCTTCTGCTACGAAAACCGTCTCGGCGGGGGAAAAACAATCGACCGTCGAAGATTGACTTTATCTTGCTCAAGAGACCTGCCCTGAACGGCATTCCTGAAAACTCCATCCTGCTCGGGAAGAAAATCCGCTCTGCTTGGGATTACATCAAATATCAACCTGTCTTGCCGAGGAATATCAAATACTCCTACTCTACGGGAACCTTGAATCCGCTGGGGAGAACCCAGACTCCTGTTCTACCACTTACTCTATCGAGAGAATCAGCACTGCACTCTGCTGGAGAAAATCCTGAACTTGCTCTGTAGGGAAAGGACGTCACCGACGTTGCCTCCGCTGGAGAAGAAAACTGGTGTACAAACCACCCTACCGTTGAGGGAAATACCTCTATCATGTTCCACTGAGAACAAACTTCCACCCCGCCGGGGACTCACTTTCTCACGAAGACAAAGCTTTGTTTTGTTGGGGGAATAACATTCCAAACCTGATAATCGGAACCTGCCAAAGAGGACGCAACTCTTCCAAGGATGAGCTGACCATTTCAACGAGGAAGCGAAATCTTTGCTAGGGGAAACAAGCCTCTCGCTTGCTCGTGCCTGACTGCACTTACCTGTGGGAAACAAGCTCATTCTGCCGGAAGTATCACACTTAATTCATTGAGAATACTCGGCTGACAACAACTACTACTTGTTGCGACTTGAACTACTGAGGATAAGGGAAACTCACCTGATTGTGATAACCCTGTTGGCCTGCAACAAAGAAAAACAACAGAAATTCTCTACATGCGAAATGGTTACCTTAGTTACCATCCATGATACCTACTGATCAAGCAAAGTCAGCGCTTTCGTTATGCTTTGTACAGCCTCTTGCTTTCACCTGCAATGTTTACCAAAATAATAGACATTTCGCAAACAAAACAGTAAAATGGACAAGAAAAAGAAAGCTCTTTAACTGAAGTGAATAGTTTTATTGATGAAGGGCCTGTAAATAGGCAAATTACAATTCATATGCAATTCCTGAAAAGAGGTAATTGCTCAAAAACAAGAAAGCAAATACAATATACATGTCGGCAATGTGGAAACAGACAACCACCATGTGTCGATTCAGCTATGATTTGTATGTCTTCAATGTTCCCTTTGCTTCGCCTTCTGACAAGACTGACTGGACTGATTCCTTTCCTTCGGGATAATTGCTCACAAACTTACAGATCGAACGCGGACCGTGATCATTTGCTTTTTAAATCCATAACTTTTCCTGGATCGCCCTTTCGGGTTTTCAATCCACCAAGATGCCCATTTTTGCCAAAGTTGCCTTTTCAGGTTTTCAACTTTGCGGATTTACATCTTTTATTTTTATCCCTAATTTTTTCCCGAACCTTTTCTTTTTATGGTTCGCCGGGATGCCCCTTTTTTGCCTGGACGTTTCTTTTTGTGTCCAGCGGGTCTCTTTTAAGCAAAGTATTTTTTAACCACGTCCGCATTCACAGGGGACGAAAAATCTTCACCATCCATAGTAGATAGTAATAAGGCTCCGCCAGCGAAAACCTTTCTTACCACATACGAACCTTCATAGTTAGGAGTCCATTTTCCCCTGTGATCTGTCTGAGGAGGAAGGATCCTTTTCAACACGAAATCACCTGTCTGGAAGCACCGAGGACGCACTTTCTGATCAAAGGCTTTCTTCATCCTACTCTGGTACAACCGGCCATGCGTGATGGCTGCTAATCTCTTTTCATCAATCAAGCTCAGCTGATTCAACCTGGTCCGCACCCATTCAGCTTCGTCAAGCTTCACATCCGACAAAACCCTTAAAGAAGGAATCTCAACTTCTAATGGCAGGACTGCTTCCGTACCATACACCAGTGAGAAAGGAGATGCCCCGGTTGATGTACGCACCGAAGTACGATAACCATGAAGAGCAAAAGGCAACATCTCATGCCAGTCTTTGTAGGTCACAACCATTTTCTACACAATCTTCTTGATATTCTTATTAGCTGCCTCAACAGCACCATTCATCTTCGAACGATATGGAGAAGAATTATGATGTTCTATCTTGAAACTCTGACACAGTTCCTTCATCATTTTGTTATTCAAATTTGAACCATTATCAGTAATGATTCTCTCCGGAATACCATAACGATAAATGATGTCCTTCTTTATGAATCGGGTGACCACCTGCTTCGTGACATTAGCGAAGGACGCTGCTTCTACCCACTTAGTAAAGTAATCAACCGCGACCAAGATGAAGCGATGCCCATTAGAAGCAGTCGGCTCAATCTTTCCAATCACGTCGATTCCCCACATGGAAAAAGGCCAAGGAAATGTCAACACATTCAGAGGAGATGGTGGCACATGCGCCTTATCCGCATAAATCTGGCATTTATGGCATTTTCTGGCGTATTTGAAACAATCGGATTCCATAGTCATCAAATAATACCCAGATCTCAACAATTTTCTAGCCATTGCATGTCCACCGGCATGAGTACCAAAAGAACCCTCGTGGACTTCCTCCATCAATAGGTTTGCTTCAAGTTCATCAACACAACGCAGCAAGACCATGTCGAAATTTCTCCTGTAGAGTACATCATCCTTGTTTAGATAAAAATTACCAGCTAACCTCCTCAGAGTTTTCTTACCCTTCCTAGATGCCCCAGATGGGTACTCCTGAGTCTTGAGAAAATGCTTGATATCGAAATACCAAGGCTTTCCATCGGATGCTTTCTCAACGGCAAACACAAAAGCAGGTCTATCAAGACGCATGATGATGATAGCAGGAGTTTCATTCCAGAAATTCACTTTATACATCGAAGCGAGCGTGGCCAAGGCATCCGCATCTGATTCTCAGCCCTCGGCATATGATGGAATTCAACTCTATCGAAGAAAGGCAGCAGTCTCCTTGCATAATATCTATAAGGCACCAGGTTAGCTTGACGAGTTTCCCATTCTCCTTTGATTTGGTTAACGACCAGTGCTGAGTCACCGTATACATCCAGATTCTTAATCCTCATATCAACGACCTCTTCTAAACCCATAATGCAAGCTTCGTACTCGGCTTCATTATTGGTGCAAGCGAATGTCAATCGGGCGGTGAATGGTATATGAGAACCGTAAGGAGTAGTAATGATCGCGCCGATTCCATTACCATATGAATTAACCGCTCCATCAAAAACCATTTTCCACTGAGATTTTCTCCCAGGACCCTCGCCAGGTAAAGGCTCATCACAGTCTTTCATTCTCAAAAACATGACATCTTCGTCTGGGAAATCAAACTTCATTGGTTGATAATCCTCAATCGGCTGTTCCGCGAGATATTCTGACAAGACACTTCCCTTAATGGCTTTCTGGGAAACATACTGAATATCATACTCTGTTAACACCATTTGCCAACGGGCAATCCTTCCGGTGAGTGCTTGTTTTTCAAAGACATATTTGATTGGATCCATCTTCGAAATTAATAGGGTTGTGTGGTTTAACATGTACTGTCTCAAACGCTTTGCGGCCCAAGCGAGTGCACAACATGTTTTTTCCAGCATCGAGTACCTCGACTCACAATCGGTGAATTTCTTACTCAGGTAGTAGATGGCATGCTCTTTTCTACCTGACTCGTCCTGTTGACCGAGCACACATCCCATTGAATTCTCAAGAACCGTGAGATACATGATAAGTGGTCTCCCTGCAACTGGAGGCATGAGTATTGGAGGTTCCTGTAGATACTCTTTTATTCTTTCAAAAGCCTTCTGGAAATTTTCATTCCACCTGTCTGTTTGATCTTTTCTTAGCAATTTGAATATTGGTTCACAAGTGGCTGTGAGATGAGATATAAACCTTGCAATGTAATTTAATCTCCCCAGGAAACCACGAACCTCTTTTTCTGTTCTCGGCTCAGGCATTTCTTGTATAGATCTTATTTTGGCAAGATCTACCTCAATACCCCTTTCACTGATAATGAAACCCAGTAACTTTCCAGATCTCACCCCGAAGGTGCACTTGTTAGGATTCAGCCTCAGCTTGAACTTCCTCAGCCTTACAAACAATTTCAGAAGATCGACCAGATGTCCCTCCTCCGCATGTGACTTTGCTATCATGTCATCAACATAGACTTTCACCTCGTGATGAATCATATCATGAAACAAAGTGACCATTTCCCGCTGATAAGTTGCCCCTGCATTTTTCAATCCAAAGGGCATCACCTTATAGCAAAAAGTTCCCCACAGTGTGATGAAAGTAGTTTTCTCCATGTCCTTTGGGGCCATTTTGATTTGGTTATACCCAGAGAAACCATCCATGAACAAAAACACAGAATATTGCGCGCTATTATCAACCAACACATCAATATGAGGGAGCGGGAAATCGTCTTTCAGGCTCGCTTTATTCAGATCTCGATAATTAATGCACATCCTGACCTTTCCATCCTTTTTAGGCACAGGAACAATATTAGCGACCCACGGAGGTTAATTCGTGACAGGAAGAAACCCAGCATTCAACTGCTTTTGAACTTCTTCTTTGATCTTGACTGCCATGTCAGGCCTTGTCTGTCTCAACTTTTGCTTGACTGGCGAGCAATCTTCTCTGAGAGGTAACCGGTGTACCACAATATCTGTATCCAGCCCAAGCATGTCTTGGTAAGACCAAGCGTAGATATCTTTATACTCACGGAGCATTTCAATCAATCTTCTCTTGATACTGTCTTCCAATGCAACCCCCACTTTAACCTCCTGATGAGGTACAATAACCCTTTCCTCTTGCTTGAGAAGCCTGGCTAACTCTTCTGGTAGTTCACAGTCTTCATCAGTCTCATCTTTATCTTGATAAATGGGATTATCAAAGTCATACGTAGTCATAGCTGAACCTGAATCGATGGCATCTGATAGAAAAGACCTGCATAAGGATGTTATGTTTATTATGTGATGCAACAAACAAAACACATTGCCATTTTTCTGTTAAGTGTAAATGCAAAACAAAAACAAGAAAAACATGGATCATAATATTTTGAATGCGAAACGTCTTTTATTAATGATAAACTGTAAATAACAAGAAGACCCCACAAATGGGTCACTACGTCTTGGACAGAACGTAGGACTGAACATAATCAAAACAAGTGAACATTACTCTGCAGCAGTAACATGAATGATTTCTTCAGTAGTCCAGTTGCACAGCTCATGGCCGGGAGTACATGGACGAATCCAGGCATCCATGTCGCAGTCACTGTCACCTTCATCGCCTTCAACGGCATTGATCCGATCAAAAATCACACCACTGTTGGTGAACTGAACTGGCCCCCTGTATCTTGGAATCTGAGAAGAACCGGAGGGTTTGTATCCCAGCCCGAACTTGTCTTGCTTGACAGGAACATCGAGAACTTGACCCCACTTCTGAGACGAGCCGGATTCTACGACAGCACGGGCTTCCTTGAGCGACGACATTGAAACCTTTGGACCCTTGGCTGTTACAGGAGACTTCCCCTGAATCCGAACCGTTTCAAATGCTTGGCAGAGCGTTTCGTGGATCTCACCATCCACTTCTACATATTTGAAAGATGACAGATGGCTAACCATAATGTCCTCTTCACCGCACATCGTAACTATGCTCCCTCCCACCATGTATTTCAGCTTTTGATGCAACATTGAGGTAACTGCCCCAACAACATGAATCCAAGGTCGGCCGAGCAAACAGCTGTATGCTGGCTGGATATCCATAATATAGAAGGTTGCATCAAAAATCTCCGGCCCTATCTGAATAGGTAGCGTGATTTCTCCAAATACTGATCTCTTAGATCCATCAAAAGCCCTAACCACCAGATCAATAGGCGTGCACAAGAAACCCTGGATGTCCAACTTCATCAATGCCTTCTTCGGAAGCACATTGAGGGATGACCCCGTATCAACCAAAACATGTGACATCAGAGATCCTCTACACTCCAATGATATATGCAGAGCACGATTATGATTCCTTCCAGCAGGAGTCAGATCTAAATCGGTAAAGCCGAGACCATTACCGGCATTCACGTGAGTGACTACCCCCTCCAACTGATTGACAGAAATCTCCTGGGGTACGTACGCTGCATTCAAAACTTTCAACAGAGCATTACGATGCGCCTCCGAACTCATCAACAATGACAAGATAGAAATTTTCGACGGAGCTTGATTCAAGTGATCCATAATTTTGTAGTCACTCTTTCGAATTAATCTCATGAATTCCTCCGTATCCTTCGAAAGATCATCAATAACAACCCGGGGCTGAGCATTCTCTTCAATCACCGCTTTATGCTTACCCCTGTCATTCTTATCAGCAACAACCTCTAGTGGAGAGAAAACCCTACCACTTCTGGTAATACCTCCGACACTGACTATGTTCTCAATCGATGAACTTCCGCTTGGCGATTCTATCCATTCTTGTTTCTGCCCGTTACAGAACACTTCTCCTCCATAGTTCCATGGGATAGCTCTAGTTCTCTCGTACGGCATGGGTCCTGGTATAGTAATGGTCACCGGAGCTGGCCTAGCAGGCGCTGAAATATTGATAGTCTGATAAGGAATAGAAATAGTGGCAACTTCGTCATTACTCACCTCTTTCATAACATCTTCCTTCATGACTTTGTTAAACTGCATACAACCTTCATCAATCATCTTCTAAATACCCCACTTCAAAAGACCACAACCCTTAGGTTGCGCTTCACATTCTGAGCAGTCAGCAGAACAACCAGGAAATACTCCCTTCTTCAACAAACAAGCTTTCACAAAACCCAGCGGAGTTTCTAAATCTTCAACATCAATTATCAAATTCAAATTTTCACCTTCAATAACGGCGTTGGCTGCCACCCCCATGATCCGACATCGGGTTCTGAGTAACACTGGGCCTCTCATTGGTGAAATTAATAGCTTTAGAATCGAGCAAATCCTGGACCTTATGCTTAAAAGCTTTACAATGGTCAATGTCATGGCCTGGGGCGCCAGAGTGAAAATCATAATGAGCGTTTGCATCGTAGCCAGGAAGTGGTATACCTGTGAGAGGAGCCAAGGTCCTCTTCTGCACCAATTGTAATTGTAACAACTGAGAATAGGGTATCGGAGGATTTGTGAATTGTCTGTCAGGCATCTGGCGCCTAGCAGGATAAGGACGCTGAGCGTTGCCTTGTTGTGGAGCTGCGGCCAGGATATTCACAGTACCAACCTGATGATGCTGACGAGACTGAGCTCTCCCCTTACCTTTGTGCGAAACAGAATTTGCATCCCCCTCCCTTCTCTTGGGGTTTGCAGAATACGACTTCTTCGTTCCTCCCGACGAGGATCCACCACCATTGGAAATTTTACCAGATTTGATCCCACTTTCAATTCGTTCCCCGGCAATCACCAAATCAAAGAAAGCTGCAAACATGCAGCCTATCATCTTCTCGAAATACACACCCGGTAATGAATCCATGAACAAGTCTATCAACTCCCTTTCAACCAAAGGAGGTTGTACCCTTGCAGCCAGATCTCGCCACCTCTGGGCGTATTCTTTAAAGTTCTCAGAATTCTTCTGCGACAGACTCTGCAATTGTACCCGATTGGGTGCCAGATCACTATTATATTGATAATGACGCACAAAAGCTTCAGCCAAATCTTTCCAGCTACGAATATGGGTTCTCTCAAGCCCCATATACCATTCCAGCGAAGCCCCTGCCAGACTATCCTAGAAGAAATGCATCAATAACTTCTCGTCACTGGAATAGGCAGACATTTTTCTGAAGTATGCCCGAATGTGTACTCTGGGGAAAGTCGTCCCTTTATACTTATCGAAATCGAGCACTTTAAACTTGGGGGGAATCCTGACCCTAGGAACCAAACCAAGATCAGACATATCCAAGCCTAAATAATTCTGATTCTCCAATGACCTCATTTTCTCCTCAATCAGTTTGAAACATCTGTCAGCTTCAGTTGGCAAACCACCATCTAGAACTTTCACAGAAAAGATATCATCCTGATTATCCTCCCAATAAGGACCAGCAACCCCGTGCACCGCGCACACACTGCCATTACCCGCGATATTACCATTCTCACCAGTAACTCCTCCGCTCGGAGGTACAACAACAGTAGGAATACCTTGAGGAATAGACCCACCAACCAGAGGATGAACAACACCAACCCCTCTGTGCAAAACACCGTCTTCATCAACCGATGCTATCAACGACTGGATGAGAGTTCTCAACTGTTCCTGTCCACTAGCGACAGTCTGCATCAGTTCCATAAATTGGGCGATACGACCCCTAACCTCCTGCAATTCCGCCTGAACCTGATCCATCACCTTCTGCTGATTCCCTCGAGTAGAGTATTTGTGGAAGCTGAATCCCTCAATCCTGAACTGAAGAAAACCAAGCAGAGATAAGAACACAAGGCCACCAAGAACAACCTGCAATGCAAATGAGAATGCAAGATGCAAAATGCAAACATGTCTATGTATGCACAGGGAGATCTTCCCCCTTGATTCCAGTTTCAATAAACAAGAACAGCAGAGATGGATAAGAACACCACAATAAAACTTCTCATATATCAAGTAAAGCTGAAACAATACAACCAAATGAGAAATATCTGCATACAAAGAAGCATTGATCTCATCCAATATCTCTGGTGATGATCAAGATACAAAATCAAATGAAACTACAATAGATAAAACTCCTAGTAGCCATGATCTCTACGTCACTCCCGAGACTCCTCAAGCATCTCCTTCGTATCTGGATGGTCTGGTCGCTCCATCAACTCTTGGATAAGGACATCCCGCTTGCGTATCACATCCCGGAGATAATGACAATGATCCTCCCAAGCATCTTCGCCAAAGGCATCCTCAAGCCTGTGTTTCTTCACCTCCGCACGGATCTTGAACTCTTCAAGGGCTGATAAAGTCTCTTGGTACTTCTGCTCGATCGTAATCCTACGGAATGTTTCTAGCAATATCTCTCTCTCCTTAGCCTTGAATTGCGCTTTCAGCTTATCAACCTGCACACAAAGCCGATCTTCTCTACTCTTGTTGGCGGTCACAGTAGCATTCCACTGCGCATTTAATTTGGATATCTTCAGATAGGCTCTATCTAAATCCTCCTTCTTACTCTTCAGAACATCACAAGTGCTTTTCAAATCAAGATCGACTTGTTTACGTGCTTGTACCTGATTTGCAAGTTCTTCCTTCAACTTGGTCAACAGTTCTGCATTTGTTTTAGCCAAATACACAGCTTCACCCTTATCATGTTTCAGCTGACTAATTTCCTACTTCAGCTCTTCATTCTCTTTGCGCAACTCTTCCTTCTCTGCCTAAAGCTTGGTGTTGCACCCCAAAATTTGACCAACCGGTTCCCATATTTGGTTTATGGTTCGACGCATTTTGCATTCGCATTCGCATACCGTATATGTTGCATTTTCTCATTCATATTGATTTTATCGGGATCACAGCCTCCCCTGGCGCTTCAGGCATTTCAGGCCAATACGAGGATTTATTTTGAGAATTGGTGCTCGTTCCTTGTGTTTTCAGGCCATTTCGGTGTCTGATTTTTACCGCTTATTTCACTATAATTCGCGCATCTGTTTTCTAATCGAGTTAATTAACTTTACTGTATTTTTAGATTTTTTCCCCTTATTTTCTAGATTTTTTAAATAGATTTTTTAAAATAGTTTTAATAGGATTAATTCTATTTTCAGAATTTTAAATAGATTTTAAATTTTTCTCTTTTTGGAATTAATTAGATGTTAATTGTTGCATTTTAGAATTTAAATAGAATTAATAGAATAATAGATTTTTTTAATAGAGTTTTATTAGAATATTAGGTTTTTGTTTTTTAATAGAATAGTATATAGATTTTAATAAATAATATAGAATTTTAGTAGATTTTAATAATAGATTTTATTTTTAAATAGAGTTCATTGTTTAGATATTAGTTTAGTGTTGATCATATTTAGGTGTTAATTTGGTATTAATTCATTTGTTTAGAATATTAGTTGTTAGAACTTAATGATTCGTTTAGGATAATTGAGTAGAGTTAGTTTTAGGATTTAATTAAGGTATTAGTTAATTGTTTAGGTCTCATAGCTTTAATTAGCATTTAGTTAGTCTATTAATTGAGTCAGGTTTTAATTGAGTCCTAATCATCCATGTTTAGCATTAATCAGTATTAGCATCAATTGAGTTTCTTTAATTCATTTTCGTTTGGGTTAATTGAATATTAATCAGTTAATTAAGTCCATAGTGGGCCAGGTGTCCATTTCTAAAAGCCCAACTCGCTGCCACTTGTCACTATAAGAACTTGCCACACGTTCACTCTCTCTCTCTCTCCGCCAACTCACTTCTGCATGCATCCTCCACCTGACACATCACACTCTCACGCCACCTCGCACTCCACACACGTCCACTCTCTCTCCCATGCAGGACGCCACCTGTCCCCCACCCATTTCCTCACCGGCCGGCATGCAAGCACCGGAGATCTTCGCTAGAACCTTGCCGGAAACTCCAAACCTCGCCGTAACCACTCGTCGGACCACCGGCAACCGTCACCGATGAACTGTAACAATCACCGGAGCCGCCATACCTACCTCCTAATTGTCGCCAGAAAACCAATAATCACCAGAAACCACCGCAGATCTTCATCATCTCCTCCACCTTGTTCATCTTTTTTCCAGAACAAACCTTCATCAATTTCTCCAGAACTTCCAACAATCTTCCTTCCGTTTCTCAGACTCTCAAGAATCATCAACACGTATTCGTTCATCAACATCAATGTTCATCTGAATTTTTCCAGAAATCATCAATAGAATCACAAAGATCCTCATCTATGTTCATCCATATTCGCCAGAAAATCATCAATGTTTGACTCCTCCGTTCGTGTTCATCGAAGATTTTATCAAGAACTCGTTAAACCTCATCCACACATTTTCCAGCAACCTTCATAAATTCATTAACATTCATCACATGTTCGTCAGAAACTTCAAGGATCTCCAAGAACATTCATCATGTTCACCAATCTCCACCAAACCTTTTTCCAGAAATTCGCCACCATATTCATCCACCTTCGAATCTTGAACTAATTTTCTTTATTTCCAGATTCAACAATCAACATGCAAACGGCCAAGTTCCAAGATCTTCATCGAGTCTTCAACAAGTTACCTTCACAATAACGAAGCTTCGCCATGGATCTTTTCGTCTGGGATTCCCATTAACATTTGCAAAGCAACTCGTCCGAATCCTCTGTTAACACATGCAAGCACGAAGCTACCTGTATTTTCCTTTGTTTTCTTTCGTGGCTCATTGATGATGACAGAAGGTGGATAGAAGGGAAGTATTTGGTTTCGTTTTTTGAAGTTTGTTCTGAAGGGAGACCGATGCGAAGAGATGGGGGAAGGATGGTGCGACGGAGTGGTGGCGGCGCAGAAGGGAGAGAAGAGTTTTAGGGTTTCTGTGAAGTTTGGGGAGAAGGAGGAAGACGGGAATTGGACGGGTTGGGATTCATTGGGCTTGTGGCCCAATCAGTTTTGGACTCATACCGCACACTTTCCGGACTACACCCCCCGTCCCCTTGTTTGTTTTTTTTTCTTTTTCTTTGCGTGTGTGTCACGAATGGGCTGAACCCAAGCCCAACAACACTTAATTTCTGATTACACCATTTAATTCCTAGCACACCCCCCATGGCCTTTTTTTTTTTTCTGGATTCCTTTTTGTTGTGGGTTGGGCCCAGTGGTGGTTTTTACTGCATTTCACCCAGTGTTGCAGATTGCACCCCCTCCCCTTTGCAATTTAATTTCCTTGTATTGGATGAATGATTGTAATAGATCTAGTTCTATTTTTTTTTAGGATTATAGTTTTATTTTCCTAGGACATTAATGCATAGTTTTTTTTATAGAATTTATATTCTATTATTTTTTAGCATATTATAGGATATTATATATTTAATATAGAATTTTATTCTAGTTTTTTTTTATAGAATATTATGAATTTAGATAGAATTGTTTTTATGCTATTTTTCATATGCATTTTCTTTTAATTTCTTTAGAATATTTTCTAGTAGAATTTAATTGCCGTATTTTAGGAGTAGCATTTTATTTCATTTGTATTGGATTTCTCTCCTATTTTCTTTTCTATCCAATTTTATCCAGATTTTATTTTTGGCTGGCCGTGTGACACGATTCAATTGGAGAATGATTTTCGATATCATTTCTCTATCTTGTCTTTGACACGGATATCAATACGCTACCTCTGAGAGTTCGATTTCTCGTACAAATCGAACCATGACGGTCTAAGCGTTACATTGTTCTTGATTCAAGCGTCATCATCATGGATCCAGAGAGGAGAAGATTGGAATGGAGCTTGCGCGCACGTCAGGAGCCCAGGAGCTGCTTCGTCCAACATCATCATCATCGTATTCAAGTCTTCAAGCAACCGTCGAGTGTTGTGAGCCGCATCGTTAGATACAAAGGAAATGAAAGTTGAGGAGTTACTACTCAATCGTCTAGGATGTCTAGTATGGTACCCTTAGGATATCATGTGACACATTCGCTCCTACGTCTTAGGTTCTTGCATGTGTGTCCCGAGTTCCTTCCCGTTTAGGCGTAAGCCTGCTTCCTCTTTGTTCTCGCCCCGTGCGTGCGAATCCCTGTTTCTCTCGCGTTCAGGCGATCGAGACCCCTTCTCTTGCCCCGGACAATCGAGACTCGTTTTCCCATCGAACTACGTTAGCTCTGATCTCTCATGCCGGACGAGAGTACGTATGCATAGGATGTCGTATCCTAGCGAGCTCCCTTCTTCTCGTTTCTCCGTTTTAGCTGTAGTAGGCTAAACTACAGCTGCTCTGATTTCTCATACCAGATGAGAATATGTAGGCATAGGATGCGATATCCTAGCGAGCACACTAACAACTAATCTCTCTGTTCTCTCGCTGTCGTGCGATCGAGACTTTCCCGCTGACGACTGATTGTTATCCCTTTCTCTTGCCCTTGCGCTTTTGAGACCAGACCGTAGTTCTAAGTTCAGTAGGTTCTCGTACCTGTCAAACCAACTTAATCTCTCACTCCTGTGTGATCGAGAACACCCTGTCTAGCCGTAGTTATCCTGAACTACGTAAGCTCTGATCTTTCACGCTGTATGGAAGTACGTAGGCACAAGACGCGAAGTCTTGGCGAGCCAATCCCCTGTAGTTTCCCGAACTACAATGACTCTGACTTTCTCTCTTGAGAATACGTAGGCATATAGTGCGATGCTCTATCGAGTCAGTTTCTTTCCGTTTAGATTTAGCAGCCTTAGATAGATTGTTTTTGCATCCTTTAGACAGACCAAGCAAGCGTGGATCTCGTTGAGTACAACGGACGTGAGGGGTGCTAATACCTTCCCCTTGCGTAACCGACTCCCGAATCCAGGATTTGGTTGCGATGACCATTCCTTTCCCGTCTTTGCGGTAGGTTTACTTCGAGCGTTTCCTTTCCCTCCTTTGGGATAAATAACGCACGGTGGCGATTCTTCTGTTTAGCCGGCGCCGATTTTTGCAGTAGCGAAAGCTGGCGACTCTGCTGGGGATTGCGATGGTTCCCTATGCGAGTCTCGCCTTGGGTTTTCTTCCTAGCTATCTGGGCCTGTCCCCAGCAGTTGGCGACTCTGCTGGGGACAGGAATATCCCCTATGCGAGTCAATCCTAGCGCTTGTTTGCTCGTCTTTGGATGTTTACCTTGTGCGTGTTGTATTTTACTATATTTACAATTTCCGTACTTTGCCATTATTTGTTGCTGTTGTGCTGTTGGGTGGTTGTTCCTTTGAGAGAGAAGCCAAAACCCAGGCTTGAGTACATACATAGATTTAGAGAGAGAGTAGTGGTTAGCATGCTTGCTTCGCTCGCACCAGCTAGCCGCGAAATCTCACTCGGACGAGATTCTCTTTGATGCTTCTTGCCAGGCCCTTAGGGCTCGACAAGTTTTCTGACCCGAGGATTGTCGACTCTGGGAACCGATCAATTGGGAATTCAACTAAGTGAGGCCGCTTCAAGGGATGATGATACCACACCTTCTGGGTATCATATCATTGCTCTTGAAAGTCTGTGACGTTGATACCCGCATAGGATGCCGTACCTTATCAGATTAGGTTCATACCCGTGAGTGGGAGGGTTTTTGCAGGAAACCTAACTTCCAGCCAACCCGATATTTTGGTCTTCTCTTCAGAGCGAACGTACTCAGTCAGCAGCGCAGCAGTATTCAGAGATTGTGTGGGGGCTGTGATCCCGTGTTTGCTGCATCTTGTATTGCATTTGCATAAACGTGTTGCATCATATTTCATATCATCCTCCAGCTAGCCAGAGTCTGATCCAGCCGTTGTTTTGATTCTGAAGGTGATTATCCGGTGTTTGGCCTGAGCAACTATTGATTGGTAGAAGACGACCAAGGGGCTGAAGCAGATTTGAGTAGAACCGAGTAGTGAAGTCAGTTGAAGGTTATTGGTAGCTATGTCTGAGAGCAACTTCCAGTCTGCTCACACCTTGGCGGGTTTCACTATGACGACTAATCCTCTATATGGTTCTACTTTCGAGGCAGACTTTCCGCAAGTGAACAACCTTACTGCAGACCAGTTTATGCAACCTCCTGTTATGGACCGAGATCGACGTGAGCAGTTTGTTGTCCGCAATGAACGACCTCCTCTTATCAACAATCAAGGTGTTGTTTTCCCTGTGCCGAGTATCCGAAGAGAGATCCCAGTATCAAGAACTGTAGACCCAAGAGCTCTTGAGTATGATAGAAGGCTCCGAGTGTTGGAAGAAGGAGTGAAAGCCTTGAAAGTTAAAGATGTTGTTAACCTGAATGCTGCAGACATGTGTTTGGTTCCTGGCCTAGTGTTACCTTATAAGTTCAAAACGCCGAGATTTGAAAAGTAAAAAGGAGATAGCTATCCGAAGCAACATTTAGTGATGTTCTGCCAAAGAATGACTTCGTTTGTGCAAAACGACAGGTTGATGATTCACTGCTTTCAAGATAGTTTGGCTGGGGCATCTTTGAGATGGTATATGCAGTTAGAGAGTAATCAGATTCGATCATGGGTGGATTAACCAGAGCTTTTCTGAAGCAGTATGATTACAACCTAGACGTGGCTCCTCATCGCATGCAGTTGCAAGAATTGTCTCAAGAGAAAGATGAACCTATCAGGAAGTATGTTCAGAGATGGAGAGAATTTGCTGCCAGAGTGCAACCACCGCTTTTAGACCGAGAGCTAACAAGCATGTTTGTAAACTCCCTGAAAAGCCCGTACTACGAAAGAATGCTTGGAGTTACGTCAAATTTTTCTGACTTGGTAGAATTTGGGGAACGCCTTGAGCATGCCATAAAAATCAGGAAAATTCAGATTATTTCAAACGGTCAGGCTAGTGAAACTGAATCTCTTTATGACTATCAGAATGAAGAAGGAGTTGTGATCAATGCAATCGTGCCAGATGTTGAGTATCTTCGAGATGAACCGGTGAAGTCTGTTGGTTCTTCATCTCCTGTGTCTTATTATGCTGGACAGACCACTGTGCCTAGGGCACCCTATCCAGAACCTTATGTCGCTTCCCTTGCAAATCAGCGAACTCGTGGCCGAGTTTATCAGAATCAGCGCCAGAATCAGAACAGACCTTGTAACAACTTGGAACGAAGGAATGCTCCTTCCCACCCAGTGCCTATGCCATATAGCCAGCTATTGCCATCTTTGATCCAGAGTTCTTTGGTGGAACCTAAAGCTCTTAAGCCTGTGCCAGAACCTTACCCTCCTGGGTACAACCCCCACGCTCAGTGTGGTTACCATGGCGGATCCCCATGGCATTCAACTGAAGATTGTAAAGCTTTTCAGGCAAAAGTACAACAGTTGATCGACCAAGATTGCATTTCCTTTCGAGAAGGATTTCTGTTTGTTCATACCAACTTCTCAGCTGTCTAAGCTCGTAGATTCGGAGTTTGTTTTCAAGAAGCCAGTGGCTCAGACAGGCAGGCGCCCTCAGCATTGGCAGTCCTCAGACTTTTATATCATTTGCATTTGTAGTTTCTTTTCTGTTAGTTACTACTTACTGTAAACATTGTTTGTTTCGAATGGTAATGTTGATTAAGTGACTATGCATTTTTCTGAATTAATCATGTCGCTGTCGCTCATTTACTGCATTGCACTGACACTTGCATTTTATTTACTCCCCTTTATCACTTGATTAGCAAAGGTTGGAGGGAGGATGACGAAACTGAATACTCATAACCGAGGATCGTATGCTTTCAGATAAAACCTTGCCGATGACGTACAAGGCATTGTTTCAGATCCCCAAACACTGGAGATATAAGGAGTTAGTCCCTTGTTAACCACTTCGAGCCAGGAAGTAGAAGTTTTTTCGGACTTTTTAAACCCTCACATCTTAACCCGGGGCAGGGTAGTTGTCAGTTAGCTTGACCGAGCGTTCAAGCCTTATAGAGGAGTGTCTCCATTCGAGGACCAATCACATCTTATTTTTCCCCAGAGGTCATACCTCGTCAACCACAATGGTTAAACTTCACCAATCAGGAGTAAGACAGTTGCAATCCTTTTGGAGCAATCAGGACAACCGGTGTCGCACGACTTGTTCCAAGCAAAAGAAAAAAAGGAGAGAGCCCGCTAAGTAAGAAGAAAAAGAAAATAGTTGGAAAGCTAATACTTAGGCAAAAATTAGGGCATCCCGCTGAACTTCAAAAGAAAAAATCGAAAAGAACTCAAAGGGAGTCAGTCCAGGCAAAAATTAGGGAATCAAAAGAATGAAAAAGAAAGGATAGAAAAAGAAAAATCCTCGAACAGGGACAAAGTCGTGTAGATACAGACACCGAAAACGAAAAAGGAGTAACTGTCACTCCGAAACCTTGTGAGTTCCTTAACCATGGTCCTTACCATTCAACATACCTCTCGAAGAGGTGAACGCTTGAGCCAAGTTAACTGAACTTTAGGATCGGAGATCATCACGTAGAAGGGGTGGGTACAAATCAAAAATTGAGCCTAATATCCATTGTTTCACGAACCGTGAACCCGACTACGATACAACTCTTAAAAGACCTAATTGAGGTAGGGTGTATTCTGAAAGCACAGTACGATAAGGTTGAGTAACCTGACTCCTTCTTGATTTGTTAATCATATCCTTGTTGCATTTTGCACTGATCAAATCAGCACTACGTTTGAACTTTGGTTCATTCGTCACTCACAATCATGACACATAAATGAGTGACAGCATAAATTTTTTCAAAATCTGTATGAACACTGCATTAAAATTACCATTCGGGAATTAAACAATTTTATTTGCAGGTCAGTAGTTGACAAGAAGGAAATTCCAACATGGAATAATCAAACAGGACTGAATAATTCAGCAGTCTGGATCAAAACATTGTATGTTGCGAGAGCCAATCAGGGGCAATTGTCCAAAGCGCTGTGATTTGAGGATAGATCCTTCCAGTATGTGATCAAATCAAGTTAAGTCGCTCAACGCTCGTTTAGGGGCAAGTCACTTCAGAGATAGTGAAACCAACTATGTTGATAGTTGTTTAATTGAGGTTGAATCCTTTTGTTGTACAGATACCGGGGCAAGTAATCTCGAGGTCGTCTCATAGAAAGCTGTTCAGAGTGATATTCCCAAGAGTTGGATTGGGGCAAATTGAGTTGCATTGGGGCAAGCTATTCAAGCAAGTTTGTTTATCCCCAGCCAGAGTTGAGTATCGGGAATCATGTCGTTACTCTTATCAAAACCTTGACCTTTCGAAAAAGGCCTTACCTTCGTTGGATCGTTATCCTACAGTTTAAACCTGTTACGTGTCAGAACTTTGTAACCGGATCGCTCCCAAAGTCCAGTTCTCGCCTGGAAAACTGGTAACCAGTTCTCGTCTGGTCCACGTTTCCGTAACTACCAGTTCTCGCCTGGTACATGGTGTCTTTCAACCAGTGGTCGTCTGGTCAACCTTTCTGTAAACATCAGTTCTTGTCTGGTGTACGTTATTGTTACCAGTTCTCGCCTGGTCACTGTTTCTCTAACCTATTGTTGTATCAGTTCCCGTCTGGTGCATGTCGTCTTTTAACCAGTTCTCGTCTGGTCCCCATTTCTTTAACCTATTTGTTGTACCAGTTCTCGTCTGGTGCATGTCAGCTTTCAACCAGTTCTCGTCTGGTCATCCTTTCCTTAATCTATTATTCGATCAGCCCCGTCTGATGTTCAAACTATAAATCAATTCTCGTCCGATAACCTAATATATTTTGCTATCAGTTCTCGTCTGGTAGTCTATCCTTTGAATGCTAGTTCTTGTCTAGTATTTTCCCTATCTTCCATTTTGTAAATAACCAATTCTCATCCCTAAACCAGAAAAAAAAGCCTAAAAAAAATATTTGACACGGTAATTCCCAGTGACTCGCATGTTGTCACATTCCCCGATACAAAGCTCGATTGATACCAGTTCCCGGTTAATATTCTGCATTCCTTATGGATTTTGTTAAATCAGGAGTACTTTTCCTCAGCAGATCGGAAGTCACGTATTGTCCCCGGAAGAGTTGAGATTGTATTTTATCCCGCATTGGAGTAGGATCAAGAGTATTCTCAGCAGATTAAGATTGATATCCGTGACAGAAGGGGCATTCCTAGCAGTGTGTTGTGCACAATCGACCCCAGTTTGGTTAATCCCCATAAAGTACAATCGGGTTGCCAGTGGTTTAGAAAGAATATCGCCGTGCAGGGTCGTCCTTCCCTTTTCCAGCATTTATTTTGCTGAGATGATTCTGTGATAACCGGTTACCTTCAGTGGAGTTGACTTTGCCTCCGGCATTTATTTTGCCAAGTGGTTTCAGACCTGGTGTTCTCTGGCAGCTCGAGCTTACATTTGCATTTGCATCTACCGTCACATTTGCATCTATACAAAACGCATAGCATCTCTATGCCGTATGGGGCATCGCATTTTCAAACAAACGCATAGCATTTACATGCCATATGGGCATTGCATCATTTTCAAACATACGCATGTCGAAACATAGACCAGGTTGGTTACCTCATGGCTTTCGAATATGTTCCCCTGCAGAGTTGTTTGGTTAAGCTTCTCTTCTCCCCCAGCGGAGTATTTCTTCATATTTGGTTGTTACGTCGGCACTGAAAAAAAAGAAAGATTTGACATTATATCAAACTTCTGAAGCTGCCGCCTGTTGTCGAGAATGGGTGCCTGGCAGTCGATTCAGAATTTCCCCAGGAGAGTTTTCCTCAGGTTCGCTGTGAACTGTGAGTCGACAAGATTTGATCCCATAACAGATGGGAGTAAAAGTGTTGCTTTCTGAAGCATTATTTCGAAGATTCAGTACCTGTGGCGTCACACAGGTGATTGATGTTGAAATCAAAAATTTTATCAGATAATTGACCAGTTGTTGCCGTGACAACCAAACTTTAGTTCATTGGAAGCTATTCCTTAAGCAGTTTTGCAGTTTATTTCTGCGGTTGGCAAATTTCAGGATTCTTTTGTATTCAACCGTCTTCTACCTTTGAATGTTGAAAGTTGTTCGCTCTTCAACCATTCAGGTCCAAGCCGCTTGAATAGGGGCAGCTGTTGCACCCCAAAATTTGACCAACCGGTTCCCATATTTGGTTTATGGTTCGACGCATTTTGCATTCGTATTCGCATACCGCATATGTTGCATTTTCTCATTCATATTGATTTTATCGGGATCACAGCCTCCCCTGGCGCTTCAGGCATTTCAGGCCAATACAAGGATTTATTTTGAGAATTGGTGCTCGTTCCCTGTGTTTTCAGGCCATTTCGGTGTCCGATTTTTACCGCTTATTTCACTATAATTCGCGCATCTGTTTTCTAATCGAGTTAATTAACTTTACTGTATTTTTAGATTTTTTTCCCTTGTTTTCTAGATTTTTTAAATAGATTTTAATAGATTTAATTGCTTTTTCTAGATATTAAATAGATTTTTTAAAATAGTTTTAATAGGATTAATTCTATTTTCAGAATTTTAAATAGATTTTAAATTTTTCTCTTTTTGGAATTAATTAGATGTTAATTGTTTCATTTTAGAATTTAAATAGAATTAATAGAATAATAGATTTTTTAATAGAGTTTTATTAGAATATTAGGTTTTTGTTTTTTAATAGAATAGTATATAGATTTTAATAAATAATATAGAATTTTAGTAGATTTTAATAATAGATTTTATTTTTAAATAGAGTTCATTGTTTAGATATTAGTTTAGTGTTGATCATATTTAGGTGTTAATTTGGTATTAATTCATTTGTTTAGAATATTAGTTGTTAGAACTTAATGATTCGTTTAGGATAATTGAGTAGAGTTAGTTTTAGGATTTAATTAAGGTATTAGTAAATTGTTTAGGTATCATAGCTTTAATTAGCATTTAGTTAGTCTATTAATTGAGTCAGGTTTTAATTGAGTCCTAATCATCCATGTTTAGCATTAATCAATATTAGCATCAATTGAGTTTCTTTAATTCATTTTTGTTTGGGTTAATTGAATATTAATCAGTTAATTAAGTCCATAGTGGGCCAGGTGTCCATTTCTAAAAGCCCAACTCGCTGCCACTTGTCACTATAAGAACTTGCCACACGTTCACTCTCTCTCTCTCCGCCAACTCACTTCTGCATGCATCCTCCACCTGACACATCACACTCTCACGCTACCTCGCACTCCACACGCGTCCACTCTCTCTCCCATGCAGGACGCCACCTGTCCCCCACCCATTTCCTCACCGGTCGGCATGCAAGCACCGGAGATCTTCGCCGGAACCTTGCCGGAAACTCCAAACCTCGCCGTAACCACTCGTCGGACCACCGGCAACCGTCACCGATGAACTGTAACAATCACTGGAGCCGCCACAACTACCTCCTAACCGTCGCCGGAAATCCAACAATGACCAGAAACCACCGCAGATCTTCATCATCTCCTCCACCTTGTTCATCTTTTTTCCAGAACAAACCTTCATCAATTTCTCCAGAACTTCCAACAATCTTCCTTCCGTTTCTCAGACTCTCAAGAATCATCAGCACGTATTCGTTCATCAACATCAATGTTCGTCTGAATTTTTCCAGAAATCATCAATAGAATCACAAAGATCCTCATCTATGTTCATCCAAATTCGCCAGAAAATCATCAATGTTTGACTCCTCCGTTCGTGTTCATTGGAGATTTTATCAAGAACTCGTCAAACCTCATCCATACATTTTCCAGTAACCTTCATAAATTCATTAACATTCATCACATGTTCTTCAGAAACTTCAAGGATCTCCAAGAACATTCATCATGTTCACCAATCTCCACCAAACCTTTTTCCAGAAATTCGCCACCATATTCATCCACCTTCGAATCTTGAACTAATTTTCTTTATTTCCAGATTCAACAATCAACATGCAAACGGCCAAGCTCCAAGATCTTCATCGAGTCTTCAATAAGTTACCTTCACAATAACGAAGCTTCGCCATGGATCTTTTCGTTTGGGATTCCCATTAACATTTGCAAAGCAACTCGTCCGAATCCTCTGTCAACACATGCAAGCACGAAGCTACCTGTATTTTCCTTTGTTTTCTTTCGTGGCTCATTGATGATGACGGAAGGTGGATAGAAGGGAAGTATTTGGTTTCGTTTTTTGAAGTTTGTTCTGAAGGGAGACCGATGCGGAGAGATGGGGGAAGGATGGTGCGACGGAGTGGTGGCGGCGCAGAAGGGAGAGAAGAGTTTTAGGGTTTCTGTGAAGTTTGGGGAGAAGGAGGAAGACGGGAATTGGACGGGTTGGGATTCATTGGGCTTGTGGCCCAATCAGTTTTGGACTCATACCGCACACTTTCCGGACTACACCCCCGTCCCTTTGTTTGTTTTTTTTTCTTTTTCTTTGCGTGTGTGTCACGAATGGGCTGAACCCAGGCCCAACAACACTTAATTTCTGATTACACCATTTAATTCCCAGCGCACCCCCCATGGCCTTTGTTTTTTATTTTCTGGATTCCTTTTTGTTGTGGGCTGGGCCCAGTGGTGGTTTTTACTGCATTTCACCCAGTGTTGCAGATTGCACCCCCCTCCCCTTTGCAATTTAATTTCCTTGTATTGGATGAATGATTGTAATAGATCTAGTTCTATTTTTTTTTAGTATTATAGTTTTATTTTCCTAGGACATTAATGCATAGTTTTTTTATAGAATTTATATTCTATTATTTTTTAGCATATTATAGGATATTATAGATTTAATATAGAATTTTATTCTAGTTTTCTTTATAGAATATTATGAATTTAGATAGAATTGTTTTTATGCTATTTTTCATATGCATTTTCTTTTAATTTCTTTAGAATATTTCTAGTAGAATTTAATTGCCGTATTTTAGGAGTAGCATTTTATTTCATTTGTATTGGATTTCTCTCCTATTTTCTTTTCTATCCAATTTTATCCCAATTTTATTTTTGGCTGGCCGTGTGACACGATTCAATTGGAGAATGATTTTCGATATCATTTCTCTATCTTGTCTTTGACACGGATATCAATACGCTACCTCTGAGAGTTTGATTTCTCGTATAAATCGAACCATGACGGTCTAAGCGTTACATTGTTCTTGATTCAAGCGTCATCATCATGGATCCAGAGAGGAGAAGATTGGAATGGAACTTGCGCGTACGTCAGGAGCCCAGGAGCTGCTTCGTCCAACATCATCATCGTCGTATTCAAGTCTTCAGGCAACCATCGAGTGTTGTGAGCCACATCGTTAAATACGAAGGAAATGAAAGTTGAGGAGTTACTTCTCAATCGTCTAGGATGTCTAGTATGGTACCCTTAGGATACCATGTGACGCATTCGCTCCTACGTCTTAGGTTCTTGCGTGTGTGTCCCGAGTTCCTTCCTGTTTAGGCGTAAGCCTGCTTCCTCTTTGTTCTCGCCCCGTGCGAGCGAATCCCTGTTTCTCTCACGTTCAGGTGATCGAGACCCCTTCTCTTGCCCCGGGCAATCGAGACTCGTTTTCTCGTCGAACTACGTTAGCTCTGATATCTCGTGCCGGACGAGAGTACGTAGGCATAGGATGTCGTATCTTAGCGAGCTCCCTTCTTCCCGTTTCTCCGTTTTAGCTGTAGTAGGCTGAACTACAGCTGCTCTGATTTCTCATACCGGATGAGAATATGTAGGCATAAGATGCGATATCCTAGCGAGCACACTAACAACTAACCTCTCTGTTCTCTCGCTCCTGTGCGATCGAGACTTTCCCGCTAACGACTGATTATTATCCCTTTCTCTTGCCCTTGCGCTTTTGAGACCAGACCGTAGTTCTAAGTTCAGTAGGTTCCCGTACCTGTCAAACCAACTTAATCTCTCACTCCTGTGTGATCGAGAACACCCTGTCTAGCCGTAGTTAGCATGAACTACGTAAGCTCTGATCTTTCATGCTGTGTGGAAGTACGTAGGCACAAGACGCGAAGTCTTGGCGAGCCAATCCCCTGTAGTTTCCCGAACTACGATGACTCTGACTTTCTCTCTTGAGAATACGTAGGCATAGAGTGCGATGCTCTATCGAGTCAGTTTCTTTCCGTTTAGATTTAGCAGCCTTAGATAGATTGTTTTTGCATCTTTTAGACAGACCAAGCAAGCGAGGATCCCGTCGAGTACGACGGACGTGAGGGGTGCTAATTGTCGCTACTGCGAAAATCGGCGCCGGCTTGACAGGAGAGTCGCCACCGTGCGTTATTTATCCCTCAGAGCGGGAAAGGAAACGCTCGAAGTAAACCTCGCAAAGACGGGAAAAAGGTATGGTCATCGCAACCAAAACCTGGGTTCGGGAGTCGGTTACGCAAGGGGAAGGTATTAGCACCCCTCACGTCCATCGTACTCGATGGGATCCACGCTTGGTGTTTATAGGTAAAAGGGTGTATTATCTATCTACACTAATGGCTGGTCTGAAAAGAAAATAAAAGGACAGGACTCGACAGAACATACGGTGTTCTGGGCCTACGTATTCCCTCGTGCAATGGGAAAGTCAGAGTCAACGTAGTTCGACTGCCTACGTCTAAACGGGGAAAGGTTGCTCGCCAGGACATCGCGTCCTGTGCCTACGTACTTTCATCGGGAATGAAAGATCAGAGCAAACGTAGTTCGGCTAACTACGGGTAAACAGGGGCTCTCACACAACAGTGAGAAAACAAACTGGTCTCTAAGGCTCTGGAACCTACAACTATGATCTGGTCTCGAATGCGCTCAGGCAAGAGAAAGGGATAGCAATTAGTCGTTAGCGGGAAAGTCTCGATCGCACAGCCTCGAGAGAACAAAAGTTAGTCGTTAGTGTGCTCGCTAGGATATCGCATCCTATGCCTACATATCTTCGTCTGGAACGAAGAATCAGAGCAGCTGTAGTTCAGCTAACTACGGATCAAGCTACTCAAAAGCTCCTACAGAAAGGAAAGGGAAACCCTAGAACTATACCTGGAAAGGGGAATCTACCTACTGCTATCACACCTGGTTGACCATCCTAATGTCTATCATAACAACTCCGCAGCGGAGAAGTCAGAGCTCCTAAGGGATCATGGCAACAGGATTAAACCACAAACAAGAAACTGCAACGTAAATGAATACTGAAAATATGCATGAATGCAACGACTAAACAAACAAGGCACAGAGGCAAGGGAGCTCAGCTCTACCAAATACCAACAAGCAAAGCCACGCCATAACAAACAAGCAGAAGGAGGACCACCTCAACTTCTCATGCACACAACGTCTACTTCTAAGATGCACCTATTCAGAACTATCTGGATGAACCTAAGTCTAATGCAACATAACATCACACAAGTCAAACAACACAAAGAGACTAACCCTGACCAGGGCCTCAAACAAACCTGAAACAATCTCCTAACCTAGCTCTAAACAGAACTCTATACAACACCCTAAGCAGGGATCTAAGCAAACACCTAAGCAAGAGGAATCAATCCCAGTCTCCAAGCTTCAGAACAAGCTTACCAGAGAAAGGAAGCTAAGCAGACAAGCTCATAGTGCTTTCCTCAGGAAAGTACCAGGAGGTTACTACTCAGGAGTCATATCCTATGCGGCTCGACAACTGTGATCAGTTTACATCCCTCCTCAGGAGAGATTAAACTCACATGAAGGCTCCGGCGTCACTGGATATTTGGGAAAGAACCTATATGCACTAAGGGAACTAAGTGAACAGACTCATAGGACCTTCCTCAGGAAAGTACTAGGAGGCTGACACTTAGGAATCGTATCCTACGTGGCTCAACAACTGTGATCAGTTTACATTCCTCCTCGGGAGAAATTAAACTCACAAGTTGGCTCCAACATCACTGGATACTTGAGAAATCCTAGACAAACTACTGGAACTAAGTGAATAGACCCCTAGGACCTTCCTCAGGAAAGTACTAGGGGCTAACACTTAGGAATCGTATCCTACGTGGCTCAACAACTGTGATCAGTTTACATTCCTCCTCAGGAGAAATTAAACTCACAAGTCGGCTCCGACATCATTGGATACTTAAGAAAGAGGTGAGAAGGAAGGATGAAAGTCATTCATAGTGCCTTCCTCAGGAAAGTACCATGAACTCCCTTCAAACTTCAGGATCTCGAACCTCACAAACAGACAACAAGCTCCTAGACTAAGCCTCAATCCAATGCAACCTTGCAAGCTCCAACAGGACCTCCATCAGCTCCCACCTTCAAGAAGAACCCACAGGCCAACAAACTACAAAAGACTATCTCTGAAGTTCAACCACAGTTGAACTCCAAAGTCAGAAGTCATCAAAACTTCCCCTATCTTCAGGCTCAGACAAATCACAGCAGAACATCCTAGAAAAAACTATCAAAAATCTAATGGGAGACCTACATGGCTCTAGGGCAACATACTGAAAAATCAAAACAAAATTCAATACCAGATGAAAGAAATAAAATCAGCAACACAGACATATCCACAGACTAATTATTCAACATCAATAATAGTGGAAAATGCAATTAAAATGAAAATGCATGATTGAGCTAATATTTTTATGCTATAAAATTCTACACTGAATCACGAGTCTACAGAAAAAAGAACGGAATTATTTGACTAATTCTACCATTTTTTATGAATTTTCTAATGATATGCATGCATTGAAAATATTAAAAACATCAATTAAATGGAAAATATACAAAAATAACAAACAAAAAATAAAATGACCTTTTTTTATTTTTATTTAATTTTCCTAACATTTTCATGAGATGGATGGAAAAAGAATTATTAAAAAACCACAATTATTTACTTTTATGATTTATTTACATGTATTAAAATATAAAAGAAAAATCAAAATAAAAGAAAGTGACATGGAGGGTGCAAACAGCAGGATATTCAGGTTATTATTCACAATTGGGCCCTGATGGGGGTACTAAAAGCAATTGGACGCAGGCCCATGATTAATATCCAAAAAACAATAAAAAAAACTGAATCTAAGCGCAGGGGGGGGTGTTGCATCAGCAATTCTTAGTTGATATTATTACTGGGCTTACGCCCAGGGGGGTGCAGGAAGCAAATCTGGGGCCTAAGGCCCAACTCAACCATTCAGATCCTCACACACGCTGGGGGGTTTGAGCAATTGAGGGTGTGCACGTTCAGAAGCCACGCTTGGGCCTAAGCCCAATCCACACAAACCCTAATCCCATTACAGTTAGACAAAACCAATTCCTCCTAATTCCCTCTGGCACTGTTCATCAAGCGCCGCCCCATCATCTTCTTCCTCCCCCCCACGCTCTCTCTGAACTCTCTCATCTCCTCTCAAACTCTCTGAACAAACCTCAAAATCAAACACAATCTCAGTACCGCCACACTCAAACCACGCATCAAACACACTTCCAAACCCTAACATCCCTAAAATCTCAATGAACAAACACAACCTAAGGCCATTCTATCAATCAGAAGCGACATGCAACAAATTTAACTGAGGACGCACCTGGATGAGAAGCAAGAACGAGCTAAGGTGTTCTTGAAGTTCGTTGAAGAACGAAGACCTCAGAGTGCGAAGATCTTGAAGATCTCTGGAGAAAACTTCGTGTATTCTTGAAGATTGGACGAAGAATGACGTTTCTGGAGATACTGCTTGAAGGATGAATGTCTGTTGGAGTGGATTCTGGAGATATTGCTTAAGAATGATGAACGCTTCAGGATGATTTCTGGAAAAATTGATGGAGGACTGATGTTTCTGGAAAAGTTTGTTGAAGGTATGAATGTTTAAGATGATTTCTGGAAAAGTTTTGATGGAGGACTGATGTTTCTGGAAAAACTGGGATGAAAGTATGAAGGTTGACGGAGATTTCTGGAAATCTTTGTATGAAGATGATGAATGTCTGGAAAAAGTTAGATGAAGATCTGTTGTTGAACGAAGGTTGATGGAGGAAGACGGTTTCTGGAGTTCTTTGAAGTTTCCGGTGATGCACCGATGAGGGTAGACGGAGGAGGTCTGGGGAGAAAGAAGAAGAAGATAGGAGGTTGCTGATGATTTTGGTGGTTAGGTGGTGGCCGGAGTTGGACGGTGGCCGGCGGCGTTGCTAGGGCGTTTGCATGCCCGGCGGTAGGGGGCTCCGGCGAGGACGAGAGGAGGCCAGGTGGCTCAGGGAGATGGTTGCATGCGTGCCACGTGGTGGCGTGGAGAGAGAGAGAGAGATAGTGGGGGACAGGTGGGGACGTCTGGGGATTCAGAATGGCTGTGGTGGCGTGCAGAATGTGGGACGCGTGGTCCTCGTTCTGCGCAACACGTGGCGCTTTTATATCCCTGAAGATGCTAGAACTTTCCAGAAGACTCTGGTGTGCGCTGGACTTTTCTTGTTGGACTTTTCTGAACCATTTTTTTTGACTATTTTCTGGACCCATTTTTCTGGACAAAAAGCAATACTGGGCCTTGCCAAAAACGCCCCCTGGGCCCATACGAACTGACCCAACAATACTGTAAAAAAAAAAAAACTGAATAAAACAAAACAATTAACTCTAATCTAATTAATGGTTAATCCTAATAACAATCTAAAAAAAGATTAAAACTCATATTAATCTAATTAAACCTAAAAAAGTCAATTAAACCTAATTAAATTCTAAAAAGTCATTAACCTATTTAATTCTGAAAAATTCAATTAATCCTAATTAAACTCTAAAAAAAGATTAAAGTCTAATTAATTCTATATCAATCTAATTTTATTAACATTCTAATATTATTTAAAACTAATCAAAATCTATCATTTAGTAAGAAAAACTATATTATTTTCTATATTATCTAAAAAACACTTAAACCTATTTAAAATCTATAGAAAAATTCCTAAAAATGATTTAAAAGAAAAACCATATTATTCTAAAATGATAAAACTATTTAAAATCTTATTTATTTTCTAAAAACCTATTTAAGAATTCTATAAAATCCTATAAAGAGAATTAAATTGTTAAAATATACGAAAACCCTATTTAAATTCCAGAAAAATTCTATAAAGCCTGTTAAAATTCACAAAAGCCTATAAAACCCTAAAAATGCAGATGAATGCACAAATGACCCCCATAAAAGCGCACGAGACCAGATCGAATCGAACGGAGATCCCCGGGCATCAGAATATCCCAAAATCACTGAAAAATCACCGAGGAGCGCACAATTTCCCGAAAATAAAACCCCGATAATCTGGACTGGGTCTGCCACATCTGATAGACAAAAATCAAGCTGTAACCCTGATATCCCCTGCTTGTGCACAAAAATCATACATCTGAGCTGTGAATATGAATTTAAACCATGAGTCAGATAGGAAAATCAGTTGGTCAAATTTTAGGGTGCAACAGCTGCCCCTATTCAAGCGACTTGGACCTGAAAGGTTTGAAGAGCGCTCAGCCTTTAAACATTCAGAGGTACGAGACGGTTGAATACAAATAAAACCCGAAAATTTGCCAACCGCGAGCATATATTGTCAACTGCTTGGAGAATAAAGTCCAGAGAACCGAGTCCAGTTATTGCGGCACCAAACTGATTAATCATCTGATAAAGAACTCCTGATTTGAATACCCGCTGCTTGTGATACTCCATGTAACAAACCCTGAGGGTTGCAACAACATGCCTGATTCTTTCACATTGCCTACTGATAGGCAGGAAGAGAAATATACTCACATCGCCCAAAGATGGACGGGAAGACACCCTGATTGAATACTCACCTCGTCTAATGATAGACGGAAAGACAACATTAATCTCCAAATTCACATCGTCTAAGGATAGACGGAAAGTCACCATAATCTCCACATTCACATCATCTAAGGGTAGACGGGAAGGCACCATTAATCTCTCAATTCACATCGTCTAAGGGTAGACGGCGGAAATACTCAATCTCCATACACACATCGTCTAAAGGATAGACGGGAAGAAATAATTCTCCGAATTCACATCGTCTAAGGATAGACGGGATCATATTCTTAATCTCCATACACACATCGTCTAAGGATAGACGGAAAGTCACCATTGTCTCCATATTCACATCGTCTAAGGGTAGACGGTATCACCATAATCTCCATCTTCACATCGTCTAAGGGTAGACGGTATCACCATAATCTCCATCTTCACATCGTCTAAGGGTAGACGGTATTATCTTGATTGATATTCAAATCACTATTCTCATCGTCTAAGGGTAGACGGGATCATCCTGATTGATGAACAAATTAATATTCTCTTCGTCTAAAGGTAGACGGGATCATCCTGATTGATGAACAGATCGATATTCACATCGTCTAAGGATAGACGGAAAGGAATACTCTCCAAATTTACATCGTCTACTGATAGACGGAAAGACACCATTACGCAATTCAACACCATCCTTTGAATTTCAGAATCCTTCTGTCTACGGGAATTGATGGAAAGATCAATATCCTTGAAGGGGCCACATCGTCAGTATGGACTGACGGGAAGAAAAAAACCACCTTTTAAAGAATCATGTCGTCAATAAGAATCAACGATCACGCAAACTGAACATTCTACGAAGAGCCTCGTCATCAATAGGGATTGATGGTCAGAAAAGTCCCTCTTAAACGTCATCTCATCCAATAACCAGAAAGAGAACCGATATTCAGAATCATTTTGAAACTCCTCAACAACTAAGGATAGCCGGAGAAGACTCGCTGGGGAAACACCTCATCATATGTATGATCTGGCAATAAGAAACCTGCTGAACAATAGCTCGAAACTTCACATCGTCTGCTGTCAGACGGAACGGAAAACCACTTGCTAGAAAAGCTCTATTTTGAACTCCATTGAAGATTGCTTGAAACTTCACATCGTCTACTGATAGACGGAAAGGAAAGCATCTCCTGGGAGAAACCCCTTCTTGAAATCTTACTGCGATCACCCGCAACTTCACATCGTCTATGGATAGACGGAAAGAAAACCACATTCGTACTCCAGACGTCTAATGCTAGACGGAGAAACCCACTTATTGGGGGAACACATCGCCAATATGAATTGACGGGAAGAAAAGCTTGTCAACATCAGATGACTGACTGATCAAAGCATAATTGCTGCCTGTTCTGATACAAATAACCTGCTGAACTGTCTGAATACTGCTGCTGAATAAATGTCCCTGAACTGATCACAGAGTAATTCACGCGCCATATGAGGTTGACAGAAACCTGACTTATGCTTTGTATGCTTATGCAAATGCTTTAGTCTTTCTATGGCGTAATGCTCCATTTGGGATGGAAATGCTACACATTCTGGAAATGTCATGTAGGTATGATGCAAATATGATGCATGCAATATGTTAGCAGGCTCGAGCTGTTGGAGAGGCCGGGTACAGAAAACCACTTCAGCAAAATAAATGCTGAAGGCGAGGCCAACTTTGCTGGGGATAACCCGGATATCACTGAATCGTCCTAGCAAAATAAATGCTGGGAGAGTGAAATCAACCATGCTGGGGATACCGGGAACTTAACCGAACGCCTCGACGAGGTAATACCCTGCTGGGGAACATAATTCCACTGCTAAATAGCAGACATGCTGAATATGATTAGACTCCTCTGGGGATAGCTTATCCATGCCAATGACCAAGTGGACTTTGCTGGAGACAATGGAGGGAGTCCTCCCGCGTACTGATGAAGCTCGGATCTGGAAATTGATGTGCCAACACGGATGGGCTTCACAGTAATCGCAAACTTGGATTTGAGCTCTTAAGCCATCTTACTGGGTCAGATACAACTGCCGCTGGAAAATATTCTTCCTGAATACACAGCCTTGAAGAGTCAAGGGATGGTGACACGACCTCCCGCATTCATCTCGCTCTCGAAAATCGACCGCATCTGCTCGAATAACTCTGAATGGCCTTGTAGGTACGGAGAACAACAATCCTTTCGCTTCTGATATGCCTCAGCCTACGGGACCTCTGTGGGGATAGCCCTTGAAAGAGAATCTGCAAATTTGTTCCTTGATGGTCTGATATGATATGCCTCAGCGTTCTGAACTCCTGAGAGACACTTCACCTCGAATGCTTCTCGCGCAACCTTTGCGTGCTTAAGATGGTCTGCCCCTGACTGCAATGACCTTGCCTCGATTATCTGATTCAGAGTAGCGCTCTTGACTGCGGCGTATTTCACCAGACCTCAACCTGATTGCCCCAGAGTAACTGACTTCGAGAAGCTGACCTGACTGGGAATCACAATAAAGCTTGCCCCTGCTCTCGGAACATTCGGGCGCTCCCCATTCTATCTTGACCATACTTTCCATTGTAGGAAGCTTTTCTGCTGTCAAGCGCTTACTCGCAAGTAAAACAAGTTGTTATGCATAAAGATTTATTAATGCAACACATATGACAGCTTTGACATCCAATCTGTTCACTGGGAAAAGGAAAAACAGTTTATGGCATATAATGCACAAAACATTTATCAACATCAGTACCAACATGGTAAGAGGAACCTTTTAAGGAGTCAGAATCGACGCGACCTTTACCGGAGTATGCTTTCGAAACAACCTGCTTCAATTAGGACTTTTGAAGGTTGTAATGTGGTCAGGTTCATGGTTTTAAAAGAAAGGATAAAGGCTCAAAGTTTACTTTAACCCACCCATTCTCCTTGATGTTCTCCGATCCTATGTTCAGCTAATTTGACCTTAGCGCTCACCTCTCAGAGGTTGAAGGATAGGAATGATAGTTCGAGAAACTTTTGGATTTTGGAGTGACAACCACTCACTCTTCGTCTTTGACACTTGAGGTCACACGACTCGTATTTCATTTGAGGATTTTTCTTTTGATCCTTTTCACTTTTTCTTTTCATATCCCTAACTTTTGCCTGGACTGACTCCTTTTGAGTATCTTTTGATTTTTTTAAGTCCAGCGGGATGCCCTCATTTTTGCCTAAGTCATTTGTTTTGAATTTTTCTTGACTTAGCGGGCTTTTGATTCTTTTTCATTCTTCTTTTTTCGAACAAGTCGTGTGACATTGGTTGTCTGACTCTTTGGGAATGATGTGGCTGTCCCACTCTTGATTGAACCATTGTGGTCTTTTAGGTACGACCTCTAGGGGTGTGATTGATCCTCGAACGGACACTCCTTTTGCAATTTGGACGCTCGGTCAAATTAGCTAACACCTACCCTGCCCCAGGTTAAGATTGAGGGTTTTTTCGTTTTCAGAAAGAAGCTCCTACTACAAAGCTCAAAGGGGTTGACAAGGGATTATCTTCCTTATATCTCCGGTGTTTAGGGATTTGAAACAATGCCTGTACATCATCAGCAGGTTCTTTTTCAAAAGCATACAATATCGGTAGTTGCATGTCGGTCATTTTCGTCATCCTCCCCAAATTCTACTTAACCAAGTGTTGGACATTTGCAAAACAGTTAGTGAACACGAATGGATTCAATCAAAACATGCACATTTATTTCATTATCATCAGTTCGAATGAAAACAACAAGTTTTACAAGCAAGTTTACAAATTCAAACAGGAAAGCAATTACAAATGCAAAGAAATGACAAGCTAAAACAAAGAAAATATGCTAGCTCCCGAGAATCGGGCTTTCACATCTGCCCTGCTGCTGAACCAGCTATCTTTATTAGGGGTAATTCGACGCTGTCCTGATCTGCTTTCAATGACTCAAACAAATTATAGAGCCCTTTCTCCTTCATTCAGATGATGTGGGGACCTCTCTGCCCGAAGCTGATTGCTGCACTGTCAAGCAAATCCTGCACTTTGTGCTTAAAAGCATGGCAACCTTCTATATCGTGACCCGGGGCTCCAGAATGAAACTCACAGTGCTTGCTTGCGTCATAACCAAACGGGGGAGTTCCCGTTATTGGTGCCAGAGTTCTTGTCTCTACCAGATTCAATCTCAACAATGTCTGCAACAACTCGGCATATGTTGAGGGAGGCTTTTCAAACACTCTTCTCGGCTTGCCACCCTGGAATCGTCGCTGAGCCTGCTGTGCCCCCTGCTGAGGCTGCTGCTGCTGGTATCGGGTTGACCCTTGAACACCCTTTGTATCAAATGCAACATTGGTTTCTTGACCTTCAATGTACTGAACACTCTCCTTATGCTTAACCATTTTCTTTCTCAGATCTGCCCCAGGAATAGGCAACAGTTGTGGGCCTGGAGATTCTGACACCATGGATTCCAGGATACGCTTCTGACCCACTGCAGCTTTAGAAACATCTGTCATTTTAGCATCGACTGAGACAGGAGCAATATGCACAGCTACGCCGCCCGGCGTGAATTCAATATCGTGCGAGTCAATCAGGTCTTGAACATTGTGCTTGAAAGCATGACAACCCTCGATGTCATGTCCGAATGCCCCGGAATGAAATTCACATTGCTTATTGGCATCGTATCCCTGAGGAAATGCTTTTGTTGGTGGCGACAACGTTCTTTTCTCCACCAGATTAAACCTCAGTAAGATCTGCAAGAGTTCAGCATATGTCATAGGTGGTGCTTCAAATATTCTCCTTGGCTTTCCTTCCTGGATCCTCCGCTGAACCGGCTGTATCTTCTGTTGCTGCTGCTCAGGTTCCACATGCACAGGTGGCACGAGCTTCTTCATTGCGGCTTCGAATAGCTGATCGTCTTCTTTCCTAAGCACATTCTTGACTACTTCCATGATCAAGCTCATTTGGGTCTTCAGCTGACTGTTCTCCTCTTTGAGAATCTTCTGCTCCAGACGCATCTCTTGCATGTCTCTCATCATCTGCCCCAGCTGGCTTCGGACTTCGATCAATTCAGACTGATTCTGTTCCATGTCTCTGAGGGAATTCCTGCAATAAACTGGAGGATGAGGAAATAAGGCCCACGGTTCTGATATACCTGTTAAATGATAATGCAGTGCAGCAAACAAACGCATATTCATAACGAGATAAAGAGAAACTCAAACTATAAGCACACAGATGAACATCTCCAACACATGTACAACCAACAAAATCAGCAAGTAAGCACAACTGAGTCTGAATATAACGACCCCAGCCAACAATCCTGGTGGTGATCGACAAATACTGATGCACAAAAGCTAAACGGGTTAGGCGGAGAAACAGATGCGACACCCGGCATAGAAACCTCTAGAAACTTCCCCCATATTCAACTGAACTCTCCGATTGACAATCTTCAGAGCACACACTTCCTGCGGAGTCTTCCATGATATTAACTGACGAACCCCCACAACTGGAAGATGGAAAATCATTAATCTGAACACAACCCTGAGGAGTGATGCAAATACGGCTAGAGTCTAACAAATCCTGAATCTGACTTCTAAGCACCTTACAATCATTGGTTGAATGCCCCTGTGCCCCATCGTGGTACTCACAGCGGGCGCTGGCATCAAAACCTGGAGGATACGGTGGAATCACCGGCTTAGTCTCTTTCGGTACTATCAATCCGCTTTTGACCAGATCTGGCAACAACTGACTGTATGACACCGGTAGCTGAGTAAACTGCCTTTCAGGCTTCCTTGGTCTTCGTGGAGCATGCTGACGCGATCGGCGATAGGATGACCGTTGACTTGAAGTGTCTGAAAACTGATCCTGAGATGCTAGAGATTCTGAGGTGGCATCATCTCCTTCCCACTCTTCTTGAGAACTGACAACTGACTCAATCCTATCAACTGGGACGTAAGGAACACCTCGAAACTTTCCACTCCTGAGTCCTTGCTCAACAATCTCTCCCAGCCTCATCAGGCCCACAAAGCTTGTGCAACTGAATAATTTGTCAAAATAATGGCTTTTCAGAGTACCCAAGAAGATGTCAACCAGTTCTCTTTCCGGAAGCGGTGGTTGAACACTAGCAGACAATTCTTTCCATCTTCGCAAATACGCTCTGAATGATTCATTCTCCGCTTGAGACAATTCTTGCAGATCTACAAGACTAGGAGTCAAATCCAAGTTGTAATCATATTGCTTTATGAAAGCTCTGGCTAAATCCACCCATGATCGAATCTGGTTACTTTCCAATTGCACATACCATCTCAACGATGCCCCAGTCAGGCTATACTGAAAGCAATGGATCATCAATTTGTCATTTCGCACAAACGAAGTCATCCTTCGACAGAACATCATCAAATGCAATTTTGGACAGCTATCTCCTGTGTATTCCTCAAATTCCGGCATTTTGAACTTGTGCGGTAACACGAGGTCAGGGACCAAGCACATGGCTACAGCATCCAAGTTAACGGCATCTTTCGCTTCCAAGGCTTTCATTTGCTCTTCCAACACTCGGACTCTTCTACCATAGTCAAGAGCTCTTGGATCTACTAACCCGGTCATTGGAATATCTCTCCGGTAATTCATCACAGGGAAATCAACACATTGATTGTTAACAGGAGGATAGCGTTCATTTCGGGCAAGAAACTGCTCATGCTGATCTCTGTTCTCAACAGCTGGCTGTACAACTTGGTCTGCAGTAATATTGTTTGCTTGCGGGAAGCCTTCCATAGAATCATACTGATGGTTGGACGCCATAGTAAACCCTGTCTGGGAGTCAGGAAACTGGAAATTGCCTTCAGACATAGCCACCAATTACCGGTAACTGATTGTACTGCTTGATTCTGCTCAAATCTGCTTCAGCCCCTTGGTCGTCTTCAACACTCCACTCTTGCCTCAAACAATTCCCCGAGAATCACCTTCTGGGTGAAAACAAAGGCTGGATAAGTGCTTTGACCTGCTAGAGAAATGCTATGCAGTATGATTTATGCAAACAAAAATACAAAAATGCTAACGTGCATGTGTGCATTGGAGATATTTTCCCTCCAATTCCAGTGTCAGTGGTAGCAAGACGAGATGAACCATAAAGACAATATTTGGAAAAACCCTCATATATTGATTAGAATAACAGTCTTGTCAAGAAGTTACATAACTATGCTCCATACAGCTGATATGACAAAGAGGATCCCAACCAACATGCCTGGTGGTGATCTCAACATACAGAATACAAGAGAAATCAAATACGGGTACGATTGCGGAAGTCCTCGACCATCTTCTTTGTCTCTGCGTGATCTGGTTGATAAATCAAACCTTCTATCAGTCGATCCCTCTTCCTGACTGTCCCCTGGATGTCTCTGACAAAGTCTTCCCAAGCCTTATCATTAGCACCATCCTCAGGTTTGGGTCTCTTGGCATCTGCTCTATGCTGGAGATCTTCCAAATTCTTCATGGCATCTGTCAACTTGCGCTCGGCCTCGTATCGGCGACAGGCTTCTTCTTCAAGCTCTTCGTTCTTCACTTTGACCTGTTCTTCTAACTGAGCAATCTGTGTCTTCAGCTCTTCTTCTCGCTCCTTGCGCTTGGTCATAGTGAGATCCCAGTGTTCTCTGAACTTGGCTAGCTTTGTGTAGGCCCTTTCTAGCTCTTGCTTCTTGGTGGCCAACACACTACTAACGGAGTCTACATCTAACTCTAGTCGCTTCTTGGTTTCAGTCAATTCCAATAACGTAGCCTTCAGATGTTTCAGAGTTTCAGCCTGTTGCTTAGAAATATACCCTGTTTCAATATTTTCATGCCGAAGCTTGGCATTCTCCTGCTCTAAAGCCTCTTTAGCCCTCGCTAGCTCTTCTTTCTCCGCCATTAGCTGCTTGTAGACCTGAATGTCCACAGTGGTAGGCTCCTCTACCGGAGGAGGATGCAATGGCTGAACTGCTGGATATGGCATAAGGAACTTCACAGCTCGCTCACGAATCCATTCTTCATATGGGCTAGGAACTCGAGTATCCCCTCTGCTACCTGAAAGCTTCCCTCTCTTGTGCAAGTTTTTCCAGGCTCTCTCAAGTTTAGTCAGCATCTCTTTCCCAATTGCCCCGGTGAGATATAGAGATTCCTGTATCTCCTCGGGCTTTGGCGCTCCTTGAGGTATGTACCCAAATTGCTTGATCAATAAGGAAGGGTTGTAGTTGACACAACCTTTCCTTCCTATTAACGGAACATTCGGGAATCCTTCGCCTTTGAGTATGACTTCAGCTCCAAATACCTCTTTATTGACCCATACCACGTTCTCAGCAGTCAATCCCATTAAGCGCTCGGGCCATCCTAGAGAATTGATAGATGCGACAAACGGGCCTGACTTAGGCAAATGACTGGTGAACCACCTGCATAGGAGAGGGACACAACAAGACACATTCCTTCCTCGTCGCTTTTCATTCTGATAATGAGTTGAATGGTGGATATCTCCCAGTAAAGTAGGAACTGGGTTTCCCGCAGCCAAAATATAGAAGGCATCTGAATCAACGAAATCAGGAATATTCGGGAATAACACGATGCCATACACACATACAGCAAGGATAACGTCAAAAACATCCCATTTACCCTTCTGGGCATACTCTCGAGCCTTATCCACTAAGACATCCAACGGAAATCCCCATACATCGCCTCTTCTGATCATCTTCCCAGACAGCTCAGACTCTTTCAAGCACAGGATGGCAGAAAGCTCAGCCAGCTTAGGCTCAGCGTCCGGACGATAAAAAGGCATTTGCTCACGGATCGGTATATCCAGAAGTGCAGAGTACTCCTCCAGGGTAGGAGCCAAAACGAAGTCGGGAAATACAAAACACCTGAGCTCCGCATCATAGAACTGTAACAGAGTATAGATGCCGCTGGTCTCGTAGACAGATGGCTGATAAACGTAGGTCAGAATCCTCCCATATCTCTTTCTGAAGTCACCCATTCCTCTCTTCTTAGCGATAGCCATCAATTCTAACAATAGACTGATATTCGGCGACGGAAACTTATAGGGCAATACTCTCTTCAGGTTTTCCATGTCTTGCTAGGAACGAACACCAGAACTGGAAGGGAAAATATATACCTGCAATACACACACGTTAGTTGAATGCAGATGGTAATGCAATGATGCAATATGATAAATAATGCAATCTGCGAACGCAGGGGCTATGCTGTAGCCTGAAGAGGAATATCTCTGTGATCGAGAACAGAAAACCATCACGGTCATCAGAACCTCATGCCACTAACTATCATCTGATGCTCAAAAATATCAATCCCCTGGTAAGAAAACCATCTGAACCTCGGTGTCTGACGAGAATACCATCTGATAATAGCCTCAACCTCAGATAAGAAACCCATCTGACCCAGACAACACAACTGGAGATGAATCAAGAATACCATCTGATAAAGATAATGAATCATGGTTTCTGAAGGCCAGTTTTCCTGCAATAACCCAGTCCCTCTCACAGGTAGGATAAACCTAATCCACGGACAAAGGTACGGCATCCTATGCGGTTGTCAGCGTCACAGACTTTCATGAGTGACGATACGATTCCCAGAAGGAGTGGCATCATCAAATCATGAAGAGGCCTCACTTAGCTGACTTCCAAATGATCGGTCCCCAGAGTCGACAATCCTCACGTCTGGACTCCCTTCAGATCCTCAGGACCGGAAAGGAGCACCTCTGCAAGAATCTCGTCTGAGCGCAGATTTTCGTAGGGAACTGTGCCTGCTCAGCAGACAGGTTCGTCTACTACTTCTCCGCAACTATATCTAGGTGTGTACTCAAGCCCAGGTCCGGCTTTTCACTCACAGTAACCTCCCTTGCCCACAGCAATAATTATGATAATATAATGCTGGAAGATAAATGCGGAAAGGTAAAGGTACAGAAAAGTAAAGTGCAGAAAAGTAAAATACAATATGCACAACACCCCACCAATAAACATACAAGCGCTAGGATTGACTCGCGTAGGGGATGGGAAACGGTCCCAGCATAAGGGATGGGAAAAGTCCCTAGATGCTATAGTATCCCCAGCAGAGTCGCCAGCTGTCGCTACTGCGAAAATCGGCGCCGGCTTGACAGGAGAGTCGCCACCGTGCGTTATTTATCCCTCAGAGCGGGAAAGGAAACGCTCGAAGTAAACCTCGCAAAGACGGGAAAAAGGTATGGTCATCGCAACCAAAACCTGGGTTCGGGAGTCGGTTACGCAAGGGGAAGGTATTAGCACCCCTCACGTCCATCGTACTCGATGGGATCCACGCTTGGTGTTTATAGGTAAAAGGGTGTATTATCTATCTACACTAATGGCTGGTCTGAAAAGAAAATAAAAGGACAGGACTCGACAGAACATACGGTGTTCTGGGCCTACGTATTCCCTCGTGCAATGGGAAAGTCAGAGTCAACGTAGTTCGACTGCCTACGTCTAAACGGGGAAAGGTTGCTCGCCAGGACATCGCGTCCTGTGCCTACGTACTTTCATCGGGAATGAAAGATCAGAGCAAACGTAGTTCGGCTAACTACGGGTAAACAGGGGCTCTCACACAACAGTGAGAAAACAAACTGGTCTCTAAGGCTCTGGAACCTACAACTATGATCTGGTCTCGAATGCGCTCAGGCAAGAGAAAGGGATAGCAATTAGTCGTTAGCGGGAAAGTCTCGATCGCACAGCCTCGAGAGAACAAAAGTTAGTCGTTAGTGTGCTCGCTAGGATATCGCATCCTATGCCTACATATCTTCGTCTGGAACGAAGAATCAGAGCAGCTGTAGTTCAGCTAACTACGGATCAAGCTACTCAAAAGCTCCTACAGAAAGGAAAGGGAAACCCTAGAACTATACCTGGAAAGGGGAATCTACCTACTGCTATCACACCTGGTTGACCATCCTAATGTCTATCATAACAACTCCGCAGCGGAGAAGTCAGAGCTCCTAAGGGATCATGGCAACAGGATTAAACCACAAACAAGAAACTGCAACGTAAATGAATACTGAAAATATGCATGAATGCAACGACTAAACAAACAAGGCACAGAGGCAAGGGAGCTCAGCTCTACCAAATACCAACAAGCAAAGCCACGCCATAACAAACAAGCAGAAGGAGGACCACCTCAACTTCTCATGCACACAACGTCTACTTCTAAGATGCACCTATTCAGAACTATCTGGATGAACCTAAGTCTAATGCAACATAACATCACACAAGTCAAACAACACAAAGAGACTAACCCTGACCAGGGCCTCAAACAAACCTGAAACAATCTCCTAACCTAGCTCTAAACAGAACTCTATACAACACCCTAAGCAGGGATCTAAGCAAACACCTAAGCAAGAGGAATCAATCCCAGTCTCCAAGCTTCAGAACAAGCTTACCAGAGAAAGGAAGCTAAGCAGACAAGCTCATAGTGCTTTCCTCAGGAAAGTACCAGGAGGTTACTACTCAGGAGTCATATCCTATGCGGCTCGACAACTGTGATCAGTTTACATCCCTCCTCAGGAGAGATTAAACTCACATGAAGGCTCCGGCGTCACTGGATATTTGGGAAAGAACCTATATGCACTAAGGGAACTAAGTGAACAGACTCATAGGACCTTCCTCAGGAAAGTACTAGGAGGCTGACACTTAGGAATCGTATCCTACGTGGCTCAACAACTGTGATCAGTTTACATTCCTCCTCGGGAGAAATTAAACTCACAAGTTGGCTCCAACATCACTGGATACTTGAGAAATCCTAGACAAACTACTGGAACTAAGTGAATAGACCCCTAGGACCTTCCTCAGGAAAGTACTAGGGGCTAACACTTAGGAATCGTATCCTACGTGGCTCAACAACTGTGATCAGTTTACATTCCTCCTCAGGAGAAATTAAACTCACAAGTCGGCTCCGACATCATTGGATACTTAAGAAAGAGGTGAGAAGGAAGGATGAAAGTCATTCATAGTGCCTTCCTCAGGAAAGTACCATGAACTCCCTTCAAACTTCAGGATCTCGAACCTCACAAACAGACAACAAGCTCCTAGACTAAGCCTCAATCCAATGCAACCTTGCAAGCTCCAACAGGACCTCCATCAGCTCCCACCTTCAAGAAGAACCCACAGGCCAACAAACTACAAAAGACTATCTCTGAAGTTCAACCACAGTTGAACTCCAAAGTCAGAAGTCATCAAAACTTCCCCTATCTTCAGGCTCAGACAAATCACAGCAGAACATCCTAGAAAAAACTATCAAAAATCTAATGGGAGACCTACATGGCTCTAGGGCAACATACTGAAAAATCAAAACAAAATTCAATACCAGATGAAAGAAATAAAATCAGCAACACAGACATATCCACAGACTAATTATTCAACATCAATAATAGTGGAAAATGCAATTAAAATGAAAATGCATGATTGAGCTAATATTTTTATGCTATAAAATTCTACACTGAATCACGAGTCTACAGAAAAAAGAACGGAATTATTTGACTAATTCTACCATTTTTTATGAATTTTCTAATGATATGCATGCATTGAAAATATTAAAAACATCAATTAAATGGAAAATATACAAAAATAACAAACAAAAAATAAAATGACCTTTTTTTATTTTTATTTAATTTTCCTAACATTTTCATGAGATGGATGGAAAAAGAATTATTAAAAAACCACAATTATTTACTTTTATGATTTATTTACATGTATTAAAATATAAAAGAAAAATCAAAATAAAAGAAAGTGACATGGAGGGTGCAAACAGCAGGATATTCAGGTTATTATTCACAATTGGGCCCTGATGGGGGTACTAAAAGCAATTGGACGCAGGCCCATGATTAATATCCAAAAAACAATAAAAAAAACTGAATCTAAGCGCAGGGGGGGGTGTTGCATCAGCAATTCTTAGTTGATATTATTACTGGGCTTACGCCCAGGGGGGTGCAGGAAGCAAATCTGGGGCCTAAGGCCCAACTCAACCATTCAGATCCTCACACACGCTGGGGGGTTTGAGCAATTGAGGGTGTGCACGTTCAGAAGCCACGCTTGGGCCTAAGCCCAATCCACACAAACCCTAATCCCATTACAGTTAGACAAAACCAATTCCTCCTAATTCCCTCTGGCACTGTTCATCAAGCGCCGCCCCATCATCTTCTTCCTCCCCCCCACGCTCTCTCTGAACTCTCTCATCTCCTCTCAAACTCTCTGAACAAACCTCAAAATCAAACACAATCTCAGTACCGCCACACTCAAACCACGCATCAAACACACTTCCAAACCCTAACATCCCTAAAATCTCAATGAACAAACACAACCTAAGGCCATTCTATCAATCAGAAGCGACATGCAACAAATTTAACTGAGGACGCACCTGGATGAGAAGCAAGAACGAGCTAAGGTGTTCTTGAAGTTCGTTGAAGAACGAAGACCTCAGAGTGCGAAGATCTTGAAGATCTCTGGAGAAAACTTCGTGTATTCTTGAAGATTGGACGAAGAATGACGTTTCTGGAGATACTGCTTGAAGGATGAATGTCTGTTGGAGTGGATTCTGGAGATATTGCTTAAGAATGATGAACGCTTCAGGATGATTTCTGGAAAAATTGATGGAGGACTGATGTTTCTGGAAAAGTTTGTTGAAGGTATGAATGTTTAAGATGATTTCTGGAAAAGTTTTGATGGAGGACTGATGTTTCTGGAAAAACTGGGATGAAAGTATGAAGGTTGACGGAGATTTCTGGAAATCTTTGTATGAAGATGATGAATGTCTGGAAAAAGTTAGATGAAGATCTGTTGTTGAACGAAGGTTGATGGAGGAAGACGGTTTCTGGAGTTCTTTGAAGTTTCCGGTGATGCACCGATGAGGGTAGACGGAGGAGGTCTGGGGAGAAAGAAGAAGAAGATAGGAGGTTGCTGATGATTTTGGTGGTTAGGTGGTGGCCGGAGTTGGACGGTGGCCGGCGGCGTTGCTAGGGCGTTTGCATGCCCGGCGGTAGGGGGCTCCGGCGAGGACGAGAGGAGGCCAGGTGGCTCAGGGAGATGGTTGCATGCGTGCCACGTGGTGGCGTGGAGAGAGAGAGAGAGATAGTGGGGGACAGGTGGGGACGTCTGGGGATTCAGAATGGCTGTGGTGGCGTGCAGAATGTGGGACGCGTGGTCCTCGTTCTGCGCAACACGTGGCGCTTTTATATCCCTGAAGATGCTAGAACTTTCCAGAAGACTCTGGTGTGCGCTGGACTTTTCTTGTTGGACTTTTCTGAACCATTTTTTTTGACTATTTTCTGGACCCATTTTTCTGGACAAAAAGCAATACTGGGCCTTGCCAAAAACGCCCCCTGGGCCCATACGAACTGACCCAACAATACTGTAAAAAAAAAAAAACTGAATAAAACAAAACAATTAACTCTAATCTAATTAATGGTTAATCCTAATAACAATCTAAAAAAAGATTAAAACTCATATTAATCTAATTAAACCTAAAAAAGTCAATTAAACCTAATTAAATTCTAAAAAGTCATTAACCTATTTAATTCTGAAAAATTCAATTAATCCTAATTAAACTCTAAAAAAAGATTAAAGTCTAATTAATTCTATATCAATCTAATTTTATTAACATTCTAATATTATTTAAAACTAATCAAAATCTATCATTTAGTAAGAAAAACTATATTATTTTCTATATTATCTAAAAAACACTTAAACCTATTTAAAATCTATAGAAAAATTCCTAAAAATGATTTAAAAGAAAAACCATATTATTCTAAAATGATAAAACTATTTAAAATCTTATTTATTTTCTAAAAACCTATTTAAGAATTCTATAAAATCCTATAAAGAGAATTAAATTGTTAAAATATACGAAAACCCTATTTAAATTCCAGAAAAATTCTATAAAGCCTGTTAAAATTCACAAAAGCCTATAAAACCCTAAAAATGCAGATGAATGCACAAATGACCCCCATAAAAGCGCACGAGACCAGATCGAATCGAACGGAGATCCCCGGGCATCAGAATATCCCAAAATCACTGAAAAATCACCGAGGAGCGCACAATTTCCCGAAAATAAAACCCCGATAATCTGGACTGGGTCTGCCACATCTGATAGACAAAAATCAAGCTGTAACCCTGATATCCCCTGCTTGTGCACAAAAATCATACATCTGAGCTGTGAATATGAATTTAAACCATGAGTCAGATAGGAAAATCAGTTGGTCAAATTTTAGGGTGCAACACTAATACCTTCCCCTTGCGTAACCGACTCCCGAATCCAGGATTTGGTTGCGATGACCATTCCTTTCCCGTCTTTGCGGTAGGTTTACTTCGAGCGTTTCCTTTCCCTCCTTTGGGATAAATAATGCACGGTGGCGACTCTTCTATTTAGCCGGCGCCGATTTTCGTAGTAGCGACACTTGGTATATCTTGAGATATCAACAGTTGTAGGCGACTCGATGACCAAGGGATACAAGGGTGCTTCAACAGGGAATGACAACAATACCTCTTCAACCTTCTTCTGAATCCAATCCGAGTATGGATCATAGGCTCTACAATCTCCTTTGCCTAAAGAAAGCTTTCCCTTCTTGTGAATCTTACCCCACGCGTCCACGAATCGGGCCGAGATACAAGGATCAGCTACACCGGTGAAGTACAGAGATTCCTGCACTTCCTCTTCTTTCGGAGGTCCTTTCAAAGCATAACCGAATTGTCTCACAACAAGAGAAGGATTATAGTTGATACCACATTTCCTCCCTATCAAAGGCACATTAGGAAAGCTACCACAACTGAAAATAAGCTCATGACCCAACAAGTCTCGATTGAACCAGGCAATATTCTTCTCTGTTAAACCCATAAGCCTCTTCGACCACTCAGCTGAGTTCGCGGAAGTCACAAAAGTTCCTGAGCGAGGAAGGTGATCAACAAACCACTTATGCAACAGCAGCGCGCAACAAGAAACCATCTTTCCTCTTCTTTTCTCGTTCTTGTAATGCACTGAGTGATACAAGTCTCCTAGAAGAGTAGGCACGAGATTCTTGGAAGCGAAGACATGAAAAGCATCAAAATCCACAAAGTCCGGTGCATTGGGGAACAACACAATGCCGTAGACACACAAAGTCAAGATAGCACTGAAAACTACCCAACAACCTTTGTCAGGATACTCTCGAGCTTTATCGACCAGAAAAGGGTAAAGCAAATCCGGAAACTCCGTTTCTACTGATAACATGTCCCGCCAAATCAGAGGCTCTCAAATAAATAGTGGCGGACAACTCCTCAAGATTAGGTTCTTTCTCGGAACCGAAGAAAGACACTTTGTTCAGAATCGGAACACCCAAGATGTAAGCAAATTATTCCAACGTAGGAACCAACATATAGTCCGAAAATGTGAAGCATCTCAGTGGAGGATCATAAAACTGCAACAAGGTATGAATAGCTCCACACTCATAAGTCGTAAGCTTACAGAAAAACTTCAGAATTCCACCATACTGTTCTCTAAAAGCTGCAAGAACATCAGGCTCAGCCAACGAAATCAGACCAAATAAAGGTCCCAACTCAGGTGCCGGAAACTTATACACAACAATCCTCTTTATGCTAACTTCCATCTCTGAAGACCAGTACCAGAATCAAGGGATAGACGAGAACCTGTAACACACATAAACATGCAATGTTAAATGCAGAATGATATGCAAATACACACATGGGATCAACGTATTCAATGCTCAAATGCGTTGTTATGTCGTTGACTGAATTCAACCAGAGCTCCGCTCTAATCAGAACACTAAGATAATGCACTGGATAGAACAATCAGGATCAAAACTTGGCACTGAAGAGAAAACCAGGGTTGGTTGAAGGCCAGGTTTCCTGCAACAACCCATCCCTCTCACATGTGGGTTCTAGTCTTGAAAGGTACGACATCCTATGCGGGTGGTCAGCGTCACAAACTTTCGAAAAATGATGATACGTTCGCCGTTTCTGGTTTGGCATCATAGTCTAACGAAGCGGCCTCACTTAGCTGACTTCCCAAATGAACAGTCTCCAGAGTCGACAGTCTCTCTAAGTCAATATTCCCTCAACTGCACCAGACGCACAGGATATAATATTTCCAAAGAAAAACCTTGTCTAAATGTGAATTTCATGCGAGCTATTACGCAGCCAGACACCACACAAGCTCCCGCTAATCTCCACTCTAATCCTATGTGTATACTAAAGCCCAAGTCCGGCTTATCTCTCGGTAGAACAACCCAACCCACAGCACATCAGCACCAAAAATGCAATGCAATAATATACAATAGATAATGTACATAAAACAAAAATAACTGCACAAAAATAAACACCCAAAGACGCAATAGACAATCGCCAGGACTGACTCGCATAGAGAACCAGATCCCCAGCAGAGTCGCCAGCTGTCACAACTGCGAAAAACACCCGGCAAAAACAGAAGAGTCGCCACCTTTCGTTATTTATCCCAAAGAGAGGGAAAGGAAATGATCGGAAAAACCTGACGAAAAGGGAAAAGACAAGGTCATCGCAACCAAGTCCTGGGTTCAGGAGTCGGTTACGCAAGGGGAAGGTATTAGCACCCCTCACGTTCGTCGTACTCGACGGGATCCATGCTTGTTGTCTATCTAAGGGTGTGTTTAAACTATCTACGTTACAGGCTTGTAGGACAAAAAGAAAAGAAAAGAGAGACTCGGCAGAGCATCGCGTCTCTGTGCCTACGTACTTTCATCTGGTATGAAAGATCAGAGTCAACGTAGTTCGGCTAACTACGGAAGAAGGGGGGGAAGGTTGCTCGCCAAGACGTCGCGTCTTGTGCCTACGTACTTTCATCTGGTATGAAAGATCAAAGCAAACGTAGTTCGGGCGTACATGAAACCACAGGTTGATTAAGTGTTTTAATCGAGTAGGGTTAAACAATGATTCCAACAGTTAGGGACGATGCCTGTTTGCGGTAGAATCAAAGCTTAACAAAACTCTTTCTCTGAAAAAATTCCCGATTAATCCCGAAGGAAAAAGGTTTGAATTTGTTTTGTAATTTTTAGTGAAGTGAATTAATTCGATTTATTATTCACGTTGCACTAAAGACTATGGCATGGAGGCGAATGCGTCGTATATCGCCCCCAAACGGGACGGACACTAAACATTCTAGACAAGCGAGAGGAGACCCCTCACTCATCATTCCCCATGTAGCTTAATGCTCGTAGCGCGCAACGTTTATCGCCTTTATTAAATGAAGTAGCATGATTTTTGAGATGAGAAGAGAGACGCACGGAAGGTCTAAGGGAAACTCGGCCCTAACGTTGTCATGCAAAGTACTCCTAAAGTTTGGATGAAAAGGGGAAACATCTACCCTAATGTTAGCATACTTGGATTGAACACCTAATGTCTCTCCTACTCCCATCCTAAACGGAGGGACTAGGAATCCTATGGGGATCATGGCAAGAAAGCACAAGAAGAACAAAGGAAGGATCAATCACAAGTAGATAAATGCAAACATGAAAATGCACACTTAGAATGGTGGGAGGGAGGAAAATTGTGTGGGGCAGCATCCGCCACAAGCGCGTCTCGACCTCAACAGCGATGCAAAAATGATGCAAACATGTGGAGAAAACAAGAGATGAAAGCATACAACATGCAAACAAATGATCGACTCGAACCGCATAAAAACATGCAAATAATTGAATGAATGATCATACATGGCAGCAACATCATGATTGAACAATCACAAACAGTAGCAAATATCCAAAACAATTCAATCCTAATGCATCACTTTGATCTATGATGATTCGAATCGAACCGGTACGCGAACACGCAAGCAAACAGTAAAACATGGCATTCTGGCACAGTGTTAATCGGTTAATGCATACTGTTAATTGGTTAACCTGTGTAAAACAAGTGAAAATCTGGAAATTCGTAGGTGTTAATCGGTTAACACCAGGCGTTAACCGGTTAACACCCTAAAAACTTTGAAAATTTTGAATATTTGAGTTGGTTAACCGGTTAACCATATACATTAAGCGGTTAACACTGTACCAGAAGCAGAAAAACAGCAAACAAAACCACTTTCCAGCAAATAAGCACTTACCTGATCAACCAGATGATCGCATATTCACTTATTCACGAACTTAAACCAGAAAATCAAGATTTAAACAACATTTAAACAGATCAACACAACCAGATCATGGATCAAGCAACTCAAATCAATCACAATTCAATCGAATATGAAGATTAACATGGTAAACATGTAAATAAGCTTGAAAATTAAATCGGATCAGAAATCTAACCTACGAATCAGAGAGTTGATTCGGTAATTGTTGATTCAACTGTAATTGTGTAGATCTAAGCAAAGAAGTTCGGAAAACTTCAAGATCCAAGCTAGTTGATGTTGTATGAATGAAGATCCTTCACAATTAAGTCAAATTACTCCAAATAAGCACTTCTACAATCACTTCAAAATCCAGATCTGAACTTGCACAAAAATTGAAGATAAGAATTGATCGAATGATGATAGGAGATGGAGGATTATGCTCAAGAATCTATTGATTCCAATGAAGAATCAATAGTTCCAAGGAAAATGAGCTTTGAGTGAAGGTTTTGGCTATGGAGGACATTGAGAGAATTGAGAGAAGATTGATCAACTCTGAATTTGAAATGGAAATTATGAAGGTTAGAATGGCTTGCTCTGGAGTAAAATCATTTAAATACTCTCTTGGTATGGGATCCAAAGCAAGGGTTGGAAGTTGGTTTGGAAATTGTGGTATGGAATGAAGTTTGGGATTTTGGAGGGAAATAAAATTCAACGAAATTTAAAATGATGTTCTAGATCCTTCCCAAGTGCAAAAATAGGCTTTCAAGTGATCAAAATTGGACCCCAAAGCAAACCACTTGAAAATTCACGTACAGGGCAAATTCTGCTATGGTTAACCGGTTAACCATATGCGTTAACCGGTTAACGCTATTAAAACTTCAGTTCTAGGCTAATTTTCAAATGGTTAATCGGTTAACCATATGTGTTAACCGATTAACACCTTCAAAATTTTGAATTTGGCGCCTTTTGGTGGGAAATCTGTCCATTTGCCCCATTTCAACTGTCTGAAGCTCTGTTTAGTTGCTAAACCTCATTTTTTACCGTTGTCACTGTGAAAATACTTGTTATGAGCCTGAGTGCTGATTTCTGATCTGGAATTAACCTACAAAATAGAATAAAATCGATTGCTCGATTGCTGGGCGACATAAATGCCGAAGATCTGATCCTCTCTGTTCGCAGTTCAATCTCTTGCTCCGAAATGCACCTGAGCCACAGGAACGCCTTGATCCCATGCCTCGAGACCGAATGCTATACAACGCAAAATGCTAAATGCGAAAATGAAACATAAGCCAAGTATAAAATGAGAAGGCAATTTTTGGGGTGCTATAACATGCTATTGTAAGGTTATGTTTCATCTCCTTTATTTTAAACTATACTTTTGTTGACAAATTGACGAGTCTTTTTTATTTTGATTGATGACTATTTATATATTATATACAATGTGAATTTGTGGTCTTTAAACTTTTTCCCATGCCTTATAATTTTTCTGGCTCCGCCACTATCCAAGAGCACCAACAAGCAGTAACACACATGGAGTGGGAGATCCCTCATTCATTCATGAACATGCAATTTCACGCTCCAAATATGTCTATCATCGTCTGGTTAGATCTGTCACTATGCGAAAAATACATAGTCACCATCAAACTTTATTTATTCCGACGAAAGGGAAAATATCGAGAAAACCCCCTAAAAGGTGTAGAAAATAGTCTCGCAACCAAATTCGGGTTCGGAAGTCGGTTATGGAATGAGAATGTAATAACACCCCTCACATCCGTTGTACTCAACATGAACCATCTTGGTTGTCTATGCGTGAATGGGTGTTACTATCTAAAGGATACTTGCTATTGAAAAAAAAAAGGTTTTTAAAATTAGTGATCTCGCCAAGATCTCCCAATCTCGTGCCTACGTATCCTCATATTGCAATAAGAAAATCAGAGCTTCGTGGTTCTGGGTAGAAAATAAGTGTGTGTTGATTGTTTTTATACCTTGAAAAAAGGTTTTTGGAATGATGCCCTAAGGCGCAAAAAAGAGTTTGATGAGTTGATGTTGATTTTAGGGTTTTGAAAAGAAGGTTGTTTTTTTACTCGAATTGCACTAAAGTCTATGAGTGGAGACGAATAGTTCATACAACCAAGCCAAGCGTCTTGTGTTCAAAACATTCAGAAGGAGGGTAGGAGTGCTCCATTTCACTCCTTCTCCACCATTTAAGGCTCGTGACGCACAATTCAAATCGTATTTTAAAGGTGTTATTTTTTATTTTATTTGAGAAAATGTCACTTGGCGTTGAATCAAAGTTTTTTTTATTGTTGATTAAGAAATGATGAGGTTGATCCTAGTCCCTAGGGGTTAGCTAACAAGCAACAACAAACCAAAAGAAAGCAAGAAAGTAAAAAAGTACACCAAATGGGGAAGGGATACATGAAAAATTGCTAGGGATATTGATGCGGAAAATAAAACGTCTCATTGTAAGGTAGCCCAAGAGAAAGCCATGTGTGTGCAAAGTGTCCTAAGCTAAGCAATGGATATAGGAATCAAAAGTTACATGTTTCTCTTTGCTTTAAGGTAGTGTCATGAGTAACCATTTTGAGATTAAGATCCTAAGTCCACTCCATGTTAAGCTAAATTCATACACAAGGTCCAATATGGGTCCATAATGATCTCCATGTTAAGTTTATGTCATACACAAAGTCCAATATGGTCCATAATACTCCTTGTCAAGCTTGGGTCATATACAAAGTCCAATTGTCCATTATGTCTCACAAAGAAGAAGATTGAGTCTTTTTGGTCTTTTCCATTTTATCATGTTTTTGTTCATTTTAGATTAGACAACAAGATAAAGGAAATAAAGATCAATGAAAACAAAATGAGATAAAGATAAAGTGCATGAAGTAAGCGAATGATATATGAGCAATAAAAGTAAATTGCAAGAAGTAAATGACAATAAAATAAATGGCAAGAAAGTAAAAGTTAGGAGTTAGATGGATTAGAAGTCAATAATTAGTTGTTGATGATCGAATGACCAATTAATCGAATCGGGACAATTTAGCGCTATGTTAAGTAATTGTAGCATGATCTATATAAAGATCGTACTATGGGAGGTTAAATAATGAAATCTATGGGTCAAACGTATTAGAAAATTAATAGAAATTAATCTCTTAAACTACGAAGCGCAATAGAAATTAAAGAAGAAAAATATACATTGAGATTAAAAAAAAATTAATCACATAATAAAAAAAATAATATTAAAAGTGAAATTAAATGGAAAATCAAGAGTTTAAAGGAATGAAATTGTAAAATAAATTCTAAAAAATAAATTAAATAAAAATTAAAATTGAAAAAAGAAAGTAAAATACAAAAAACAAGAGGGAAGGGGGTGTTGGTTGGCTTCTGGGTGGTGCACTGAGCAATCGCCTCTCTCAGCTCTACTGGAATTCATCATCAATTTGTTCAGATTCTCACTTCACAACTCAAACCGAACTCAATTACACATGAACCCTAATCTATTAAAACCGCCGTTTGCGAGTAATTAGGAGACCAAACCATGGGGGTTTGGCTCCTGAATCACTAATCTACATCTCAGCAACGTGGAATTGAAGAAATTAAAGTAAAAGTTGACCTACCGGAGCAGGATCCGTCGCCAGCGATGAGAATCAAACTCCAGGTAATGCTAAACTTGCTTCTCCTTCTTATAACCTACTTCTTCTTGAATTGTTTGCTTCTGGTTGTTTTGTGTTGAGTCTTATACGTGTAGCAGTGAGGAACGGAGAGCGAGGATGAAAAAAGTGATTGAATTCTGAGTGAGAAAAATGTGGAAGAATTGAGAGTGTGAAAAACGTGGATCCAAGAGGGTTGAGCAATTGTGATTCTTGCTGTATTTATAAGTGATGAACGAGGTTAAGGGTAGTTTAGGGAATAAATTGGAGTTTGTTAGATTTGAATAAACTTTTTGTTTTGATTAATTTGCTGAGCTGAAGTGAATTTCTGATGTAATGCGAATTAATTCTGAGTTTTCATGTGGAAATTTGGTCATGAGATAAATGTGTTTTACTTTGTAAGTAGTTCGAAATTTTGCAAAGTGTTATGGTATGAATTTTGTGGGTGATATGCCATGAAATTATGCAGCTGCCAGTTTTGTAAGGTGCTGCTGCAATTTCAATTAACTTGCGAGCTGGAAATTGATTATGCAATGCAATTGTGAGTTTGCTTTTATGAAATATGTGTGAATTATGATTGTTCAGTTTGAAATTGTTTGGTATTTTTGTGTAATGTAATATGAAATTGATTGATGAAAATGCAATGCTTATGATTATGATGTGTGATTTTTGTGTTGAATGCAACTTGGTTTATGGTTTTAAAATGCCATATGATGCACGAACTTGTAAGCTATGCAGCTTATAGTGTAGTGCGAACTGAAATCGATTAGGTTGAGTTTCATTTTTTAACCCAATATGAATTTGAATGCCTTTTTTTTATGCATGAATTTTGTTTGTGAAGTTGTTGTGATGAGTGATATAATTTTGAGTTGGAGATTGATTAAATGCAATTGTGAACTTGGTTGGTTAAATGACATTGTGTAGGTTTGTTGTTGGTTTTGAAGTGTGAAATTGAATGTTATGGCTTAGTTTGTGATTGGAATGCTAATGGCAATAGTGTTTTTTGCAGGGCATGTAAGCATGTGTGGATGAGCAAGGATATGGCTAGGCATGGCATGAAGAATTGCACTAGGGTTTAGGTCAACAATAGGGATTCCTTGATGTAGTTGTATAGACTTGAAATGGATGTAAACTTGATGCTTTGGTAATGCTAAATGATTATTTTGAATGAATAGCCTTGAGGTATCCTGTGTCTCAAAGTTTCCTTCCTTCTCTTGATAATTGAGCCTTGAACTTTCAACCTTTGATCTTGTATGAAACTTGCAATGCTTTGATGGGCACTTAATTGAGATGAAACAACATCATGATGCATAATGAACATTTTGAGTCTAATTGCATGTCTTGAAAATGAATAGGGTTATCTTGACATTAATGATTCGAATTTGATCTAAGAACCACTATTGAACAACTTTAGAACTCCCTTGCATCATCCTTGAATTCTCCTTAAAATCAAGCTACCATGGATGAAAATTAGTCACTATCTTGATTTGAAACCATGAGCTTCTCAATCCATTATTGCCAACTTACATGTTTGAACAAAAAGAAAAGCAATTGCACCATACTTTGTACCTTTGGATGCACAGTGGTTAGATGGTATGTTAATGAATAACAAGGATGAATAACCCTAATTACAAAGGCAACAAGCAAGAACAATAAAGCACAAAGATAGAAGACACGTGGATGACCTTGGTGAGAGCTTGGAAATCAATCAAGGAAAATACCCTAATCCTCAATCCTCATGCTCAAACTTATGATTCACCATGATTGGGGACCAATGTTAATGGAGTTGTATGATGAATGGATGATATGAATTTGTTAGCTGGAATTTTTGACTAAGTTAAAAACCCTAGTAAACAAGGGCAAGCTTGAAGAAGTCTTGGTTCGACCAAGAGTCAGGACTTAGTGAAATTTTTTGTTGTATCACAAGACATTTCAACTAAGTATCGTCATTGACAGCGTAGCCCGTGTGGCAATGGCGAAGCGCTCGATAAGGCAGTTATTTGAGTGCGCAGTCTCACGTTTAAATATCAATAACTGCCTGAAGGTTTCCTTCTGAAGAGACACGTGGAGGGAGTACGAAGACAGGCTGCATGCAGAGCTTTACGTGACGAATTCTGAGGATAGAAATATTAGGGGTAGTTATTTCACACATGTATATATAGAAGTTTATTATGTTGAATTCAGTGTGTTCATAGTATTACAAAAATCTCACTGAAAACTCAAAGTATCAGCGTCTAGAGAAACAAGCGAATGACTGAGAGAATGTAAAAGCAGATGAATCACCATCTTTTACTTTCAATGCAAAGTTTCTAATTTTAACTTTACACTTGATTCATGTTCTTTACTTTCAAATTTCTTTTAAGTAATTTCATTCATCATTTATATTCTTTATATTGTCTTTTACACATTTTCGAAGTAGTCGAAGTTCTCACACATTCTTATAGTTATCTAAAACCATATTTTGACCAAGTCAAAAGCAGTCACTCTAAATACAAGAAAATCAAAGACGAAGTGGTTATTTGGCACTATGTCCTAGGGTTAACTGGTTGATCCTGCAAGTAACCCTTAATTTGGAGACCAACGGTTGTTTACCATTTTTCAGTGTAAACAAATTGGCACGCCCAGTGGGACCTGTGCTAATTTTCTTATATATTAATAGATTTTCTTATTTTCTTTCCTTTTGAAAATAGTGTTCTATTGTTAAGAGTCATTTCTGGGTATTTTGTATGCAATTAAGGAGCGGTAAGACTTTGTCTAGTATGTCTCGTCCTCCATGTTGCACCCCAAAATTTGCCCAACTTTTCTTTACCTAGCTTATGTTTCATTTCATTCACATTAGCATTATCATTTGCATTTCATTGACATGTATGCAAGAGATCAAGAGGTATGATTACTAATTAAAGCTACACAAGACTATGAAGCTATCTAAGAAGGTTATTCAGATGTTCAAGGGTTGATATCCTTGTCAGAGAAGTTAAAGGATCCTCAGAGAGAGTGATTGAAGCCAAGTGTGTAGGCCTCCTAACTTGAGAGTTGAGGGAAGACATCAGATGATTCTGAGGCCATGAGGATGGACTTGAGGTCTTGAGAGAGCTCATGAGAAGTTTTGAAGATCACTTTGAGGCCTAGATAGGTCATTGTGCAAGATTAAGAAGCCTCAGCCATGAGTGGTGCAATTAGGGTTTGACTGGGTCAACCCTAAGTCAACTGATGATTTGAAGAAGGTTGACACTTAACTCAAGAGCCATGTGATCATGGATTGATACATTGAGATTTTATAAGGATGATTCCAAGGTTAACTCATCATGATTGAAGAGTTTGAGAAGTTTCAGGCTAGGGTTTCTAAGACTTGACAGTGTAAAATCCCCTAGCTTGACCCCTGACTGCTAGGCCATTTTGTTAGAACACAGATTGGTTCTTAATAATAACTCTTTGTTTTGATGATAACTGCTAGGAAATTTTATATTTAAGAATTATATACTCTAAAATTTGTTTGAGAGTTTTACTGCAGATTGAAATGAAATTAACTCTCTAGAAGCAAATCTGTATTGTATACAAGAAGTTATCCTGACTCTGAAGCGCCAGATGCATCCTGCAGAAGATTCTGATTGCTGTTTACAGAAGATCCTGAGCGTAGTCTCCAGAAGGATCTGAAGCAAGAAGCTCTAGAAGATTCTGAAGCTAGTCAGAAACATCTGAAGCTTAGAAGAATATTGTATGAAGAGTTTCTCAAAGCATTAATTTCTACAGAAGTTTTTGAAAGTACTAACGCTGCCAAGTACTGAAGATCTGTGTCAAATATGCTCTGATGATCAACACGCTAAAAGCACACATGCTGCAGAAGACTCTGATACAGCAAAGTTCTGAACATCATTAGAAGACTCTGATCCATTCAGACTCTGAAGAACTTGCTGAAAACTGAAGAAGAAATATTCAAAGATTATATCCGTTGGAGTAAATCAAACGTCTCTTTCCTCATTTGTGCTAGACACAATAACACAGACAAAAAAGATTTTTCTGTGCTATCTACTTCTAGGAAAGGTCACTTGATGTGAAGACAAAAAGGCTCAGACCTTTTTGGGACTCTCTTTTCAACACTCAGCTTCCTTGGATCAGCTGCCTATAAAAGGAGAACTCCACCAAATTCTTCAGTGACACAATTTGCTGAAAAGAAATCATATTATTCAAGGTCTCATTCTTTCATATTCTTCTTAGAATTTCTTGTACTTAAACTTAAGAGAAAAATCACTGTTGTGATAAAAGCTTTATAGAAGCATTAATACTCTTGTATTTGATTTACATTGATTGTAAAGGTTTTTCCTTGAGAGGATTCAGTTGGAATCAGTAGCTCTTGAGAAGACTAAGAACAGTTGTTCTTAGGTGTTACTATTGTAATCAGTTTGATTAAATAGTGGATTAAGTCCTTGTTGAGAAAGGCAAATCACTCTAGGAAGGGTGGACTGGAGTAGTTGTTTTAAACGAACCAGGATAAAAATAATTGTGTCATTATTTTTAAAGTCTTAATGTTTCATACTTATTCAACCCCCCTTCTAAGTATTATCTCACCTTCAGTTGGCATCAGAGCTCCGGTTCTGTGTGTGCTACCACTTAACAGTGTCAGTAAAGATCCAGAGAGAAATACTTTGATATATATTTATTTGTTACAATGGCTGATAATTCAATATCCAATATTAACAATAAATATGAAGAAAGGGATAGGATCAGCACCAAACCCCCAATGTTTGATGGGGAGAAATTTGACTACTGGAAAGACAAAATTGAGAGTTTTTTCCTAGGATATGATGCTGATCTATGGGATCTAGTCATAGATGCATATGTCCATCCCACAGATGGGAATGGCAAGAAGATTGACAAAAAATCTATGACAGATGCTCAGAAGAAAGATTTTAGAAATCATCACAAAGCCAGGACTATATTATTGAATGCAATTTCACATACTGAGTATGAAAAAATTACAAACAGGGAAACTGCTTTTGATATGTTTGAATCCCTAAAAATGACTCATGAGGGAAATTCTCAAGTTAAGGAGACAAAAGCTCTGGCTCTGATCCAGAAGTATGAGGCCTTCAAAATGGAAGACTCTGAATCTGTTGAAGCCATGTTCTCCAGATTTCAGATACTCACTGCTGGGCTGAAAGTTCTGGACAAGGGATACTCTACATCAGATCACGTAAAGAAAATCATCAGAAGTCTGCCTACCAGATGGAGACCAATGGTGACTGCCTTGAAGATGGCTAAAGATCTGAACAAGATCTCTCTAGAAGAACTCATCAGCTCACTAAGGAGCCATGAGATTGAGCTTGAGGAAGATGAACCTCAGAAGAAAGAAAAAGGTAAATCTGTTGCATTAAAATCTAACAAAACTGCTAAAGCTTTGCAGGTCATTCAAGAAAGCTCTGAAGAATCGTCTTCTGAAGAAGAAGATGAGTTATCCATGCTGTCCAGAAGGATCAACAGACTCTGGAAGCACAAAGGAAAGAAGTTCAACAACTTCAGAAGATCTGATAATAGAAACGAATCTTCTGGACATAGAAGATCTGCCAAGAAAGAAGTTGTGTGCTATGAGTGCAAAGAACCTGGGCACTACAAGAATGACTGCCCCAAACTTCAGAAAGAAAAACCCAAGAAGAAGTTTAACAAAAAGAAGAAGGTTCTGATGGCAACATGGGATGACTCAGATGAATCTGAATCATCTTCTAAATCAGAAGAAGAATGTGCTAATGTTGCACTGATGGCCAGCACAGAGGATCAAGAGGAAGGTACCTCAGGATATGAATCAGATTCTGAATCTGATGATGACGTAGAAGAGGTAATGGCTAAACTTACCAAAGAAGAACTTACAAAAGTTTTAACAGAAGTTCTTAAAAGTTATAACAATATCAAACTCAAATACATGAAGCTGAAAAGCAATCTTGAATCTGAGATTGATCTTCTGAAAACAGAACTTGTTAAGCAAAAAGAAATAAATCTGAAAATCAAAAATGACTTTGAAATAACTCAACAAGAATCTGAATCTGAGACTAAGTCATGTGAAAACATTTTAGAAAAATATGACTCTAGCTTTCAGAGATTTCTTACTAAGAGCATAGACAGAAGCAAGATGGTTTCTATGATCTATGGTGTTAGTGGAAACAACAGAAGAGGTATTGGATATGAATCTTCATCTGGAAGCAATCCAAAACCTGTTGACAAACTTTTCATCAAGAAGACACCTCTGTATTCTCAATTTAAATTTGGTCACTTAAATGACATTAAACACACAAGCTCTGAGAAGAATACTTATGTGTTTAAACCCAAGGCAAGTTAAAATAAACATTATGTTGAAAAACAGAAGTTTAGACAAACCTACAAACCAACTAACCCCAAAGGACCCAAGAAGATCTGGGTACCTAAAAACAAAATAATTTCTGTTGCAGATGTTCTTAGCAGCAAGGTCAGGACGCCAATCGTGGTACCTGGACTCTGGATGCTCATGACACATGACAGGAGAAAAGTCTATGTTCCAAAGCCTGGAACTTAGATCTGGAGGTGACGTGAAGTTTGGAGGGAACCAGAAGGGCAAGATCATTGGATCTGGCACTATTGGAAATGGTAAACTTCCCTCTATTACTAATGTTTTACTTGTTGAAGGGTTAAAACATAACTTATTGTCCATAAGTCAATTAAGTGACAATGGTTATGATATTACCTTTAATCAAAAATGTTGTAAAGCTATTAGTCAAAAGGATGGCTCTATCCTATTTAGTGGTAAGAGGAAAAACAACATTTATAAAATAAATCTTTCAGAACTTAAAGTTCAAAATGTTAAATGCCTCTTGTCTGTAAATGAAGAGCAATGGGTCTGGCACAGAAGATTGGGCCATATTAGTATGAGACGTATATCTCAGATTAATAAACTTAATCTTGTCAGAGGACTCCCTAATCTGAAGTTCACTTCAGATGCTCTTTGTGAAGCATGCCAAAAAGGAAAGTTTTCAAAAACATCTTTCAAATCAAAAAATGTTGTTTCTACTTCTAAACCACTAGAATTACTTCATATTGATCTGTTTGGACCAGTGAAAACTGCATCCATAAGAGGCAAGAAGTATGGATTAGTCATTGTTGATGACTTTAGTAGATAGACATGGGTAAAGTTCTTAAAACACAAGGATGAGTCACATTCTGTGTTCTTTGACTTCTGCAAGCAAGTCAAGAATGAAAAGAATTTCAAAATTATAAAAGTCAGAAGTGATCATGGTGGTGAATTTGAAAATAAATTTTTTGAAAAATATTTTTCTGAAAATGGCATTGCTCATTATTTTTCCTGTCCTAGAACTCCACAACAGAATGAGGTTGTAGAGAGGAAAAACAGAACTTTGCAAGAAATGGCCAGAACCATGATCAATGAGACAAATCTGGCAAAACATTTTTGGGCAGAAGCAATCAATACAGCTTGTTACATTCAGAACAGAGTGTCTGTTAGATCTCTTCTGAAGAAGACTCCTTATGAACTGTGGAAGAACAAAAAGCCCAACATTTCATATTTTCATCCTTTTGGATGTATTTGCTATATGTTAAACACTAAGGAAAATCTGAGCAAGTTTGATTCCAAAGCACAGAAGTGTTTCATGCTTGGATATTCTGAACGCTCTAAAGGCTACAGAGTATACAACACTGAGACACAGATTGTGGAAGAATCCATTCATGTCAGATTTGATGATAAGCTTGGCTCTGAAAAGCCAAAGCAGTCTGATAACTCTGCAGATAGGGAAGTAGTCTTTATTGACTCTGAAGTTCCAGAAGCAGACAAAATTCAAGTGAAGGAACCAGAAGCAACTCCAGATGCTACTCCTTTAACTTCTCAGATGAATAATCTTAACATTTCTGAAGAGTCAACTATTAGAGGATCATCATCCAGAATTAAAGCTTCTCATCCAGAGGGTGTCATTATTGGAAAGAAGGATGATCCCATCAGAACAAGATCCTTTCTAAGATCATCTGAAGCATCACTATTTGGACTAGTGTGAGAAATTGAACCATCTTCTGTAGATGAAGCTCTGCAAGACAATGATTGGATTATTGCCATGCAAGAAGAGCTAAATCAATTCAGCAAAAATGATGTATGGGATCTAGTTCAAAGACCTCAAGGATTCAATATAATTGGTACAAAATGGGTCTTCAGAAATAAGCTAAATGAGAAAGGAGAAGTTGAGAGGAACAAGGCAATGCTGGTTGCTCAAGGGTACAGTCAGCAAGAAGGTATTGATTACACTGAGACATATGCTCCAGTGGCAAGGTTAGAATCTATACGCCTTCTTATTTCCTTTGCTGCACAAAATAACATCACTCTGTATCAGATGGATGTTAAAAGTGCCTTTCTTAATGGTATTATAGAAGAGGAATTTTATGTCCACCAACCTCCTGGTTTTGAAAATGAAAAATTTCCAGATCATGTTTTCAAATTAAAGAAATCTCTATATGGATTAAAACAAGCTCCCAAAGCTTGGTATGAGAGATTGAGTAATTTTCTTCTGGAGAAGAATTTCATCAGAGGCAAAGTGGATACAACACTCTTTTGTAAAACAATTAAGAAAGATCTTCTAATTTTCCAAATTTATGTAGATGATATTATTTTTGGATCAACAAATATTATGCTTGGAAAGGAGTTTGCTACATGTATGCAGGCAGAATTTGAAATGAGTATGATGGGAGAACTCAGATTCTTTCTAGGAATCCAAGTTAATCAAACTCCAGAGTGCACCTACATACATCAGACAAAGTATGTTAAAGAACTTCTGAAGAAATTCAACATGTCTGACAGCAAGCTGGCAAAGACTCCAATGCATCCAACTAGCTCACTTGGCAAGGAAGAGGTAAGTAAGAAAGTAGACCAGAAGCTCTACAGAGGTATGATTGGCTCTCTTCTTTATCTTACTGCTTCTAGACCTGACATATTGTTCAGTGTTTGTCTGTGTGCTAGATTCCAATCAGATCCTAGAGAATCACACTTGACAGCTGTCAAGAGGATTCTAAGGTATCTGAAAGGTACTTCTAATGTGGGTTTGTGTTACAGAAAATCTGATGATTTCAAATTAGTTGGATTCTGTGATACTGACTACGCTGGAGACAGAGTGGAAAGAAAAAGTACTTCTGGAAGTTGTCAATTTCTAGGAAGAAATCTAATCTCCTGGTACAGCAAGAAGCAACCCACAATTGCACTTTCAACCACAGAGGCTGAATACATTGCTGCTGCTGGATGTAGCACGCAGATGCTCTAGATGAAGAGTCAACTAGAAGATTATCAAATTTTTGAAAGTAACATTTCTATCTTTTGTGATAATACTTCTGCTATATGTTTGTCCAAGAATCCCATTTTACATTCTAAGGCAAAACATATAGAAATTAAGCATCATTTCATCAGAGACTATGTTCAGAAGGGAATCATAAATTTAGCCTTTGTTGATACAGATCATCAATGGGCAGATATTTTTACAAAACCCCTTGTTGAAGATAGATTCAATTTTATTCTGAAAAATATTGGTATGGATTTTTGTCCAGAATAATATTTATCATAAGCAAATTTTTACAGATGCAAAAATGCTTAATGCTCTGAAGTATTTCTGCTGATTGCTTATTTTATTCTGATCAATATTTCTTTTGTGAAACTCTGAACTAACAATCTTTAGAAGATCTGAACGTTGGCTAACGTTTCATTTCTTAAGAGAATTCAGAACAACATGCAAGCAAACACGTGTCACACCAAATCTGAAGAGGTGGCGTGTACACAACTGAAAAGACGTTTGAGGTGAAGTTTGAATAGTGAGAATCTTGGTTTTCCCCCCAATTTGTCAGAAGCAATTAATGTTTTGAAATGATTATTATTCTCTTCATTTAATGCTTGTTCAAACGTGCATATTTCTGACTGTTGATTTGCCTAAGTGTTTTAGTATAAATACATATCTTGTATTCACTTTCACACTTTTCACATTCTCAGAATTTACATGCGTTTTCATCTCCTTTTTTTCTCTGCATAAAAACCCTATACCTAAGCGTTTGACAAAGCATTCTTCAATGGCGTCTTCATCATCAACAGCTGCTCAATTCCAATCTTCTATGGCTGCTGTAACTTCAGAAAACATGGGTGTTGCTCCTTATTCTCCTCCCAAAAGAACTCTTCTAACCCCTGTTGATAAGTTGGAAGTTCTATGTGAATCTATGGTTGAGTTTGATTCTCTAGCAGAAAATGGGTTTGAGTTTCGTTCCATAATTAGAGCTCAAGGATGGGTTAAGTATTTTGATAGGCTCTTTGGACCAGTTTACCCTCTCCTTGTGAAAGAATTCTGGATTCATGCATCAGTTTACCCCAAGTTCATCTTATCTTCTGTGCTGGGAAAAGAAATTATTGTCACAGAAGATTTGATAAGAAAATTAATAGGTTATGAAGAAACAGATGGTGTTTCCCACTTGCCAGCTGGGCGTGTGGACATGGATGAGGTTTATGAAGAAGTAATGACTGCTGGTCAAGCTTCTAACAAATTCAAAGATTTGAAGCCTGATTACAAGATCTGGGCCAAGATCTTCATGGGATGCATCCACCACAGGAAGTCAACCAATTCTCTAGACTATGTCAATAATAAACAACTGTATTTCATGTATTGCCTTAGTTAGAGCACCAAGGTAGATCTTCCATATATTTTGTTTATGCATCTGTGGAACCATATCAATGCATCTAGAGAAGATATGAAAGAGAAAGGACAGAAGATCAGAACTTGGATCCCCTTTGGAAGGTTGATCTCAGATCTTCTTACTGAGAATGGTTTGGTAACTGCTCTGTACGCTGCTGGAGTTACAGAGGAATTAGAATTTATAATGGGAAAGCCTCTGAATGCTAAAAGTCTTCTGAGACTCAAAATCGTTGATGAACTCACAACAGCTCCCAAGAAGCTAAATATGTCTGAATTGAATAAGAGGGTTCCTGTAGATGACTTTCCTTTATTCTTTGCTGAAGAACCCAGACATATAGTGGTTATGTATATTGATGAATGCAAGAAGGAAGGAAAACTTGTTCCTGCTAATGTGATTCAGCTAGCTAGACAACCACTACCAGATGCAGGAGAAGAAGAAGAATAGCTCCAGAGGAAAAGGACTCAGCCTGTAGAAGAATCTGCACCTGCTCAGAAGAAGGTCAAGACTACTGAGAAGCCCAAGAAGCTCTTGAAGAGAAAAGATTCTGAAGAAGCTGCTTCTGTACCTGCCAAGAGGATTAAAGTAAAAGGTACTAAATCTTCTGTATCTTCTGCAAAACTTGTTATTAATGATTCTAATGTTAAGTCTGTTCCAGAACCACCTTCTACTCAAACCACTTCTGTTACTGCTCCCAGCTCCATATCACCACAAAAACAATCACCTATTCCAACTCAAACTACAACACAAACAATTCCAACACCAACAGTTTCTGTACCAAAACCATCTCAACCTAAAATTCATATCAAACACTTTGTTCCACGACCACAACCATCAGTTCAACAACCATCAGAACAACAACCATCAGAACAACAAACATCTGTTCAACAACAAACCTCTGAACATCCAGAGAACCAACCAAAAGAAGTTCAACCAGAAAAAGCCTCTGACAATCCACCATCAAATAATCCACCTTCTGAACCCATTGCACCTGTTACTTCTGAACCTACAAAAGTAACTTCTAATCCAGTTTCATCAGAACCAATAACCATTTCATCTGATTCACCCATCTCAGAACAACCATCCAAAACATCTGAAATTCCTTCAGAACCTACCAATACTTCTGAACCTCACATCCCTGAGACAGAAGTTCTTGATGTCACACCACTAAAAACGGTGTTTCAAGTATCTTCTACCTCTTGTACTCCAACCACATCCTCTAACTCCTCAGAATCAGAAATTCACCCAGATTTTCTAATCTCTCCATCTGAAAAATACTCTGAGATAAACCAACCTGAAACTACCATACCTTCAAAAACTCCCATTCCAGATCCTATTACTCCACCTACACCATCATCTGAGATATTAATCCCCAATTCCAATCCAACATCTTCTATATCTTGTGCCCAAGTTTTTTCTCTTTTTCATAATCTGTCTTATGGTTTCAAACTGAAAGACTTTTATGACAGAGTTGAACCATCTGACCCCTTCAAACCTCTGAAACTAAAACTCACAGTGGCTCTTCCATCTGTGCTTGTTTCATATATTCAATCAATGTCTAATGTAGGATCTTTAGCAACCATATCTGCAAAATATGATAAAGCTGCTGTTTCAGCTCTGGAAATTGCATCTGATAACACTGTTGCATCTGTTGAACCACCAAAATCTGCTTTCAAACCATACTCAAATGAACCTTTTGATGTTGTTACCCCTCACAGAAGACCAAAACCTCATTTGCTTAATGCTTTAGTCAGATCTAAAGAAAAAGCTCCTGAGATACCTTTCATTCCATACTATCCCCCTCCACTGATTTCCATCCCAAAATCACTTTTTCCACCAACTCCCCAACCTAAACCTATAACTTTGGAAACCTTGTTAAGACCACAGCCTAGAATTAATATTGATCATTTATTTCAAAATTTTTTGCAAGAAATACAAATGTATTTAGGTACTGTTCAGAAGAAATGCTCAGAAACAATGGATGCCAAAGAATCTGACATCATTTGGAACAGATTCAACACTGTAGCTTCAAATCTGAAGAACGTTTGTTCTGATGATGCAAAGCTCAGAGCTGAAAGGACTCTATTCTGGACTGTCAACAAAACTGAACCTCTGCTTCGTTTAGATACTCCTCCACCATCAACAGAATCTACTGATAATGCATTGGTTATGACTCTGGTAGACCCCTCCTCAGAATCTACAGAACCAATGGAAATTGACTCTGTTCAGGCTACAGAACCTCATCATAATTCTTCATCTGAGATAAAGAAAGAACATCCAAATTTTGAAGATAAGATTGCTACTCTAGAAGCTGGACAGTCAGAGATAAAATCCTGGATGGCTAAGCAGGACAAGAAGTCTGAGAATATGACAGAATGGATGTCAAAGCAAGATGAAAAGAATGAAACTATGACTAAGTGGATGTCCAAGCAAGAGCAATCATCCTCTGAGATTACAGATCTATTGAAGATGCTTTTGTCCAAACACTCTTAGATATTTGTTTTCATTCTAATGTTTTTTTTTGCATCTGTTGTTTGCATCTGTACCTTATTGCTATATCTGCTAATGTTTGCCTATGTACTCCTGATCTTTTGGATGAATCAAAGTTTTCTCCATTGAATTATCTTATTTATTGTTCCTTTTATTTGTCTTTTTAAAAGTTTTTACTTTTTGCTTATGACAAAAAAGGGGGAGAAAATATAGATCTGAACTGTTTAATATAACTTCACCAGAATGAATCTTCAGACATATCTATTCTATCTAACATTTAATCTGACTATTTTAGAACATTTGATAAGTACATTCTATAAAAGAAACTCTGAGTCTCTCAGATCATTTGTCTCTTATCAAACTCTGAATCTTAAATCTGCAAGACATTCTGACCTTCAAATGTTATAAGAACAAACAAGATCTAACTCTGAAGATTACTCAAGACAAAAGGGAAGTTTCTATTCCTTTTTCATATTTAACTCAGGGGGAGATTCATCATCTCAGGGAGAGTTATAATTCTATATGTTCAGTTAAACAAAATTTCTAATACTTTTTGTCATCATCAAAAAGGGGGAGATTGTTAGAACACAGATTGGTTCTTAATAATAACTCTTTGTTTTGATGATAACTGTTAGGAAATTTTATATTTAAGAATTATATACTCTAAAATTTGTTTGAGAGTTTTACTGCAGATTAAAATGAAATTAACTCTCTAGAAGCAAATCTGTATTGTATACAAGAAGTTATCCTGACTCTGAAGCGCCAGATGCATCCTGCAGAAGATTCTGATTGCTGTTTACAGAAGATCCTGAGCGTAGTCTCCAGAAGGATCTGAAGCAAGAAGCTCCAGAAGATTCTGAAGCTAGTCAGAAACATCTGAAGCTTAGAAGAATATTGTATGAAGAGTTTCTCAAAGCATAATTTCTACAGAAGTTTCTGAAAGTACTAACGCTGCCAAGTACTGAAGATCTGTGTCAAATATGCTCTGATGATCAACACGCTAAAAGCACACATGCTGCAGAAGACTCTGATACAACAAAGTTCTGAACATCATTAGAAGACTCTGATCCATTCAGACTCTGAAGAACTTGCTGAAAACTGAAGAAGAAATATTCAAAGATTATATCCGTTGGAGTAAATCAAACGTCTCTTTCCTCATTTGTGCTAGACACAATAACACAGACAAAAAGGATTTTTCTGTACTATCTACTTCTAGGAAAGGTCACTTGATGTGAAGACAAAAAGGCTCAGACCTTTTTGGGACTCTCTTTTCAACGCTCAGCTTCCTTGGATCAGCTGCCTATAAAAGGAGAACTCCACCAAATTCTTCAGTGACACAATTTGCTGAAAAGAAATCATATTATTCAAGCTCTCATTCTTTCATATTCTTCTTAGAATTTCTTGTACTTAAACTTAAGAGAAAAATCACTGTTGTGATAAAAGCTTTATAGAAGCATTAATACTCTTGTATTTGATTTACATTGATTGTAAAGGTTTTTCCTTGAGAGGATTCAGTTGGAATCAGTAGCTCTTGAGAAGACTAAGAACAGTTGTTCTTAGGTGTTACTATTGTAATCAGTTTGATTAAATAGTGGATTAAGTCCTTGTTGAGAAAGGAAAATCACTCTAGGAAGGGTGGACTGGAGTAGTTGTTTTAAACGAACCAGGATAAAAATAATTGTGTCATTATTTTTAAAGTCTTAATATTTCATACTTATTCAACCCCCCCTTCTAAGTATTATCTCACCTTCACATTTAACTTAAGATATGATCTTCATCTCATCTTGACCCTAACATGATTGTTGTAGAGCATGAGCTTAGCTTTAATTTGAGTACTAGAGGTCCTTGATAGGGTTTATAGAACTCAAGTTATGAGCCTGACGAGTTACAAGTCATTTGAGGCATGTGAATTTGGAGCTTGAAAGTCACCCAACTTGCATGACACTTTTTCCCTATAAGGATGATTCCTATGAACTCTTAGTCAATATGAATGTTGTTCCTTATCCTCTTAGCTTTCCATATAATGCTAGAAGTCCATGATTGGATTTGTAGAACTCAAGTTATGGCTTTGACAAGTCAAGGGTATTTTGGGTATTTGGACATTACAGGTCATTTTGAGCCATAAGTCAATTTGACCATCTTGCAAGCTTCAAATGGAATTTTGTTCAACATGAAAGTTGTTCAAAACGATATTTTTAGCTTGTCTAAGTATCAAGAGTCCATTGATATGGATTACATCAAGCATTGGTGGAAGAAAGTTCATAAAAAAGCCATTTTAATGAATTAAGATGAGAAAATTCAAAACAATTGAGAATAACATGTTTTCAAGTCAAATTTGTAGTCAATTTGAATCGAATTAATGTTTTAGAGAGATTGGAATTATTACATTTTTGTTTTGAAGTTCATAACATGGCCATTTGGAAGGTTGCTTCACAAGTAAGAAACATATCCCATATACTGCATAGGTTGAAATCAAGGGAGGGAAACCACTTCACTACACTCCATAAGGCTTAAGTGAATCATTTTGGATGAAGTTGGAGTATGAACAAAGCTTGAAGGCACATATCCACATTGAAAATTTTGAAGGAAAGTGAAAATCCAAAACTCATGAATGGGCTTGGTTTGGGCCTCCAACCCATTGAAACAAATCATAAATAGGATTTAGAATAGAATTGGAAGCTTCTAGTGATCATTTTCGTGGAGAATCCATTAGAGAGAAGTGGAGTAAGAAGCTTGAAGTTGAAATTTGATTTTGGAGTTCAAGAGCGAATCAAGACCAATTGAGGATTTCTTTACCTTCATCAAGCATCTTGGAGTGAATCTGCACTTTCTTGGAGGTTGAAGAGTGCAAGAACTACTTCTGTTACAAGCTTGAACACAGGTTGGTATATTTCACTTTTGTGCTTAATTTACATAGAGATAGATAGAAATTCATAGGTGGTTAGGATCCTGGTGATGTGTAGTTGGATTTAGGATGATCAATTGCATGATTAGAGACGATTTAGGTTGGACACCATTTTCGGTTGAGATTATGATTTTTAGATTCGTGCGTTTTTAGAGTGAATGGGAGGGTTAGATTCCTGGTGAAATTCTGGACAGGTTTCATGTAGGGCTCGTGGCAATTGGTGGCCTATAGAGGAACCTAGGGTTGCGCCAGGGTGGCCGGAAAAGCCACCGGCAATTAGCCTCGCGCGCGCAGGTTGCAGGTTCAAAAGGTTGAAGATGGAATCTTCACCATCCATTCGCGTTGGAACATTGACTTGTTCTCCCAATCCTAGCGCTCTTGTGGCGCCACGTAAGCTTCCCCTTGTACGCATCGTTTTGGTCTAGTGATAACTCAGGCTTGTGAGTTTTGGCTGTGTACACCAAGAACGCGTAGGTTCGATCCTCACGCGTGATAATTTTTTTTCTTTCATTAATTTCTGAGTTGAACATGAATGAATTCAAGGCGTTGGGCTTAGTGAATCTCTTGCTATCCTCACCCCCATCTCCAAGCCCAATGAGAGTTTCAACGTGATTCCCTTACTCAACACACCCCCTCCCCTGGCTATTTTTGTGACTGAATAGATATTCAGATGGGCCTTGGCACCTTATTGCTATGCGCACCCCCATTGTGTTGGGCCCAGGCGCTTTGAACTGCCTTTAATTGCTGACTGCACCCTCCTTTCATCTTCTTTTTAATTTTGTTTTATTATTTTTGTGCATTTCATACTAGTGTGATTTTAATCCATTAAAAATAGGAAAATTAGTCAATAAATCCTGAGATTTTTTCCCCTGATTCATGAATGAGTTTAGAAATTTTAGGAACAAAAAAATCATAAGTAGCATTTATTTTCATTTTATTTGATTTTTTCACATTTTATTTGACATAAAAATTGTATTATTTGCCTCTTCTGTTTGGTGAATTTTGTTTGAGCATTTGGTATTGATTTTTTGCTTGATTTTTGGCTTGTGATTAGGTTAGATATGTATGCTCCCCTCAGATTTTTCTCACATTTTTTTAATGAAGTTAGGTGCTGTTTTGGGACTAGAAATTTAGGAGTTCCCTTTTAGGTTTTAGTTGTGATACCTTGAGGTTTAGAATTTTATTGGAGGACTTAGAGAATGAATTAGGTCCTGATTTTTTAACTGTAGGTTATTAGTGAATGCATGTTCCCATAGAAAAATAATAAGATTTTTAGAATGTGTTTTGGTATTTTTGATAGAATATTCTACTTGTTTGTTCATTTGGTGTTTCAATGTTGATGATTGATTTGGAATGGACTCAAAGTTGGGCTTCCTTGCATAGTGGGCTTCTGGATCTCATTGGAAGATATCATGGACATGATGAGGCTTGTGTGAAGTAGATGGTGGAGCTTGGGTTGGAGCTTTTCCTTCTTTTTGTTAGCTTTGAGTAGCTTAGGAAATTAGGGCTTTAGGAGAGAGCTTTAGAAATAGATATTTCTTCAAATAATGGTTGGTTTTGTTCCCATTCCATTCTCATCCTATGATTCAAAGTCCTCATGTCAAAGTCTCATATCTCCTTTGGAGAGATGTGTTACATTTACAATGAGTAGAACTTTTGAGGATGTCTCTCTCTGATAACTGGTTGAGTGTCAGATGGAATTCCTTTGGTTTCTTGTCTGCTTCCCATTATCAAACAATCATCTTATTGATTCTCTTCATTCTTGGTGGAGCCTATTGAAGATTGAAGCTTGAAGACGGAGTACCCTTCATTCTCTTGAAGATGATAGACTTGAAAAACAGTTACAGACTGTGGACTGAATTGCTGTCAGAAGATTGCTTTGCTGTGAAGCTGTGGAAGCTGTTGATTTGCTTTCTTGACTGTCTGTTTTCTTTCTGTGCAACTGTATTGATGTGACTTGATTGGTGTGATGCATTTAGATTAGGTCATGTAGTTGAATAAGCCTAAGAGCATCCTAAGGGTTGAGTTTCTCCCCTTGCTTGTATTGCATTAGAGGTTGAGTCCCTCCCTCTGCTTGTATTTTTAATGTGCGGCTTTGCTTGCTGGTATTGGGTAGAGCTCTGCTCCCTTGCCTGTGTGGTTTGTGATTTGCTCGATGGCATTTTATTTTCCTTTATGATTGCAGTTATTCATACTTGGCTTGAGGTCGAGATGAGCTTGTGGAGGCTGATGCCCCACACACCTTTCCTCCCTCACTTGCATTGCATGCATTTTACAGTCGTTTACTGTTTACTGTTTAAGCTTATGCTTTATCTGTTTCTGTTTACCCTGGCATGATCCCCTAGGAATCTCACTTCCTTTGATAAGGAAGTGATGATTAGAACTTTAAGTTGAAACCTATGCATGATAACTTCTAGGAGTTCCCTGTTTCAAACCTCAACCATAGGATGAATCCTTGGCATGATAACATTAGGACTTGATAGTCTCCCCATTAGTTGAACCCGTTTGCTCTCTTCTCATCTCAAAACAAATTAAAATACAGTAATAAAGGTTAACTGATGTCGTACGTTACGAGCCTTAAGCTATCTGAGAAAGGATTGTTAGAGAGTTTCTTTTCAACAGTCTGGATGTTTAGTATGGCACCCTTTGGGTGACATGCGACGCATTCACTCTCAGGTCATAGTCTCCAGTGTGATATTGGTTGCAAACAACCATAAAAAACAGTTCTTCCGTAAAAGACAGAAAACAAACTTCAAACCCTTTTGCCCCGTGGGCCCATAATTCAAAGGAAGCTTGTCTGAAGAAAAGAGTGTCGTTAACTCCCAGTTCTACCACAAACGGTAACGCATAAGTCTCCAAGGGTCGAGCTGCGTACACCAAACTGCTGGAACTGTTTGTTAACCCTACTCGGAAAAACAGATGAATCTGAATTCCCGTAATCCGTATTATCCCGAACTACGTAAGCTCTAATCTCTCAAGCCTATTGAGAGTACGTAGGCACAATACTGACGTATTCGCAAGCCACCTTCCCCGTTACCCGTAGTTAGCCGAACTACGTTGACTCTAATTTCTCATTCTCTGATGAGAATACGTAGGCATAAAGTGCGACGCTTTGCCGAGTCATTTTCTTTTGTTTTCATACTGGCCTTGATAGGTAGATAGTAAAACCAACCCATCAGATAAACACAACAAGCATGGATCCCATCGAGTACGATGGACGTGAGGGGTGCTAATACCTTCCCCTTGCGTAACCGACTCCCGAACCCAGACATTGGTTGCGATGACCTTGTCTTATACCTTTTCGTCAGGTTTTTCTGATCGTTTCCTTTCCCACTCTGAGGGATAAATAACGAAAGGTGGCGACTCTTCTGTTTTGTCGGGACCTTATTTTCGCAGTAGCGACAGCTGGCGACTCTGCTGGGGACTTGATAGTTTCCTGAGGATCCAACGTCCCTTATGCGAGTCAATTTGGGGATCCAACGTCCCCTGCGAGAGTCTATCCTAGAGCTTGCGTGTTTACTTGTTGGGTTTTATTTACCGCATTTATTTCCCGCATTTTATTTTCAGTATAATATGATTATCTATGCTGTTGTGGGAGGGGCATTTTGATGAGTGAGAAGCCATACCCAGGCTTGAGTGTACCTAGCATTAGTTGTTGGAATTAGTGGGCGCGTGCTTGCTTTGCAGGCACTAGTGTCTCATGAAATCCACGCTCAGACGAGGTTCTCCCGGTTGACTTCTTTTCCGGCCCTTTGGGCCTGAGGGGTTGTTGGTTTGGAGGATCGTCGACTCTGGGGACCGATCATTTGGGATTCAGCTAAGTGAGGCCGCTTTAAGAGCTGATGATGCCACACCTTCTGGGTATCATATCATCACTCTTGAAAGTCTGTGACGCTGATGACCGCATAGGATGCCGAACTTGTGTCAGTTTAGGTCCATACCTATGAGCGGGGTCGGGTTTGTTGCAGGAAACCTTAACCTTCAGACTACCTGGTTTTCTTGATAGTGAATCAGTTTTGTTGGTATCAGAGGTTCTCATCATCAGATATGTGTTTGTTCTTGACAGAGCAGATTTATGGTCTGGTATCAGGGGTTCTTATCGTCTGAGATATGTTTGTTCTTGATAGAGCAGATTGTGGCCCTTCTCCGCCACAGCACAGTCGTCTTGATCTCCTGCTGCATGATTGCATTTTGCATTGTTGCATACTCATTTGCATATCATTAACGTGTGTCTGTGTTGCAGGTACCGTTTCCCCCGGTTCAGGTTTTCTTGCCTTCTACTGTGCTATTATGGGTTCTCTGAGGAAGACTGTGGCCTACAAGCTCCCCACTCCTGATGTTGTTCAGTTGTCCAGTTTGATTGCTTTGGCAGATGATTCTGTGAGAGGGAAATTTATAAAGTCTTATGGGAAACTGCTCAGCTTGGTTCGTAAACCTTCTGTGTATGAGTTGAATGAGTTATATGCTTTGCTGCAGTTCTATGACCCTCCTTTGAGATGCTTTACCTTCCCGGACTTTATTCTCGCACCTACACTAGAGGAGTATGTTGATTTGTTAGGTGTGCCTATCAAGAGCCAGATGCCCTTTGTTCATATGGATGCTGAGCCTAATCTGGCTAGTCTAGCTCTTTCGCTTCACCTGGATGCCTTTGAATTGGTCTTGTCTAGTTGGAATGGGGTCCCCGGTTTTTCTTTGCAGTTCTTAGTGGGAAAATCCCAACAGTATGCCAAAGACGGTTGTTGGATCGTGTTCAACCCCATTCTCGCTCTTTGCATATATGGCATCATTCTGTTCCCTAATATGTCTGACTTTGTAGACTTGGACGCCTTTCACATCTTTGCAGCAGGGAATCCAGTCCCTACCTTGATTAGAGATGTCTACCATTCAGTCCATTACAAAAACGAGAACAGAAGGGGCAAGAATGTCTCGTGCTGTGTGCCCCTATTCTATAGATGACTTGATAGTCACCTACCCAAGAAGGGTCCCTTCGCTTCATCTGCAGCCACAACTGAGTGGTTTGAGCGTTTGATGAGTCTATCAGCGGAGGAGGTTTCCTGGTTTGATAGAGATATGTTGGGTACTGAGATTATCTTCAGCTGCAGCGGGTTTCCGAACGTGCCTTTGATAGGCAAGAAGGGCTGTATCAAATATAATCCATCTCTGCTTGTCCAACAGTTTGCTTATGCTTTGAGAGCTCCGCCGAAGGATGAATAGGTGCAGGAATCTCTGTACCTCACTGGTCTTCTAGAGGGGGATATGTTATCTAAGCTTCAGCATGCTTGGAATGGTATCAATAGACGAGGGAAGCCATTGCTGGGAAAAAGCAATAACCAAGCCTACGCTCCGTATGTGACCTGGATCAGAGCCAGAGCAGAGACCATAGGGATGTCGTTTCCTCCTGCCAAGCCAGAAAGCCCTTCGGTGATTGAAGAGCCAACTACCGTGCCTATTCAGCAGTACAATCGGGTGTTAGCTGAGCGAGAAGAGCTGAAGAAGGCAAATGAAGAATTGGAGAAAGAACTGGCTCAGCTTAGAAGCGAGAGAAGTGAAGTCGTCTACTCCTTCAAAAGGCAAACAGAGCTGGTAAACAAGTTAGGTACGAATTTGACTAAGCAGATAGCTGAGCATGAACGCTTGGGTCTAGACTTCAAATCTGTCAACGATGTACTGGCCACTAAGAAGCAGCACTTGGATGAAGCGCACAAAAGAATATCCAAGTTTGATCAGCAGTGGAATGCCACTCTAGCCAATGGCAAGGAACGGGAGGATAAACTGAAACAACAGATATCCAAACTGAAGGCCCAGGTGAAGGCTAGTGAGAAGGTGTTTGATGAAGAAACCGCTCGCAGATATGCCGCTGAAGACCGGCTGAACAAGGCTCTCGTTAACCTGAAGGAGCACAAACAAATGTTTGAATCCAAGAAACGGAGGTTAGAAGATTGTTTCGGCGAAGGAACACGGGAAGACTCAGTTGAAGGCCTGCAATACACTATTATGCAGAGGGAGTTACTCGTCGAAGGGTTGCTCACTCAGCCTGATCATCCAGAAACGAGGGGTTTGTTAGAAGATTTTCGCGCCTGTGGTCGTGCTTGACTATATTTGTAATCCTTTTGTTTCGATCATTGTTGTATGCTGACCATCACCAGGCTTGTTGGTCGAGGTCATGCTATTGATTTTGCTTGTACTCAGTGACGTTGTATGTTGCCTTGATGGGCTTTCTTTATATATATATGAGATGTTATTTCCATGACTGGATCCAGACTTCTTATTATTGTCACCGACACTCAGGCACTAGAATCGGGGGAGAAATCTCCCTAACGCACAAACACACGTTTGCATTTGCATGAAACATTTGCATGACGAGCACCTTGTCGTTTTTTCTAACCCATTCTGTATGCAGGTTGTTCCAGGATTGACCGAAGACCGATCCACCGCTATCCGACCAGAGTGAATCAAGCTAGAGCAATGGAACAAGTGAAAACTGACATCCAGGAACTCCGAGAGAGGATGGACCGCTTCATGGAACTCATGCAAGTGGTTGCTAACGGCCAAGACCAGCTCAGAACATTGGTCCAACCTCTGATCTCAAGGGTTGACAGCAACGGTGTGCTTCATGGTGGGAGCGTTCCAGTCCCCCCACCTGTTGAAACTCTTCAAGGTGGCATCCCTGTGACCGGGGGGAAATGGAAGTGGTAATGGCAATGTGATCACTAACATCGGGCTCAATGGTAATACGACTGGCATCGGTAACGGAAACTTTGAGGCTAATGGCAACGCTGGACTAGGCAATGGAAACACAGGTGCTGGAAATCTGTATGGGCCTAATGGCACTCAGCCATGGCTAGAAGATCGCCAAGAAGATTTATTCTCACAGAGGAGTGCTGAGGGAGAACTGACTGCTGAAGTACGTCTGAGGTTTAAAGCAGTCAAGGACAAAATGAAGAATTTCGAGAACCAGAACACTATGGGTGTCGACATGACTAAACTGGGATTGATTTCTGATTTCAAGGTGCCTCCTAAATTCAAGGTACCCGAATTTGAGAAATACAAGGGCACCACTTGCCCTCGTGTCCACTTAAGGTCATACTACCGAAAGATGTCCGCTCACTCTGAAGACGAGAAGCTGCTGATGCACTTCTTTCAGGATAGCTTGTACGGGCCATCCTTGGAATGGTACATGGGTTTGGAACCCACCAGTGTGCGTACATGGAAGGAACTGGATGAGGCCTTTGTACACCATTATCAGTATAACAGTGACTTGGCTCCGAACCGGGTTCAACTGTAGAACTTGTCACAGAGGAACAACGAGGGGTTCAAAGAATACGCCCAGCGATGGCGTGAGTTAGCAGCTAGAGTTCAGCCGCCGATGGTTGAACGAGAGCTTGTTGAGATGTTTGTAGCCACTCTCCCGGGGGTCTATTACGAGAAACTAGTCAGTGGTATGTCAGGGAGTTTCTCAGATCTCATCATTACTGGCGAACATGTTGAAAATGGGATCAAATTGGGGAAAATTCAAGGTGTTGATCTATCCTCAGCTGGAGGAGGAAAGAAACCGTACAGTAACAAAAGGCGTGAAGGAGAGACGAGTGCCGTGTCTAAAGCTCGAAGGAAAGGTAAGGGCCAGCGCCAGCAGGTGGCTAGCATAACCATCCCTACAGTCCAACAACCCCAGCCGCAGCAGTAGCCACAACAGCAGCAGCTAAATTAGCAAGGATACAGAAGGTATCAGAATAGGGCACCTCTGGCAAATTGTCACCTTGAGACACCACCCATGTCTTATGCTCAGCTATTACAAACTCTGCTTCAGTTACAGCTAGTCCAGAAAAGAACCTTGGCTCCCTTGACAGGGGCACCTCCGCAGGGTTATGATGCAAATGCAACATGTGATTTCCCTTCTGGGGCACCTGGCCACACGATAGAAAACTGCAAGGCCTTCAAGCACAAGGTGCAAGATATCGTGGACGCTAAGATCATCAATTTCTCAGATAATATGCCGAATGTCACAAAGAACCCTATGCCGAACCATAGGGGAGGTGGGGTGAATGCCATTATTGAAGAAGAGAACTTAGATTTATTGACTGATGTCAAGGATCTGAAGACACCGCTTAGCTTCGTTAAAGCCAAGCTGATGAAGAGAGGCTTCTTTCCAGGCTGTGGAAAATTGTGTATGGGCTGTGCGACTCGTCCTGATGGCTGTGAACAGTTGACAATGGGGATTCAGAGTTTGATGATCGAAGGAATCTTGCAGTTTAGCCGAAGGGCCGAATGTGGATCTGGAGAGGTAATGCTGAAACAGGATGATGAGGTTGCCACCATCACCATCCCCCGCAAGACAATAACCATTTCTGCGCCCAGGCCGCCCACAATTACCATCACAAAGGCTGCGCCGATGCCTTTTGAAAGCACCAACATTGTCCCATGGCACTATGGGGCATACGTCTACTGTAACGGGCAGAAGTTGGAACTAGAACCCTCTGGGTAGTCTGTGGATAACCTAGTGGGAACTGGCGGAATCACACGTAGCGGAAGAGTATTTGCTCCACCTGAGATTGTGGTAGACAAAGCAGACAAAGCTGAGAAAATTGACAAGGGAAAGAGTAAAGTCATTGAGGAAACCCCTCGGGGGGTAGAGAAGGACTTACTTGTAAAGGACGCTGAAGAGTTCATGAGGTTGATCAAGAAGAGTGATTACAAGATCGTTGATCACCTCCATCAAACACCCTCGAAAATCTCCGTCCTGAATTTGTTGCTGTGTTCTGAGGCACATCGCAATGCGCTGCTAAAGGTTTTGAATGCCACGTATGTACCGCAGGAGATCTCGGTCAATCAGTTGGAAGAGGTAGTAGCCCACGTGAATGCTGGAAACAGGTTAGGGTTCACTGACCTGGAGCTGACGCCGAAGGGAAGAAACCACAACAGCGCCCTGCACATCTCAATAAAGTGTAGGGGAACAATTATGGCTCACGTGTTGGTGGACACTGGGTCATCGCTCAATGTCCTTCCGAAGAAGGCATTGATGAAGCTAGACACGAGAGGATTGACTTGCACACCCAGTGATCTGGTTGTGAAGGCTTTCGATGGAACCAAGCGTCATGTCTTTGGAGAGGTAACTCTGCCAATCCAAGTCGGGCCAGAAACTTTTGATGCAGTCTTCTACATCATGGACATCATGCCAGCCTACAGATGTCTCTTAGCCCGGCCATGGATCCACTCTGCTGGTGCCGTGACCTCCACGTTGCACCAGAAGCTCAAGTATGCTGTAGGGGGCAACATTGTAACTGTCTGTGGCGAGGAAGATATAATGGTGAGCCATTTGTTGTCCTTCAAATATGTTGAGATGGATGGGGAGATCCACGAAACCCTATGTCAGGCGTTCGAAGCTGTTAAAGTCAAAGACGTGACTCCAGTAATGAGTGAGAAACTAGAGATGACTCTCTCTTCCTTCAAGGAAGCTCGGGCCGTCGTTCAAGCCGGATCTACCCCAGGCTGGGGGCGAGTTCTAGAAATACCTAACAAACAGGACAAGTTTGGGTTAGGATACTCTCCTACGGCTGAAGCCTCCTCTTCTCACAGGGCGTTGCGAGGTAAAGGGCCGATCCAGTTTACCAGTGGCGGGGTGATATTTGAAAGTGTCAACGCAGTGTTTGAAGACGGCGAAGACAACGATTGCGACCTGAATTCCTGGATCCAGCCAAGCAAACCAGGCCAGAGCCTTAACAATTGGTCCATCAGGGATACCATCCAAGTGACAGGCAAAGAGTAATGATTTACTTTCTCCAATTATTGTACAACCCTATATCCTACCCGGGGCATAGTGGTTTTATTGGCAGGGCCTTGTTTGATTATGTACATGCATTTTACCAATAAATCAAAAGGCATTTTTTTTCGCATTCAAATGTTGTGATCTCTGTTATTCCTGTTTTATATTTGTTTTGAAAAACAATAAAATGGAAATAGGGTTTGTGCTAACCTGCATATCCTTGTCTTAAGCTTAACGCTTGTTATTGCAGGATCCACATTGCAGATGACATCGACTCTGGACCTTCTACGACTCATTTCGACTTTGATTGCCCGATCTATCAAGCCGAAGAAGAGATTGATGAAGACAAAGACCTTCCCAAAGAGTTGGCCCGCTTGTTGAAACAAGAAGAGAAAGTTATTCTGCCTCACGAGGAAGAGATTGAGATTGTGAATCTGGGATCTGAAGAGTTGGTCAGGAACGTCAGGATAGGGGCTGCATTGCAGATTAGTGTCAAGCAGAGATTAGTCGAGATGCTTCGAGAGTATAGTGACGTCTTTACTTGGTCATATGAAGATATGCCCGGACCTGATACGGACATTGTGGTCCATCACTTGCCACTGCGAGAAGATTGTCCTCCCGTTAAGCAGAAGCTTAGGAGGACACGACCAGATATGGCTGTTAAGATCAAAGAAGAAGTGCAAAAGCAGCTTGATGCTGGCTTCTTAGCGGTCACTACTTACCCTCCGTGGGTCGCCAACATAGTGCCTGTACCGAATAAGGACGGTAAGGTGCGAATGTGCGTCGATTATCGGGATTTGAATAGGGCGAGCCCTAAAGATGATTTCCCGCTCCCTCATATTGATGTGTTGGTCGACAATACAGCTTAGTTCTCCGTATTTTCGTTCATGGATGGCTTCTCCGGCTATAATCAGATCAAGATGGCGCCGGAGGACATGGAGAAAACTACGTTTATCACACCTCGGGGAACATTTTGCTACAAGATAATGCCTTTCGGTCTGAAGAACGCAGGGGCCACTTACCAGCGAGCAATGGTCACTTTGTTTCATGACATGATTCACCATGAGATTGAAGTCTATGTTGATGACATGATTGCGAAGTCCCAAACGGAGGAGGGACATCTGGTCAATTTGCTGAAGTTTTTTGAGAGGCTTAGGAAGTTCAGGTTGAGGCTGAATCCTAACAAGTGTACTTTTGGAGTACGGTCGGGAAAACTACTGGGGTTTATCGTGAGTGAAAGAGGCATTGAGGTTGATCCTGCGAAGATAAAAGCAATACAAGAAATGCCAGCGCCAAAAACCGAAAAAGAAGTTCGTGGTTTCCTGGGCAGAATAAACTACATTGCAAGGTTTATCTCTCAGCTCACGGCCACGTGTGAACTGATGTTCAAACTACTAAAGAAAGATCAGGCGATTATCTGGAACGAGGATTGCCAGAAAGCATTTGATAAGATAAAACAGTATCTGCAGGAACCTCCCATCTTGATACCCCCAGTGGCCGGAATACCCTTAATCATGTACTTGACAGTTCTTGAGAATAGTATGGGGTGTGTTCTCGGTCAGCACGATGAGACGGGCAGAAAGGAGCATGCCATTTACTATTTGAGTAAGAAGTTCACAGACTGTGAATCCCGTTACTCAATGTTGGAGAAAACGTGTTGTGCACTCGCCTGAGCTGCCAAATGTTTACGACAGTACATGCTCAGTCACACAACCATGCTGATTTCGAAGATGGATCCGATCAAGTACGTCTTCGAGAAGCAAGCGCTTTCGGGCAGGATTGCCAGATGGAAAATGGTGTTGACGGAATATGACATTCAGTACGTTTCCCAGAAGGCCATCAAGGGAAGTGCATTGTCTGAATACCTTACCGAACAACTGATCGAAGATTATCAGCCGATGAAATTTGAATTCCCTGATGAGGATATCATGTTTCTCAAGGTGAAAGATTGCGATGAACCGTTGCCCGACGAGGGGCCAGACAGGAAATCCCAATGGAAATTGATATTTGACGGGGCGGTTAATTCTTACGGAAGTGGCATTGGGGCGATCATCACGACTCCCCATGGGTCCTACATCCCATTCACTGCTAGACTGACGTTTCCGGTCACCAATAATGAAGCGGAGTACGAAGCATGCATCATGGGTCTAGAAGAAGCAATTGATTTGAGAATCAAGAATCTAGATGTATATGGTGACTCGACACTTATGATCAACCAGATTAAAGGGGAGTGGGAGACTCATCAATCGAATTTGGTGTCGTACATGAATTATGCCAGAAGGCTGCTTCCGTTCTTTGATCGAGTGGAACTCCATCATGTGCCCAGAGCTGAGAATCAGATGGCTGATGCCTTAGCCACGTTGGCTTCGATGTATAAAGTCAATTTTTGGAATGAAGCTCCAAGGATTGTCCACTCTCGTCTTGATAGACCTGCATTCGTCTTTGCGATCGAGGAAGCCTCCGATGGCAAGCCATGGTTCCATGATATTCAGACCTTCCTTATGACTAAGGAGTATCCTGCGGGAGCGTCAACCTAGGATAAGAAGACTCTAAGGAGGCTGTCTGGAATTTTTTATCTCAATCTTGATGGAGTTCTGTATAAAAGAAACCATGATCTCGTGCTACTAAGATGTGTAGACGAAAAAGAAGCGAGTATGCTCATGGAAGAAGTCCATGAAGGCACATTTGGTACGCACGCCGAAGGGCATGCTATGACGAGAAAGATCTTGAGAGCAGGATATTACTGGCTGACGATGGAGTCGGATTGCTTTAAATTCGCGAAGAGATGTCATAAATGCCAGATTTATGCTGACAAAATTCATGTGCCGCCGTGCCCGTTGAATGTCATGTCCTTTCCGTGGCCGTTCTCCATGTGGGGCATCGACATGATAGGCAAGATCGAGCCCACTGTATCTAACGGTCATCGCTTCATTTTAGTAGCCATCGACTACTTAACCAAGTGGGTGGAGGCAGCCTCGTATGCTAATGTGACCAAGCAGGTGGTGGCTAAATTCATAAAGAGGGACATCATCTGTCGATACGGAATTCCCGAGCGGATCATTACTGATAATGGTTCGAATCTGAATAACAAGATGATGAAGGAGTTATGCCAAAGTTTCAAGATTGAACACCACAACTCATCTCCTTACCGGCCGAAGATGAATGGCGCGGTTGAAGCGGCCAATAAAAACATTAAGAAGATTGTACATAAGATGGTTGTGACCTATAAAGATTGGCACGAGATATTGCCATTTGCATTGCACGGTTATCGTACGACGGTACGTACATCAACCGGGGCAACTCCTTTCTCACTAGTGTACGGTATGGAAGCTGTCCTACCGTTAGAAGTTGAGATTCCTTCTTTACGAGTGTTGGTTGACATGAAACTCGATGAGGCAGAATGGATTAAGAACCGACTGAACCAACTCAGCCTGATGGACGAGAAGAGATTATCATCGATTGCATATGGTCGTCTGTACCAGAGCCGAATGAAGAAAGCTTATGATAAGAAGGTGCGTCCTAGAAGCTTTCAGACGGATGATCTCGTCCTGAAGAAGATTCTTCCTCCACACTCCGATCACAGGGGCAAGTGGACTCCGAATTACGAAGGTCCGTACATCGTCAGCAAGGTTTTCTCGGGAGGAGCCTTGTTGTTATCCACAATGGATGGCGAAGACTTTGCATCCCCGGTGAACGCGGACGCAGTTAAAAAATACTTTGCTTAAAAATGACCCGCTGGAAAGAAAAAGAATATCCAGGCAAAAATGGGGCATCCCAGCGAACCATAAAAAAGGAAAAAAGGTTCGGGCAAAAGTTAGGGATATGAATGAAAGAATGTACACCCGCAAAGTCGAAAACCTGGAACGGCGACTTTGGCAAAAAAGCGTATCCCGGTGAATCGAAAACCCGAAAGGGCGATTCATGCAAAAGTTAGGGATTTGAAAAAGCAAATGACTGCGTTCCGCATATGGACTTTCATTGTTTAGTGGTTTGGAAGACCTGAGGGCCGTTTATCTGAATCAATCTCTTCTGAAGCTAAGCGTCAGAGAAGTATCGAAGTCGAGTGGGTCATAGAGGGATCAACTCATGGTGTTCGTCTACGCCACATTGCCGACATTTGTGTATATACTGATGTATATTTATGTTTTTATACCTGTGCGGCTTCCTCATTCCAGGAGCTTGCATCTGTTGTAAAACATTTTTGCCCATTCAGGGGTTCGTATCAATGAAATATATACTATTCAGCAATTCTGTTTGCTTGTTTAGCATTTATCTGTTTTGTTTGCGAAAAAGAACGCCGATGTTTTTGATAAAATGCGCATACATAAACTTACTGGCCTAGGCCACTAATTATTGAAACAATGAATTACTTGAACATTGTCGCAGGATGATAACTTTGATAGGTCCCTTTGAGAAGGGTATCTTGTCTGTTTGTTTGTGTTGTTGCAGGTATGGCATATTCCAGGCAGTACGCCGTATGCGTCCCCAAGCAGGATGACTCCTTCTCCCCCAGCGAGTCCAACAGTGGTTCCCCATAGAGTATGAACATGGGACCGCGAGCATTGGTATGTCTCCCTGAGAAGAGAAGATTCTCTCCCCAACAAGATGTATCCTAAAGGATCATCATTTCCCCAGCTGAGTCAGGCACGGAAGTGTGTGTTCATTCCCCAGCACTGGGTCAATGTGCAGTTTCTCGTAGGAGATTATTCGCAAGTAGGTAGCTTTCGACAGTTCAAGACTGAAGTCTCCAAGCGGAATTGAAATTCCCCAGAGTTGTACTCTCCCCGGCAAGCAGGATGATTCCTTCTTCCCCAGCCGAGTTGGTAGTTCCCCAAGAGAGCCGAGTCCTTGGAAGCTGTTGAAGCCATGATTAGTGCTTCCCAGTAGAGTGTTGAATAGCTGATGCTATATTCCCCCACCGGAGTCGTTATCTCGAGGAAAGTTTTAAGCCGAAAAGGCTGCGCAGTTTATTTCTGCGATTGATATCGTTTCCTCAGCCGATTGTGGATTATATACCTAGCTGAGCGAGTGCGGGTTCTCGTAGAGCTTTATTCCCCTGCAACAGTCGTCTGAAGTTCGTATCCCCAGGCGGAGTCCAATTGAGATTAGCGTGACTGTTTCTCCTTGACAGGATGATTCCTTCCTCCGCCAGAGTGGCTCTTTCTCCTTGACAGGAGGATTCTCCCTTCAGCATTTATTTTGTTGATGGGGTCATAGCATTTTGCATGATTGCATAGCATTTACCCTAAAGACGCATAGCATTTCCACCGTGTGGGGCATTGCGCCATTGTCAAACATATGCATACGAAACATGAGCTAGGTTGTTACCGCTCTTATTTTGCAGGTGTTCCTCCGCAGAATGGTTTGCTCAAGATGATTCTTGAAGTCCCCAGCGAAGTTGTGCGCTTAAGATGATTCTCAAAATCCCCAGTGAAGTCGCTAGAGTTGGTTGCTCCAGTTGATGCTTAGAGTCCCCGACAAAGTGTTTGCTCAGGATGATTCCTGAAATCTTCAGCAGAGTTATTGGTTCAGGATGATTCTTGAAGTCCCCGACGGAGTTATTTGTCCAAGATGATTCTTGAAGTCCTCAGCAGAGTTGATTCATCCAGAATGATTTCTGGATCCCCGAAGCAGAGTTACTTGATAGTTCTCCAGAATACCCAACGGAGAGGTGTTGTAACGCCCGTTTTATTTCTATTAAATTCAATTATGACTTTGCTATGTCTCGTTGCGTCGTAGTCGTAGTTGAGTATGTGTTTGGATCGAAGAAAGGAATTGAATTGGTCGAATTGTCGGAAAAATTCTGGTTTTGTCGGAAAACTTCAAAAATTCATATCTCTTGATCCGTAAGTCGGATTTGACCCCCGTTCGAAGCGTTGGAAAGATAAAGAGATGTTCTATCTGGAAAAAATGAAATTTTGCTGCTATGACGACCGTCACAGGAGTGTGACGACCGTCACACGAGCAAAAACTGCAGTTATGCAGAATTTGAACGTGTTCTGGTGGAATGAGATTTTGTAGCAAAAATATATTCCCGTAGACTCTTTTACCCTCAATTACATCATTTGTGGGAAAGGAAAGACGGAAAAGAGAAGTTACGCATTGAGAGAAGTGGAGAGCGAAGAATCATCCATTGGCGGATTCAGAAGATTTTTGCAGAAAAATCACCGTAGAGCAGAAGCAGAATCGGAAAGCGTGGAATTGGCCTCAATTCTAAGGTAAGGGTGGGGTTCAATTCTATAACCGGGAGTATGATCGAATTCATGTAGGGAATCGAGTCATAGGTATAGTTTTCGTTAATCGATAAATATTAAGGAAAAGGTTTCCCTAATGGGACAAGATTTCTATGTAGGAATGAATGTGTTATGTAGTTATTAGTGCGATGCTCTAAGGTTTTCCTTATGGGAAAATACGTAGAACGAATATGCTATACGGTTATTCGTACAATTCTCTAATGGTTTTCCCTAATAGGCCAAAAAGGACAGTTACCTGGTTGTGATTGATCTGTAATTAATTATGTAAGAAAATGCCGTAATGTTGTTATTACGATAAGATATTAAAGATTAATTGTAGAACTGATGTTGATGTTATACCTGTATAGGATTAGCCGTTTTGTGTGATCACTTTGAATTCTTAATTGTTGATACAATGTTGTAATGTTCCTTTACATGAATAGTTGAGATGATGAACATATGGTGCATATGAAATAGCAATGTTCTGTTATGGACGTTTTGTTGTAGGCTTGATGCCTTGTTGCATAGTTGGTGATGTTGTGGTCCATAATAGAGGTATTTCATGGCATAGCATATTAGCGATGGCCTGTATTGGCGGCCCTTGTGGAAAATTCTGCGATGGCCTGTATTGGCGGCCCTTAGTGGCAAATTCTGCGATGGCCTGTATTGGCGGCCCTTAGTGGCAAATTCTGCGATGGCCTGTATTGGCGGCCTTGATGGCAAATTGGTACCACATGCATATGCACAGTTGAGTCGCATTGTTGAGTCACATGAAGTTGCATAATTACGTTAGTTATATATTAATGTTGTTTTACGTGAGATATGGATTGTTGCAGTTGTTGTCGATGATGTTTATGATTTCGAAACTTATAATGCTGTGATGAGTTTCTGGCATGTTTTCTATCATGCTCTACGTTATATTATTGATATCTCACCCTTTTCCGTTGTATGTTACCTCCTCTGGTGGTAATTTGCAGGTAGTCAGGTATAGAGCGTAGTTCCCATTAAGGTGTCGTTGGCCGCTCTGATACGTAGCACTCTTGGGGGGATGGACGATTACTGTTATTATTTTAGTCGATGTTATTGTTGATTGAACTTGTTACGATGTTTTTATTAAATTGTTTTAAGAGTACCTGTTGTATACTTTATCGAACTTACACCGAAAGTAACGACGAGTTGTTTTATGATTAAATGGTTAAGTAATACATTGGTGATTGTTCATCTAATTTCGTGCTACGTATGATAATTGCAAGTTGTTGCATAATGATTGTTGTCTGTCAGGTTGAAGTGTAACATCTCTGATGTGAGGAATTTTGTCCGTGTGACGACCGTCACAGGCTCATGACGACCGTCATGCAGTCAATGTTTGCGCTGCTGCACTTTGTTTGCTATGTGAATTGTTGTTTTTCCTGTTATCCGCAAGTTTAGATTTGGGGTGTTACATTAGTGGTATCATAGCAGGTCGGTCTGTCCGGCCAAGTTGTCTAATGTTGTTGTTTCCTGGTATGCGGCATGTGTGTGAAAACACTGCCGGTACATGTTTGTTGTCTAGTCTTTGTCTGCAGAAGTGGGAAGGATTCAAGTGGGGGAGAAGCATGTGTTTCTCCGGAATGCTGCAAGTGCAGAGTGAAGGCTCAGTGTGTGGTTGAATGCTCTCATAGTTTGGCAAAGATGGTTTATACCCCATCATGATTTTCGGCTGGCTATTGACAAATTGAGGAACTGATCACCCTTAATCTCTTGTTAATAGTAGACGGGATTGTGTTGGATGGGATAGACGTGCCTTGCAAGCTTGGATGGCGTGAGCAGTGAATTGTTTGGAGTGGAGCTAAGTGCTCAAGAATTGTTTTGATGAGTCGGTCGAGGTAAGAAGGTGCAGAGATGTGCATTTTGATTGGAATTTTCGAGAGAGTTGTCGACGACTCGTGTGTTGATTGTTGCCAAACCCGACGGGACTAGTGGTGGTGTTTGGAGATGCTTTGTTGATATGATTTGGAGATATTTTAAAAGTAACTTCAGCGAGTTAGTTATGCTTTAAGGCAACTTGAAGTACGTAAGAAGAATTATCTGACCAGTGTTCAAGAGTTGGTCATTGTTGTAGTTGTGCCGGAGTTGGAGGCTGAAATTGCTTAATTTGAGATTTTGTGAGGAAGCGATGTTTTACAGACGAAAGTCGGAGTAGATTGCGTAGTTGTGTCGGGTAATGTTAAGCCGTGATTGAGTATGCTTGTTTTATAAAATGTGGTTGATTTGGCAAGTTTTGGCATTTTGGAGATTTGAGGATCTAAGATTCGGATTGAAATCGGACGTCGTAGAAATCGCGTTTGATGGTTCTAATTTAATGCCATATGTTAGGGGAGTATGAGTATGTGTTTTCTTCGAAGAAATAAATTGAATCAGTCAAATTTTCGGGCAAAAATGCAGAATTCCTGCAGCAGATTTTGGGCAAAATTCTGGTTTTTCGGAAAACTTCGAAAATTCATAACTCTTGAACCGTATGTCGGTTTTAACTCCCGTTCGAAGTGACGGGAAGCTAACGAGATGATATTTCTAGGAAAAATGGTTTTGGAGTCAGTGAATGAGCCAATTATAGCAAAATATTCGAAACGTGTCATTTTGGCAATTTTACCGTCGTGAACGGGTGCGGTTGATGTGTTATCATACTGTGTGTTTTCGGTATATAACGTGGTAGCTGATGCTTTGATTTGAAAACCTCACCGGTAACGATGATGATGGTGAAAAGAGTTAGAACCGATTGAGCAGTTTGGCGATACAAGTTTGGTCTGTGAAGAGACTTGTTATGGAGTTAAGCTGTGTGTGTTAGAACTGACTAGTAGTATTCTTGAGGAGATTCGAGAAGGTCAGAAAATCTGGTTTGAGTTGGTAGATTGGTTGAAGTCAATGAATCAAAGTCGAAGAGTTGATTTTCGGATTTGTGGAAGTGGTATCGTGATATGTCGCGATGGAGTTTGTGGTCGACTTAGTTACGGAAACTAGTCTGACATTGAGAACTCCACATTGTATGTCTGTTTGGATGGTCGAGGAATTAATTTGATTGAGTGACTTTGAGACTTGTGTCTGGTGTGTATTCTAAGGCAGCAGATTGTGAAGTTGAATAGAGGGTGGACAGTGATTTCTGGTGATTGTGAGAAGAGGTTGGGCGTGGAAAGCAATATTGGTGTACTTGAGGTTTAAAATACTTCAAGTTGAAACTATGCCGAATGGTTTCATAAGTGTGAAATTGTTGTTGTACGTCGAATTCCAAGATTGCAGCTTTTTACGGAATCGAAATCGGACACACGGAAGTTGTTTAACGGTCGAAAATAGAAATCCGGACTGTCATGTTCGCCGAGAGATTCGCCTAGCGAAGTGTCCTGGGCAGAAAAATATTGTTGAGTGGAGTAAGAATACTCTTGAAGAAGTGCCTTGAGATAGATGGAGTATTCATCCAAGTTCCATGAGGATGCGACCGAATTTAAGGAAATTGTTTTGGTGGCCATAGATAGAGAGTCACAGGAGTAAGTTGAGTATTCACCCGGGAGCGACGAATATGTATAGTGATTTGAAGAATCTGTTTGGTGGCCTGGTATGAAGCGTGATGTAACACGATTTGTGTATGCATGTTTGACTTGTCAGAAGTAGAAAGTTGAGCATCAGAAGCCTGTTGGGTTGATGCAACCGTGAGAAACTCTAGAATGGATATTGGATAGTGTTTCCATGGATTTTGTGACAGGTTTTCCAAAGAATTTGAAGGAATATGATTCAATTTGGTTGGTTATGAATGAATTGACAAGATTAACCCATTTCCTACCAATGAGGGAGAACCAGTCTATGCTGTAGCTAGCTGAGATGTGTATCGATGAAGTTGTGAAGTTGTATGAGGTGCCGTCGAATTTTGTGTCAGATGGGAACCTGAGTTCTTCATTGAGATTTTAGGAGAGTTTTGCAGACGTTTGAATGTCATGTCGAAGTTGGATTCTTTCTAGCATCCGTGGACGGATGGGCAGACAGAGAGAACTATTCAGTATGTAGAGGATTTGTTGAGTTATGTTGATGTATGTCCGGCGAGAGTGTTGTGCTCGGACATGAGATTGTGTAAGAGACGATTGAAAAGATTAAAAGGATCCAAGATAAGATGTGTTTTGAGAGTTACGATAGTAACTGGTGTTAGTCAAGCGTGAGGTCTCGGAAATACCACTATGTTTTGTTTATCTGTATCAGAGTGGCGCAGCGGAAACGTGGAGAAAGTAGCATGCTAGGCTGTTTTACCGTTGTCGCTTGTGGGAATTGCATGATGTGTTCATGTGTCCAAGCTGAGGACGTACATTGATTCAGATGGATAGTGTACAAGTGAAGGATGATTTGATTGTTGAGGCATTGCTAGTTCAAGTTGATGGACGAGAAGCAACTTCGAGGTAAAAGGATTCTTTGGTAGAGGTAATTTGGAAGATTGGGATGCGAGAGTCGTATCCGGAGTTGGTTGAATCGAGGTAATTTCGAGGACGAATATCTTTTAAGTGGGGGAGAGTTGTAACACCCGTTTTATTTCGATTAAATTCAATTATGACTTTGCTATGCCTCGTTGCGTCGTAGTCGTAGTTGAGTATGTGTTTGGATCGAAGAAAGGAATTGAATCGGTCGAATTGTCGGAAAAATTCTGGTTTTGTCGGAAAACTTCAAAAATTCATATCTCTTGATCTGTAAGTAGGATTTGACCCCTGTTCAAAGTGTTGGAAAGCTAAAGAGATGTTCTATCTGGAAAAAATGAAATTTTGCTGCTATGACGACCTTCACAGGAGTGTGACGACCGTCACACGAGCAAAAACTGCAGTTATGCAGAATTTGAACGTGTTCTGGTGGAATGAGATTTTGTAGCAAAAATATATTCCCGTAGACTCTTTTACCCTCAATTACATCATTTTTGGGAAAGGAAAGATGGAAAAGAGAAGTTACGCATTGAGAGAAGTGGAGAGCAAAGAATCATCCATCGGCGAATTCGGAAGATTTCTGCAGAAAAATCACCGTAGAGCAGAAGCGGAATCGGAAAGCGTGGAATTGGCCTCAATTCTAAGGTAAGGGTGGGGTTCAATTCTATAACCGGGAGTATGATCGAATTCATGCAGGGAATCAAGTCATAGGTATAGTTTTCGTTAATCGATAAATATTAAGGAAAAGGTTTCCCTAATGAGACAAGATTTCTATGTAGGAATGAATGTGTTATGTAGTTATTAGTGCGATGCTCTAAGGTTTTCCTTATGGGAAAATACGTAGAACGAATATGCTATACGGTTATTCGTACAACGCTCTAATGGTTTTCCCTAATGGGCCAAAAAGGACAGTTACCTGGTTGTGATTGATCTGTAATTAATTATGTAAGAAAATGCCGTAATGTTGTTATTACGATAAGATGTTAAAGATTAATTGTAGAACTGATGTTGATGTTATACCTGTATAGGAATAGTCGTTTTGTGTGAACACTTTGAATTCTTAATTGTTGATACGATGTTGTAATGTTCCTTTACATGAATAGTTGGGATGATGAACATATGCTGCATATGAAATAGCAATGTTCTGTTATGGACGTTTTGTTGTAGGCTTGATGCCTTGTTGCATAGTTGGTGATGTTGTGGTCCATAATAGAGTTATTTCATGGCATAACATATTAGTGATGGCCTGTATTGGCGGCCCTTGTGGCAAATTCTGCGATGGCCTGTATTGGCGGCCCTTAGTGGCAAATTCTGCGATGGCCTGTATTGGCGGCCCTTAGTGGCAAATTCTGCGATGGCCTGTATTGGCGGCCTTGATGGCAAATTGGTACCACATGCATATGCACAGTTGAGTCGCATTGTTGAGTCACATGAAGTTGCATAATTACGTTAGTTGTATATTAATGTTGTTTTACGTGAGATATGGATTGTTGCAGTTGTTGTCGATGATGTTTATGATTTCAAAACTTATAATGCTGTGATGAGTTTCTGGCATGTTTTCTATCATGCTCTACGTTATATTATTGATATCTCACCCTTTTCCGTTGTATGTTACCTCCTCTGGTGGTAATTTGCAGGTAGTCAGGTATAAAGCGTAGTTCCCATTAAGGTGTCGTTGGTCGCTCTGATACGTAGCACTCTTGGGGGGATGGACGATTGCTGTTATTATTTTAGTCGATGTTATTGTTGATTGAACTTGTTACGATGTTTTTATTAAATTGTTTTAAGAGTACCTGTTGTATACTTTATCGAACTTACACCGGAAGTAATGACGAGTTGTTTTATGATTAAATGGTTAAGTAATACATTGGTGATTGTTCATCTAATTTCGTGCTACGTATGATAATTGCAAGTTGTTGCATAATGATTGTTGTCTGTCAGGTTGAAGTGTAACATCTCTGATGTGAGGAATTTTGTCCGTGTGACAACCGTCACAGGCTCATGACGACCGTCATGCAGTCAATGTTTGCGCTGCTGCGCTTTGTTTGCTATGTGAATTGTTAATTTTCCTGTTATCCGCAAGTTTAGATTTGGGGTGTTACAGGTGTCATCCCCAGCAGGTTTTAAAAAGAGAAGTTGAATTTCTTTGAAGACTTGATGATTGAAGTCCGACAGCGGTGCCAAAACCCCAGACTTACTGATGAAGTCTAACTGCGAGTGCCTGACGGCAAAAGATTGTATATCCTTAGTGGTTCCTGATTGATTAAGGATTCCATTTGAAGACTTACTAATGAAGTCCAGCTGCGATGTCGAAGCAGTTTGCCCAGCTGACGTAGAGTGCCTGCTGGCAATGGTTTAGATATCCTTATTGGCTCCTGATGATTAAGGATCCCATTTCAAGACTTACTGCTGAAGTCCAACCGCGATGTCGAAGCAGTTACCTCAGCTGACGCGGAGTGCCTAATGGCAATGGTTTAGGTATCCCTATTTGGTTCATGATTGACCGAGAATTCTATTCCCGACTTACTGACGAAGTCCGGCTGACGCCCGAAAGTTCCTTTGAATGCCCGACGGACATGATTAACTTGATTGTTAAAAAAGTTCCTAATGACCTGATGAGTCTCGAGGAATTTTTCTGCCGTAGTGCCGTAGAATGCCTGACGGCAATATCAGCTATGTATCGCTGGTTACCGAGTGACCAATGATCCCTTGATGACTTGAGGAAGAAGCTGCAGCGAAATCTGATAATCATCCCGACGGAGATCTGAGAGTAGCCCATCACCAGTTACCGAATGACCGGTGATCCCTTATTGACTTACTGATGAAGTCCGACCAAAGACGTTGTCGACATGCCTAGCGACATGATAAGTCCATGGGCGACAATAAGGAATTCTTCTGCTATGACGCAGAATGCCTGACGGCATAATCGACCTTCCATTACCAGTTACCGCGTGACTGATGACCCCTTGATGACTTGAGGACAAAGATCTACAGCAAAATCGGATGATCATCCTGACGGAGATTTGAGATTAGACCCTTCACCAATTACCGTGTGACCAATTCCCCAGCAGGTTACCGCGCAACTGTCATTTTCAGATTTGAGATGTATCCTTCACCAGTTACCGTGTAACCAGTGATCCCTTGATGATTTGAGTACGAAGATCTACATTTAAATCAGAGAATCATCCTGACGGAGATTCAGATCAGTATTCTCCAGCTAGTTGCCGTGCAACTATTATTTCAGTTTCCGAAGATATGTCCCCATCAGAGTACCGTGTACTTGTGCAGTTGGCAAATTTCCGGGTTTGTTGGTATTCAACCGCCTTTTACCTTGATTGTTTGAGAGCCGTTCGCTTCTCACCCAGTCAGGTCCAAGCCGTTTGAATAGGGGCAGTTGTTGCACCCCAAAATTTTCCCAACTTTTCTTTACCTAGCTTATGTTTCATTTCATTCACATTAGCATTATCATTTGCATTTCATTGACATGTATGCAGGAGATCAAGAGGTATGATTACCAATTAAGAGCTACACAAGACTACAAAGCTAGCTAAGAAGGTTATTCAGATGTTCAAGGGTTGATATCCTTGTTAGAGAAGTTAAAGGATCCTCAAAGAGAGTGATTGAAGCCAAGTGTGTAGGCCTCCTAACTTGAGAGTTGAGGGAAGCCATCAGATGATTCTGAGGCCATGAGGATGGACTTGAGGTCTTGAGAGAGCTCATGAGAAGTGTTGAAGATCACTTTTAGGCCTATACAGGTCATTGTGCAAGATTAAGAAGCCTCAGCCATGAGTGGTGCAATTAGGGTTTGACTGGGTCAACCCTAAGTCAACTGATGATTTGAAGAAGGTTGAGACTTAAATCAAGAGCCATGTGATAATGGATTGATACATTGAGATTTTATAAGGATGATTCCAAGGTTAACTCATCATGATTGAAGAGTTTGAGAAGTTTCAGGCTAGGGTTTCTAAGACTTGATAGTGTAAAATCCCCTAGCTTGACCCCTGACTGCTAGGCCATTTAACTCAAGATATGATCTTCATCTCATATTGACCCCAACATGATTCTTGTAGAGCATGAGCTTAGCTTTAATTTGAGTACTAGACGTCCTTGATAGGGTTTATAGAACTCAAGTTATGAGCCTGGCAAGTTACAAGTCATTTGAGGCATGTGAATTTGGAGCTTGAAAGTCACCCAACTTGCATGACACTTTTTCCCTAGAAGGATGATTCCTATGAACTCTTGGTCAACATGAATGTTGTTCCTTATCCTATTAGCTTTCCATAGAGTTCTAGAAGTCCATGATTGGATTTGTAGAACTCAAGTTATGGCTTTGACAAGTCAAGGGTATTTTGGGTATTTGGACATTACAGGTCATTTTGAGCCATAAGTCAATTTCACCATCTTGCAAGCTTCAAATGGAATTTTGTTCAACATGAAAGTTGTTCAAAATGATATTTCTAGCTTGTATAAGTATAAAGAGTCCATTGATATGGATTACATCAAGCATTGGTGGAAGAAAGTTCATAAAAAAGCCATTTTAATGAATTAAGATGAGAAAATTCAAAACAATTGAGAATAACATGTTTTTAAGTCAAATTTGTAGTCAATTTGAATGGAATTAATGTTTTAGAGAGATTGGAATTATTACATTTTTGTTTTGAAGTTCATAACATGGCCATTTTGAAGGTTGCTTCACAAGTAAGAAACATATCCCATATACTCCATAGGTTGAAATCAAGGGAGGGAAACCACTTCACTACACTCCATAAGGCTTAAGTGAATCATTTTGGATGAAGTTGGAGTATGAACAAAGCTTGAAGGCATATATCCACATTGAAAATTTTGAAGGAAAGTGAAAATCCAAAACTCATGAATGGGCTTTGTTTGGGCCTCCAACCCATTGAAACAAATCATAAATAGGATTTAGAATAGAATTGGAAGCTTCTAGTGATCATTTTCGTGGAGAATACATTGGAGAGAAGTGGAGCAAGAAGCTTGAAGTTGAAATTTGATTTTGGAGTTCAAGAGCGAATCAAGACCAATTGAGGATTTCTTTACCTTCATCAAGCATCTTGGAGTGAATCTGCACTTTCTTGGAGGTTGAAGAGTGCAAGAACTACTTCTGTTACAAGCTTGAACACAGGTTGGTATATTTCACTTTTGTGCTTAATTTACGTAGAGATAGATAGAAATTCATAGGTGGTTAGGATCCTGGTGATGTGTAGTTGGATTTAGGATGATCAATTGCATGATTAGAGACGATTTAGGTTGGACACCATTTTCGGTTGAGATTATGATTTTTAGATTCGTGCGTTTTTAGAGTGAATGAGAGGGTTAGATTCCTGGTGAAATTCTGGACAGGTTTCATGTAGGGCTCGTGGAAATTGGTGGCCTATAGAGGAACCTAGGGTTGCGCCAGGGTGGCCGGAAAAGCCACCGGCAATTAGCCTCGCGCGCGCAGGTTGCAGGTTCAAAAGGTTGAAGATGGAATCTTCACCATCCATTCGCGTTGGAACATTGACTTGTTCTCCCAATCCTAGCGCTCTTGTGGCGCCACGTAAGCTTCCCCTTGTACGCATCGTTTTGGTCTAGTGATAACTCAGGCTTGTGAGTTTTGGCTGTGTACACCAAGAACGCGTAGGTTCGATCCTCACGCGTGATACTTTTTTTTCTTTCATTAATTTCTGAGTTGAACATGAATGAATTCAAGGCGTTGGGCTTAGTGAATCTCTTGCTATCCTCACCCCCATCTCCAGGCCCAATGAGAGTTTCAACGTGATTCCCTTACTCAACACACCCCCTCCCCTGGCTATTTTTGTGACTGAATAGATATTTAGATGGGCCTAGGCGCCTTATTGCTATGCGCACCCCCATTGTGTTGGGCCCAGGCGCTTTGAACTGCCTTTAATTGGTGACTGCACCCTCCTTTCATCTTCTTATTAATTTTGTTTTATTATTTTTGTGCATTTCATACTAGTGTGATTTTAATCCATTCAAAATAGGAAAATTAGTCAATAAATCCTGAGATTTTTTTCCCTGATTCATGAATGAGTTTAGAAATTTTAGGAACAAAAAAAATCATGAGTAGCATTTATTTTCATTTTATTTGATTTTTTCACATTTTATTTGACATAAAAATTGTATTATTTGCCTCTTCTGTTTGGTGAATTTTGTTTGAGCATTTGGTATTGAGTTTTTGCTTGATTTTTGGCTTTTGATTAGGTTAGATATGTATGCTCCCTTCAGATTTTTCTCACATTTTTTTGATGAAGTTAGGTGCTGTTTTGGGACTAGAACTTTAGGAGTTCCCTTTTAGGGTTTAGTTGTGATACCTTGAGGTTTATAATTTTATTGGAGGACATAGAGAATGAATTAGGTCTTGATTTTTTAACTGTAGGTTATTAGTGAATGCATGTTCCCATAGAAAAATAATCAGATTTTTAGAATGTGTTTTGGTATTTTTGATAGAATATTCTACTTGTTTGTTCATTTGGTGTTTCAATGTTGATGATTGATTTGGAATGGACTCAAAGTTGGGCTTCCTTGCATAGTGGGCTTCTGGATCTCATTGGAAGATATCATGGACATGATGAGGCTTGTGTGAAGTAGCTGGTGGAGCTTGGGTTGGAGCTTTTCCTTCTTTTTGTTAGCTTTGAGTAGCTTAGGACATTAGGGCTTTAGGAGAGAGCTTTAGAAATAGATATTTCTTCAAATAATGGTTGGTTTTGTTCCCATTCCATTCTCATCCTATGATTCAAAGTCCTCATGTTAAAGTCTCATATCTCCTTTGGAGGGATGTGTGACATTTACAATGAGTAGAACTTTTGAGGATGTCTCTCTCTGATAACTGTTTGAGTGTCAGATGGAATTCCTTTGGTTTCCTGTCTGCTTCCCATTATCAAACAATCATCTTATTGATTCTCTTCATTCTTGGTGGAGCCTATTGAAGATTGAAGCTTGAAGATGGAGTACCCTTCATTCTCTTGAAGATGATAGACTTGAAAAACAGTTACAGACTGTGGACTGAATTGCTGTCAGAAGATTGCTTTGCTGTGAAGCTGTGGAAGCTGTTGATTTACTTTCTTGACTGTCTGTTTTCTTTCTGTGCAACTGTATTGATGTGACTTGATTGGTGTGATGCATTTAGATTAGGTCATGTAGTTGAATAAGCCTAAGAACATCCTAAGGGTTGAGTTTCTCCCCTTGCTTGTATTGCATTAGAGGTTGAGTCCCTCCCTCTGCTTGTATTTTTACTGTGCGGCTTTGCTTGCTGGTATTCGGTAGAGCTCTGATCCCTTGCCTGTGTGGTTTGTGATTTGCTCGATGGCATTTTATTTTCCTTTATGATTGCAGTTATTCATACTTGGCTTGAGGTCGAGATGAGCTTGTGGAGGCTGATGCTCCACACACCTTTCCTCCCTCACTTGCATTGCATGCATTTTATAGTCGTTTACTGTTTACTGTTTAAGCTTATGCTTTATCTGTTTTTGTTTACCCTGGCATGATCCCCTAGGAATCTCACTTCCTTTGATAAGGAAGTGATGATTAGAACTTTAAGTTGAAACCTATGCATGATAACTTCTAGGAGTTCCCTGTTTCAAACCTCAACCATAGGATGAATCCTTGGCATGACAATATTAGGACTTGATAGTCTCCCCATTAGTTGAACCCGTTCGCTCTCTTCTCATCTCAAAAAAAATTAAAATACAGTAATAAAGGTTAACTGATGTCGTACGTTACGAGCCTTAAGCTATCCGAGAAAGGATTGTTGGAGAGTTTCTTTTCAACAGTCTGGATGTTTAGTATGGCACCCTTTGGGTGACATGCGACGCATTCACTCTCAGGTCATAGTCTCCAGTGTGATATTGGTTGCAAACAACCATAAAAACCAGTTCTTCCATAAAAGACAGAAAACAAACTTCAAACCCTTTTGCCCCGTGGGCCCATAATTCAAAGGAAGCTTGTCTGAAGAAAAGAGTGTCGTTAACTCCCAGTTCTACCGCAAACGGTAACGCATAAGTCTCCAAGGGTCGAGCTGCGTACACCAAACTGCTGGAACTGTTTGTTAACCCTACTCGGAAAAACAGATGAATCTGAATTCATGTAATCCGTATTATCTCGAACTACGTAAGCTCTAATCTGTCAAGCCTGTTGAGAGTACGTAGGCACAATACTGACGTATTCGCGAGCCACCTTCCCCGTTACCCGTAGTTAGCCGAACTACGTTGACTCTAATTTCTCATTCTCTGATGAGAATACGTAGGCATAAAATGCGACGCTTTGCCGAGTCATTTTCTTTTCTTTTCATACCGGCCTTGATAGGTAGATAGTAAAACCAACCCGTCAGATAAACACAACAAGCATGGATCCCATCGAGTACGATGGACGTGAGGGGTGCTAATACCTTCCCCTTGCGTAACCGACTCCTGAACCCAGACATTGGTTGCGATGACCTTGTCTTATACCTTTTCGTCAGGTTTTTCCGATCGTTTCCTTTCCCGCTCTGAGGGATAAATAACGAAAGGTGGCGACTCTTCTGTTTTGCCGACACCTTATTTTCGCAGTAGCGACACTCCAATAGATAATGTTAATTCCCAAAATAATCCTCAAAATGTTGTGCAACAACTAGCCGTCTCGGAGGTTGAGGAGCTAGTGCTCTCAATACTAGTTAGAACAACTGCTCCAGTGGTATCAGCGGCACCGATCACGAAGATGTCATCCCATGGGGCCACACCCCCACCACATGCAGGAAGTTCCCTTAATAATCCTGCAATTGTGAGACCTTTGTTTGGGTTCTCAATGTCACCGCCTGGCAGAGATTACCCATATGGTATTGCCAACATCTATAATGGCTAACCTTCAACCAAATATATGAAACTTTAGTGACAATGTGATGGCCATAGCGCCATTATACAATCCTTATAGTGCCTCAGCGTCGACCATCAATAATGTGGCGTGACCAGGAGGGATAAATTATAACCCCTAGAATACACCATCTTTGAATACAACCTCTATGATGGTCATGAGGCAGCCGATGAATGAGAGTAATTTAGAGTTAGTAAACAATCTCACCTAACAAATGGGAACTATTTTTATCCCGTTAATAGGGATGAAAATGATTCGAGTCGAACTCACTTCAGCTTGGCTTGACTCGTTAAGAATTTTTTCAGCTCAAATATCGGTTCGAGTTTGACACGAACTTTTTTAAGCTCAAACTCGACTCGCTATGAGTTCACAGACAATTTGCTTCAACTCATTAAGTTCATCTCATTAGATTCAGTTCACTTGCTTCACAGACTTAAAAGCCAGTTTTTAAAGTCTATTTTTTTTATATATTTAAAATTTTAAATTAATATTTTTTCTAAAAGAAAATATTTAAAGAAGATAAAAGTTGTCAGATTGGAATTTAACTTTATATAAAAAGTCTACTAATTAAAAATCTACACAACTTTCAAAAGATACATTTGAAAGCTTAATTCAAAAACTACTCGATTGGAGTTTAAATTTGTCTAAAAAATCCATAACTTCATCTAAATATTTAGGAACCATACAAATTTAATGAAATAATACACAAAAAATTACTAGATATTGATACATTTCTAGCACAAAATGATTACACAACTTGCAATCTTCATTACAAATGTTATTTTAGTAAATGACATAATGCCTCCAACAAGGATGACTCTAAATGCAATTGTCAACTTTACTGCCATAACTAGTACGTAAAAAATAATATAGGTTAAGATTTGGAGTAAATTTTTAAACCCACTCTTAAAAAGAATATAATCCTTCTCATATATAATCAAGTTGACTCATGAACCTTGTCGCATCGCTGCGAGGAGGGGCCGTCAAGGACAGAAGAGTCTCCACCGTTCGTTATTTATCCCAAAAGAGGGAAAGAAAACAATCAGAGAAAACCTACGGAAAAAGGAAAAGACAGGTCATCGCAACCAAATCTTGGGTTCGGGAGTCGGTTACGCAAGGGGAAGGTATTAGCACCCCTCACGTCTGTCGTACTCGACGAGATCCACGCTTGTTGTCTATCTAAAAGGGTGTTTATCTATCTAGGCTACATGCCATAAGGACAAAAGAAAAGAAAAGAGACTCGATAGAGCATCGCCGCTCTATGCCTACGTACTCCCTCGTGCAATGGGAAAGTCAGAGTCAACGTAGTTCGGAAAACTATGGGTGAAGGTGGGGGAAGGTTGCTCGCCAAGGCATCGCCGTCTTGTACCTGCATATCCTTGTTTGGTACGAGAAATTAGAGAAAACCTAGTTCGGACTAACAAGACCACAGGTTGGTTCAAGTGTTTTACCCGAGTAGGGTTAAAACTTAGTTCTAGTAGTTAGGTGTATGCAGCTCAACCATTGGAGACTTAGGCATTACCTGTTTGCGGTAGAACCAAGAGTTAACAAAACTCTCCTTATGAAAAAGGTTTTCCAATTAATCCCGAAGGATAAAAAGATCTGATGTTTGTTTTTGAAGTCTTTTAAGAAAGAAGTGAATTGAACTTTGTTTTTAATTCATGTTGCACTAAAGACTATGACTTAGGAGCGAATGCATCGCATATCGTCCAAAGGACATACGCTAAACACTCTAGACAATTGAGAGGAGGCCCCCCAATCATCATTTCCCAAATTCTTAAGGCTCGTAGCATACAACATTTATTATCCATTATTAAGTGTCTTGAGGAAGTTTGAAGATGAGAAGAGAAAGACACACTAAAAGGGAGACTAAACTCAACCTAATGTTCTCATACAAAGTGAACCTATGATTGAGATGAAAAAGGAATACTACCCTAATGTTGTCATGCTTGGTTCAAACCTAATGTCTATCATAATCAATCTTGAACAAGAAAGATTAGAGGTCCTAAGGGAACATGGCAAAGAAGAAAGAAGAAGAAAGCATAAGTGAAAGAGGAAAGAAGATGCAAACATGCAATGCAAAACAAAGATGAAGAAAGAGGGAGGAACAATGTGTGGGGAAGTAGCCACCACAAGCACATCTCAACCTCAAGAACGCAAGCAAGATGATGCAAAACAAAATGGAAGTGCACGCAAAATAAACTAGGCAAGTTCACATCAAAATAAAGTTCTCAAAATGGCCTCTCATCCAAGTCAAACACAAAGTGCAACCAATAGGTGTTGCACCCTAAAATTTGCTCAACCTACTTCACTTGGTTTATGTTTCAATTGCATTGTCATTTGCATAAAAAGTCATGTACATAGTCTAATCATCTGCATAGCATAGCATGGGCAAGCCATCCAATAAGGGACTAAGAGCAATTCTTATCTCTATGAGCATATCAAGAGGTTCTTATTCAAAATTAAGCCTATCCAAGTCATCAGAAAGAAATTGAAGCTTGAGAAGCTAGTGGACCAATCAGTGGGTCTCTCTCCTATCTTGAGGGCATGGGAAGATCATCAGAGAAGTGGTGGACTATGAATTGAAAGCATGGAGGGTATATAGACATCATGGAAGACCTAGAGGGTCATTTTGAAAGTGAGACAAGTCATTGATGTGATTACCAGAGCTGCAGTTGAAGACAGTCAACTAGGGTTTCATCTGGGTCAACCCTAGGTCAAATGCTTGGTTGAAGGGCATCAAGGCCTGTTTGAAAGATGTGGGATGCCTCATTTGACATGTGGATATGTATGTGGTGTTGTGCCAAGGAGAAATCAAAAGAAATCAATAAGAAGAGAAGTTTCTAAATTAGGGTTTCTGTGTAAAATCCCCTGATTTAGGGCAAACTTCTAAGCAAAATAATTCAAAATGCAAGTCTCAAATGGATCCTTGGCCAACATGAAACTTTTATATTATCTCAAGGCCTTTAATTTGAGTGGTGGAAGGCATCAAGGAGATTTATAGAACTCAAGTTATGGTTCTTGCAAGTTACAGGTCATCTGAGGACACTGAAATTTGTCTGTGAAAGTTACTTGACTTCCAAGCAACTTTTACCCCTCAAGGAGCTTTCAAATGGATTTATGGCCAACATGAAAGTTGTTCCTCATGATCTTATATTTATATAAAGGTATGGTATGCCTTCATATGATTTGTAGAACTCTACTTATGATCTTGGCAAGCCAGGGGTATTTTGGGAAAGTAGAATTACAGGTCATTTCAAGCATATGCCCAAAACTCCTATTTCCAAATTTCAAATGAAAAAAGGTTCAACATCAAACTTGCTCCAAATGACATTTTGAGTCTATAAAAGTGGTTGTGGCAAGTTGGAAATGCATGGAACTTAGAATTGCAAAATTGACCAATATTAAAGGGAAAAATACCTTTTTAAATGACCAAATTTGTGATTTTTTGATACAAAAGCAAAACCAAGCATATGACCAACCATTTTGAAGGTAAATTGCATTTTAAGATCATTGGAAATATTAGTTTTTTGGTTTGAAGTCAAGAAATTGGAGTTATCATAAGTTGCTTGTAAGAAAAGATACACTTGCCAAATCAAGCTAGGACCAAGGTGCAAGGCAAGGGATGATTTCTACACTTTCTAATTGTCATGAAAAGAGAAATTCAAGAGATTTTGAGGGGCTGTAACAAGGCAATGCAGAGCTGATTTTTCAACTTGGCCATTTTCATTTTCTCATGCAATGATATATGAAACTTCTCATGGGATTAATCTAGCATCTTCCAGAACTTTCCATCATCATCTATATAAACACTAGAGCTGATCCAGAAAGGGGTTGAACTTCATTTGGATCAAAAATTCATAGTTTCAATTCATCTTGCATTTTTGCAAATTCCTTCGAATCCTCTTGATTCTTCATCATTTCTTCAAGATTTCATTCCTATTCTATTCAATAATCATCAGTGATAACATTGCAAGCAAGATCTGAGTGAATAGTAGCCTGAATCGTGCTATGCAAATTCTCACATCCAAGTGCAAGAAGAATCGATTAGGGTGATCCAGGTGGTTTGAGCTCGAATTGTTGCATACAGAATCAAGATTATAGCACATTGAATGATCTTGGAGCATTGCAAGCTGTGAATTGAAGAGAATCTCCATCTGTTTTCAACTTCTTACCAGGTTAGTTTTTCTCACAAATTGGCTTGAATTAGGTAGCATGATGTAGAATGGTTAGGTTAAACAAACTCTAGGTGGTTAGATGGTCATTTCTGGAGCTTTAGGCAAGATTTCATGGAGGTTGATGTATGCATGTAAATTCGGTTTGGACCTAGAACACGATGGTTAGGCTGTTATAATCTTAGATAATTAGCTAGTTGTGATCAGTATGGCATAAGGATTGTTTTTGTACAAAGAATGGTGAGTTTGGTGATGATCGAAACCTGATGAAATATTGAGTTCTTGATGTTGTACCGTTCGGGTAGGATGATAGAGAGAGTTTTAATACAAACCAATGCTACTGTTGGATTCTACATGAAAAATAGAGTAAGTTTGGTTCTTGGATCGCGTAATTTGGTGGAGTAATGGAGTCACACGAGTGGTGGAAAGTTCATGCATGAAGCTTATGTTTTAATGGTGATGCTGAAACCCTAAACGAGCCAAGGAAGAAGACGACACTAGAATCGTTGGATGAGAGCAAGACCGGTTGACCAAATGACGATCCTACGGCCAGGATTCAAAACGCGAATGGAGGGAAGTCAGCCACTAAGTGAAACGCGACGTTTCACTTAGTGTACCCGTTGGGCTTTATGCTCATTTTCTTATTGCCACCCCCCATACCAAGGCCCAATTGGAAATGCACTATAATTGCCTGCTATTCATACCGCTTCTTTTTTCCTTTTTCTTTTATTTTCAATTTGTTTTTCTGATTTGCATTGGGCTGGGGCGCGCCTTGCTTCTTGCACCCCCAGTATGGGCCCAGATCATAATAATAACTGCATATTCATACTATCTGCACCCCCTCATCATTTTTCATATTAAATTTCACTCCAAATTTCTTTAATCTTTAAAAATTCATAAAAAAAATGAAAAATCATTATTTTTTAATGAGACTTTTTTTCCCATTTTCCATTTTCTGTCTAGAAAAATATGAAATCATAAAATTGTCATTTTACTTCATTTTCATATTTTTTGTATATTTTTACATTTAATTGCTTTCTTTAATTCTTTTAGTTGATGCTACCATTTGTTGAATTTAGTTTAGGAGCTTCCTTTAGGATTTTCACCCCATTCTTTTTAGTACAACTAGATATGGATATTAGGTGTCCCCTTGGTTTTTGTACCAATTTCTAGGACTTCATTTTAGGTAGTTTAGTTAGAAACTATTAGGATAGTCAATTAGGGTTGTGAATGTAACATAGGTGTAACAAAACAAGTTTTTTTTTGGGTTTTTTTTAGGACAAATTAGAAGATGGGACTATAGGGGTATTATGGGTAAGTGTAGTAGATCCCTTAGAGAATGCTAGAAGTTCCCCTATTATATTAATACTATTAGTATATGTTTGTAATTGATTGATTGTATGGTGTGCCCTTTCTAGGGTTATTGTTTGATTGTGTGGGGTATTGGGCCTGCTTGGGGTTTGGGTTTGAGCTGAAGACTTTGCTGATGAAGCCCATTGAAGACAAAAGGAATGAAGACCCAGTTCAAGAGTTGATGGAGAGTGTAGCTTGCTTGCAGCTGTTGAAGAGTTATAGGAACTAGGAGCTAGGTAGAGCTTAGCATAGAAACTTGCTTCATAAACATGGAAGGTATTGTTTGCCTCCATCCCTCTCTATGATTTAGAGTCTCTCTAGGATACTCACCCCCTTCCTTTGGAAGGCTTGGTGACAGTATCTAAGAGATAGAACTCTTGAGAGAAACATTCTACATTTTGTTAACAGTCTGTTTGCCACCTTTGGTGGTCAACTAACTGTTTAACATCCCAATTCATCCTCTTAACTGTTCCTCATCCTGGAGAGTTTGACTTGAAGAAAAGCCATGAAAGATTGAAGATAGAGACCTTGCTTGAAGATGAAGATTGTGCTGTTGAAGCTGTGCATTTGACTGCTGCTGTCTGAAGCCCTGCTGTTTGAAGCTGTTGAAGATGATTACTGTTAGAGTTTCTTTCCTTGAAGATTGATGCTTGCTTGAAGCTTGTAGATGTGTGAGGATGACTTGAAGATAGAAGATGATGGAGCTTGCTGTGCAGAGTTGCTGTTTGCTGTTTATTTTTGCTGTTTAGAAGCTTTTGATGTATTGTTTGAGTTTCCCGGACTGTATTGCTTGCCAATTAAACTGTTAGGTTGAAAGCGAATTTTGTTCGCTTTTACCTGTTGTTTTCTAGGTTCGAGGTTGAGTGGGACTCCCTTGCCTCGCTTGTATTGTTGCATTCATGCATATTTTACTGTTTTACTGTATATATGCTGTTCTGTTTCCGCTTATTCCCTTAGGATCTCTGTTTCTCTCTGCGCAAGAGAGGAATATGATAGACATTAGGTCTTAATCCATGCATGATAACATTAGGTTAGTTTGATTCCCTTTTCAACCATAGGTTAGAGTTCTGTCTCTTCTTTCTCAAAACAAACAGAAAAACACAATAAATATTTCAAACACAATAAAAGACACTTCTTCCGTAAAAGAATGTGAACTCATCAAAACGTCATTTTTGTCCGCTTGGACCGGTAATCAGAAAAACCCTTTTTCAGAAGGAGATAAAAACAATCAAGACAGACTTGTGTCGTACGTGGCCCGAACTACGTTTGCTCTGATCTTTCGTGTTGTATGAAAGTACGTAGGCATAGGATGCGATATCCTAGCGAGCAACCTTCCCCTCCTTTCCCGTAGGTAGGCGAACTACGTTGACTCTGATTTCTCGTTCCAGACGGGAATACGTAGGCATAAAGTGCGATACTTTGCCGAGTCATTTTCTTTTCTTTTAACCCCAGACCTGTAGAGTAGATAGAATAACAATCCTTTCGACAGAAAACAAGCGTGGATCCCGTCGAGTACGACGGACGTGAGGGGTGCTAATACCTTCCCCTTGCGTAACCGACTCCCGAATCCAGGTTTTGGTTGCGATGACCATTCCTTTCCCGTTTTGCGGTAGGTTTACTCTGAGCGTTTCCTTTCCCTCCTTTGGGATAAATAACGCACGGTGGCGACTCTTCTGTTCAGCCGGCGCCGATTTTCGCAGTAGCTACAATAGGCACCAAATCAACTTGGATGAGTCCCCAAAGTCCTAGGACATAAGTGAGAATAAGAGAAGAGGATAGGAAAATGCAAGAAGGAAGAAAGCCAACATAAGTTGCAACAAAAGACATGGTAAAGGACCTAGGTCCTAAACACTTTCAACATTGAACATCAAATGGAAAGCCTAAAAAATAATGCAACTTAGCACAAGAACCAAACAACTTTATGACCTATAAATTGGCATACAACAATTTCAACATGTCATGAATGTGAATCAAAAAGATTTGGAAGCATATGGGATCCACAAGGGTCATTTCCCATCAAGACTAGGTCAAGTGTGTGTGTGAACCACCCTTAGGGGTAGCTTGACTTGCAAGCTACTCCAAAAATAGGAAAATTATTCAAATAAATCCAAATAAAAGACCAAAAACTCATAAAGATGTTGGCAACCAGATGCCAAAGCTACACAACCAATGTCCAATCAAAGCATCACCAAAGAAATTGATTCACTAAGGGTGCTCCACTTTGAAGGAGGGTTGTCGAGGGTCAAACAAAAGGAAGAAAAAGTCAACCAAAAAGGTCAAACAAAATCCACAAACCAGCCTCAAAGACCTCTCAACTCATCATTGAAATGAGGAATAAGTCTCATTCATAGGTGGTGAAAATTGGCTCAAGAGCAACCAAGAACAAATAAGAACAGATGAAAAACCATTCAAAAATACCTCCAATCATTTAATTCCATTTTAATTGAAAAATAAAAGAAAAATGAAAATAAAAAATATCAAAAATTAATTAACACCCTAAGGTATCAGAAAATACTTTTTGTGGAATTTTTAAATGATTAGAACTATTTTTAATGAATTAAAAATGAAACAGAAATCAAAATAAAAGAAAAGAAAAGAAAAAAATGCGCACGATACAAATACCAAGAAAAACAGTTCAAAACATTGGGCCAGATCAGGAGGGGGTGCATTAGCACGTTTGGTCCAAAACAATTGAACTCAGCTCAACAAGTGAAACGCTTCGTTTCACTAATTGACGTGGCTGGTCAAATAAAACATGCAAGCAAGTCAATCAAATCCTGGACGTTCATCTGAGTCAGTCAACATGTCAAATGGCAACACCTCAGCACACCAGAGCAAAGACCAGACGTCGGATCCCTAGCTCCGGTCGTCTTCTCCAGCGAGGTGGCCGGAGACCAGGTCTGAAAACCTTACCAAATCTCAACAAATCTTATACCAAATTAAACGTCTCATCACATACTATCCAAATCCAGACTCCATTTTCATTTATCATGCGTAAATTGTGAGATTCGAACGAAGAAAGTTTCAAGTGCTCAATTGTAAAACTCATCAAACATAGCAATTAAGATGTCAAACATTGCCTACAAGATGTAGGACTTCAGATGCACCAACAATGACCTTAGTTTTGTGCCTAGCATGAGAGAATTTTGGAAAAGAAGATTACCTAACGGAGACAGTCTGTTGGTGCTTCAATTGATGCTTAGCTTGATCCAAAACGTGCAGATCCACTCTACTAAGTTCAAGGAAGAAGATGCTTGCTCTAATTTGGCTTGAACTGTGCTAGATCTTGATTCACGATTTTGAAATTTCCCTCCACTTTCCAAAACTAAACTCTGAGCTTTCACCACGAATTTCAACTTGTGAGCTCTCAATTTGATTCTAAGCTTTTATATTAAGGATATCTGATGCAATTGGAGGCCCATGAAGCTCCAACTTGCTGAATTTGAGAAATGCCCAATTTGGAAACCACTCTCATGCACACGTGATTTCAACATGCTACACACTTATAATTTGTTTCATTCTTCAGCTGGGAACCTGGATTGCTCATGTGGATTGAATTTGGGCTTTGAATTGGTCCAATTATAAAGATTGGAATGAAAACTTCTTTGTGAATCAACCTTCATTTTCACATTTTTTTCCTTGCATACACCAAAGTTTCTTTGTGCATCTTACTTATGAACACATTGTGAGCAAAGTTGGATTAAAAGGAGTCATGAAAAAGACCTATAATCACTTCAATTGGGATCACCTTTTGATGTCTATTTTCATTTGAAATTCTTCACTAATGTCCTTATCCATGCATAATTCATGCCAACCTTGAGTTCCAAGATGTAATTGAGGTCATTTGGGACAACTTTCATGTTGGTGAAAGTTTCATTTGAAGTGCACAAGTGTATGTAAATGACCCATAATCAAAATTACTTATAATCAAAGTTTCCCAAAATACCCTTGCCTTGCAAGCTTCATAACTTGAGTTCCACAAATAATATGAAGGACTTCTAAGAATTTTTGGAAATCTAAGATCATGAGGAATAACTTTCATGTTCACCAAAAGTTGAGAAGAAACATGATTCTAGATCAAAAGTGTCTTAGAAGTGAGTTGACTTTTGTTGACTGAAAAATATGTTCATCTGAGACCCATAACTTGATGGCATCATAACTTGAGTTCCACAAACCCAATGAATGAGTTCTAGTACTCAAAAGAAAGCGAAGGACATGCCCTACAATTCTCATGTTTATAATAAAATGAGATTCAACTTGTATCTTGAGATATGTGGTCTTGAAGTTAGGCACTAAATAGGGGATTTTACACAGTCTTGATTCTCCTTGATTTGATCTTGAAATAACATATTAGATGTCTCCACACAACTTCCCATGAATCCAATGACTTAAAACCAAGTCTCAATCTCCTTCAAATCCACAGTGGACCTTGCACTAAGCAAATGAAACCCTAGGGACACAACCCTTGACTGTGGCTTCTTGCACATGATATGATAACCTAGATGAGCTCCACAATGCATCCAAAGCACTACATGAGCTCTTCAAACATCTCCCATCCATAACCATGAGCTTGTGATCCTCTGATGATCCTCAGTTGACCTCAGTTGATAGGAGGTAAGCAACACATACCAATTCACTCTCTCAAAGAGCTTTGACTGCCTTTTGGTGATTATAAGCACTTGAATACTTGAGTAAACACTCTTGCTTGAGCTTGGAAACCTTGATAACCTCTTCTCTTGAAATGGCACACCTATCTTGATCCCCTGCAAAGAACAATGCTATGCATATGCAAATGCTAAAGAATGGAATGAAACACAAGGCAAGTAAAGAAAGAGGTTGGGAAAATTTTGGGGTACAACAGCTGCCCCTATTCAAGCGACTTGGACCTGAATGAGTGAAAAGTGAACGAATTTCAAGCAATCAAGGTAAAAGACGGTTGAATACCAAAGAACACGGAAATTTTCCAACCGCAGAAATAAAACTGCAAACTGTTACTGGAACAAAATCTCCGGAAGTAGTTGAATCTGATAGTTGCAACGACAACAAACTAGTTGATTACCAATAAGAAAGCATCAATGCGCAGTCGGAAGAAATCTCTTCTAACCCACAGGCAACGACACTAAGTCGAAAAAGATCATCTGATATCACCATCAAGAATCTATTGAACCAATAGGCATCGAACCCGAGGGCCGGCTCAACCCGAAGTTGAGAAGAAATCATCTAACATCGCCGCCAGGTATCTGTTAAATAACAACAGGAACCGAACCCGAAAGCTAGCTCAATATAAAGCTGAGAAAAAAGACATCTGACATCACCGCCCAACATCTATTAAATAAAAATAGGCATCGAACCCGAAGGCCGGCTCAACACGCAGCTGAGAAGGAACATCTGACATCGCCGCCAGGCATCTGTTAAATAAAAACAGGCATCGAACCCGAAGGCTAACTCAACACTGCTGAGAAAAAATCATCTGACATCGCCGCCAGGCATCTGTAAATAAAAACAGGCATCGAACCTGATGGTCGGCTCAACACGCAGTTGAGAAACTTCTGCTAACCAGCAGGCATTCGCTAAATAAAAACGAGCATCGAACCCGAAGGGCGGATCAACACGCAGTTGATAAACTTCTGCTAACCAGCTAGCATTCGCTAAATAAAAGTGAGCATCAAACCCGAAGGCCAGATCAACACGAAGTTGATAAGAAATCACCTAACATCACCGTCAAGCATCTGTTAAATAAAAACAGGCATCGAACCCGAAGGTTGGCTTAACACAAAGTTGAGAAACATCTTCTGCTAACCAGCAGGCATTTGCTAAATAAAAGCGAGCATCGAACCCAAAGGCCGGATCAACATGCAGTTGATAAACTTCTGACGATAATTCATAAAAGAACTCTGATGGGGAAAGAGAAACTAAAACAAGCAACTCTAGCGGGGAGAGAAAAGAGAAACTTAACCAAGCAACTCTGGTGGCAACCTCACCTGGGAAGAAAAAGAAGCTTAACCAAGCAATTCTCTTGGGAAACATCTGATAAAATGAAACACATCCATCAAGATTCTTTTGGAGAGGTCTGATACCTGTACGGGCTAAAGAGATAATATCACAAATTGCCATGGCCTGAATACCATACGGGCAAAAGAAATCATCATAATCTGCCATGGTCTGAATACCACACGGGCAAAGGAAAATATCCATCTACTGGAAATACACCTGAAAAACAAGAGATAACAACCTGGCTTATGTTTCACATGTATATGTTTGAATATGGCGTAATGCTCCATACGAAATGGAAATGCTACGCATTTCTGAGAATGATATGCACAATGCAAAATGCATCAGAACCGAATCAGCAAAATAAATGTTGAAGGGACAGAGGCCACCCTGCTGGGGATGGATGGAACATGCCAATTATGGTTGGACTTATGCCGGGGAAAACACGCCCTGGATGACCTTCTGAAAAAAGCTTCCCTGGATAAGATTGCTCTGACGAGAACCACAATCCACCCTGCTGGGGATCAACGCAAACTCTACTGAGGAGAAAGCCCTGAACAGCCTCCCAGAATACAACTCTTATGGGGTTCTCCCGACTCGGCTGGGGAGAACAAATCCACTCTACTGGGGAGATAGCACAACACGCTATACAATAATTTTGCTAGAGATCAAATCAAATCCTACTGGAAAAAAATGCCCTGAATGGCCTTCCAAGATACAACTCTCCTGGGGAATATACGACCCGGCCGAGGAAAGACAACCAGACGCTGAGACAAGTCTAACCTGCTTGGGAAATCAACGAATCTGTCGGGGATAACAATTAAACACTGAGATTAACTTCACTCTACCAGAGAAATTGGCCCTGAACAGCGTCCTAGAACATCGAAGTCCTTCTAGTGTACAAACATGCTGCTGGGAACAAACCTGCTTGGCCAAAAATCCGACCTACCGGGGATTACTCAGCTAGGGATAACTGAATAAGATTGGCTAAGAAATCATCCCACATTCTCTCTGCTGAGAATAAAGAATAACAATTCTTAGGGAATATCTTCACTCTGCGGGGAAGAATAACTGTTCTGCGGACTCTGCTGGGGATTAGCCAACGAGAGGAAACCTCTTCGACCTCTGCTTGGGGAACAAATCACAACTTAAGACTCTGAGGGGATACCAGATAATATGCGTAGATTCTTTGGGGAATCCAAAATCCTGAACTTGCTCCACTGCTAGGAAAGCAGTTCCAAACCTGTTTGGTGGAAAGAAATCCAATCTCGACTCGCCGAGGAGTAAGCGCATACCTATAATCTGCTGAGGATACGGACACATACCTGACTTGCCCGAGGGATATCAATCTCAATGCTCTAGGGATGATTCTACCTTGTTGGAGAATTCAATCTTGAACTGCTGAGGGATGAGTGTATACAAACAAAACTGCTGGGGAGAAGTGTATACCCTCTACCTGCACATCCTTTCCTGTAGAAACAGACCCTTGCTGGGGATGGAGATGCACAACCTCCACTTGCTGGGGATGAATGGTGATCCTACCGGGGATACACCTCCGGAAGTTGCCCCAAGGGTAACAATCCTGCAAATGAACAAACAACAAGATATCCCGCACAAAGGGAACTATCTCGGTCATCATCTGTGACATTGTTCAAATAAATCAAAGTTTTAATGATTATCGGCCAAAGCCTACAAGTTTATGTATACACAATTTTATCAAAACATTGGGCGTTTTTCACAAACAAAACAGTAGAGATTAACAAAACAAACAATTACTGAATAATATATGTTTTATTGACAAATGGCCTATAAATAGGCATATTTTACAACAGATGCAACCCCTGAAAAGAGGAAGATGCGCAAAAATTTACAAAAATGCATAGAAATATACAGAATGTCGGCAATATGGCATAGACAAACACCATGAGCTGATCCCTCTATGACTCGTCTGACTTCGATGATTCCCTGACGCTTCGTCCTCTGAAGAGATTGATTCGGAGAAACAACCCTCAGGTCCTCCCTCAATCCACTATACTCTCTGTAGATCAAAGTGCGAACCACAGTCATTTGCTTTTCAAATCCCTAACTTTTGCCTGAATCGCCCTTGCGGGTTTTCAAATCACTGGGATACCCATTTTTGCCAAAGTCGCCTTTTTAGGTTTTCAACTTTGCGGGTTTGCATCTTTTTCTTTTTTATCCTAAATTTTTTCCCGAACCCATTCTTTTTATGGTTCGCCGGGATGCCCCATTTTTGCATGGATATTCTTTTTTATTTCCAGCGGGTCTCTTTAAGTGAAGTATTTTTAACTGCGTCTGCATTCACAGGGGATGTGAAATCTTCACCATCCATGATTGATAACAACAAGGCTCCTCTGGAGAAAACCTTTCGCACGACATATGGAACTTCATAGTTAGGAGTCCATTTGCCCTTGTGGTCTGTTTATGGAGGGAGAATCCTTTTCAATACTAATTCGCCCGTCTAAAAGCTTCGAGGGCGCACCTTTTTGTCAAAAGCTTTCTTCATCCGGCTCTGATACAACCGACCATACGTAATAGATGCCAGCCTTTTCTCATCCATCAGGCTAAGCTGATTCAATCTGTTTCTTATCCATTCTGCCTCATCAAGCTTGACGTCGACCAGGACTCTCAAAGAAGGAATCTCGACTTCTAATGGTAGGACAACTTCCATACCATACACCAGCGAGAAAGGGGTTGCCCCAGTTGAGGTACGTACCGAAGTACGATATCCATGCAAAGCAAAGGGCAACATCTCATGCCAATCCTTATAGGTTACAACCATCTTCTGCACTATCTTCTTGATATTCTTGTTGGCCGCTTCGACAACGCCATTCATCTTCAGACGATAGGGAGATGAGTTGTGATGCTCAATTTTGAAATTCTGGCACAATTTCTTCATCATCTTGTTGTTCAAATTTGAACCATTGTCAGTAATGATTCTCTCGGGCACTCCGTAACGACAGATGATGTCCTTCTTGATAAACCGGGCTACCACTTTCTTAGTGACATTAGCATAGGAAGCTGGTTCCACCCACTTGGTGAAGTAATCAATGGCTACCAGGATGAAACGATGTCCATTAGATGCGGTGGGCTCAATCTTGCCAATCATGTCAATGCCCCACATGGAGAAGGGCCAAGGAGATGCCATGACGTTCAACGGACTCGGCGACACATGAATCTTGTCAGCATAAATTTGGCATTTATGGCATTTCTTTACATGCTTGAAGCAACCTGACTCCATAGTTAACCAATAATACCATGCTCGTAACAACTTTCGAGACATGGCATGCCCACCGGCATGTATACCAAAGGCTCCTTCGTGGACCTCTTCCATAAGCAGGCTCACTTCTTTTTCATCCACTCATCTTAAAAGCACCAAGTCATAATTGTAACACCCTTTTCTACCCCACTGATATTACGGCAAAATAACACGGATTTCAGAGTAAAATATTAACTTTCATTAAAAAGCCACAAAAGGGCGTACATTTCTCAAAGTCAACAAAGTTGGTCAATACTCCGTAACACACAGGTTTTCTCAAAATACATTAAAACATCATATACAGAGGAACTCAAAACATAACTCAATGTTTTCCTCATAAGGGAACATTAGTAAAATAACCCAATGATATACAATCAACTCAAAGAACCCAACCCGATGTTACATATCAGAGTAAGAACCTCTAAATTAACCATAAAGGCTAACGACTCTAAAACTTCAAAATACTCCTCGACGGCGTCCACGACTAAAGTTGCTCATCTGCACGTTACCCATGTGGAGGTAACATTCAAACAGGCAGGGTGAGTAAGACAATTCATGAGAATCAATGTATAACAATTAATGCATAAACAACATATTACTCATAATTACATTCAACACATTGATATCCTTCAAATATGCCTCAAAGGCCGTAACGTCATAATTCATACACAAAGGCTCATAGATGCAATGCGACACAACTCAATGCATGTGGTGCCAATCATCACAGCGCAATGGACACTGGGCCATCGACCCTCCATAGATCCCCATCAATAGGATTAGAGCACATCAAAATACTTCACATCCACATAGTGGGATTGAAGGCAAAGTAATCGAGGTCCTGAACCGAAGTCCGGATGCACATGAATGCATGATACACACATCACAATAATCCTCATAATTACAACATATGGTGCATCATCATTCATCATATTCATCATATTACTCATCATGCAACATATCATCATAATTCATCATATTACTCATCATGCAACATATCATCATAATTCATCATGTTAATCATCATACAACATATCATCATAATTCATCATATTAATCATTCTCACACATCATGTCATCATATAATCACGTATAAATCACATATTAGCTCATAGTCATATTATCCCATATTATCCCATATTAATTCATAATACTACCCCCGTATCATCTCATATTAATTTATCAAATTATACTCACGGTAATCCTCACACTATCACCTATCAATCACATAAACTTCACAGTTCTACTCATGTTAACTCGTCATATCATCACATATTATTCACATATTAATCCCTTTTATCATCTCACATTGCCTCATATTAATTCATCATAATTACACTCGCGGTAATTCTCATACTATCACTTATTGCTCACGCAACCTCACTGTCATACTCATAGTAACTCATCACAGGAATCCTAGAATCAAACATCACGGCATCGCTGCACACGATCAATATTCGCGAACTCTGCTACGTTCGTTGGCTCGCTCGCTAGGCGAGTTGATAGAGAATGCTTTCTAGCATGCTCTCTAGGCGAGTATTGTGGAGAATGTTCACCAGCTTGCTCGCTAGGTGAACAACGCGATAACAGCACCACCTGCTACGATCAGACCTGCTCTCTGCCCAAAATATGCATACGATCCATTTACCCAAACCCCCCAAAATATCCCCAAATCATCCCTAATATCATACGGCAATAACGGTACAAAATCTATGGTTCATTAGGCTAATCCGACAACATTTGCACTGCCTATAACACTATTTTTCTACAATTACCCTAAAGGCATCATAATTTCTTATATCACCTATCTCCATCCCTTCAAGGTCGGACGCATGTCACCCCATAGTTTTGACCACGAAGGCCTAAGGTTTCCTAATCCTTATATCAGATATTCAATATTTAGTGATACATATCACAAACCATAATCTCAGAGTTCATCGTCAATTTCGTTTACTTTCCCACAATCAACCCAAAATACCTTAAATCATAAACCACGTAAACCAGCCATAAACACATCTAAAGGCATACATAGAAAATCATGAAATGCGATACTCCCCATACCTTAGCCGATTCAAAGCTTTCACGATTAACTCCGGCAACCTTCCGAAGCTTTTTCCTCCACTTCTCCCTCCTCAGAGCTCTGGCGTCATTCTTTTCACGGTTAACCAAAATGAATCCTCCATCTTCAGAATTCTATTTTGTCAAACTTAGACTTGGGCCACACAATTGGGCTTTTCCCATAACACCCTTACTAACTCTTCATAATGCCCAGTTTACCCTTATTTCTCTTATATTCATTTTAATCAATAATAATATTGATATTCTCATATTGTATACTATTAATTAAATAAATAGTCCAATATGCACATTTTCTCAATAATTCCCAAAACCACCGAAAACACCAGGAATACGAATATTCTCAATTAAATAAATTAATTAAAATATTCTGAATAAATTCACCCACTTAAAATAATTTTCGCCCTCGAAAATTACCTCAAGGAACAGAGTCGGATACGACTCCCTCAACTGATCTCCAAGTTCCCGATTCCGACTTTCTCCAGCTGGTCCTCCCAACTACCTTCACCAAAGGAATCTCTTTACCTCGAAGTTGCTTCTTGTTCATCAACCTGAACTAGCAATGCCTCAACAGTCAAACTATCCCTCGCTTGTACACCATCCATCCGAATAAATTCACTTCTTCAACCTAGGCACATGCCATATCATGTAAATTCATAAGCGACAACGGTAAAACAGTCTAACATGATACTTCTCCCATGCTTCCGCTGCGCCACTTCCGATACAAATTAACAAAACACAGTGTGTGCTTCCGAGACTCCAAAGCTCGACCAACACCAGTCACCATCGTAACTCTCAAAACACGTCTTTTCTTAGATCTTATTGATCTTTTCAGTCGTCTCTTAAACAATTCTCAGGTCCGAGCACAACACTCTCGTCTGAATCATATCAACACAAAGGAGTCCTACACCTTCTACCATACAAATCCTCATACGGTGCCATTCTGATACTAGAATGCCAATTGTTATTGTAGTTAACTCAATCAACGATAATTAACTATCCCACGATCCACCTTGATCCAACACACAAGCTCTCCACAAATCCTCTAAAGACTGGATAGTTCTCTCTGTCCGTCCATCCGTCCATGAATGATAGGCAGAGTTCAACTTCAACATGGTACTCAAAGCGTCTGCAAAATCTCCCATCTCGATGAAAACTCAGATTCTCATCTGACACAATATTCGAGGGCATCTCATACAACTTCACAACTTCGTCGATATACATCTCAGCTAGCTTCAACATAGAATGATTAGTCCTCATTGGTAAGAAAAGAGCCAATCTAGTCAATCTATCCAAAATCACCTAATTAAAATCATATCCCTCCAATTCTTCGGAAAGCCCCACACAAGATCCATGGAAATACTACCCGATTTCCACCCTGGAATATTCAACGGTTGCCTCAGATCCAACGGTCTCTGACGTTTATTCTTCGACTTCCGACAAGTCTAACCAGCGTATACAAACTCAACCACTTCCCTCTTCATCTATGGGCATCAAAATAATTTCCTCAAATCTGGTTACATCTTCATAGCACCGGGATGGATACTCCATCTACCTCAATACTCTTATTCCACTCAATAATGTCTAGAACACAAACTCTATCATGACATCTCATGATACCATTTCCATTAATCTGAAAATCAGCCCTTCGACTTTAATTCATCAAATTCAACCAATCTACCAACTCAAACCAGAGTTCTGACCTTATTGAATCTCATCAAGAATACCACTAGTAAGGTCCAACATACTAAGCTTAACTCCATAAGAAGTCTCTTCACACACCAAACTCATATCACAAAATTGCTCAATTAGTTCTAACTCTTTTCACCATCATCATCATCATCATCGGTATATGCAAAGATTTCCAAATCAATGCATAGGCTACCACGTTTGCTTCACCCGAATGGTAATTCAATCCAAAATCATAATCCTTCAGGAGTCTCAATTATTTTCTCTGCCTCATATTCAACTCTTCCAAATCAAACAAATACCTTAAGCTCTTGAGATCACCAAACATTTCAAATCTCAAACTAACCAATTGAAGCCTCTAACTCCGGCACAAACACAATAACAACCAACTCTAAATCACTCGTCAGATAATCCTTCTTATGTACTTTAAATTGCCTTAAAGCATAACTAAAACTCGTTGATGTTACGCTTAACATATTTCCCAATCACATCAACAAAGCATCACAAAACACAATGAATAGTTTTGTCGGATTCAGAAAAAATCAACACACGAGCTGCTGACAGCTCTCCCAAAAACTCTTTGAACTTTCTTCACAGTGGCATATCCCTACTTCTTCTCCAACACTGATAACTCAAGTTCCCGATGCCCAACATGATCCTCTATACTCTTTTAATATATCAAAATATCATCGGTTAACACAACCACTGACTCACTCAAATAAGTATGGAAAATACCATGCCAAACGAACACTTAATTTGCGAGTTATGGCAGAAACACGAACCGCACCTTCCATACTTACAACAACATCCAAACATATTCCATCAATAAATAACTTAATTCCATGCCACTACTTCACCATCACATAGAGCATTGGACTAGCTTTCCAACGCTTCGGACCGCGCGTCATTCCGAGTTACGGTTCTCTCGTTACGACAAAAATACCAAAACAACATTCTTCTGCCCAAGACATGCTCGCTAGCCGAACACAGCAACGATGGTTGTTCGCTAGGCAAAGGTCCTAGCGAACCTGATAGGCCAAAATTCTATTTTCGACCGTTACCTGACTTCCGGGTGTCCGATTTCGATTCCGTAAAAAACTGCGATCTCAGAATTTGACGTACAACAACAATTTCACACTTAGGAAGGCCATTCAACATATCTTCAACTCTTGAAATATTTAAAGGCCTAATTCAATATTGCATTCCATATCTTAATTTCTTTAATAATCATCAGAAGTCACTGTCCACCTTTAATATGCTCGACCTCACACTCCGTTGCCTTAGCACACACACACACACACCAGACATGAGTCTCAACACTACTCAATCAATTTAATTCCTTGACCATCCAAAAAGACATATAATATGGAGCTCTCAATCTTGGACTAGTTTCCGTAACTAAGTCAATCACAACTCCACTTCACGTCTTGGTTGTATATCACTATCTCGTCAGGAAAGCTTCCAAACAATCACAATTAACTGGCAAACCACCAACTTCTCCACTTTCTCCGACACTCACAGTTTCCATCAAAATAAACATCTCGGCATCACCCTACACCGACTCATCAAAAAAATTCTTAAGCACTTAACTTAACTTAACTTAAGACAATTTGTTGCTCACGCCATCTAAGCTTGCAAGACACGCCTATCCCATCCAACATGACCCCGTCCACTATCAACAACAGATTAAGGTTGATCAGTTCCTCAATTTGTCAATAGACAGCCGAAAATCATGATGGTGTATAAACCATATTTACCAAACTATAAGAGCGTTCAACCACACACTGAGCTACAACTCCACACTTGCAGCATCCTGGAGAAGCACAACTTCTCTCCCACTTGTTTCATTCCCACTCATGCAAACCACGGTTAGGCAACAAACATGCACCGACTGTGTTTTTACACACATGCCGCATACAAGGGAACAAACAACATTAGACAACTTGGCTGGACGGACCAACCAGGCTCTGATACCACTAATGTAACACCCTCATTCTACCCCACATATATTACGGCAAAATAACACGGATTTCAGAGTAAAATATTAACTTTCATTAAAAAGCCACAAAAGGGCGTACATTTCTCAAAGTCAACAAAGTTGGTCAATACTCCGTAACACACGAGTTTTCTCAAAATACATCAAAACATCATATACAGCGGAACTCAAAACATAACTCAATGTTTTCCTCATAAGGGAACATTAGTAAAATAACCCAACGATATACAATCAACTCAAAGAACCCAACACGATGATACATATCAGAGCAAGACCCTCTATATTAACTATAAAGGCTAACGACTCTAAAACTTCAAAATACTCCTCGACGGCGTCCACGACTAAACTTGCTCATCTGCATGTTACCCACATGGAGGTAACATTCAAACAGGCAGGGTGAGTAAGACAATTCATAATAATCAATGTATAACAATTAATGCATAAACAACATATTACTCATAATTACATTCAACACATTGATATCCTTCAAATATACCTCAAAGGCCATAACGTCATAATTCATCATATTGCTCATCATGCAACATATCATCATAATTCACCATATTACTCATCATGCAACATATCATCATAATTCATCATGTTAATCATAATACAACATATCATCATAATTCATCATATTAATCATTCTCACACATCATGTCATCATATAATCACGTATAAATCACATATTAGCTCATAGTCATATTATCCCATATTATCCCATATTAATTCATAATACTACCCCCGTATCATCTCATATTAATTTATCAAATTATACTCACGGTAATCCTCACACTATCGCCTATCGATCACATAAACTTCACAGTTCTACTCATGTTAACTCGTCATATCATCACATAGTATTCACATATTAATCCCTTTTATCATCTCACATTGCCTCATATTAATTCATCATAATTACACTCGCGGTAATTCTCATACTATCACTTATTGCTCACGCAACCTCACTGTCATACTCATAGTAACTCATCACAGGAATCCCAGAATCAAACATCACGGCATCGCTGCACACCATCAATATTCGCGAACTCTGCTACGTTCGCTGGCTCGCTCGCTAGGCGAGTTGGTAGCGAATGCTTGCTAGCATGCTCGCTAGGCGAGTCTTACGGCGAATGTTCGCCAGCTTGCTTGCTAGGCGAACAACACGCTAACAACATCACCTGCTACAATCAGACCTGCTCTTTGCCCAAAATATTCATACGATCCATTTACCCAATGCCCCCAAAACATTCCCAAATTATCCCTAAGATCATACGGTGATAACGGTACAAAATCTATGGTTCATTAGGCTAATCCGACAACATTTGCATTGCCTAAAACACTATTTTCCTGCCATTACCCTAAAGGCATCATAATTTCTCATATCACCTATCTATATCCCTTCAAGGTCGAACGCATGTCACCCCATAGCTTTGACCACGAAAGCCTAAGGTTTCCTAATCCTCATATCAGATATTCAATATTCAGTGATACATATCACAAACCATAATCTCAGAGTTCATCATCAATTTCATTTACTTTCCCACAATCAACCCGAAATACCTTAAATCATAAACCACGTAAACCAGCCATAAACACATCTAAAGGCATACATAGAAAATCATGAAATGCGATACTCCCGATACCTTAGCCGATTCAAAGCTTTCACGATTAACTCCGACAACCTTCCGAAGCTTTTGCCTCCACTTCTCCCTCCTCATAGCTCTGGCCTCATTCTTTTCACGGTTAACCAAAATGAATCCTCCATCTTCAGAATTCTATTTTGTCAAACTTAGACTTGGGCCACACAATTGGGCTTTTCCCATAACACCCTTACTAACTTTTCATAATGCCCAATTTACCCTTATTTCTCTTATATTCATTTTAATCAATAATAATACTGATATTCTCATATTGTATACTATTAATTAAATAAATAGTCCAAAATGCACATTTTCTCAATAATTCCCAAAACCACCGAAAACACCGAAAACACCAGGAATACGAATATTCTCAATTAAATAAATTAATTAAAATATTTCGATTAAATTCGTGGTGTTAGAATAATTCCTCCTTTAGAGTACACCATCCTGGTTCAGATAAAAGTTCCCAGCCAGCCTCCTTAGAGTCTTCTTATCCCGAGTCGACGCCCCTGGCGGATATTCTTGGTTCTTAAGGAAGTCTTGGATATCATAAAACCACGGCTTGCCGTCCGAAGCTTCCTCAATAGCGAATACGAATGCCGACATATCAAGGCGAGAGATGATTACTGTTGGAGCATCATTCTAAAAATTCACCTTATACATTGAGGATAAAATGGATAAGGCATCTGCCATCTGGTTCTCTGCTCTTCGCACATGATGGAACTCTATCCGGTCAAAGAAAGATAACAACCTCCTTGCATAGTTCATGTAAGGTATCAGATTAGGCTGCCGGGTCTCCCATTCACCTTTGATCTGATTAACAGCTAGCGCTGAATCTCCGTATACATCTAGATTCTTGATCCTCAGATCAATGACTTCTTCCAACCCCATAATGCACGATTCATACTCGGCTTCATTGTTGGTACAAGGAAATGTTAACCTGGCAGTGAAAGGGATATGAGAACCATAAGGAGTCGTGATAATTGCCCCAATTCCACTACCATATGAGTTAACAACACCTTCAAATATCATCTGCCATTGGGATCCCTTCTCCGGACCTTCATCGGGTAATGGCTCATCGCAGTCCTTCATCTTTAAGAACATGATGTCCCCATCGGGATTTTCAAACTTCATAGGTTGATAGTCATCAATCGACTGTTCAGCAAGATACTCTGACAGAATATTTCCCTTGATAGCTTTCTGGGAAACGTATTGAATGTCATACTCTGTCAAAACCATCTGCCACCTAGAAATTCTCCCTGAAAGTGCTTGTTTTTAAAAGACATATTTAATCGGATCCATCTTCGAAATCAACATGGTTGTATGATTCAGCATATACTGTCTCAGACGTTTGGTAGCCCAAGCGAGTACACAACACGTCTTTTCTAACATTGAGTACCTAGACTCACAGTCTGTGAACTTTTTACTCAAGTAGTATATTGCATGCTCTTTTCTTCCAGTCTCGTCATGCTGACTAAGAACACAACCCATGCTATTCTCAAGAACCTTTAAATACATGATCAATGGTCTTCCAGCTATTGGAGGTATCAGTATCGGAGGCTCTTGCAAATATTCTTTTATTTCATCAAACGCCCTTTGGTAATTTTCATTCCAGACAACCGCTTGATCCTTCTTTAACAATTTGAACATGGGTTCACACGTGGCTGTGAGATGAGATATGAATCTAGCAATGTAGTTCAATCTCCCCAAAAAACCACGAACCTCTTTCTCCATTTTCGGCTTTGGCATATCTTGAATAGCTTCTATCTTTGCAGGATCGACCTTGATTCCTTTTTCACTAACAATGAACCCCAACAACTTTCCCGACCTGACACCAAAAGTGCACTTATTCGGATTCAACCTCAGTCTGAATTTCCTTAGCCTTTCAAACAACTTTAGAAGGTTTACCAGATGTTCCTCCTCCATTTGCAAATTTGTTATCATGTCATCAACATATACTTCAATCTCGTGATGAATCATATCATGAAACAAAGTGACCATAACCCGCAGATAGGTTGCCCCTGCATTTTTCAACCCAAAAGGCATTACCTTATAACAGAAAGTCCCCCACGGTGTAATGAACGTTGTTTTCTCCATATCCTCCGACGCCATCTTAATATGATTATACCCAGAAAAACCGTCCATGAAGGAAAACACAGAATATTGCGCAGTATTATTAACCAATACGTTAATGTGGGGGAGCGGGAAATCATCTTTCAGACTCGCTTTATTCAAATCCCTATAATCCATGCACATCCGTACCTTACTGTCTTTCTTTGGTACAGGTACAATGTTAGAAACCTACTGAGGGTAAGTTGTTATAGCGAGAAATCCAGCATCCAACTGCTTATGGACTTCTTCTTTGATTTTCACAGCCATATCTGGTATAGTTCTTCTGAGCTTCTGCTTGACTGGCGGACACTTTCACGCAAAGGCAAGCGATGAACCTTGATGTATGTGTCAAGACCGGACATATCTTCGTATGACCAAGCAAAGATATCACTATACTCTCAGAGCATTTCAACTAATCTTTGCTTGATATCACTCTGCAATGCAGCCCTATCCTGACGTCTCTTCTGACTTCTTTAGTACCCAAGTTGACGACTTCAATTTCCTCCTAATGAGTGTAGCACCCAAAAATTTGCTTTCCGTTTTAACCGTAACTAGCTTATGTTTCATCTTTGCATTTTGCATTGCATAGCATTTGTTCTGGAGGCATGGGATCAAGGCGTTCATGTGACTCAAGTTCATTTCGGAGCAAAAGACTGAACAACAAACACCGAGCATCAGAGGCTCGGGCATTTATTTTTCCCAGAGGTCAGGCGACCGATTTTATTTTGTAGGTTAATTTTAGATCAGGATTAGCACTCAGGCTCATAACAGGCATTTTCACAGTAATGACGGTAAAAAATGAGGTTCAACAGCTAAATAGAGCTCCAGACAGTTGAAACAGGGCAAATGGACAGATTTCTCACCAAAAGGCGCCAGAATTCAAAATTTAAAGGTGTTAATAAGTTAACCTATATGGTTAATCGATTAACCAAAGGAAAATTAGCCCAGATTAGAAGTTTTAACAGTGTTAACCGATTAACGCATATGGTTAATCGGTTAACCATAGCATATTTTGTCCTATACTTGATTTTGCAAGCCAATTGCACTTGGGGTTCAATTTTGATCACCTTGGAATTCAAATATTCACTTGGGAAGGATCTAGAACACCTTTAAATTTCAGGTTTCCCTCCAAAATCCCATTCCACATTCCAAGCCTTGATTTCCAATCCAAATTCCAATCCTTGCTTTGGAATCCAAACTTAGATGGTATTTAAGTGATCCACTCCAAACCTCGCCATCCAATTTTCACTTCCAGTTTTCAGAATTGATCAGAATTCTCTCTCAAATTCTCTCAACTTCTCCATTTCCAAAACTCACTCAAAGCTCTTTTTCATTGGAATTCTTGATTCATCATTGGAATCAATGGATTCTTGAGCATAAACCTCCATTTACCATCATCATTGAATCAATTCTCATCTTCAATTTTCGTGCAAGCTTCGATCTGAATTTGGAGTTGGATCTAGAAGTGATTATTTGCAGCTTTTTGACTCAAATTTGGTGGATCTTCATTCATACAACAACAATTATTTTGGATCCTGAAGTTTTCTGAATTTCTAGCATTAGATATGCTCAAATTCAGTTGATCAACATTTACTGAAGCAAATCTCCGCTTCGAAGGTTGGAATTCTCGATCCGATTTATTTTTTTCTTGCTTATCATGTTAATCTTCATATTCGATTGAATTTTGTTGATTTCGATCAGTTCGATTTGTGATATGGCTGTGTAATTGTGTATCCATGCTGTTGGATCTCTTTTTTCAGTTGTTAATTTCGTGCTTAATGGATAAGTTGATATGTTAGAACCTTGGATAAGTTGTTTCTGTGCTGGAAGTGATTTTCTGCTGCTGTTTTTAGCTTCTGGTGCAGTGTTAATCGGTTAACCTATACTGTTAACCGATTAACCAATTCAAATTTTCAAAAAATTTTCAAACGTTAATAGTGTTAATCGATTAACGCATATGGTTAACCAATTAACCTGTTCAAAATTCCATATTTTCTGAACTTTTTAAGGTGTTAACCGATTAACCCCAGGGGTTAACCGATTAACACTGTGCCAGGATGCCATATTTGCTGTTTTGCTTGCTTGTTTGCATACCGGTTTGATTCGAATCATCATAGATCATTGTGATGCTCTAGGATTGAATTGTTTTGAATAATTGTCACTGTTTGTGGTTGATTAATCATGATTCTGTTGATATGTATGATCATTTTTCAATTGTTTGCATGCTCGAGTATGTGGTTCGAATTGATCATTTGTTTGCATGTTTGTTTGCTTTCATCTCTTGTTTTTTCTCCACATGTTTGCATCATTCTTGCATCGCTGTTGAGATCGAGACGCGCTTGTGGTGGCTGCTGCCCCACACATTTTTTTCCACCCTCCCACCATTCTAAGTGTGCATTTTCATGTTTGCATTTTTCTACTTGTGATTGATTCTTCCTTTGTTCTTCTTGTGCTTTGTTGCCATGATCCCCATAGGATTCCTAGTCCCTCCGTTTAAGATGGGAGTAGGAGAAACATTAGGCGTTCAATCCAAGTATGCTAACATTAGGGTAGATGTTTCCCCTTTTTATCCGAACTTTAGGAGCACTTTGCATGACAACATTAGGGCCGAGTTTCCCTTAGACCTTCCGTGCGTCTCTCTTCTCATCTCAAAACCAATCTAATTCATCTAATAAAGGCGATAAACGTTGCGCGCTATGAGCCTTAAGCTACATGGGGAATGATGAGTGAGGGGTCTCCTCTCGCTTATCTAGAATGTTTAGTATGCGTCCCATTTGGGGGCGATAAACGACGCATTCGCCTCCATGTCATAGTCTTTAGTGCAACGTGAAACATAAACTGAATTAATTCACTTCACTAAAAAACACAAAACAAAATTCAAACCTTTTTCCTTTGGGATTAATCAAACTTCTTTTTTCAGAAAGGAGTGTTGTTAAGCTTCGAATCTACCGCAAACAGGCTTAGTCCCTAACTGCTGGAACGGAGGTTTAACCCTACTCGATTAAAGCACTTAATCAACCTGTGGTTTCGTGTCATCCCGAACTACGTTTGCTCTAATCTTTCATACCAGATGAAAGTACGTAGGCACAAGATGCGATGTCTTGGCGAGCAACCTTCACCCCCTTTCTCCCGTAGTTGGCCGAACTACGTTGACTCTGACTTTTCCATTGCATGAGGGATTACGTAGGCACAGAGCGACGATGCTCTGCCAAGTCTCTTTTCTTTTCTTTTTGTCCTGCAAGCCTTTAGCTAGATAGTTTAAACACACCCTTAGATAGACAACAAGTTTGGATCCCGTCGAGTACGACGGACGTGAGGGGTGCTAATACCTTCCCCTTGCATAACCGACTCCCGAACCCAGGACTTGGTTGGGATGACCTTGTCTTTCCCTTTTTCGTCAAGTTTTTTCTGATTGTTTCCTTTCCTTCTCTTTGGGATAAATAACGAAAGGTGGAGACTCTTCTGTTTTCGGCCGGGTGTTTTTCGCAGTTACGACAATGAGGCAAAATGATTTTCTCTTCCTGTTTCAAAAGCCTGGCTAGCTCTTCTGGCAAGTCTTCATCTTCATCAATCTTTTCTTTGGCTTGAAATATCGGATCATCAAAGTCAAAGTGAGTCATAGACGGCTCTAGAGCGGTGTCATCTGCAATGTGAAACCTGCAATGATGATGATTTAATGCTTAAAATGATATGCAAACAAGCACAAACCACATTGCTATTTTATTGTTAAAAATAAAACAGGAAAGACAAGGATCACAATATTTGAATGCAAAAAAACGCCCTTTGATTGATTGATAAAAAGATTGTTCAAACATAAACAATTAGGCCCTGAAGATAAATACCGCTATGCTCCGGTTAGAACATAGGGCTATACAATAATCAGAAAAACAAATCATTACTCTTATGTCGTCACTTGGATGATTTCTTCGACAGACCAGTTGTTTAGACTTTGTCCTGGAGTGCATGGCCGAATCCACGCGTCCATGTCGCAGTCGCTGTCACCGTCTTCATCTGATATGGCATCAATATGCTCGAAGATGACCCCACCGCTGGTAAACTTGACAGACCCCTTATAGCGTGGCGCGCTCAGGGAGGAGGAAGATGGGTTGTATCCCAAACCGAATTTGTCCTGCTTGTTGGGGATATTCAGCACCTGACCCCAACCTTGCGATGCCCCAGCCTTCACCACTGCTTCGGCTTCCTTGAAGGATGACATGGCGACTTCAGGCGCTTTGTTCACGATCGGTGCTTTGTTCTTGATTTGCATAGTTTCAAAGGCCTGACACAAAGTCTCATGGATTTCGCCATCAACCTCAACATACTTGAAGGGAGATAAGTGACTAATCATTATATCTTCTTCTCCGCAAATAGTGACGACACTGCCACCCACCATGTACTTCAACTTTTGGTGCAGCATAGAAGTTACGGCGCCTGCCAAATGTATCCAGGGATGTCCCAGCAAACAGCTATAAGTTGGCTGAATATCGATAATGTAGAACACTGCATCAAACACTTCAGGACCAACTTGGATTGGCAAAGTCAACTCCCCGAATACGGACCTGTGAGTCCCATCAAAAGCTCGTACTACCAAATCTTTTGGCGTACACAATATACCACGGGTATCTAACTTCATCAGCATCTTCTTCGGTAGCACATTCAAGGATGACCCTGTATCAACAAGCACGTGTGACAACACGACTCCTCGACATTCAATAGATATGTGCAGCGCATAGTTATGGTTCCTTCCCTTGGGCGTCAAATCCAAATCCGTGAATCCCAACCCATTTCCTGCATTTACATGTGCAACAACTCCCTCGAGTTGGTTTACGGATATTTCCTGTGGCACATAAGTTGTATTCAGGATTCTCAACAAAGCGTTCCTGTGCGCTTCCGAACACAACAACAAGGACAAAATGGATATCTTGGACGGAGTCTGTTGTAAGTGATCAACAATCTTGTAATCACTCTTTCTTATCAAGCGCATGAACTCCCCTGCCTCCTTCAGCAAGGATTCCTTCTCATCATCTTGAGAAGTTTCTTCCACCACTACCTCACTCTTTCCTCTGTCAGATTTATCAGCGACCACTTCAGGTGACGAAAATACTCTTCCACTCCGAGTAATTCCACCAGCTTCAACTAAGTTGTCCACAGAATCCACCGGTAAACTTTTCAACTCCTGCTTCTGTCCGTTGCAGTATACCTCGGCTCCGTAGTTCCACGGAATCGCCTTAGTACTTTCATATGGTACATGACCGGCTTTGGTAATGATGATGGTTGGCGGCCTAGGTGGTGCAGAAATAGTAATAGTCTTGTATGGAATTGAGATTTTCGCAACCTCATCCCTTTCTTCAACCATTAATTCCTCAGTCTTCTTCTCAGCAACTCTATCAAATTGCAAGACACCATCGTTCATCAACTTTTGAATATGGTTTTTCAGCTTCTCACATCCCTCGGGATGGCTCAAACATTTAGCACAAGCTTCATCACAACCTGGGAATACTCCTCCCCTCAACAGCTTGCTCTTTACAAAGTTCATCGGCGTCTTCAACTTATCTACATCCGACACCAAATTCAAGCTCTCATCTTTAAGGATAGCACTGACCCCAGCTGCCCCATGATTAGGCATGGGGTTCTGCACGACATTGGGCGCGTCGTGAGAAAAGTTTATAACCTTACTGTCTATGAGATCCTGAACTTTGTGCTTGAACGCCTTACAATTGTCAATATTGTGACCTAGAGCACCAGAATGAAACTCGCATCGAGCATTAACGTCATAACCATGTGGTGGTGCACCTGTCAATGGAGCTAAAGTTCTCTTCTGTATCAGCTGTAGCTGTAACAAGTGTTGAAGTAATTGAGAATATGGCATCGGAGGTGTGTCAAATTGTCTATTTACCGCCATGCCCCGGTCCTGAAAACGACGAGGAGCATAGTTTTGCTGATTCTGTTGTGGTTGTTGTTGTTGTTGTGGTACTGCAGGTATTGTGATACTTGCAACCTGCTACTGCTAACGATATTGCTGACGTTGATTTCTATTCCTTCCCCGAGAACTAGATACTGTGTTGGTTTCTCCTTCTCTCTTTTTGTTACCAAAAGCCTTTCTATTTCCTCCTCCTGTCGAGGACCCTTCGCCAGCTTAAATCTTTCCTAGCTTAATGTCGTTCTCGACCCTCTCCCCAGTAATGATCAGATCAGAAAAGCTTCTAGACATATTACCGATCAGCTTCTCATAGTATACACCTGGTAGCGTGGCAACAAACATATCAATTAACTCCCTTTCTACCATGGGAGGCTGCACCCTAGCTGCCAGCTCACGCCACCTCTGGGCGTACTCTTTGAAGCATTCACCATTCTTCTGAGACAAATTCTGCAATTGGACCCTGTTAGGCGCAAGGTCGCTATTATATTGGTAGTGCATAACGAAGGCCTCAGCCAAATCCCTCCAGCATCGGATATTGACTGGTTCTAAGCTCATGTACCATTCAAGAGAAGGACCAGAGAGGTTGTCTTGGAAAAATGCATCATCAATTTTTCATCATCTGAGTAAGCAGACATTTTACGATAGTAAGAGCGCATATGAACCCTGGGACAAGTAGTGCCTTTATATTTGTCGAAATCAGGAACTTTGAATTTCAAAGGTACTTTCAAGTCTGGGATCAGCCCCAGATTAGCCATCTACAATCCCATGGAGTTCTGATTTTCAAAGCTCCGCATCTTCTCTTCAATCAGCTTAAACCTCTTATCTGCCTCAGACGGAAATCCTGTACCAATATCCCGCATAGAGAAAGCATCTTCTTGCTGATCTTCATCCCACTGAGGAACATTGTTTCCATGCATAATATACGCTATTTCGGGCATAATGATTCCACCTACATTACCTCCGCCCGGAGGGATCACAACTTGAGGAATAACATTAGCATGTGGCGTGCCACCATCATTACGAGGATGATTAGCAGCAGCTCCTCCGTGAAGTACACCATTACTATCAACTCTTGCAATAAGTCGCTGCACCAGAGTTCTCAGTTGTTCTTGACCATTTGCAACACCCTGCATCAAATCCATAAATTGTGCCATCCTGACCCGAAGTTCTTGCATCTCCGCTTGCATTTGCTCCATGATCTTACACTGATTTCCCCGAGTGGCGTACCGGTGAGTAGTCTGGTTTTCAATCCTGAAAAAAACTAACGAACCATGGAAATAAGGTTAACGGTCTCGGGCACCTGCGATGCAAAAATGAAGAATGATGCAGTATGCAAACATGTATATATGCATTAGGGAGATTTCCCCCTCAATTCTAGTTCCAAGAGCACAACACGACAATGGAGAGCTAACATATAAGCAACAAGCAAACTCCTCATAAATAAAATGAAAGCCAAGAGTCAGATACAGAGCACAGTGCTACAACAATACAATGGAATCAGAATGACCTCAGCCAACAGGTCTGGTGATGGTCAATATATACATCATAACAACAGACTAAAAATAAAATACAATCAAGTATGACAACTAGATTGGAAATCCTCTAACAGCTCCTTCGTCTCTGGATGGTCTGGCCTGATAAGCAACCCTCAGATAAGCAGCTCTCTCCGGCTAATAGTGGTATGCAAGTCCTGAGCATAATCCTACCAGGCGCCCTCACCAAAAGCCTCTTCAAGCTTACACCTCTTCACATCAGCTCTAGACTTGTAATCATCCAACGTTGCAAGTGCTTCGTTCAGTCTACAATCACTGTCACGTCGGAGTGAGGCTTCAGCTGCAATCTTCTCATCCTTCACCTGGAGTTGTGCCAAAATGCCATATTTGCTATTTTGCTTGCTTGTTTGCATACCGTTTCGATTCGAATCATCATAGATTAGTGTGATGCATTAGGATTGAAATGTTTTGGATATTTGTTCCTGTTTATGGTTGATTAATCGTGATTTTGTTGAAATGTGTGTTCATTTTCCACAAGTTTACATGCTTGTGTATGTGGTTCGAAGTGATCATTTGTTTGCATGTTTATTTGCTTTCATCTCATGTTTTGCTCCACATGTTTGCATCATTCCTGCATCGCTGTTGAGGTCGAGACGTGCTTGTGGCGGCTGCTGCCCCATACATTTTTCGTCCCTCCCACTATTCTAAGTGTTGCATTTTCATGTTTGCATTTTTCTACTTGTGATTGATCCTTCCTTTGTTCTTGTGCTTTTTGCCATGATCCCCATAGGATTCCTAGTCCCTCCATTTAGGATGGGAGTAGGAGAGACATTAGGTGCTCAATCCAAGTATGCTAACATTAGGGTAGATGTTTCCCCTTTTAATCCAAACTTTAGGATCACTTTGCATGACAATGTTAGGGCCGAGTTTCCCTTAGACCTTTCGTGCGTCTCTCTTTCTCATCTCAAACCATTCTAATTCATCTAATAAAGGTGATAAACATTGCGCGCTACGAGCCTTAAGCTACATGGGGAATGATGAGTGAGGGGTCTCATCTCGCTTATCTAGGGTGTTTAGTATACGTCCCGTTTGGGGGAGATATATGACGCATTCTCCTCCATGTCATAGTCTTTAGTGCAACGTGAATCACAAACCGAATTAATTCACTTCACTAAAAAACACAAAAAAAAATTCAAACCTTTTTCCTTCGGGATTAATCAAAGCTTTTTTTTTCAGAAAAGAGTGTTGTTAAGCTTCGGTTCTACCGTAAACAGGCTTTGTCCCTAACTGCTGGAATGGAGGTTTAACCCTACTCGGTTAAAACACTTAATCAACCTGTGGTTTTGTGTCAGGCCGAACTACGTTTGCTCTGATCTTTCATACTAGATGAAAGTACGTAGGCACAAGACGCGATGTCTTGGCGAGCAACCTTCCCCCCTTCTCTCCCGTAGTTAGCCGAACTTTGTTGACTCTGACTTTCTCATTGCACGAGGGAGTACGTAGGCACAGAGCGGCGATGCTCTGCCGAGTCTCTTTTCTTTTCTTTTTTTCCCGCGAGCCTTTAGCATAGATAGTTAAACACACCCTTAGATAGACAACAAGCGTGGATCCCGTCGAGTACGACGGACGTGAGGGGTGCTAATACCTTCCCCTTGCGTAATCAAATCTCGAATCCAGGACTTGGTTGCGATGACCTCGTCTTTTCCCTTTTCGTCAGGTTTTTCCGATCGTTTCCTTTCCCTCTCTGTGGGATAAATAACGAAAGGTGGCGACTCTTCTGTTTTTTGCCGGGTGTTTTCCGTAGTTGCGACAGCTGGCGACTCTGCTGGGGACTGCGATGGTTCCCTATGCGAGTTAGTCCTAGCGCTTGTCTGTTGCGTCTTTGGGTGTTTACTTTTGTGCAGTGTTTGCTTTATGTACGTTATCTGTTGTATATTATTGCATTGCATTCTTGTTGCTGTTGTGCTGTGGGTTGGGTTGTTCCACCGAGAGATAAGACGGACCTGGGCTTGAGTATACACATAGGATTAGAGTGGAGATTAGCGGGAGCTTGTGTGGCGTTTGGCTGCGCAATAGCTCGCATGAAATTCACATTCAGACGAGGCTTTTCTTTGGAAATATTCTATTCTGCGCGTCTGGTGCAATTGAGGGAATATTGACTTAGAGAGACTGTCGACTCTGGAGACCGTTCATTTGGGAAGTCAGCTAAGTGAGGCCGCTTCGTTAGGCTATGATGCCAAACCAGAAATGGTGAACGTATCATCGTTTCTCGAATGTCTGTGACGCTGACCTCCCGCATAGGATGCCGTACCTTTCAAGACTAGAACCCACATGTGAGAGGGATGGGTTTTTGCAAGAAGCCTGACCTTCAACCAACCCTAGTTTTCTCGTCAGTGCAGAATTTTGATCCTGAGTGTTCTATTCAGTGTGTTATCTCAGTGTTCTGATTAAAGCGGAGCTCTGGTTGAATTCAGTCAATGGCACAACAACGAGTTTGAGCATTGGATACCTTGATCCCATGTTTGCATTTGCATAATCATTCTGCATTTAACATTGCATATTTATGTGTGTTACAGGTTCTCGTCTTTCCCTTGATTTTGGTACTGGTCTTCTGCAGAGATGGAAGTTAGCAGAAAGAGGATTGTTGCGTACAAGTTTCCGGCACCTGAGTTGGGACCTTTATTTGGTCTGATTTCCATGGTTGAGCCTGGCGTTCTTGCAGCTTTCAGAGAACAGTATGGTGGAATTCTAAAGTTTGTCCGTAAGCTTACTACTTTTGAGCATGGAGCTATTCATACCTTGTTGTAGTTTTATGATCCTCTGCTGAGATGTTTCTCATTTCCGGACTATGTGTTGGTTCCGACTTTGGAGGAATTTGCTTACATCTTGGGTGTTTCGATTCTGAACAAAGTGCCTTTCTTTAGCTCCGAAGAAGAACCTAATCTTGAGAAGTTATCCGCCACTCTTTATTTGAGCGCCTCTGACTTGGCCGGTCATGTTATCAGTAGAAACAGAGTCTCCGGATTTACTTTACCCGTCCTAGTCGACAAAGCCCGAGAGTATGCTGAAAAGGGTTGTTGGGTGGTTTTCAGTGCTATCTTGGCTCTGTGTGTCTATGGCATTGCGTTGTTCCCCAATGTACCAGACTTTGTTGATTTTGATGCTTTTCATATCTTCGCTTCCAAGAACCTCGTACCTACTCTTCTAGGAGACTTGTATTATTCAGTGCATTACAAGAACGAGGAAAGAAGAGGAAATATGGTTTCTTCTTGCGCACCGCTGTTGCATAAGTGGTTTGTGGATCACCTTCCTCGCTCTGGAGCTTTTGTGGATTCAGCGAACTCACCTGAATGGTCGAAGAGGCTTATGGGTTTAACGGAGAAGAATATCGTCTGGTTCAATTGAGACTTGTTGGGTCGTGAGCTTATCTTCATTTGTGGTAGCTTTCCTAATGTGCCCTTGATGGGGAGGAAAGGCAGTATCAACTGTAATCCTTCTCTTGCTGTGAGACAATTCGGTTATACTTTGAAAGGACCTCCGAGAGAAGAGGAAGTGCAGGAATCTCTGTACTTCACAGGTGTAGCTGATCCTTGTATCTTGGCCCGATTCGTGGATGCTTGGGGTAAGATTCATAAGAAGGGAAAGCTTTCTTTGGGAAAAGGAGATTGTAGAGCCTATGATCCATATTCGGATTGGATTCAGAAGAGGGTTGAAGAGGTACTGTTGTCGTTTTCTGTTGAAGCACCATTGTATCCCTTAGTCATCGAGCCGCCTACAACCATTGATATTCTAAGGTATACCAAGCTTTGGGCAGAGAAGGAAGAGTTGCGCAAAGAGAATGAAGAGTTGAAGCAAGAAATCAGTCAGCTGAAGCATAATAAGGGTGAAGCTGTGTATTTGGCCAAGACAAATGCAAAACTGTTGACTAAGTTGAAGGAAGAGCTTGCTGATCAGGTACAAGCACGGAAGCAAGTTGGTCTTGATCTGAAAAGCACTTGTGATGTTCCGAGGAGCACGAAGGAGGATTTAGATAGAGCATATCTGAAGATATCCAAATTCAATGAGCAGTGGAATGCTACTGTGACCGCCAACAAAAGTAGAGAGGATCAACTTTGAATTCAGGTTGATAAGCTGAAAGCGCAATTCAAGGCCAAGGAGAGGGAGGTACTGGTGGAAACGTTCCGCAGAAGTACGATTGAGCAGAAATACCAAGACACTCTATCAGCACTTGAAGAGTCCAAGATTTGGGCAAAGGTGAAGAAACCCAGGCTTGAGGATGCCTTCGGCGAAGATGCTTGGGAAGAACATTGTCATTATCTCTGGGATGTGATACGCAAGAGGGATGTTCGTATCCGAGAGTTGATGGAGAGGCCAGACCATCCCGACACGAAGGAGATGCTTGAGGAGTCTCAGGAGTGGCGTAGAGATCATGGCTACTAGGAGTTTTATCTTTTGTAGTTTCATTTGATTTTGTATCTCGATCATCACCAGAGATGTTGGATGAGATCAATACCTCTGTGTATGATATTTCTGTTTTGGTTGTATTATTTCAGCTTTACTTGATATATGAGAATATTTATTATGGTATTCTTATCTGTCTCTGCTGTTCTTGTTTATTGAAACCGGAATCAAGGGGGAGATCTCCCTGTGCATACATAGACATGTTTGCATTTTGCATCTTGCATTCTCATTTGCATTGCAGGTTGTTCTTGGTGGCCTTGTGTTCTTATCTCTGCTTGGTTTTCTTCAGTTCAGGATTGAGGAGTTCAGTTGCCATAGGTATTCTACTTGAGGGAATCAGCAGAAGGTGATGGGTCAGGTTCAGGCAGAATTGTAGGAGGTCAGGGCTCGTATGGCCCAATTCATAGAACTGATGCAGACTGTTGCTAGTGGACAGGAACAGTTGAGAACTCTAGTCCAACCGTTGATACCACGGGTTGATGAAGACGGTGTTTTGCATGGAGGATCCGGTGTTGCTCATCCTCCGGTTGGTGGATCTATTCCTCAGGGTATTCCTAATGTTGTTGTACCTCCGGGTGGAGGAGCTGCTGGTGAGAACGGTAATATCGCTGGTAATGGCAGTGTGTGTGGTGTGCACGGGGTTGCTGGTCCTCATTGGGAGGATAATCAGGATGATATATTTTTTGTGAAAGATCCGGAGGGCGGTTTACCGACTGAAGCTGACCGAAGGTTCAAACTGATTGAGGAGAAGATGAAATCATTGGAGAATCAGAACTCTTTGGGCTTGGATATGTCTGATCATGGTTTGGTTCCTGGGGTCCGGATTCCTCCCAAATTTAAGGTGCCCGATTTTGATAAGTACAAAGGGATGACTTGTCCCAGAGTACACATCCGAGCTTACTTCAGGAAAATGTCTGCTTATTCCAGTGATAAAAAGATGCTGATGCATTTTTTCCAGGTTTGTCTGGAAGGGGCTTCGTTGGAATGGTATATGGGGCTTGAGAGAACCCATATTCGTAGCTCGAAAGAATTGGCTGAGGCTTTTGTGCGTCACTATCAATAAAATAGTGATCTGGCACCCAATCGGGTACAATTGCAGAGCTTGTCGTAGAAAAATTCTGAGAGTTTCAAAGAATACGCCCAGAGGTGGCGGGATTTAGCTGCAAGGGTACAACCCCCTATGGTTGAAAGGGATTTGATTGACCTGTTCATGGCTTTGCTACCGGGTGTGTACTTTGAGAAGATGATAGGTTGCATGTCTGCAAGGTTTTCTAATTTGGTAATTGTCGGTGAGCGAATTGAAAGTGGGATTAAGTTTGGGAAGATTTCAAATGGTGGTGGATCCTCTTCGGGTGGAACGAAGAAGCCGTATTCTGCAAACCCCAAGAGAAGGGAGGGGGATGCAAATACTATTTCTCACAAGGGTAAAGGTAGAGCTCAATCTCATTAGCATCAGCAAGTTGCTACCGTAAATATCCCGGCCGCAACTCCACAACAAGGCAACGCTCCGTGACCTTATGCTGCTAGGTGCATAATGCCTGATAGATAGTTCACGAATCCTCCGATACCATTTTCTCAGTTATTACAACGGTTGCTGTAGTTACAATTGGTTCAGAAGCGGACCTTGGATCCTCTCACAGGTATACCGCCTCCTGGCTACGATACGAATGCTCATTGCGAGTTTCCCTCTGGCGCCCCAGGCCATGATTTTGACCATTGTAAAGCTTTTAAGCATAAGGTCCAGGATTTTCTTGATTCCAAAGCTATTAATTTCACCAACGAGGGGCCCAATGTGACTCAGAACCCGATGCTGGATCATGGGGTGGCAGGAGCCAATGCCGTTATTGATGGGGAAAAGTTGAATCTGATAACCGAGGTTGAGGATTTGAAGACTCCACTGGGTTTTGTGAAGGCTTGTTTGTTGAAGAAGGGAGTATTTCCTGGTTGTTCCGCTGACTACTCAGAGTGTGAAGTGCAGCTTGAGGGTTATGATCTTTTGAGAAAGGGTATTCAAAGGATGATTAATGAGGTTTGTTTACAATTTGATAGAGTTGTGAAAGAAGATGTCGAGCACAAAGTGAGTGATGACGGAAATGAAGTTGCTACGATTTCCATTCCATACCGGACAATCAATATTTCAGGGCCTGCTAGGCCCGCTCCGGTTATCATTACTGTACCAGAACTTGTGTCGTACGAGAGCACTAGAGCTATCCCATGGAACTATGGGGGAGAGGTGTTCTGTAATGGGCAGAAATAAGAATGGACAGAATCGGCAAGCGGAAGTTCGTCGGTTGAGAACATAGTGGGGGTCGGAGGTATTACCAGAAGTGGTAGGGTCTTTGCTCCACCAGAGATTAATGCTGATAAGAATGACAGGGGTAAGTGTAAAGCTGTGATTGAAGAGAATGCCCAACCCCCAGGTTGTTACTGATGATCTTTCAAGGGATGCAGAGGAATTTATGAGGCTAATTTGAAAGAGTGACTACAGAATTGTGGATCACTTCAATCAGACCCCTTCGAAGATTTCTATCCTGTCATTGTTGATGACTTCGGAGGCGCATCGCAACGCTTTGTTGAAAGTATTGAATGCAGCGTACGTACCCCAGGAGATTTATGTTAATTAGTTGGAGGGGGTAGTAGCTCATGTGAACACCGACAATGGTCTCGGTTTTACTGATTTAGATCTAACTCCTGCTCGATGGAACCATAACCATGCTCTACATATATCTTTGGAGTGTAGAGGATATCTGATGTCACATGTCTTGGTTGATACAGGATCATCCCTCAATGTGCTTCCGAAGAAGGCATTGATGAAGTTGGACATTCAAGGTTTGATGTGCACGCCCAGTGATCTGGTCGTGAGGGCTTTTGATGGATCTAAGAGATTAGTGTTTGGAGAAATCACGCTGCCTATTCAGATAGGGCCAGAGATCTCTGATGCAACTTTCTATATTATGGATATCCAGCCAGCATACAGCTGTTTGCTTGGCCGGCCTTGGATACATGCTGTCAGGGCAGTTACCTCAACGTTGCATCAAAAGCTGAAATACATGGTAGAAGGGAAGATAGTTATGGTGTGCGATGAAGAGGACATTATGGTCAGCCATTTGTCATCTTTCAAATATGTAGAAGTGGATGGTGAGATCCACAAAACGCTCTTCCAGGCATTTGAAACAGTTCAGATTCAGGGGAAGTCTCCTGTAGAAGCCAAGGGCCCAGAGGTTTCGATGTCGTCGCTCAAGGAAGCTTGTGCTATCATAGAATCTGGCTCGTCTCAGAAGTGGGGCCGAGTTCTTGTTGTTCCTGTCAAGCAGGACAAGTTTGGTCTAGGATACAAACCCTCTAGTTCTTCTCAGATTCCGAGATACAGGGGACCTGTACAGTTCACCAACAGTGGGGTGATATTTGATAGGATCAATGCCGTTGAAGACGATGAAGGTGACAGTGACTGCAACATGGATTCCTGGATCCATCCATGTGCTCTCGGCCAGAAGCTATGCAACTGAACTACCGAAAAGTCATTCATGTTACTGCTGCAGAGTAGTGTTCATTATTTTGATTATGCTCAGTCCTGCATTCTGCCCAAGACGTAGTGACCCATTTGTGGGGCCTTCTTGTTATTTACAGTTTATCATTAATAAAAGGAGTTTCGCATTCAAATATTGTGATCCCTGTTTTTCTTGTTTTTGTTTTGCATTTATACTTAACAGAGAAATGACAATGTGTTTTGTTTGTTGTATCGCATAATAAACATAACATCCTCATGCAGGTCTTTTCTATCAGATGCCATCGATTCAGGTTCAGCTATGACTTCGTATGACTTTGATAATCCCATTTATCAAGCTGAAGATGAGACTGACGAAGACTGTGAACTACCCGAAGAGTTAGCAAGACTTCTCAAGCAAGAGGAAAGGGTTATTGTACCTCATCAGGAGGATATTGAGATTATTAATCTGGGCACCAAGGATGACAAGAAAGATATTAAAGTGGGGGCTGCATTGGAAGACAGTGTCAAGAGAAGATTGGTTGAAATGCTCCATGAGTATAAAGATATCTTCGCTTGGTCTTACCAAGACATGCCTGGGCTGGATACAGATATTGTGGTACACCAGTTGCCTCTCAGATAAGATTGCTCGCCAGTCAAGCAGAAGTTGAGACGGACAAGGCCTGACATGGCAGTCAAGATCAAAGAAGAAGTTCATAAGCAATTGAATGTTGGGTTTCTTGCTGTCACGAATTACCCTCCGTGGGTCGCTAATAGTGTTCTTGTGCCTAAAAAGGATGGAAAGTTCAGGATGTGCGTTGATTATCGAGATCTGAATAAAGCGAGCCCGAAAGACGATTTCCCGCTCCCTCATATCGATGTGTTGGTTGATAACACCACTCAGTATTCTGTGTTTTCGTTCATGGATGGATTCTCTGGGTATAACCAAATCAAAATGGCCCCAGAGGACATGGAGAAAACTACTTTCATCACACCATGGGGGACTTTTTGCTATAAGGTGATGCCCTTTGGATTGAAAAATGCAGGGGCAACTTATCAGCGGGCGATGGTCACTTTGTTTCATGATATGATTCATCATGAGGTGGAAGTCTATGTTGATGACATGATTGCAAAGTCACATACGGAGGAGGGAAATCAGGTCGATCTTCTGAAATTGTTCGAAAGGTTGAGGAAGTTCAAGCTGAGGCTGAATCCTAACAAGTGCACCTTCGGGGTGAGATCTGGAAAGTTATTGGGTTTCATTGTCAGTGAAAAGGGTATTGAGGTAGATCCTGCCAAAGTAAGAGCTATACAAGAAATGCCTGAGCCGAGAATGGAAAAGAGGTTCGTGGTTTCCTGGGGAGATTAAACTACATTGCAAGGTTTATATCTCATCTTACAGCCACTTGTGAACCAATATTCAAATTGTTGAGAAAAGATCAAACGGACAGGTGGAATGAAAATTGCCAGAAGGCGTTTGAAAGAATAAAAGAATATCTGCAGGAACCTCCAATACTCATTGTCGCTACCGCGAAAATAAGGTGTCGGCAAAACAGAAGAGTCGCCACCTTTCGTTATTTATCCCATAGAAAGGGAAAGGAAACGATCGGAAAAACCTGACGAAAAGGTATAAGACAAGGTCATCGCAACCATGTCTAGGTTCGGGAGTCGGTTACGCAAGGGGAAGGTATTAGCACCCTTCACGTCCATCGTACTCCATGGGATCCACGCTTGTTGTGTTTATATGACGGGTTGGTTTAACTATCTACCTATCAAGGCTGGCCTGAAAAGAATAGAAAATGACTCAGCAAAGCGTCGCGCTTTATGCCTACGTATTCTCGTCAGAGAATGAGAAATCAGAATCAACGTAGTTCGGCTAACTACGGGTTACGAGGAAGGTGGCTCGCCAATACGTCAGTATTGTGCCTACGTACTCTCAAAAGATATGAGAGATCAAAGCTTACGTAGTTCGGGATACTACGGATTACGGGGGATCAGATTCATCTGTTTTTTCGAGTAGGGTTAACAAATAGTTCCAGCAGTTTGGTGTATGTAGCTCGCTCGTAAGAGACTCGTGCGTTACCGTTTGCAGCAAAACTAAGAGTTAACGACACTCTTTTCATCAGAAAAGTTTTCCTTAGAGTTATGGGCCCACAGGGAAAAAAGGTTTGAGGTTTGTTTTTTGTCTTTTACGGAAGAAGTGTTTTTTATGGATGTCTGTAGTTTGTACAACACTAGAGACTATGACTTAGGAGCGAATGCGTCACATATCGTCCAAAGGACATATACTAAACACTCTAGATGATTGAGAGGAGACCGCTCAATTATCATTTCCCAAGTAGCTTAAGGCTCGTAACGCGCTTGTACTAACTTGCCTTTATTATGTTTTTTACTGTTGTTTTGAGATGAGAAGAGAACGAACTCTACGGGGAAACTGTCAAGTCCTAATGTTGTCATGCCAAGGATTCATCCTATGGTTGAGTTTTGAAACACGGAACTCCTATATGTTATCATGCATAGGTTTCAACCTAAAGTCCTATCATCACTTCCTTATCAAAGGAAGTGAGACTCCTAGGGGATCATGTCAATGGGAAATAGACAACAGATGAAGCATCAGCTAACAGATAAACAAAAGAAAACAGTAAAGATGCACATGCAATGCAGCAATACAAGCAGAGGGAGACTCACTCAACCTCTTAGCAATCAAGCAAAGAAAAACAGTCAACAGCAGACAAGCAAAGAGAGCCCAGCTCAACCTTTATATGCAACTATATCAATTAGAAAGAGTAAAACAACATACAAGCAAGGGGAGGATCACCTCAACCCTTAATGCAAACAAGCAGAGGGAGACCCACTCGACCTCTTAATGCAGTCATGCACCTACACTTAAAATATCCTACACATGAACTATCCTAATGCAACACAGCACTCAATCATGAATGAAGGCAAGGATTTATGGCAAATAAGGAATTCATTCCACAAGTAATCAAACAAGGCATCTATCCTAAGGAAAGGAATTGAATGTTAGGAAGCAAGGGTAAGGTCCACAGGAACTTATCCCAGGCACTCAACCAACCAAAAGGGTTTTGGAGATTCTTAGAGGTTTGACTCCTTCAGGAGATGAGAAAACCCCCCCCCCCCACAGGAGGGACTATGCTACCCCAAGAAGGTTCCTAAAATGATTGGATAAGAGAAGATTAGGAGAATGAAGATGGGAAGCAGGGTAAGGTCCACAGGAACTTACCACAGGCACTCAGCCAACTCCATTTCCTTAGAGAGCTTGCATAGATTCAACTCCTTTATGATAATGCAATGAATTCCTCCACAGGAGGAAACATGCTCACAAGGAGGATCCTAATTAAGCAAGGAATATTGAGAGGGAAACTAACTCTATAGGAAGAATCATCCACCTAATTTGAACTTCTAAAGAACCTCAATGATTACCTTCTAAGGATCACCTACACTAAGGACTCAAAGCTCTAAAGAGGTATCTACCTAAGTACTATTCTATCAAGAAAGGATGTGAAACTTAGAATCATCTAATGCTCACTTAAAAGACTAATCTATGAAGTCATCCTAGTTAGGGTCACCTAAACTATAACCAATTTGTGAAATAGGGGGATAATAGAAAATCAATTCTAAAAATCTTAAGGAAAATCCTATATTATCCTACGTGGGTTAAAAATTAATGGTACAAAAACCAGGGGCAAAACCTACTCCTAAAGGTTCTAATAAAATCTAAATTCCAAGGGTGTGCTAAAGGGAATCCATCAAGGAATGCTCCTAAAAATCTACCTCAAACTCCTACTTAGAATCATCTAAAAATTACAACAAAAATCATCCAAACCTATCAAGGGGTCTATAACAAGCATGCAAAATTTCAGCCTCAACTTCCAAAGCATGAACTAGTAATAAAATCAGCAAGCAAACTAGTCATATTGTGCATTTTTAATCAATTATTAAAAATAGAAAAATGGACATTAAATTGAAAACAACACCAAAACCAAATACAAAAGCATGGAAAAATCAGGAATTAAGCAAGGATCACCCACATATTTTTTTCCATAATTTTCTGATAAATATTCTAATTAATATGAATTTTAGATGAAAAATCAATTAAAAGAAATAGAAAATGAATAAAAGAAATAAAAAGAATTCAGAAAAACCACAGTTGTTGGATCAGATCACTAGTCTACTCATCCTACAGCTACGCGCGTGCCACCTCAATTATTTAAGTGCTGCATTTTAGCCAGTGATCAGGGTGTGGTTCAGTTGACTAGCGTACACGGTATAGTCTAATCCTATGCGTTCATTGAAAAAGTATACTGATCCTATGCTTCAGAGTGTGCCACCTCACCAAGTCAAGGTCAAACTAAATCCTACACGTTAGATGCTGAGACCAAGTCCACGGATCCAACGGTTCACCATCATCTTCTTCGTTTGAACTGATAAAAGGGGGGAAAGCCATTCACGGTGGCCGAAGAAGAGCTCCACCGTCTTCTCCGGCGAGAGCTTCAACACCAGAAATCAAAGTATGGCCAAAACGCACAAAACTTATACCGTTCTACTCGCCATTTCTCACTGATCATGAATCTCTCATCAAAACTCACTGATTCTCCATGAATCTCTAAACACGATGATGAACAGAAAACTCATCAATTCCACAAGTGTCATCAAACTCCAAATTTTTTACACAGAACTCTTCCTCACCTCTCAAGGATCACTCTGATCTATTCAATTTCTAAATTCTCTCAAGGATCAAGCAAACACGAGTCCAAACAGAATTTGCATCATAACCTAAATCATCACTAATCTTCACCCTTCCAATACTAAAACGATCTATGTTGTATCTACAACCTAACCACATGCCAAATCTTGTCTAATCATGCTTAAATTAAGAGGGATTGTGAAAAGTAAAAACCTGTTATGTAGCTTCGATTGAGGTGTTCTTGAGTGTGAATCTTGACTTCAAATGCTGCAGATTTCTTCACTGAATGATCCTGGATGATTCTTGACATTCAGAAGTTCTTGATTCTTCCTCAAACTCCAAAACCAATTCTTGCTCGAAAGCTTAAAAACCCCAACTGTAATAACTGTTTTCTCTCCAAATGCTACCCAAAAAACGATCTGAACATGATCCTGAACTTAAATAGAAGCTATTTGGATCATAACCTGGCCCAATCATGGCCTAATTTGATTAATCCCAAATTTCAATTTTCTTCAATGTGCAACTATGGAAATCGTGTTTTCTGGCTCTGTTTCAACTCACTTTTCACTCAAATGGCTTGCATAACACTCCTTGGATGTGAATGGATCAGATTGAAGGCTTGATTTGATCCTATGGTGCACATTGGTTATGTTCCTTCAATTCTAAGTAACCTTTGAAATGTCCATGAATTATGACCCAAACCAAAAATGTGACATTGCCAATCCTCTCCAAATGCCTTTGTCAGTCAAAAAATGTACAAACTTGTGAAGTTTGGCACAAAAATGAATTAAAATGGAATTTTCACTTTTCATGCCTTTTAATTATCCTTTTTTCAAATTTTCTTCATACATTTCCATATTCAATTCATATCAATGAATCTTTGGGTCATGGTTAGACAAATAACACCATTTTGAACAACTTTCAAGTTAATCAAAAGTCCATTTGAGATGTCTAAGTTGATGAAATTGACCTATAACCAAAAATGACCTGTAATTCCAAATTCCCAAAATACCCTTATCTTGTAAAGCTCATAACTTGAGTTCTACAAATCCAATCATGGACTTCTAGTACTTTCTAGAAAGCTAAAAAGATAAGGAACAACATTCATGTTGGCCAAAAGTTCATGAGAATCATCTTTCTAGGGAAAAAGTGTCATGCAAGTTGGTTGACTTTCAAGCTCCAAATTCACATGTCTCTGATGACCTGTAACTTGTCTGGCTCATAACTTGAGTTCTATAAAGCCTATCAAGGACTTCTAGTACTCAAATTAAAGCTATGATCATGCCCTACAACAATCATATTGGGGTCAAGGTGATATGAAAATCACATCTTGAGTTATGTGGTCTTGAAGTTAGGCACTAAACCAGGGGATTTTACACTGTCAAGCATAGCAACCCTAGCTTAGGAACTCCTCACACTCTTGATTCATGATAAATTGACCTTGGAATCATCCCTTGGGCATCTCAATACATCAATCCATGATCACATGGCCTTGGAGTTAGGTCTCAACCCTCCTCAAATCATCAGTTATCCTAGGGTTGACCAAATGAAACCCTAGTTGTACCAATCTTGGTAGTTGCTTCATATCCTTCACATGATGACCTGTCTAGGCTTCAAAATGATCTTCAATACTTCTCATGATCTCTCTCAAGGTCTCAAGTCCAACTCCATGGATTCAGAATCATCAGATGACTTCCCACAACTCTCAAGTAAGGAGATACACACATGTGGCTTCAACCACTCTCTCTGAGGATCTTTGGTGAGGATATTAACCCTTGAGCACTTGAATAAGGTTCTTAGCTAGCTTCATAGTCTTGTATAGTCATTGACTGGTAGTCATACCTCTTGATCTCCTGCACACATGTCAATGAAATGCAGATGATAATGCTAGAATGAATGCAATGAAACACAAGCTAGGTAAAGAAAGGTTAGGCAAATTTTGGGGTGCAATAGCTGCCCCTATTCAAACGACTTAGACCTGACTGGGTGAGAAGCGAACGACTCTAAAAAAATCAAGGTAAAATATGGTTGAATTCCAATAAACCCGTAAATTTTCCAGCCGCACAAGTAAACGATACTCTGATGGGGACAAATTCTCCAGAAACTGAAATGATAGTTGCACGGCAACTTGCTGGAGAATTACTGATCCAACATCACTAATTTCTCTGTAGAACTTTATCCTCAAATCATTAAGGGATCACCGGTTACACGGTAATTGGTGCTGATATTGATAGTTGCATGGAAACTCACTGGTGGATAATTAACTCCAAATCTCCGTCAGGATGATCATATATGCCCTCGAGTCATCAAGGGATCGCCAGTTACACGATAACTGGTGATTTGCCAACCGCACGGGTAAACGATACTCTGATTGGTAGGAACATCTTCGACATCGGAAATGACAGTTGCACGACAACTTGCTGGGGAATCGGTTACACGGTAACCGGAAATTTGCCAACCGCACAAGTAAATGATACTCTGATTGGTAGGACAATCTTTGAAGTCTGAAATGGCAGTTGCATGGCAACTGGCCCAAATCTCCGTCAGGATGATCATCATATTTCACTGCAGCTTCTTCCTCAAGTCATCAAGGGATCACTGGTTACACGGTAACTTGTGATACATAGCTGATACTGCCGTCAGGCATTCTGCGGCACGGCAGCAGAAGAATTCCTCGGGACTCATCAGGTCATTAGGAACTTTTGACAATCGAGTTATTTATGCTGTTGGGCACTCAAAGTAACTCTCGGGCGTCAGCCGGACTTCGTCAGTAAGTCGGAAATAGAATCTTCAGTCAATCATGAACTAATAAGGATGTACGATCGTTTGCCATCAGGCACTTCACGTCAGCTAGGAAAACTGCTTCGACATCACAGTCCGACTTCATCGGTAGGTCAGGAAGGGTTTGGCACTGCTGCCGGACTTCAATTATCAAGTCTTCAAGGGAAATTTCAACTTCTCTGTTCGGAACCTGCTGGGGATGACACATCTCCGCCGGGGATTCTGGAGAACTATCAAGTAACTCTGCTTCGGGGATTCAGGAATCATCCTGGACGAATAAACTCTGTTGAGGAATTCAAGAATCATCCTAAACAAACAACTCCGTCGGGGACTTTAAGAATCATCTTGAGCAAACAACTCTGGCGACTTCACCGGGATTTTAAGAATCATCTTAAGCAAACAACGTTTCTGAGGGACGCTTGCAAAACAAGAACGGTAACGACCTAGCTCATGTTTCACATGCATATGTTTGACAATGGCTTAATACTCCACCCGGTGGAAATGCTACACGTTTTAGGATAAATGCTATGCAATCATGCAAAATGCCGTGACCCCATCAGCAAAATAAATGCTGAAGGGAAAACCCTCCTGTAGAGGAGGAAGAACCACTCTGGTGGAGAGGTGGAGTCATCCTGCCGAGGAGAAGAAGTCACACCAATCTCAATTGGACTCAACCTAGGGAAACGAGCTTCAGACGACTTTCTGCAGGGGACAAATTTCTACGAGAACCTGTACTCGCTCCACTAGGTATACAAACCATGAACTATTGAGGAAACAATGTCAATCGCAGAAATAAACTGCACGGCCTTCGCAACTAGAATCTTCATGGAGAAACGGACTTCGATGAGGAAGTACATCATCAACTATTCAAACACTCTCCTGGGGAAACCAATAATGGCTTGAACGTCTTCCAAGAACTCGGCTCTCTTGGGGGACTGCAAACTCGGCTGAGGATAGGCAACCAGACGCTGGAATAACTCCTACCTGCCAGGGAGAATACAACTTTTTGGGGAATTTCAATTTCGTTGGAGACTTCAGTCTGAACTGTCGAAAGCTGAACACTTACGAATGGTCTTCTATGAGAAAACTGCATGTTGACCCACTGATGGGAATGAGTATACACCTCTGCGCATGACTCAGCTGGGGAGATGAAAATCCTTCCTAGGATACATCTGATTGGGGAGAATCTATCTCTGCTTGGGGAGACATATCAATGCTCACGGTCCCATGCTCAGACTCCGTGGGGGAAACACTACCGAACTCGCTGGGGAAGAAGGAATCATCCTGCTTGGAAAATATTTGGCGTACTATCGGAGGGTGACGTCCCTGCAACAACATGAAAAAACAGACAAGATACCCTTCACAAAGGGACCTATCAAGGTTATCATCCTGTGAGAATGTTCAGGTAATTCAATGTTTCAACAATTATCGGCCTAGGCCAACAAGTTTATGTATGCGCATTTTATCAAAAACATCGGGCATTCTTTTTCGCAAACAAAATAGATGAAAGCTAAAAAAAAGCAATCAAAAATACTGAATAGTATATGTTTATTGATAACGAGCCCCTGAATAGGCAAAATGTTTTACAACAGATGCAAGCTCCTGAAATAAAGAAGTTGCGCAAGCATAATAACATAAATATACATCAGTATACACAAATGTCGGTAATGCGGAGTAGACGAACACCATGAGTTGATCCCTCTATGACCCACTCGACTTCGATACTTCTTCGATGCTTCAGCTTCAGAAGAGATTGATTCGGATAAACGGCCCTCAGGTCTTCCCAAACCACTAAACAATGAAAGTTCACACGCGGAACACAGTCATTTGCTTTTTAATCCCTAACTTTTGCCTGAATCGCCCTTTCGGGTTTTCGATTCACCGGGATACCCTTTTTTGCCAAAGCCGCCCTTTCAGGTTTTCGACTTTGCGGGTGTACATTTTTTTGTCTATATCCTTAATTTTTTGCCCGAACCTTTTTCCTTTTTTATGGTTCGCCGGGATGCCCCATTTTGCCTGGATATTCTTTTTTCTTTCCAGCGGGTCATTTTTTTAAGCAAAGTATTTTTTAACTGTGTCCGCGTTCACAGGGGATGCAAAATCTCCGCCATCCATCGTGGATAACAACAAGGCTCCTCTCGAGAAGACCTTGCTGACGATGTACGAACCTTCGTAGTTAGGAGTCCACTTGCCCCTGTGATCGGAATGTGGTGGAATAATCTTCTTCAGGACGAGATCACCCGTCTGAAAGCTTCTAGGACGCACCTTCTTATCATAAGCTTTCTTCATTCGGCTCTGGTACAGACGACCATATGCAATCGATGCTAATCTCTTCTCATCCATCAGACTGAGTTGATTCAATCGGTTCTTAATCCATTCTGCCTCATCGAGTTTCACGTCAACCAAAACTTGCAAAGAAGGAATCTCAACTTCCAACGGTAGGACAACTTCTATACCGTACACTAGTGAGAAAGGAGTTGCCCCGGTTGATGTGCGTACCGTCGTACGATAACCGTGCAATGCAAATGGCAACATCTCATGCCAATCTTTGTAGGTCACAACCATCTTTTGTACTATCTTTTTAATGTTTTTGTTGGCCGCTTCAACTGCACCATTCATCTTCGGTCGGTAAGGTGATGAGTTGTGATGTTCAATCTTGAAGCTCTGGCGTAACTCCTTCATTATCTTATTATTTAGATTCGAACCATTGTCAGTAATGATCCGCTCGGGAACCCCGTATCGACAGATGATGTCCTTCTTTATGAATCTGGCTAACACCTGCTTGGTCACGTTAACGTACGAGGCTGCCTCCACCCACTTGGTGAAGTAGTCGATGGCTACCAAAATGAAACGGTGACCGTTAGATGCAGTGGGCTCGATCTTGCCTATCATATCAATGCCCCACATGGAGAACGGCCATGGGGATGACATGACATTCAACGGGCACGGCGGCACATGAATTTTATCAGCATAAATCTTGCATTTATGACATCTCTTCGCGAATTTGAAACAATCCGACTCCATCGCCAACCAGTAGTACCCTTCTCGTAGGATCTTTCTCGTCATAGCATGTCTGCCGGCGTGCGTACCAAATGTGCCTTCATGGACCTCTTCCATAAGCAGACTAGCTTCTTTTTCGTCCACACATCTGAGTAGCACGAGATCGTGATTTCTCTTATACAGAACTCCATCAGGATTGAGATAGAAATTTCCAGACAGCCTCATTAGAGTCTTTTTATCCTGGGTTGACGCTTCCGCAGGATACTCCTTAGTCATAAGGAAGTTCTGGATATCATGGAACCATGGCTTTCCATCAGAGGCTTCCTCAATTGCAAAAATGGATGCAGGTCTATCAAGACGGGAAATGACAATTCTTGGGGCTTCATTCCAAAAATTGACTTTGTACATCAAAGCCAACGTGGCTAAGGCATCAGCCATCTGATTTTCAGCTCTGGGCACATGATGGAGTTCCACCCGATCGAAGAACGAAAGCATCCTTCTGGCATAATTCATGTACGGAACCAAATTCGACTGACGAGTCTCCCACTCTTCTTTAATCTGGTTAACAATGAGTGTCGAGTCACCGTATACATCCAGGTTTTTGATTCTCAAATCAATGGCTTCTTCTAAACCCATGATGCATGCCTCGTATTCTGCTTTATTGTTGGTGACTGGAAAAGTCAATCTGGCAGTAAACGGGATGTGGGATCCTTGGGGAGTCATAATGATTGCCCCAATACCACTTCCGTAGGAATTAACTGCACCGTCAAATATCAACTTCCACTGGGACTTCCTATCTGGCCCCTCATCGGGCAACGGTTCATCACATCCTTCCCTTTGAGAAACATGATATCCTCATTAGGGAATTCAAACTTCATCGGCTGATAATCTTCGATAGGCTGTACGGTAAGGTATTCAGACAATACACTTCCCTTGATGGCCTTTTGGGAAACATATTGAATGTCATATTCTGTCAACACCATTTGCCATCTGGCAATCCTGCCCGAAAGCGCTTGCTTCTCGAAGGCGTACTTGATCGGATCCATCTTCGAAATTAGCATGGTCGTGTGATTGAGCATATACTGTCGTAAATGTTTGGCAGCCCATGCGAGTACGCAACACGTTTTTTCCAGCATTGAGTAACGGGACTCACAATCTGTGAACTTTTTACTCAAGTAATAAATGGCATGCTCCTTTCTGCCAGTCTCATCATGCTGACCGAGGACGCAACCCATGCTATTCTCAAGAACTGTCAAGTACATGATTAAGGGTCTTCCGGCCACTGGGGGTATCAAAATTGGAGGTCCTGCAGATACTATTTTATCTTATCAAATGCCTTCTGGCAATCCTCGTTCCAGATAATCGCCTGATCTTTTTTCAATAGCTTGAACATCGGTTCACACGTGGCCGTGAGCTGAGATATAAACCTTGCGATGTAGTTTATTCTACCCATGAAACCACGAACTTCTTTTTCAGTCTTTGGCGCTGGCATATCTTGTATTGCTTTTATGTTAGCAGGATCAACCTCAATGCCTTTTTCACTCACAATAAACCCCAGTAGTTTTCTAGACCGTACTCCGAAAGTACACTGGTTAGGATTCAGCCTCAACCCGAACTTCCTAAGCCTCTCAAAAAGCTTTAGCAAATTGACCAGATATCCCTCCTCCGTTTGAGACTTCGCAATCATGTCATCAAAATAGACTTTAATCTCATGATGAATCATGTCATGAAGCAAAGTGACCATTGCTCGCTGGTAAGTGGCCCCTACGTTCTTCAGACCGAAAGGCATTACCTAATAGCAGAACGTCCTCCAAGGTGTAATAAACGTGGTTTTCTCCATGTCCTCCGACGCCATCTTGATTTGGTTTTAGCCGGAGAAGCCATCCATGAACGAAAACACGGAAAATTGAGTTGTATTGTCGACCAACACATCAATATGAGGGAGCGGGAAATCGTCTTTAGGGCTCGCCTTATTCAAATCCCAATAATCAACGCACATCCGCACCTTACCGTCCTTCTTCGATACAGGTACTCTGTTGGCGACCCACGGAGGGTAAGTAGTGACCGCTAAAAAGCTAGCATCCAACTGCTTTTGTACTTCTTCTTTGATCTTAACGGCCATATCTGGTCGTGTCCTTCTAAGCTTCTGCTTAACGGGAGGACAATCTTCTCGCAGTGGCAGATGATGGACCACTATGTCAGTGTTGAGACCGGGCATATCTTCATACGACCAAGCAAAGATGTCATTATACTCTCGAAGCATCTCGACCAATCTTCGCTTGACATCGCTCTGTAATGCAGCCCCTATCCTGACATTTCTGACAAGTTCCTTAGAACCCAGATTAACAATCTCAATCTCTTCCTCGTGAGGCAGAATGATCTTATCTTCTTGTTTCAACAAACGGGCCACCAACTCTTTCGAAAGGTCTTCATCCTCATCAATCTCTTCTTCAGCTTGATATATCAGGAAATCAAAGTCGAAGTGAGTCGTAGAAGGTTCAGAGTCGATGTCATCTGTAGTGTGAATCCTGCAATAACAAGGGTTAAGCTTAAAAAGAGGATATGCAGGTTAGCACAAACCATATTGGCATTTTATTGTTTTTCAAAACAAAGATAAAATAGGAATAACAGAGATCACAAAATTTGAATGCAAAGAAACGCCCTTTGATTTATTGATAATATGTACATGCATAAGCAATCAAGGCCCTGACAATAAAACCGTTATACCCCGGGTAAGGCATAAGGTTGTGCAATAATTGGAAAAGACAAAGCATTACTCTTTACGCGTCACTTGGATGACATCCTAGACGGACCAGTTGTTGAGGCTCTAGCCTGGTTTGCTCGGCTGAATCCAGGAGTCCAGGTCGCAATCACTATCTTCGTTGTCTTCAGACACGGCGTTGACATTCTCAAATATCACCCCACCTCTTGTGAACTGAATCGGCCCTTTGACGCATGGCGCACTGCGAGAGGAGGAAGCATCAGGAGAAGGAGAATACCCTAACTCAAACTTATCCTGCTTGTTAGGGATTTCCAAAACTTGCCCCCAGCCTGGGGCAGAGCTAGCTTGAACAACAACTTGAGCTTCCTTGAAGGAAGAGAGATTCATCTCAGGTTTCTCAATCATCACCGGAATCGCATCCTTAACTTTAACAGCTTCAAAAGCCTGGCACAATGTTTCGTGGATCTCGCCATCCACCTCAATATATTTAAAAGATGAAAAATATCTCACCATTATGTTCTCTTCACCACAGACAGGCACAATGCTTCCCCCCACAACATACTTCAGCTTCTGGTACAATGTGGAAGTCACTGCGCCCGCAGAATGGATCCAAGGCCAGCCCAACAGACGGCTATAGGCAGGCATGATATCCATGATATAGAAGACCGCGTCAAAGGTTTCTAGCCCAACTTGAATGGGTAGAAAGACGGTCTGCTTAGTCCCATCAAAAGCTTTTACCACCAGGTCACTGGGTGTACATATCAGCCCTCTTGTATCCAACCTCATTAGAGCTTTCTTAGGGAGAACTTTCAGAGATGATCCTGTGTCCACCAGCATATGGGACATGACCGTTCCTCGGCATTCTATCAAGATATGCAAGGCGCTATTGTGGTTCCTTCCCTTCGGCGTCAGCTCTAGGTCAGTAAACCCTAATCCATTCCCAGTATTCACATGAGCAACCACCCCCTCTAGCTGGTTGACGGAGATCTATTGCGGTACATATGCTGCATTCAGAACCTTCAGCAAAGCGTTGCAATGTACCACGGAACACAACAACAGATTCAGAATAGAGATCTTGGACGGCATCTGATGAAGATGATCAATGATCTTATAATCACTTTTCTTGATCAGTCTCATAAACTCTTCGGCGTCTTTCACAAGCAAGTCTTTCTCTACCTCACGGGAGGTTTCTTCGACGACCTTACTTTTACCTCTATCAGCCTTCTCAGCTTTGTCAGTTTTGTCAGCCACAATCTCTGGTGGAGCGAACACTCTTCCACTACAAGTTATTCCCCCAGTTCCCACTAGGTTGTCAACAGATTGCCTGGATGGCTCCAACTCTAACTTCTGTCCATTGCAATAGACATCTGCCCCATAGTGCCATGGAACAGCATTAGTGCTCTCGAATGGTATAGGCACAGCCTTCGTGATAGTGATTGTAGGTGGCCTGGATGCAGAAATGGTAATTGTTTTACGAGGGATGGTGATAGTGGGAACCTCACCCTTCTGCTTCAGCATTACTTCCCCTGATCTGTTCTCAGCCTTCCAACTAAACTGCAGAATCCTTCGTTCATCAGACTCTGAATCCCTGCTACCAACTGATCACAACCGTCTGAATGATTCGCACAATCCATACACAACTTTCCACAGCCTGGGAAAATACCTTTCTTCATCAACTTGGCTTTAATGAAACCAAGTGGTGTTTTCAGGTCTTTGACATCAGTCAATAAGTCCGAACCTTCCTCTTCAATGATGGGCTAACCCCATCTCCCCCATGGTTAGGCATAGGGTTCTTTGTAACATTCGGAACTTTATCAGAAAAGTTGATTATCTTGGCGTCAACCATATCTTGCACTTTGTGCTTGAATGCCTTACAGTTATCAATCGAGTGGCCAGGTGCCCCTGAATGAAACTCACATCTCGCATTTGCATCGTAGCCCGATGGAGGTTTCCTTGTCAAGGGAGCCAAAGTTCTCTTCTAAACTAGTTGTAACTGAAGCAATGTCTGAAAGAGCTGAGCATATGACATAGGTGGGGTTTCAAGATGACGATTTGACAGAGGTGCTTTATTCTGGTACCTCCGGTACCCTTGCTAGTTCTGTTGCTGCTGCTGCTGAGGTTGCTGAATAGCAGGAATAGTGATGCTAGCGACCTGCTGGCGCTGGCCTTTTCCTTTTCCCCGAGCATTAGACACTGAGCTCGCCTCACCTTCACGTCTCTTACCACTGTAAGGTTTCTTTCCCCCTCCAACTGAGGATACATCTACACCCTGAATCTTTCCGAGTTTGATGCCATTCTCTACATGTTCTCCAGTGATGATGAGATCGGAGAAGCTTCCCGACATACCACTGACCAGTTTCTCATAATAAACTCCTGGAAGAGTAGCCACAAACATCTCAACAAGTTCCCGCTCAACCATCGGTGGCTGAACTATTGCTGCCAGTTCACGCCACCTCTGGGCGTACTCTTTAAATCCTTCGTTGTTCTTCTGAGACAAGTTTTGTAGCTGAACCCGGTTGGGAGCCAGATCACTGTTATATTGATAATGGCGTACGAATGCTTCAGCAAGGTCTTTCCATGTACGTACGCTTGTGGGTTCCAAACCCATATACCACTCCAACGAGGGGCCTGACAGGCTGTCCTGGAAGAAGTGCATCTGCAACTTCACATCTTCTGAATGTGCAGACATCTTTCGGTAGTATGACCTTAGATGGACACAGGGGAAAGTGGGGCCCTTATACTTCTCGAAGTCGGGTACCTTAAACTTGGGAGGCACCTTGAAGTCTGAGATCAGTCCCAGCTTGGTCATGTCAACGCTTAAGGTATTCAAGTTCTCAAAACTCTTCATCTTGTCTTTGAGTGCTTTGAACCTTAAACGGGCTTCAGAATTCAGTTCACCCTCAGCTCCCTTCATTGAGAATAAGTCCTCTTGACGATCCTCTTGCCATGGTTGATGGCCATTGCCAGCAGCAAACCCGGCGGCATCAAGACCGTACAGATTACCAGCGTCAGCGTTCCCAGCGTTACCAGTTCCTCCAGTATTGCCAATGCCTATACCAGCATTACCGTTGGCCTCAAAGTTGCCATTTTCGACTGTAGTCGTGTTCCCGTTAGCTCCAATGTTAGTGACAACATTGCCATTGCCACTTCCATTCCCTTCAGTCACAGGGATACCAGCATAGGGGGTCTCAACAAGCGGATGGTTCACCACATTCCCACCATGTAGCATGTCGTTGCTGTCGACGCGTGCAATCAGAGGTTGCACCATAGTTCTGAGCTGGTCCTGGCCGTTAGCGACCACTTGCATGAGATCCATGATGCGATCCATCCTCTCTATGAGCTCTTGAATGTCAGTCTGAACCTGTTCCATCACTCTGGCTTGATTCGCTCTGGTAGAGTATCGGTGAATCTGCCTTCGTTCAATCCTGAAATAACCTGCAAGCACAAAGGGTTAGGAAAATAGCTCGAGGTACCTGTTATGCAAATGATTCATGCAAATGTAAACACGTATCTATGCATTAGGAGGAACCCCCCCCCCCCTCTCGATTCTAGCTCCAAGACAAATAAAGTCTACCATCCAATCATGGAAAGAAACCCTCATATATATATATATATTCGAAAAACCCACGTGGGCAGCGTACAACAGTGACTGAATACAACTGAAGCAACAAATGTGACCCCAACCAACAGGCCTGGTGGTGGTCAGCATATCAATGCATAAAAGGTACAAAGAAATACAAACAAAACAAGTGCTGCTACGGGCACAGAAATCCTCTAGTAACTTCTTCGTAGTGGGATGATCAGGCTGGGTGAGCAGACCCCAGATCAGCAGATCCCTCTGCCTGATGGTATCTTGGAGATCTTCGGCAACGTCCCCACAAACACCTTCTCCAGAGCGGTCCTCCACTCTACTCCTCTTAGCATCAGCTTGGAGTTGACAATCCAGTAGGTTTGCTTTGGTCTCAACCAACCTATACTGGACGTCTCGTCAAAGTGAGGCTTCAACCTCTATCTTCTTGTCTTTGACCTCAATCTGAGCTTCCAACTGGGCTATTTGTTGCTTCAGCTTTTCTTCCCGCTCTTTGTGGCTAGTCAAAGTGTTGTTCCATAATTTCTCGTACTTTGACAACTTCAGGTATACCCTATACAGGTCCTGCTTCTTGGTGGTCAATACACTATGCACAACCTTCAGGTCCAACCCAAGACGTTCTCTAGAATCAGTCTCCTTGGTCAAATTGGCGCCTAGGTGATTTATCAATTCTGTCTGCTTCTTGCAGGTGTGCACGGCTTCGTTCTTCTCTCTTCGGAGTTGAGCAATCTCTTTTTCCAATTCCTCGTTGGCTTTGATTAGCTCTTCATTCTTAGCTTGAAGTTGATTATACTTCTGGATTTCAATCATGGTAGGCTCTGAATGGCAGTCCTGCTTGACAGGAGGAAAGGGCATCATCACTTTTTCTGCTCTACTATTAATCCAGTCCACATAAGGAGCATAAGCCTGACTATTGCTCTTCCCCAAGGAGGTCTTTCCCTTTTGGTGCACGTTATTCCAGGCATTTTCAAATCTGGCCAAGTCATCCCCTTCCAATGTGCCAGTGAGGTACAGAGATTCATGTACCTCCTCGTCCTTAGGAGGGCCCCTCGAGGCATACCCGAACTGTCTGATAGCGATAGACAGATTGTAATTGATGCAGCCTTTCCTACCCACCAGAGGGACGTTAGGAAAGTTCCCACAGCTGTAAATGATTTCACTCCCCAGGCGATCTCTGTCAAACCAATCAATGTCTTCGGCAGACAAACTCATCCGTCGCTCAGACCACTCCTTCGTCTCTGCAATCTTTATAAAAGAACCAGCCTTAGGTAAATGAGTGGCAAACCATCTGTAAAACAGTGAAGCACAACAGGACACACTCTTGCCTCTTCTATTCTCGTTCTTATAGTGCACCGAATGATACACGTCTCCGAGCAAGGTAGGGATGGGATTCCTTGAAACGAAAATACGAAGAGCGTCCACATCCACAAAGTCTGGGATATTGGGGAATAACATGATACCATATATGCATAATGCCAAAATAGCTTTGAATGCCACCCAGCATTTCTTCTTGGTGAAATGTCGGGCCTTATCAGCCAGAAAAGGTAATGGGAATCCATAAGCTCCGGTTCTCCTGGCTGTTCTTCCTTTCAACTCAGAAACCTCCATACGCAAAGATGTAGCAATACTAGCCAGATCTGGCTCCTGGTCAATAGGACAAAAGGGTACTTGAGCAAGAATGGGTACTTCCAATATGGCAGAAAATTCTTCCAATATGGGGGCCAGCACATAACTCGGAAACGTGAAGCAACACAACTGAGGATCATAAAACGGAAGCAGAGTCTAAATTCCGTTCAATTCATACACAGATGGCTTGCACACAACACTTAGCAGCTTCCCTTAGGTTCCTCTGAAATCCTTCATCACTTCCATACCAGCCAAAGAAATCAAACCCCTCAACGTAGTAATATCTGGAGTAGGAAACTTGTAAGCCAAATTTCTTCTCAAGTTGGGTTCCATGTTGGACAAAGAGGGAACACAATTGCTAGAATCGAGAAGGAACTGCACACCTGCAACATAGATACGTGTTAAATGTAATGCAACATGAAAATGTAAATGCAAATGCAAAATGCAGCAGGAGATCAAGAGTGTTGTGCTGTGAAGTGGCAAGTCATAATTCTGCTTCGGCAAGAATATAACACAACTCTGATAATAAGGGCCTACTGATACCAACAATACTGATTCACTGTCAAGAAAACCAGGTTGTCTGAAGGTTAAAGTTTCCTGCAATAACCCGACCCCGCTCACAGGTATGGACCTAATCACTGACAGGTACGACATCCTATACGTTCATCAGCGTCATATACTTTTAGGAAATGATGATACGTTCACCATTTCTGGTTTGGCATCATCCTCTCCTAAAGAGGCCTCACTCAGCTGAACCACAAATGACCGGTCCCCAGAGTCGACAATCCTTAGGTCTGAAATCCTTTCAACGGCCTACTGGGCTGGAAATGAAAATCATCTCAAAGAATCTCGTCTGAGCGCAGATTTCATGGGAACTAGTGCATGCCTAACATACAGGTTCACAACTAATTTGCTTCTAATGCTATGTACATACTCAAGCCTGGGTATGGCTTCTCACTCATTAGAACCCCCTCCCACAACAGCACAAATAATCATATTATACTGAAAATAAAATGCAGAAAGTAAAATGCGATAAATAAACACAAACCCAACAGATAAACACGCAAGCGCTAGGATTGACTCGCATAGAGGACGTTGGGTCCCCAGCAGAGTTGCCAGCTGTCGCTACCGTGAAAATAAGGTGCCGGAAAAACAGAAGAGTGGCCACCTTTCGTTATTTATCCCACAGAAAGGGAAAGGAAATGATCAGAAAAACCTGACGAAAAGGTATAAGACAAGGTCATCGCAACCATGTTTGGGTTCGGGAGTCGGTTACGCAAGGGGAAGGTATTAGCACCCCTCACGTCCATCGTACTTGATGGGATCCATGATTGTTGTGTTTATCTTACGGGTTGGTTTAATTATCTACCTATCAAGGCTGTCAGAGAACGAGAAATCAGAGTCAACGTAGTTCGGCTAACTACGGGTTACGGGGAAGGCGGCTCGCCAATACGTCAGTATTGTGCCTACGTACTCTCAATAGATATGAGAGATCAGAGCTTACGTAGTTCGGGATACTACGGATTATGGGGGTTCAGATTCATCTGTTTTTTCGAGTAGGGTTAACAAACAGTTCCAGCAGTTTGGTGTATGCAGCTCGCTCGTCAGAGACTCGTGCGTTACCGTTTACGGTAGAACTGAGAGTTAACGACACTCTTTTCATCAGAAAAGTTTTCCTTTGAGTTATGGGCCCACGGGGCAAAAAAGGTTTGAGGTTTGTTTTCTGTCTTTTACGGAAGAAGTGTTTTTTATGGATGTCTATAGTTTGTACAGCACTAGAGACTATGACTTAGGAGCGAATGCGTCGCATATCATCCAAAGGACATATACTAAACACTCTAGATGATTGAGAGGAGACCGCTCAATTATCATTTCCCAAGTAGCTTAAGGCTCGTAACGCGCTTGTACTAACTTGCCTTTATTACGTTTTTTACTGTTGTTTTGAGATGAGAAGAGAACGAACTCTATAGGGAAACTGTCAAGTCCTAATGTTGTTATGCCAAGGATTCATCCTATGGTTGAGTTTTGAAACAGGGAACTCCTATATGTTATCATGCATAAGTTTCAACCTAAAGTCCTATCATCACTTCCTTATCAAAAGAAGTGAGACTCATAGGGGATCATGTCAATGGGAAACAGACAACAGACGAAGCATCAGCTAACAGATAAACAGAAGAAAACAGTAAAGATGCACATGCAATGCAGCAATACAAGCAGAGGGAGACTCACTCAACCCCTTAGCAATCAAGCAAAGAAAAACAGTCAACAGTAGACAAGAAAAGGGAGCCCAACTCAACCTTTATATGCAACTACATCAATTAGAAAGAGAAAAACAACATACAAGCAAGGGGAGGATCACCTCAACCCTTAATGCAAACAAGCAGAGGGAGGCCCACTCGACCTCTTAATGCAGTCATGCACCTACACTTAAAATATCCTACACCTGAACTGTCTTAATGAAACACATCACTCAATCATGAATGAAGGCAAGGATTTATGAAAAATAAGGAATTCATTCCACAAGTAATCAAACAAGGCATCTATCCTAAGGAAAGGAATTGAATGTTGGGAAGCAAGGGTAAGGTCCACGGGAACTTATCCCATGCACTCAACCAACTAAAAGGGATTTGGAGATTCTTAGAGGTTTGACTCCTTCAGGAGATGAGCAAAATTCCCCCCACAGGAGGGACTATGCTACCCCAAGAAGGTTCCTAAAATGATTGGATAATAGAAGATTAGGAGAATGAAGATGGGAAGCAGGGTAAGGTCCACAGGAACTTACCACATGCACTCAACCAACTCCATTTCCTTAGAGAGCTTGCATAGATTCAACTCCTTTATGATAATGCAATGAATTCCTCCACAGGAAGAAACATGCTCACAAGGAGGATCCTAATTAAGCAAGGAAGATTGAGAGGGAAACTAACCCTATAGGAAGAATCATCCACCTAATTTGAACTTCTAAAGAACCTCAATGATTACCTTCTAAGGATCACATAAACTAAGGATTCAAAGCTCTAATGAGGTATCTACCTAAGTACTATTCTATCAAGAAAGGATGTGAAACTTAGAATCATTTAATTCTCACTTAAAAGACTAATCTATGAAGTCATCCTAGTTAGGGTCACCTAAACTATAACCAATTTGTAAAATGGGGGGATAATAGAAAATCAATTCTAAAAATCTTAAGGAAAATCCTATATTATCCTACGTGGGTTAAAATCTATGGTACAAAAACCAGGGGACAAAAACCTACTCCTAAAGGTTCTAATAAAATCTAAATTCCAAGGGTGTGCTAAAGGGAATCCATCAAGGAATGCTCCTAAAAATCTACCTCAAACTCCTACTTAGACTCATCTAAAAATTACAACAAAAATCACCCAAACCTATCAAGGGGTCTATAACAAGCATGCAAAATTTCAGCCGCAACAAAAATCACCCAAATCTTGTCTAATCATGCTTAAATTAAGAGGAATTGTGAAAAGTAAAAACCTGTTCTGTAGCTTCGATTGAGGTGTTCTTGAGTGTGAATCTTGACTTTAAATGTTGCAGATTTCTTCACTGAATGATCCTGGATGATTCTTGATATTCAAAAGTTCTTGATTCTTCCTCAAACTCCAAAACCAATTCTTGCTCGAAAGCTCAAAAACCCCAACTGTAATAACTATTTTCTCTCCAAATGCTACCCAAAAAATGATCTGAACATGATCCTGAACTTAAATAGAAGCTATTTGGATCATAACCTCGCCCAATCATGGCTCAATTTGATTAATACCAAATTTCAATTTTCTTCAATGTGCAACTATGGAAATCGTGTTTTCTGGCTCTGTTTCAGCTCACTTTTCACTCAAATGGCTTGCATAACACTCCTTGGATGTGAATGGATCAGATTGAAGGCTTGATTTGATCCTATGGTGCATATTGGTTATGTTACTTCAACTCTAAGTAACCTTTGAAATGTCCATGAATTATGACCCAAACCAAAAATGTGACATTTCCAATCCTCTCCAAATGCCTTTGGCAGTCAAAAAATGCACAAACTTGTGAAGTTTGGCACAAAAATGAATTAAAATGGAATTTTCACTTTTCATGCCTTTTAATTATCCTTTTTTCAAATTTTCTTCATACATTTCCATATTCAATTCATATCAATGAACCTGTGGGTCATGGTTAGAGAAATAACACCATTTTGAACAACTTTCAAGTTAATCAAAAGTCCATTTGAGATGTCTAAGTTGATGAAATTGACCTATAACCAAAAATGACCTGTAATTCTGAATTCCCAAAATACCCTTATCTTGTAAAGCTCATAACTTGAGTTCTACAAATCCAATCATGGACTTCTAGTACTTTCTAGAAATCTAAGAAGATAAGGAACAACATTCATGTTGGCCAAAAGTTCATGAGAATCATCTTTCTAGGGAAAAAGTGTCATGCAAGTTGGTTGACTTTCAAGCTCCTAATTCACATGTCTCTGATGACCTGTAACTTGTCTGGCTCATAACTTGAGTTCTATAAAGCCTATCAAGGACTTCTAGTACTAAAATTAAAGTTATGATCATGCCCTACAACAATCATGTTGGGGTCAAGGTGAGATGAAAATCACATCTTGAGTTATGTGGTCTTGAAGTTAGGCACTAAACCAGGGGATTTTACACTGTCAAGCATAGCAACCCTAGCTTAGGAACTCCTCATACTCTTGATTCATGATAAATTGAACTTGGAATCATCCCTTGGGCATCTCAATACATAAACCCATGATCACATGGCCTTGGAGTTAGGTCTCAACCCTCGTCAAATCATCAGTTATCCTAGGGTTGACCAGATGAAACCCTAGTTGTACCAATCTTGGTAGATGCTTCATATCCTTCACATGATGACCTGTCTAGGCTTCAAAATGATCTTAAATACTTCTCATGAGATCTCTCAAGGTATCAAGTCCAACTCCATGGATTCAGAATCATCAGATGACTTCCCACAACTCTCAAGTAAGGAGATATACACATGTGGCTTCAACCACTCTCTCTGAGGATCTTTGGTGAGGATATCAACCCTTGAGCACTTGAATAAGGTTCTTAGCTAGCTTCATAGTCTTGTATAGCCATTGATTGGTAGTCATACCTCTTGATCTCCTGCACACATGTCAATGAAATGCAGATGATAATGCTAGAATGAATGCAATGAAACACAAGCTAGGTAAAGAAAGGTTAGGCAAATTTTGGGGTGCAACACTCATGCCTCTAGTTGTAGGGAGACCATTGATCATGTACCTTACGGTTCTTGAGAATTCAATGGGATGTGTGCTCGGTCAACAGGACGAGTCAGGTAGAAAAGAGCATGCCATATACTACCTGAGTAAGAAATTCACCGATTGTGAGTCGAGGTACTCAATGCTGGAAAAAACATGTTGTGCACTCGCTTGGGCCGCAAAGCGTTTGAGATAGTACATGTTAAACTACACAACTCTATTGATTTTGAAGATGGACCCGATCAAGTATGTCTTTGAAAAACAAGCGCTCTCCGGAAGGATTGCCCGTTGGCAAATGGTGTTAACAGAGTATGATATTCAGTATGTTTCCCAGAAAGCCATTAAGGGAAGCGTTCTGTCGGAATATCTCGCGGAACAGCCGATTGAGGATTATCAGCCGATGAGGTTTGACTTCCTAGATGAAGGCGTCATGTTGCTGAGGATGAAAGACTGTGATGAGCCTTTACCTGACGAGGGTCCTGAGAGAGAATCTCAGTGGAAACTGGTTTTCGACAGAGCGGTTAATTCATATGGTAATGGAATCGGCACAATCATTACTACTCCTCACGGTTCTCATATATTGTTCACCGCCCGATTGACATTCGCTTACACCAATAATGAAGCCGAGTATGAAGCTTGCATTATGGGTTTAGAAGAGGTCGTTGATATGAGGATTAAGAATTTGGATGTATACGGTGACTCAGCGTTGGTCGTTAACCAAATTAAAGGAGAATGGGAAACTCGTCAGGCCAACCTGGTGCCTTATAGAGATTATGCAAGGAGACTTCTTCCTTTCTTTGATAGAGTTGATTTTCATCATATGCTAAGGGCTGAGAATCAGATGGCAGATGCATTGGCTACACTCGCTTCGATGTACAAAGTGAATTTTTGGAATGAAACTCCTGCTATCACAATCATGCGTCTTGATAGACCTGCTTTTGTGTTTGCCGTTGAGAAAGCATCCGATGTAAAGCCTTGGTATTTTAATATCAAGAATTTTCTCAAGACACAGGAGTACCCTTCTGGGGCATCCAGCAAGGATAAGAAGACTCTGAGGAGGTTAGCTGGAAATTTTTATCTGAATAAGGACGATGTGCTCTACAGGAGAAACTTTGACATGATCTTGTTGCGTTGTGTTGATGAACTCGAAGCAAACCTTTTAATGGAGGAAGTCCACGAAGTTTCTTTTGGTACTCATGCCAGTGGGTATGCAATGGCTAGAAAATTGTTGAGAGCTGGGTATTATTGGATGACTATGGAATCCGATTGTTTCAAATATGCCAGAAAGTTCCATAAATGCCAGATTTATGCTGACAAGGTGCATGTGCCACCGGCTCCTCTGAATGTGTTGACATCTCTGTGGCCTTTTGCCATGTGGGGAATCGATGTGATTGGAAAGATTGAGCTGACTGCTTCTAATGGACATTACTTCATTCTGGTCGCGATTGATTACTTTACGAAGTGGGTAGAAGCAGCGTCTTACGCCAATGTCACGAAGCAGGTGGTAGCCCGATTCATAAAGAAGGACATCATTTATCGTTATGGAATCCCTGAGAGAATCATTACTGATAATGGTTCAAATTTGAATAACAAAATGATGAAGGAACTGTATCAGAGTTTCAAGATCGAACATCACAATTCTTTTCCATATCGTCAGAAGATGAATGGCGCTGTTGAGGCAGCTAACAAGAATATCAAAAATATTATGCAGAAGATGGTTGTGACCTATAAGGACTGACACGAGATGTTGCCTTTTTCTCTTCACGGTTATCGTACTTCGGTGCATACATCAACCGGGGCAACTCCTTTCTCACCGGTGTATGGTAAGGAAGTAGTCCTGCCATTGGAAGTTGAGATCCCTTCTTTAAGGGTATTGTCGGATGTAAAGCTTGGCGAAGCTGAGTGGGTGCGGACCAGGTTGAATCAGTGGAGTTTGATTGATGAAAAGAGATTGGCAGCCATTGCGCATGGCCGGTTGTATCAGAGTAGGATGAAGAAAGCCTTTGATCAGAAAGTGCGTCCTTGGTGCTTCCAGACGGGTGATCTGGTGTTGAAAAGGATCCTTCCTCCTCAGACAGATCACAGGGGAAAATAGACTCCTAACTATGAAGGTCCGTAAATGGTAGGAAAGTTTTTCTCTGGCGGAGCCTTATTACTATCTACCATGGATGGTGAAGATTTTTCGTCCCCTGTGAACGCGGACGTGGTTAAAAAATACTTTGCTTAAAAGAGACCCGCTGGACACAAAAAGAAAAGTCCAGGCAAAAATGGGGCATCCCGGCGAACCATAAAAAGAAAAGGTTCGGGCAAAAATTAGGGATAAAAGAAAAAAGATGTGAACCCGCAAAGTTGAAAACCTGAAAAGGCAACTTTGGCAAAAATGGGTATCCCGGTGGATTGAAAACCCGAAAGGGCGGTCCAGACAAAAGTTAGGGATTTTAAAAAGCAAATGATCACGGTCTGCATTCGATCTGTAAGCTTGTGAGCAGTTAGCCCGAAGGAAAGGAATCAGTCCAGTCAGCCTTGTCAGAAGACGAAACATGGGGAATATCGAAGACATACAGGTCATAGCCGAATCGACATATGGCGGTTGTCTGTTTCCACATTGCCGACATTTATATTGTATTTGTGTTCTTGTTTTTGAGCAATTACCTCTTTTCAGGAATTGCATATGAATTGTAATTCACCTATTTACAGGACTTTCATCAATAAAGTATTCACTTCAGTCAAAGAACTTCCTTTTTCTTGTCCATTTTACTGTTTTGTTTGCGAAATGTCTGTTATTTTGGTAAACATTGCAGGTAAAAGCAAGAGGTTGTACAGATCATAATGAAAGCGCTGACTTTGCTTGATCGGCAAGTATCATGGATGGTAACTGAGGTAACCATTTCACATATAGAACATTTTTGGTGTTTTTCTTTGTTGCATGTCAAAAGGGTTATCATAGATGAGTGAGATTCTCTTATCCTCAGCAGTTCAAAGTCGCAGCGAGTAGCAGTTGTTGTCGGCCGGGTATTCTCAACAGGTAAGTGCAGCCAGGCATGAGCAACGAAGAGGTATGCTTCCCATAGTAGAGATCTCGCTTCCTCAGTGAAGTGGTCATCTTCTCTCCGGCAGAGTTGTGTCCTCTCCTCGGTAGAGTCCAATTATCAAGTTTGAAGTGTTGTATCTCCAGCAGAATAAAGCTTTGTCTTTGTGAGAAAGTTAGTCCCCAGCAGGGTGGAGTTTGTTCTCAGTGGAGCAGGATAGAAGTGATTCCCTTAGTGGCAGGGTGGTTTGTAAACCAGTTTTCTTCTCCAGCAGGGGCAACATCGGTGATGCCCTTTCCCAACGGAGTCAGTATTCAGGATTGTCTCTAGCAGAGTGCAGTGTTGATTCCCTCGATAGAGTAAGTGGTGGAACAAGAGTGTGGGATTTCCCCAGTAGATTCAAGTCCATGTAGAGTAGGAGTATCTGATATTCCTCGGCAAGACAAGTTGATATTTGATGTAATCCCAAGTAGAGTGGATTTTCTCCCCAAGCAAGGTGAAGTTTTTTTGGAAATGTCAGACAGGGCTGATTCCCCGAGCAAAGTAAAGTTCATCTCGACAGTTGGTCGTATCTCTCCCGCAGGGACGGTTTCCTCAACAGGAGGGGTTTGATTTAAGCATAGAATTGCTTGTGTTCTAGCCGGGCTATGCAATTTCCCAAAAGAGTTGTATGTTAGAAGGCCATCCAGGGCGTTTTTTTTAGCAGGATATGATTTGATCCCCGGCGGTGTGGATTTCTCTCTCCCCGGCGGAGTGGGTATTTTCTCCCTAGCATTTATTTTGCTGGGTTGGCTCTTTTGCATTTGCATTTTGTATTAGCATCCTCCCAAATGCGTAGCATTTCCATTTCACATGGAGCATTACGCCATTTTCCAACATAGGCATCTGAAGCATAAGCCAGGTTTGGTGTTTTGGGACCGGATATTCTCTCAGCAGAGATTGTTTGAATCAAGGGGCTTTCGTGTTATCCGCATCAGGATGGATTTTTGGGTTGGTTATCTTATCAGATTCTTCCCAGCTGAGGTGTTTGGGTAAATGTCTTCGCTTTTCTCAGGTGGGTTGCTTGTGAGTGTTGTCTTCCCTGGTCAAGCTTGTGGTTCTTTCCCCAACAGAGTTGTTCCAACTTTTAGTTGGTCATCGTTGTTTTATGTCAACTTTTGGGTCATGACCCAATGGCGTTTGGATGTTATTCCAACTTTTGGTGGTTATTCTTTATTTCTCTCAGCAGAGTCGAGGATTCCAACTCTTGGTTGGCACCCCTCAGCGTAGTTCAGATGATTGGGTTTGGTATTCCAACTTTTGGTTGGCCTAGAAGGTGATCCCAACTGTTGGTTGGTAATCTTTGGTTTCTCCACGCGGAGTCTCTATTCCAACTTTTGGTTGGCAATCTTTGTTATTCTAACTCTTGGTTAGTAGCTGTTATACTAACTCTTATTTAGTAGCCTTTTATTTCAACTCTTGGTTGATAATTTGGGATGATCATCCCAACTTTTGGTTGGCAGTCTTCTGTGGTGGAGTCAGCTTCGTTTAGCGTCCCCCAGCTATCCTAACTCTTGGTTAGTAGCTTTTGGTTCCGATTTAGGGTCGATGAGGATCTTTCCCCAGCAATCCTAACTCTTGGTTAGCAGCTTGTGTTCCGACCTTTAATCGATGGTTTTCCTTGGTGATTCTAACTATTGGTTAGTTCCTTGTTTCCCAACTTTTGGTTGGATGTTATCCCTTGTTGGGTGTCCCAACTTTTGGTTGGTAGTCCTCCCTTATTCCTCCGCAGAGTTGTTATCTCAACATTTGGTTGATGAGGAGATTTAGCGTTTTCCAACTTTTGGTTGGTGGTTATGGTTTCCCCAATATGGTCAGTCGTGGACGTCGATTCGTTTTCCAACTCTTGGTTGGTAGTCTTTGATTCCCCAGTGAGGTCGCCATATCCGGTGTGGTCGATTTGTTGACGCTATTCTAACTCTTGGTTGGTAACCTTTTCTCTCTGATTGTGGATTCTGACTCTTGGTTGGTAGGGGTGGTTTTGTCCCCAGAGAGTAACCCTCATCCCATCTTTTGGATGGTGCTGCTAGATTGTTATGTTGTGATGGATGATGATCCCATGCGGAGTCGTCTGGTTAGTCTACTCTTTCCCCAAGGGAGGGTCGTCAGGATGTTTTCTCGCACGATGCGGTTTTCTTGATTGGTTCTCTTTTTCGTTCCCCAACAGGGTTTGTTCCAACTCTTGGTTGGTATATTCCGGGTATTTTCCTGACTTTTGGTTGGTATCTTTTGGATGAATTTCAGATTATATTGGATTGTTATCCCCAGCGCGTTGTTTTCCCACTCTTGGTTGGTAATCTCTGTTTTGCATTCCCGCGGGGTGCAAATTTATGGGTTCTTTTGTATTCAATCACCTTATACCTTGAATTTTTGAAAGCAGATACTTTTCCTCCCTTCAGGTCCAAGTTGTTTGAATACGGGCAGCTGTAGCACCCCAAAATTTGCCCTTCCGTTTTTGTACCTGGCTTTTGTTTCTTTGCATTTTGCATTCTTCACATATCATAACATTTGTTCTCGAGGCATGGGATCAAGGTATTCCTGTGACTTAAGTTCATGTCAGCGCAAAAAGACAGAACCACGAGCAACGAGCATCAGAGGATCAGGCATTTATTTTGTCCAACGGTCAGGCAGCCAATTTTATTTTATTTTGCATGAGAACAACAGTTCAGAAAGCAGCACTTAGGCTCATGTCAAGTATTTTCACAGTGATAACGGTAAAAAATGAGGTTCAGAAGCTAAACAGAGCTCCAAACAGTTAAAATAGGGCAAATGGACATATTTCCCTCCAAAAGGCGCCAAAATTTAAAATTTGAAGGTGTTAATCGGTTAACCTATATGGTTAATCGATTAACCAAAGGAAAATTAGCCCAGATTTAAAATTTTAATAGTGTTAACCGGTTAACGCATATGGTTAACCGGTTAACCATAACAGATTTTGCCCTGTACGTGATTTTGCAAGCCAATTGCACTTGGGGTTCAATTTTGATCACCTTGGAATTCAAATTTTCATTTGGGAAGGATCTAGAACATCTTTAAATTTCAGATTTCCCTCCAAAATCCCATGCCACTTTCCAAGCCAAGTTTTCCAACCCAATTTCCAAACCTTGCTTTGGATCCAAACCTAAGTCATACTTAAGTGATTTACTCCAAACCAAACCATCCAATTCTCATTTCTCACATTCATTTTTCAGAATTGATTAGAATCCTCTCAAATTCTCTCAACTTCTCCATTTCCAAAACCCACACTCAAAGCCCTTTTTCATTGGAATTCTTGATTCTTCATTGGAATCAATGGATTCTTGAGCTAAAACCTCTTTCCATCACCATCATTGAATCAATTTTCATCTTCAATTTTCGTGCAAGCTTGGATCTGAATCTGGAGTTGGATCTAGAAGTGATTATTTGAAGCTTTTTGACTCAAATTTGGTGGATCTTCATTCATACAACAACAATTATTGTGGATCTTGAAGTTTTCCAGATTTCTAGCATTTGATCTGCTCAAATTTAGTTGATCAACATTTACCAAAGCAAATCTCCGCTTTGAAGGTTGGAGTTCTCGATCCGATTTAACTTTTGAGCTTATCATGTTAAATATTCATATTCGATTGAATATTGGTTGATTTCGATACGTTCGATTTGTGATATGGCTGTGCAATTGTGTATCCATATTGTTGGATCTCTGTTTTCTGTTAAATTCGTGCGTAATTGATTAGTTGATCTGTTGGAACCATGGATAAGCTGTTTTGGTGCTAGAAGTGATTTTCTGCTGCTGTTTTTAGCTTCTGGTGCAGTGTTAATCGGTTAACCTATATGGTTAACCATTTCAAACTTTCAAAAAAATTTCAAACGTTAACAGTGTTAATCGGTTAACGCATATGGTTAACCGATTAACCTGTTCAAAACTTCAGATTTTCCAAACTTTTTAAGGTGTTAACCGATTAACCCCAGGGGTTAACCGATTAACACTGTGCCAGAATTCCATATTTGTTGTTTTGCTTGCTTGTTTGCATACCGTTTCGATTCGAATCATCATAGATCAGTGTGATGCATTAGGATTGAAATGTTTTGGATATTTGTTCCTGTTTGTGGTTGATTAATCGTGATTTTGTTGAAATTTGTGTTCATTTTCCACTTGTTTGCATGCTTGTGTATGTGGTTCGAAGTGATCATTTGTTTGCATGTTTATTTGCTTTCATCTCTTGTTTTGCTCCACATGTTTGCATCATTCCTGCATCGCTGTTGAGGTCGAGACGCGCTTGTAGCGGCTGCTGCCCCACACATTTTTCGTCCCTCCCACCATTCTAAGTGTTGCATTTTCATGTTTGCATTTTTCTACTTGTGATTGATCCTTCCTTTGTTCTTCTTGTGCTTTTTGCCATGATCCCCATAGGATTCCTAGTCCCTCCGTTTAGGATGGGAGTATGAGAGACATTAGGTGCTCAATCCAAGTATGCTAACTATCATACCCCAAATTTTGACCTGTTAGATCTTCATCATCATTTTAGGATCATACTCATTTGATTATCTAACCTTAACCCATTTCAAGTTGTCTTTGTCAAGTTACAGGTGAATTAGGGTTTTGTACAGCCGAAATCGAGGTTTCGAGAGTTAATCAGTCAATGTTTTGGATTAGTTCTCCTTGAGATAAGTCTCCACATTATCAAACATATTCCATTGGATCAAGTATGAATCCAATTTGAGGTTGTCACTCAGAAATCAAGAACAGTGCAGTTCAGGGTACCCGATTAGGGTTTTCGGGCAGGAAAAGTCAACTGTGGTTTGACTTTTGATTTAAAAGGTGTTACAATGGTGGGATCATGATCCATAAAGTTCGTATGGCTTAGTGAAGTCTACTCAAGAAGTTTCAAGGCCTCAAAAGGCTCGGAGCATCAACAATCGACTCGGTAGTCACCGATCGATCGTTCGGTTGACCGAAAAGTCAACTCTTCATTCATAAGGAATTTGACCTCAAGATATGAATAGAAAATGTTCCTAATGACATATTTCACCTACCCATAAAATTTCATGACCATTGGATCAAGGATTGAGGAGTAATCGCAAAAGTCGGGAATTAGGGTTTTGAAAGGGGCAAGACCATAACTCCTTAACCACACATCCAATTGAGTTGGTTCAAAGCTCATTGGAAAGCTCTTGGCAAGTCCTACAAAAGTCCTAAAGTGGTCCATGATCATAAAATGCATAGATTTTGAGTTATGACCAAATTCATAACACGAGGGAAAGGTAACTTAGAAAAATTTCACTTTTAGGCTTGTTTTTTAGCAACTTTGAGAGGATTTTTGGCCAAATTCCTTTGGGAATCTGAAACTCATGAAAACATGAAAGTTGTATACATGGGGTCTTTCCAAAATGTAGTAGAACTCCTCCATAGCTCTTATGAGCTGAGAGTTGTGAATTTAACAAGATGAGGTTTTAACACTTGAGTCCCACATTGTCATTTTTTCACAAACTCATCCTTTGACCCCTTGAGATATTCTCAGCCCTTGGATCTTATTTCTATCTGATATTTAGAGGATTTGAAGAGGAGAAATGCAGCAAACAAGGAGGCTTAGTGAATCTTGCAACTTGGAGGCAAGTGGGAGTATTTTATTCATATAAAGGGAGGAAAGAGAAACTTTTGTCACACTTGCAGCAAACAGCCCACTATTGCCTAGCCACTCTAATCACCATTATGTCATCCATGCTACTTGAAGCAATGCATCAGCTGAGCCAAAGATTTCAACTTGCAGTTGCAACAAACCTCAAGCCAAGGGTTACCTTTTTCAAAATCCCTCCAAAAGTGTCAAGTTACAAATCTGTCCTCACTCCTCATTTTTTCTATAAATAGAGACTCCCTATATGACATTTTCACACCATAGCACTCTTAGAACCAAGAGAAAACCACAACTCTCACTCCTTTCTTGTTTACCTTATTTTCAAAATTCCAAGTTTCACCAAAATCTGTCTTGGGCAGTTGGCTTCCCAAACCCATTTCCACACATTCCAAACCACCAAAAACCATCTGCACAATTAATAAATGATGTGTAGAAGTTGTTCACACTCTTAAACCACTCAAAAACACCATACTCCCAAAAGTCAACCTTCAAACCAAGCAAGTTTGATCTTATACTCAAAATTTGCCAAACCTCTGTCCAGACTTGTTTTCACCATTCTAACCATCCATACACCTTCAATATATGATGCTTCAACTGTCCATAACATAAAGCAACCTCATCCTCATTTATTTTGAGATTTGTCACAAGTTCTTCACATTTCCTTCAAGTGCAAGAAAGTCGTTTTCATCAAAAATCTGGTTGGACAGCAACTGAAGTGTTTTCAAGGTATTCCATATTACAAAAAGCTTGTGTGGGGGTCTACAAAAGGTTAGTGGTTACTATCCTTTCATTTCTGTCATGAACATATTGGACATGCTTGGTGTTTAATTGCAAAATGTAATCTATGAGCAAATCTGCCAGTTTGTGATGTCCCAACTGTTTTGAGCATGTAACTTCCTTGGATATGCCTTTGCCTTGGTATGATTATTTCTTGTGGATGTTGAGTTAATTTCTGTCATGAGCTAGTGTTGGATTGTTATCATGAGTCACATTTGTCTTATGTTGGTTCTACTACAAAACAGCTTGGGAGGTCAGTGCAGCCTCACTTAACCTTGATCTTTTGTTGACAATTTTGGATTAGGATCCCTATATGTTCTATTCGTGTTGTGTTTGAGTTCTTGAAACTAGGTTTGATTTGGAACTGCAACTTTTTGTTTAGGATTTCAATCCAAATGTACAATTACAACTGATATGCCATTCTCAAATCTAATACCTTATTGTTGTATCTTTATGTGAAAACTGTGCATATACCATGATTGTAATATGTGCCTGTCTGTTTTTACACTTGACTGCCAATGTTTCATGCTCTGATCTTCTTTATGCATCTCACTTGTTTTAAAATGTCATGGCTGCCCTTAGGGCATTGTGCTAGGTTTTGTTTGATTAATGAGGTTGAAATGACTCATACAAGGTGTGTTGAAATATACCTAAACCTTTGAGGATCAACAATGCCATTTTTTTAGAGTTTATGTATGTTGGTTGATCTTAGAGGAGATCATTTGTGAAGTTGTGATTGGAATCCATCAAAAACATTGATTGGAATACCAAGAGTTGATTGCCCTATTGCTATTGACTCCTCAGTGTTGTTCTTGTTGTTGCCTTAGACTTGCATTTTCTCATTAGAAGTATGTTCTGGTTTTGGCAAATCTGTTAGGGGTGTTTAATTTGGTTATGCTTAAGAGTTTATTTTGGTCCTGCCAGGAGTTATGTTTGGTTTGAGTTTGCTAAACTCTAACTGTCAAGGCAAGGTCCTAAGCCACTTGTGGCTTTTGTTTGTGGCTGCTCAGCTATGGCTGTCTGTTTCTGTGTTAGGCAAGCTTGCCTTGGTTGTGCATTATGTGTGGCTAGGCATAATGATTCATTAATGACTGTTTGAAACAATAAGACTCTACCAGCATGTTCATTTTGTGTTCTTTGCAGCATTATGCAGATGTGTAGTAGTTGGCATTTCTCATGTTCATTTTGTGTTAAGTTTCTTTGTATCATTGTGTAGATGTGTTGCATATGGCATTTCTGTTGATCACTTGGTGTTTGTGTTCAGTATCATTATACATATGTGTTTTATTTAAAGATTAACATGGTTGATATGGCATGCCTATTATTTCTGCATCAACATTGTTAAAATGTTGTGGCTTTGAGAGAGCCCCTTTTGAGTTCATCAACTCATTGTAACTATCAACATGTTTATTTGGTTTGCTTTGGTTGAAATGATTCAGAGCTGTTGGAGCCTTTTTCTGATGATCAATATGTATTTATTTCATGATTTTGTTGTTTGCCAAGTCATTTTAAGGGTTGTTCACCTTTGATATCAAGTCTCATTCTCAAACTTAGAAAGCTATCATCATTTGTATGTGTGTATTTATTAGCTGCTGCAAATTGTGGATTGAGAAGCATGATGTTGAACTATTGTTTAATATTTGGTTAAATGTAAGTTTGTTCTAAACGACCTCCATAAAGTTGCAAATAAATGGTCATTTCATGATTCAGTTTGGATTAGAGTTTGTTTCTTTGAGCATAATCATGAGTAGCATATTTGAAGCATGTGTATGGCTTTCCTTGAGTTTGTTCATGTCAGTTTTGATTCACAATTTCCAAAATGCATTTTCAAGGCATATGTGCAACTTGCATGTCTCTTTTTTGATTGGACTTGATTTGGTATGAATTTTTGCATCAAAATCATTGGTTTATGTATTTATAATTTGTGCATACCTTTACATGTCATTAAATCCAACTGTCATGAGTTGTAGATACCCAAATGCATTTCAAAGGCTACAATTGCATGTTCATGCGAATTTCAAAATATATGCATTTTCTGAGGAAATTAACATTACCATTGTGATCCTTATGAAATTTCATGTGAAATGGACCTATACTTTGTTCAATTTTGTTGAGTATTAATGAAGTTATGATGTTGTCGTATCCATGCTCTTGCTTGCTTCTCATGTGTGCTTGCCTTGCCCAACTTATTTGCTTGTTTTAAATATTTAAATTTTAGGGGTGAAAAATACATGGATGTATCGCCACCCCAGTGGTTAAAATCTCACCTTCTCATGCGCCTTTCACCTACTTGTCCTGGGTTAGATCCACAGTGGAGATCAACCCTTTTTGTTATTTTCCACTTTGCCATGTTTTAATGATTTTGTGTATTTTCTTCCTCCATAACATGCACACGCTGCTAGCCCAATTGGCATAGTTTTTAGTTGTTATTCAAAGGGTGGTGGGTTCAACACCCACCAGGAGCCTCCCCCTCTTTTTTATCACTAATTCTTTTGTTTTTCTTATTTAATTGTTTAAATTTATATAAATCATAACTTCTTCGTTGTTTATTATTTTTAATCGGTTCTTTTTGCAACCATCTCGTATTTGTGTATATTTTCATGTGATGCATTAACATTCTAGAATTTTTATTTGTAAAAACAATTTTGCATTAAAAACGCTCATGTTTCTTTTAGGGTTTTTACCCTCTCGATCACCTCAAAGCTTGTGATTCATTCTTCTCCTGTTTGTTGTTAATGTGAGCTCTATAGTTAACCCTTGATGTAATTGTAATTACTTGTTGCTTGTACACATGATGTTTATTTAATTTTGTAATATCCCCATGTTTGACTTATTTGCATTTGGTCGTTACCTTCGTCTTTGTCAAGATTTCGCTAAAGTCTTTATCCTTCATTGAGTCTTGTACGAACTCATTTTCTTGCTTGCCTATTGTCATACGCTTGCATGCTTTGGTTGTAACCATTCATCTAATTTGACGTACTTGCTTGTTGTAACATGCTTGTATATTGCTTAGTAATAATCATGTATCTTGTATTCATCATGTTTGTTTAATGTTTATGCTTTGTTAAGTTTAGTTTCCCCCAAGTGATGAAACTCTTTAGTTCTCATCCAAGTTGCCTCCCCCTCTATCCTTCCAAAGGAAAGTCTCTCTGTTAACCTTTGGGTCATAGATAGCTCATCACTCTCCCTCGACTTTGTCAAGTCATCTACACTTAGTTAAGTTAGAACCTATCCATTGGACTTTGCTTAAGTCTAAAAAGCCTACCCCTTGTTAGGAGTGCTCTTTCAATTAGAACTTAGGATAGAGTTTGACTCTATGTAAGAATCATTGTCATGATTAATTATTTCCCTTTCTTGAGTGTTCAAATTAGATCTAGAGAGTTTTCTTAAACTCTACACAAGCATTGTTATGTTTGTTCCCCATTGAACCTTGATCGTAATCAAATGTTCTTCATCCCTAGTGAGGTGAACTACGATTGCTCTGATTCTATCCTAGTTAGGATACGTAGGAAGAAGACGCGATGTCTTTGCGAGCAAAATAGTGTATATATCTTTAGGTTTTGACCTACACCTTTTACCCAATCCATAGCAAACATTTAACAAACTTAGCATACAACAAACAAAAGGTTCCTGTAGAGTACTACAGACGTTTAGGATGTGAAATACCTACCCTATGCATAACCAACCCCCGATCCCCAAATCTCTTAACGTTGTTGTTACATCGCGCAAAAGGTTCTTTCTCTCTTTAGACCTTTCCTTTGGATAAATTAAAGTCCGGTTGTGAATTCAAAGAATTAAAGATTCAAGTTAACAAATAGCTTGGTATCACGATTCTCACCGCAACATAAATTGCGACTTCACTGGGGAATAACTTAAACTTGAGGGTTTAGCCTATTTTGTTTGATTATGTGCTATGTTTGTGAATATTTGCTTAACATGTGTAGATTTGTTTGATTGTTGGACATTGGGACCTTTTCAGTGGTGAGACGGTCCTATACCCGGACTTGAGTGCAATTATGATAGGATGGTGGTATATTCAAGGAGGCTTATAGGGAGTTGATTCCCGACCAATCTAACTTGAGAAACCACCGCTCAGTGTAGGCCCTCTTGAGAGTTTAGTATTGTTGAACGAGTATTCGTGAAAACAATGCTACTTTCGACGAAGGAGCCCATGACACTGTGGACTTTTAGATTACATTCTACCCCACTTCGGCCTTACTAGGACGTAGTGCGATGGCTATAAGGAAGTATTTCCGAAATAGTTGATACGCGATACTACACTTGGACGAGACTCTCTTGAGAATATTATCGATTACCAAGTAATTTGGGAAGTTGATAATATCCGAAAGATGGGTTGATGACTCTGAGAACCGTTTAGAACCCTTCTCTACAGGTTTGAAAATCCATATTACACACCTTTTTGGGGATGGGTAGACCTTGGATCCACACTCGTCCTTTAAACCTAGGCTTATGTTTTTGTGCATATGTGTGATCTTTGCATTTACCTGTGTTTGAGCATTCTTGCATTCATGAACATCATATCATAAAGGTTTCATGGAACTTAGATTCTTTTTGTTTGTAAACATCAGAGATCGCTATGGATGGTAAAAGAAAGAAAACATTGAAGTACACTTACAAAGGTTTTAAACTAGATGACCTAAGGAGGTTGGGTACATTGGTGACAGATCCAGAGGGTTTCCAGAGTAGGTATGGGAAGCTGTTGTTACTATTGAAGATAAAAATGGATAGTGGACTTCTTTCTACACTTCTTCAGTTTTATGATCCGCTCTACCATTGTTTCACTTTTCCCAACTATCAGCTAGTGCCCACGCTAGAAGAATACTCTTACTTGGTTGGGTTGCCCATTCTTGAAGAATCTACTTTTCCGATCATGGAGAAGGACCCTAAGGAGCAAGACATTGCCAAAGCTACACGTTTGGGTTTGGTTGATATTCAAAAGAACATGACTACTAAAGGAGGAGTTTTTGGGTTGAGTGCAGAATTTTTGGTTGAAAAAGCTCAGTACTATGCAGATCATTTGAGCATGGATGCATTTGAGGCTATCCTTGCCTTACTCATTTATGGTATCTTTATGTTCCCTAGCTTTGAGAACTTTTTAGACCTCAACGCCATTAAGATCTTCTTGAGGAAAATCCCTGTGCCTACTCTGCTAGCCGACGCTTATCATTCTGTTCATCTTATAAATTTCCACAAGGGGGATGATCACTTGTTGTGCTCCTTTATTGTACAAGTGGTTTATTTCACACTTGCCTAAAGCTAACGCTTTTTGGGATCCGAAGAAGGGGTGGTGGTCACAGAAGATTATGGCTCTCACGCACTCTGATATTGATTGGTACAACCAAGACTATGAGGGAATAATGATCATTAACAGCTGTGGAGATTTTGGTAATGTACCTCTTCTTGGTGCCAATGGAGGAATCAGTTACAACCCAGTCATCGCTCGTCGACAGTTGGGATATCCTTTGAAAGACAAGCCCAACAGTGTTCATGTGGAAAATATTTTCTTCAAGGAAGAGAGTAATAGTCAGGAGCAGAAAGAGAAGATTCTAAAAGCATGGAGTCATTTGCACAAAAAGGGAAAACCCAATTGTGTCTCTTTAGAACCTTATCTCCAATGGGTTCAAAAGAGACCCATTGAGTTGAAGATTCCCTATTCTCGACAAGAACCCATGGCTTTAAAGGAGGAGCCTACCTTGATCTTCATGTCTAAGGAGGAGAAGCTAAGGATCGCCTTGAGCAAGGCACGACAAACCGAAGACGCTTGGAAGCACAAGTATCAAGTGGTTGTTGAAGAAAATGCAGAGCTCCAGAGACAATTAGAGTTGAAGAATGAAGAAGTACTCTCCTGCAAGAAGAGAAAGGCGCAAGAAGATTTATTTTCTTCTAGTCCTCAGTCGACTCCGTGGAAGTTGATCGTGGATAAGCTCATTCTTGAGAAAGCCCAGATGGAAAAGGAGATTGAGAAGCTCAACTTGAGGCTGTTAGGAGAACCTTCTTATGACTTTTGTTAGCTTTTATTTAGCTTTCTGTTTAAAACTTTTGTAAGATGTACTAAAATTTTGTAATTCAATGAAATTAAGTCTATGACGTTTTGATGTTTACAAAATCTGAGTTCCATGATACTTTGCGCATTTGCATTCATATTTATTAATCATTCAAGGAACTAAAGATTGTTTTGCAGATATTATAGGATGGATTCTGGAAAGAAGGAAGAGATTGTATTCCGAAGCCCAAATTTGGAGAACCTGAAGAAACTGGGAAGTTTAGTAGAAGACCCTGAGGCGTTCAGAGAGGAGCATGGGAATATGTTGTCTTTACTAGAAATCCAAGTGGATGAAGAGGTGTTGTCAGCGCTCGTGCAGTTTTATGATTCAACCTATCATTGTTTCACGTTTCCAGATTACCAATTGCTGCCAACCTTGGAAGAATATTCTGCCCTGATGGGATTAGGCGTCACTCCTAGACCATTTTCTGGAAGAGAAGGGACTCCTAGCGAAAGAGCAATTGCAGAGGCCACACATTTGGAAGTGGATGAAGTACGATCTCATATGACTGCTAAAGGAGGGCTGTACGGATTTCCAGCCATGTTCCTATATGAAAAAGCTCAATGTTATGCCAAGTCGAAGAATTCTGAAGCATTTGAGGCCATTCTGGCTTTGCTAATTTACGGACTTTTCCTGTTTCCGACTGCTGATAATTTTGTGGATGCGAATGCAATCAACCTTTTCTTAATCAAGAAACCCGTACCCACTTTATTGGCTGATGTGTATTTTTCCATCCATCGCAGAAGTCGTCATGGAGTTAGACAGATTGAGTGTTGCACCGTTCTTCTATACAAGTGGTTTATTTCGCACTTGCCAAAGCTTCCAGCACTCTGGGATATGCATAATGGACTCTCATGGACAGAGAAGTTGTCGTTACTCAGACATTCAGATATTAAGTGGTATAACCCTATGTATGGAGGGATTGCCATGATTCAGAGCTGTGGGGATTTCCCGAATGTACCGCTTATCAGCATTGATGATTGCATTAGCTATAATCCCGTTTTAGCTCGTCGCCAGTTGGGACACCCAATGGAGAATGAACAAGACCCAGTTCTTTTGAGAAGTTTCTACATTAAAGAAGGGAAAGATCCAGCCTACAAGGCTCGGACTGTGTATGCTTGGCGTCACATCCACACAAGGGGAATGACTGCTTTGGATTACCCTGACACCACTGTTTCAGAATCCTACTTATCATGGGTGAAAGAAGCAGCATTAAAGATGTTCTATACCCGCTTTGAGCCTAACTCAACAAAACTTACTCTTGTGGAAGAATTGAAAGCTGCCTTGGCAAAAGCAGAAAGAGAGGGAAGAGCTTGGAGAGATAAGTATTTCAAGGTTATGCAAGAGAAGGAAGAGCTTCAAGAGTTGGTCCATCAAGGTGGAAAGGAGAATCAGCCAGAAGACGAAGGACCCTCCAGCCAGAAGATCTAGGATCTGTTTATTTTTTGTGTTTTATCATGTATCTGTATTGGAGATTTGTGTTTCAGTTTCAAGTTGTTATTGTAAAACTCTCAGTTATTGATCTATGAAGACTTTGAAATTGTTATAATTTTTGCAAATATCTCTTTGGATTCCTTGAATGATTAATTTTGCATTTTTGCATCTGCACCCATAGAATTTCATGTGCATTTCCTGTGATGTGTCTCATATCGCTGTCTTATCTCTAGAATCATACTGAATCCTCGCCATCAATACAACACACGAGCCCAAGCTCGTCAAAGAATGGAAGAACACAATTTGGCTCTAGATAGGGTTGACAACGAACTTGAAGACTTACGAGGAAGCGTAGGACGAACCATGGAAGTATTACAAGTCATCAATGCAAAAATGGACATTCAGGCCACTGTAGTTTCTGAGATCACTAACGTAGTTGTGGAGCCGATCCCAACGGCAGTCACTGTAGCAAGTATTCCACCATATGGATTCATACCAGGTTTTGTACCTCCGCCACCAGTTAGTCAACAATCAGTTCCTCTAGGGGCAGAGATTCCCTGAGCTGTTCCGACTTATACTCCATCCTCTGTACAAACTCAAGTACGCCCTGTTTTTCACAGCCATCCACAAGTGTTTAAAGTTCCCAATGGGTCTGAAGAAGGAAGTGGACGACATGAGAAATTGAAGGAGAGTGTAGAAACTATAGGGAGGAAGGTCAGAGCAATGGAAGGGAGTGATATATTTGGTACTGATGCCAGAGATATGTGTTTAGTGTCTGGATTGGTAATCCCGCCAAAATTCAAAATCCCCAACTTTGATCAGTATACCAGTGCTACTTGTCCTCGGACGCATTTGATCATGTATTACCGAAGAATGGCTGCACATGTAGAAGATGATAAGCTGATGATCCATTGTTTCTAGGATAGCTTGAAAGGAGCCCCTACTAAGTGGTATTTGAGCCTAGATCAATCTCGCATTCACAGTTTCCAAGACTTGGCCGATGCTTTCATAAAGCATTACAAATACAATATGGATTTGGCCCCTGACAGAAGACAATTGATGAGTATGACACAAAAGAGTTCTGAATCGTTCAAAGAGTATGCACAACGATGGAGGGAGACTTCCTCTCAGGTAGAACCTCCTTTAAATGAGAAAGAGTTGACAGATTGGTTTGTGGATACGGTAAGACCAGAATTTTATGAGAAGATGATTAGCAGTGTAACGTCGAGTTTCTCCGACATAGTGGTTGTGGGGGTGAGAGTGGAATTGGGGTTGAAGAATCGAAAAATGACTAGTAGTTCCAGTGGTTCTAACAACAACAATTTTAATAAGTTCAGTGATAATTTTCATAAAAATAAGGAGGGAGAAACAAACGCCATAACAGTGGGGAAAAGGAATCAGACTTGGAAGCAGCCTTACCAACGATATCAACGACCTCCACAAGGTTATGTTCAGCAGCCTCCACAAGGCTATGTTCAGCAACCTCAACAAAATTTGACACAACAACCGATGTATCCAGTGCAGTATGCTCAACAACCATATGTGGCAGCTATAACGCCTGCTTTCAATCACCTTGTTCCGAGTTATCAGACAGTGCAATCAACACCCATGTATCAACCAGTTCAACAACAAGGGTATCAACGAGCGTCCAACGCTCCACCCTATCAGTAGCCTAGGGCTCAGGCACCAAGGCAAAATTACCAAAATCGAAGACCAGCAACGAGACCTCCATTTCCTCAGATACCAATGACTTATACAGAGTTGTACCCGGCTTTGGTGCAACAAGGGCTGGTAACAACGCAGCCATTGAATACACCTTCAGACACTTCATCACCTCATTACAATCCAAATGCTCATTGTGCCTTTCATGAAGGTGCCGCCGGCCATGACTTAGAGGGGTGTCTTGCCTTGAAACATATTGTCAGGGAACTCATAGAGAAGAAGATTTTGTCCTTTGATGATGTACCGCCTAAAGTTAAAAGTAACCCATTGCCAAATCATGGAGGAGTTAATGCTATAGAAGAAGCTTCAGATGAAAGGTTAGTTTGTGATGTGTCAGAAATCAAGACTCCGTTGAGGTCACTTCATGAGAAACTGTTGAAAGCAGGGATGATTAAAGGTACCCATAGTGACTGTGAAGAGTGTTCTGTTAATCCAAAAGGGTGTGGTGTGGTACAAAAAGATGTGCAAAGTCTGATTGATGATGGTTTATTGCAAGTAGGTATCAAGGTAGAGAAGGAGGAAGTTTCGGTGGTTGAGCCTGTTTTCAATCTGCCAAAGAAAAGTGAGAAAGTCCCTGTGTTCAATATGATCAGCAAAAATGTGAAGCCTGTTTTTGACAAATCTGCTGTTGATCAGCCTCGACCAGTTGTTATTCAGAAGCCAAGATCGTTTCCTTTTGAGAACACAAAGGCGGTACCGTGGAAGTATGATATAGTTGTGTTGGACCAAAGATCTGGGAAGATTATTCAGAATGAGAAGGTAAAGGATGACCAGGTTGATGTGACAAATATTGCAGGAACGAGCAAGATGACCCGTAGTGGTCACATATATCAACCCAAGATAACAGTGGTTGCTCCAAAAGTGGTTACCCCTGCTGTGACGGCCAAAGACAAAGAAATACCCATCACTGAAGGAGATGCTGAAGAGTTCTTAAGGATTATCCGAAAAAGTGATTACAAGGTTGTTGATCAGCTCCATCAAACCCCCTCAAAAATATCAATTTTGTCCCTCCTGATGAATTCCCCGGCTCATAGAGAGGCTCTACAAAAGGTGTTAACGCAAGCACATGTGACGAAGGATATAACCCCTGGCCAATTTGATTCGGTGATAGCCAATATTACAGTCTGCAATACTCTGAGTTTCAGTGATGAAGAGCTACCAAGGGGAGGACGTAATCATAACTGTGCTTTGCACGTATCTATCAAATATCAAGAGGACACGTTGGTGCGAGTTTTGGTTGATACTGGATCTTCGTTGAATGTATTGCCTAAAAGGTCACTCGCAAAGTTAGCATACGCAGGGGTAGAGATGAAGCCGACGTCGTTAATTGTGAAGGCTTTTGATGGTTCAAGAAGAACGGTTGTTGGGGAAGTGGAATTGCCAATTATGATAGGCCCTCACGTGTTCGATATCATATTTCAGGTAATGGACATTAACCCGGCTTACAGCTATTTGTTGGGACGACCTTAGATTCACGCAGCAGGGGCAGTGACTTCCACTTTGCATCAAAGGATGAAATTTGTTGTAAACGACAAACTGGTAATTGTGCATGGCAAAGAGGACTTGATGGTGAGTAATTTATCATCATTCAGGTATATTGAGGCAGATGAGGATGCGTTGGAAACTTCTTTCCAAGCGCTTGAAATAGCTAATGCAGTAATGATAGAAGACACTGTGGCAAAAAGTGGTCCATCTTTTGCATCTGCCTAAAGCATCAAGTCTACATTGGAAGAGGGTACTTCTGCAGGTTGGAGAGAGGTTATTGAAGTTAAAGCAAGACTGGGTCGCCAAGGGTTGGGTTACAAACCAACTCATGTCGAAACATCAACACACGCCGAAGGACGTCCGAAGACTATCCAAGAGGTGTTCATCAGTGGAGGATTCCAAGTCAATGCCGTGGGAGAAGATTTTGAAGACGAGGATATTGAACATTTGGTATATCATTGTGAAGCTGCTTTAGGAAATTGGGAGGCTGTTGAAATTCCCGTAATCTTTCCTGTGTCAAAGTAATTTGTTTGTTTTTCTTTACTTGTTGTTGTTTTTATCTTTAAACCTCCATAGCCATGCCCAAGGCTATAGGATGTAGTTTGTAAGGGCCCCGTGCTTTCAAGAATATTATGATTAATGAACTATTTTGTTAAATCCTTCGTTGTTCGTTTCCTTAATTGTTTTTGTTTCCATGTTAAAAAAAGATGGCAATTTTCTAAAAAAAAATCATCAAAACGTTTTTCTTGTTGCTGCATTTGTCCTTGTGTGTTTTAATAAATTAAGCCATTCCAACATGCAGTAATACCCCAAAACCTGTTGAATCCATTGACTTTGCTTTCCCTCCTGACTTTGACTCGCCAATATACCAAGCCGAAGATGAGGATGAAGATTTTGAGATCCCTAATGAACTGGAAAAAATGGCATGTTACGAGCACCCAGAGTTTCAACCTCATAAGGAGCAAGTAGATGTTATTAATCTTGGCACCGAAGAAGACAAGAAAGAGGTCAAGATTGGGGCAACACTTGGGGCAGAAGTCAAGCAGCTATTGGTGAAGATTTTAAAAGAGTATGTGGATGTATTTGCTTGGTCATATCAGGATATGCCAGGTTTAGACACAGACATAGTGGTCCACAAGTTATCGCTCCGACCAGAATGTACGCCAGTCAAGTAAAAGCTCTGAAGAACTATACCTGATATGGCTCTTAAGATTTGAGATGAAGTGAAGAAGCAGATTGATGCAGGTTTCTTGGCAGTATCCAAATACCCCGAATGGGTGGCTAATATTTTACCTGTACCGAAGAAAGATGGGAAGGTCAGAATGTGTGTGGATTATAGGGATCTGAACAAGGCCAGTCCGAAGGACGATTTCCCCTTGCCGCATATTGATACATTGGTGGATAATACAGCTCGCTTTGCAGTTTTCTCATTTATGGATGGTTTCTCCAGATACAACAAAATCAAGATGGATCCAATTGACATGGAAAAGACTACTTTCATCACTCCTTGGGGAACTTACTGTTATAAAGTCATGCCTTTCGGTTTGAGGAATGATGGTGCCACTTATCAAAGAGCCATGGTGACGTTGTTTCATGACATGATGTATAAAGAGATAGAAGTGTATGTCGATGACATGATCGCTAAATCTCAAAGTGAGGAAGACCATTTGAATCATCTGTAGAAGTTGTTCGAGAGACTCAGTAAGTATCAGTTGAGACTAAATCCAGCCAAGTGTACTTTTGGAGTGAGATATGGGAAATTACTCGGTTTCATTGTTAGCCACCGAGGGATTGAGGTAGACCCAGACAAAGTTCGAGCCATTCAAGATATGTCGGCTCCGCAAACTGAGAAACAAGTCAGAGGTTTCCTTGGAAGATTGAACTATATATCCATATTTATTTCTAATATGACTCTTACTTGCGAGCCCATTTTCAAATTGTTACGCAAGGATCAGACAAATGTTTGGAATTCAGATTGCCAATAAGCTTTTGATAAGATTAAAGGTTACCTTCAAGAGCCTCCGATCTTAATACCTCTTGTTCTAGGAAGACCTCTTTTCATGTATTTAACAGTACTCAAGAATTCAATGGGTTGTGTGTTAGGTCAACAGGATGAGTCCGGACAAAAGGAACACGTCATCTATTATTTGAGCAAGAAGTTCACCGACTGTGAAAGCCGATTAGAGAAAACTTGTTATGCTTTGGCATGGGCTGCCAGACGTTTGAGGCAGTACATGATTTGTCATACTACTTTATTGATTTCAAAAATGGACCCGATAAATTATATCTTTGAGAAGCCCGCTCAGACAGGAAGGCTCGCCCGTTGGCATATGTTGCTATCAGAATATGAAATCCAATATGTGGCCCAGAAGTCTATCAAGGGCAGTGTCTTATCAGATTATCTTGCAGATCAGCCAGTTGAAGATTACGAGTCTCTCAAGTTTGATTTTCCGGACGAAGACATTATGTTGGTAAAAGATTATGAAGAGCCAGGTCCTGATGAAGGTCCCGAGTCGGGTCTTTGGTGGAAGATGATGTTTGATGGTTCCTCAAATTACAGTGGGCATGGCGTAGGCGCCGTTCTGATGAATCTAGAAGGAGGTTATACCCCATTTACAGCAAGGTTAGACTTTGAATGGACAAACAATATTGCTGAATATGAAGCATGCATTCTTGGCCTCGAAGCAGCTATTGACCTAAGAATCAAACTTCTCGAAGTAAGCGGAGATTCAGCTTTGGTTATTTATCAAGTTACAGGTGAATGGGAGACCAGAGATGAAAATTTGATCCCTTACAGAGCCTACATTGTTGAAATGATTGAATACTTTGATGAGATCACTTTCAAGCATGTTCCGAGATCTCAAAATCATATTGCCGATGCTCTAGCCATGTTAGCCTCAATATGGAAAGTCAGGTATCTCAATGATGCTACTCTCATTCAAATTGAACACAAGACTGAGCCTGCTTACTATCAGATGGTTGAAGAAGAAATTGATAACAAGCCATGGTTTCACGACATAAAGAATTATCTGTTGAAACAAGAATATCCAGCTGATGCTACGTCACTTGATAAGAAAACCTTGAGAAGATTGGCATCTAAGTTCTTTCTCAGTAATAATGTGCTCTATAAAAGAAATCATGACATGGTCCTGCTAAGATGTGTCGACAGACGAGAAGCAGATTTGTTAATGCAAGATATTCATGAGGGAACATTTGGTACTCACGCCAATGGATATGCCATGTCCAAAAATATTTTGAGGGCTGGGTATTACTGGTTAACTTTGGAAACTGACTGTATTCAATATGCCAGGAAATGTCACAAATGCCAAATTTATGCGGATAAAATGCATGTGCCTCCAACGTTGTTAAATGTGTTGGCATCACTTTGGCCTTTCTCTATGTGGGGCATTGATATGATTGGGGCAATCAAGCCAAAGGCTTCCAACGGACATCACTTCATTCTGGTCGCTATTGATTACTTCACAAAGTGGGTTGAAGCCGCATCCTATGTCAATGTTACTCGACAAGTGGTGGCCCATTTTATCAAAAAGGAGATTATATGTCGATACGGAATCCCAAGCCGAATCATAACAGATAACGGTATTAATCTGAATAAAAAAACCATGAAAAAGTTGTGTGGTGACTTAAAAATTGAACATCACAATTCTTCTCCTTATCGTCCCAAAATGAATGGAGTTGTCGAAGCTGCGAATAAGAACATCAAGAAGATTTTGCAAAAGATGGTGAAAACATATAAGGATTAGCATGAGATGCTGCCATTTTCCTTACATGGGTATAGAACATCCGTTCGCACTTCAACAGGGGCAACCCCTTTTTCCTTGGTGTATGGGATGGATGCAGTGCTTCCTATTGAGGTTGAGATACCTTCCTTAAGAGTCACAATGGAAACCGAGCTTGAAGAAGCAGAATGGGTGAAGGAAAGATTTGATCAGTTGAACCTTAATGACAAGAAGGTTCGTATCCGAGAATTCCGAGAAGGGGAGCTTGTACTCAAAAAGATTTTGCCAGTTCACAAAGATGCACGGGGAAAATGGATGCCCAATTATGATGGCACGTTTGTTGTAAAAACAGTCTTCTCAGGGGGCTCGTTAATTCTCACAACAATGGATGGGGAAAAACTTACACACCCGGTGAATTTTGATGCAGTACGAAAATATTACGCCTAAAAGAACCCGATAAGTTGAAAACCCGCAAGGGCGGCTTATGCAAAAATGGGCATCCCGCTGGATCATAACCTATGAAGGAGGTTCAGGAAAAAGTTAGGGATGAGATAAAAAAATGATGAGCTCGCTAAGTTGAAAACCCGAAAGGGCGGCTTAGGCAGAAAAGAGCGTCCCGGTGGATTGAAAACCTGAAAGGGCAATCCAGGCAAAAGTTAGGGACAAAGGCGTTTCACTGCATCAGATGGGTTGTCACCTCTGCAGAAGATTTTACAGGAAGTCCATTTCACCCGCTATTGTCAGAAGCAAGGTTTTGGAAAGTTTTAGTCATTAAGGGTAGAATTGTCAGTTCATTCAATGTAACCTTTTTCATGTTGCCATTTTCAATTGTAAAAGTTCCATGGAGTTCTGTCATTGACAAGCTTCCATTCTTAAATGAAATCAGTTTTTGGACCATTCTTTTGCAATTTAGGATTTTCTTTATTTCCTTTGTTATGCAAAACATCGTTTATTGGTCAATGATAATTTTGAAAGCACCAGGTTCGAAGTGGGTTTATTTCCCAAGGAATCTACAGGCACCCTTTGTTTGGTAAATTCAGTGTGATTCATTTGCGTCCCTAGCAGGACAAATTTGCTTATCTGTCTTTCCCCTGGAGTCCCCAGATTCTTCTGTCTCTTGTCAGAGTCGGCTCTTACATATCATTTATCATTAGCATCATGGCATTTCATGCGCATTTATTTTGCCTCTGTGGTCTTTGGTTGTTACTTTTTGTCTTGTTTAGTTCCTGGTTGTTACCAGTGGTCTTGCTTGTTATTCTTGGGGCATTCCTCTGTCTTTTTTTTAGGGTTTGGTCGTCACCAATTTCTCTGCTTCAGTTGTTACTGATTTTTTGTTTATGGTTATAGGTCATCACCTGTATCCCTTTTGATTCTAGTCGTTACTAGTACCTTTGGACGTTCCCATTTGTTACTAATATCGTTTGCCTTATCGTCACCAGTTTCTCTCCTTGAAGTCTAGTCGTTACTAGCAATCCCCTTTATTTAAAGTCCAATGGTAATTGGCAGCTCTTTTGAAAGTCCAGTGGTAACTGGCACTGTTTAAAATCCAATCGTTATTGGTATCTTTGGTTTGGTCGTCACCATATCTCTTGAAAATCCAGTGGTAATTGGCACTGTTTAAAATCCAATTGTTATTGGTATCTTTGGTTTGGTTGTCACCATATCTTTTGAAAGACCAGTGGTAATTGGCACTGTTTAAAATCCAATCGTTATTGGTATCTTTGGTTTGCTCGTCACCATATCTCTTGAAAGTCCAGTGGTAATTGGCGTTGTTTAAAATCCAACCGTTATTGGTATCTTTGGTTTGGTCGTCACCATATCTCTTGAAAATCCAGTGGTAATTGGAACTGTTTAATATCCAATCGTTATTGGTATCTTTGGTTTGGTCGTCACCATATCTTTTGAAAGTCCAGTGGTAACTGGCACTGTTTAAAATTCTATCGTTATTGGTATCTTTGGTTTGGTCGTCACCATATCTCTTGAAAGTCCAGTGGTAATTGGCGTTGTTTAAAATCCAATCGTTATTTGGTATCGTTGGTTTGGTCGTCACCATATCTTTTAAAGTCCAGTGGTTACTGGCTTTGCTTGAAAGCTAATCGTTATTAGTACTGAGAGTTTGTTGTTACCAATTTCCCCAGTCGGAGTCCTATATTGTATCAAAGCAATTCGGAGTTCCCAACTATTGGTTTGGTCGTCACCATCACACCCTTTAAGTCTAGTGGAAACTAGCACCCTTTGAAATTGATTGTTGTTCTGGTCGTCACTAGTGTTCCCAGCAGAGCGTTGCTTTCCCATTCGAGTCTCGGAGATCTAGTGGATACTAGCATTCCCGTTACGTCTGGTCTTGTTTCTGTTCTTTTCCTAAAGATCCCGTTCGAACTCTTCGTTATAGGAAATTCCTCATCTGATTATCTCCAGTGAGGTTTGTGTCTCTTTTCTTTCATTTCCCCGGTGGAGAATTGCCTTCTTCCCCAGTGGAGTTTTGTCTCCTTTTCCCCAATGAAGTTTTGTCTTCCCTGTTGGAGTTTGCGTCCCCTATGTGAAAGATTCCCCCTGAGCAGCATCTGTAGTCACGTTTGAACTATTTTGTTTGTTTTGCCTTGGATCTTTCCTCAGTGTGTTGGGTCCCCCATGAGTAGTTACTCGTTGTATTGCCGTTCTTTTATTTTTGCTCGTGTGTCTGCATCTGTCTTGCATTCAAGCATCATAATGCATCATCTAGATTCATGGCATATTCGCGTTTGTCTTTTTGCATACCATCGTATCTAAGGGACAAAATTTTTGGTTCGCTATATTTAAATACCTTTCACTATGATTCTATGAGGATTGTCATCTCTCATTGTCATCTAGTGAAGATATTTAAATAGGGGCAACTTTCATACCCCAAATTTTGACCCCTTAGATCTTCATCATCATTTTAGGATCATACTCATTTGATTATCTAACCTTAACCCATTTCAAGTTGTCTTTGTCAAGTTACAGGTGAATTAGGGTTTTGTACAGCCGAAATCGAGGTTTCAAGAGTTAATCAGCCAATGTTTTGGATTGGTTCTCCTTGAGATAAGTCTCCACATCATCAAACATATTCCATTGGATCAAGTATGAATCCAATTTGATGTTGTCACCCAGGAATCAAGAACAGTGTAGTTCAGGGTACCCGATTAGGGTTTTCGGGCAGGAAAAGTCAACTGTGGTTTGACTTTTGATTTAAAAGGTGTTACAATGGTGGGATCATGATCCATAAAGTTCGTATGGCTTAGTGAAGTCTACTCAAGAAGTTTCAAGGCCTCAAAAAGCCTGGAGCATCAACAGTCGACTCGGTAGTCACCGATCGATCGTTCGGTTGACCGAAAAGTCAACTCTTCATTCATAAGGAATTTTACCTCAAGATATGAATAAAAAATGTTCCTAATGACATATTTCACCTACCCATAAAATTTCATGACCATTGGATCAAGGATTGAGGAGTAATCGCAAAAGTCGGGAATTAGGGTTTTGAAAGGGGCAATACCATAACTCCTTAACCACACATCCAATTGAGTTGGTTCAAAGCTCATTGGAAAGCTCTTGACAAGTCCTACAAAACTCCCAAAGTGATCCATGATCATAAAATGCATAGATTTGGAGTTATGACCAAATTCATTACAAGAGGGAAAAGTAACTTAGAAAAATTTCACTTTTAGGCTTGTTTTTCAGCAACTTTGAGAGGTTTTCAGGCCAAGTTCCTTTGGGAATCTGAAACTCATGAAAACATGAAAGTTGTAGAGATACATGAGGGCTTTCCAAAATATAGTAGAACTCCTCCATAGCCCTTATCAGGTGAGAGTTATGAATTTAACAAGATGAGGTTTTAACAATTGAGTCCCATATTGTCAATTTTTCACAAACTCGTCCTTTGACCCCTTGAGCTATTCTCATCCCTTGGATCTTATTTCTATCTGATATTTAGAGGATTTGAAGAGGAGAAATGCAGCAAACAAGGAGGGTTAGTGAATCTTGCAACTTGGAGGCAAGTGGGAGTATTTTATTCATATAAAGGGAGGAAAGAGAAACTTTTGGCACACTTGCAGCAAACAGCCCCCTATTTCCTAGCCACTCTAATCACCATTATGTCATCCATGCTACTTGAAGCAATGCATCAGCTGAGCCAAAGATTTCAACTTGCAGCTGCAACAAACCTCAAGCCAAGGGTTACCTTTTTCAAAATCCATCCAAAAGTGCCAAGTTACAAATTTGTCCTCACTCCTCATTTTTTCTATAAATAGAAACTCCCTCTATGTCATTTGCACACCAGAGCACTCTTAGAACCAAGAGAAAACCACAACTCTCACTCCTTTCTTGTTTACCTCATTTTCAAAATTCCAAGTTTCACCAAAATCTCTCTTGGGCAGTTAGCTTCCCAAACCCATTTCCACACATTCCAAACAACCAAAAACCATTTTCACAATTCATAAATAATGTGTGGAAGGTTTTCACATTCTTAAACCACTCAAAAACACCATTCTCCCAAAAGTCAACCTTCAAACCAAGCAAGTTTGACCTTATACTCAAAACTTGTCAAACCTCTGTCTAGACTTGTTTTCACTATTCTAACCATCCATACACCTTCAATATATGATGCCTCAAATGTCCATAACATAAAGCAACCTCATACTCATTTATTTTGAGATTTGTCACAAGTTCTTCACATTTCCTTCAAGTGCAAGAAAGTTGTTTTCATCAAAATTCTGGTTGGACAGCAGCTGAAATGTTTTCAAGGTATTCCATATTACAACAAGCTTGTGTGGAGGTCTACAAAAGGTTAGTGGTTACTATCCTTTCATTTCTGTCATGAACATATTTGACATGTTTGGTGTTTAATTGCAAAATATAATCTATGAGCAAATCTGCCAGTTTGTGTTGTCCCAATTGTTTTGAGCAAGTAACTTCCTTGGATATGCCTTTGCCTTGGTATGATTATGTCTTGTGGATGTTGAGTTAATTTATGTCATGAGCTAGTGTTGGATTGTTATCATGAGTCACATTTGTCTTATGTTGGTTCTGCTGCAAAACAGCTTGGGAGGTCAGTGCAACCTCACTTAACCTTGATCTTTTGTTGACAATTTTGGATTAGGATCCCTATATGTTCTATTCATGTTCTGTTTGAGTTCTTGAAACTAGGTTTGATTTGGAACTGCAACTTTCTGTTTAGGATTTCAATCCAAATGTACAATTACAACTGATATGCCATTCTCAAATCTAATACCTTATTGTTGTATCTTTATGTGAAAACTGTGCATATACCACAATTGTAATATGTGCCTGTCTGTTTTTACACTTGACTGCCAATGTTTCATGCTCTGATCTTCTTTATGCATCTCACTTGTTTTAAAATGTCATGGCTGCCCTTAGGGCATTGTGCTAGGTTTTGTTTGATTAATGAGGTTGAAATGACTCATACAAGGTGTGTTGAAATATACCTAAACCTTTGAGGATCAGCAATGCCATTTTTTTTAGAGTTTATGTATGTTGGTTGATCTTAGAGGAGATCATTTGTGAAGTTGTGATTGGAATCCATCAAAAACATTGATTGGAATACCAAGAGCTGATTACCCTATTGCTATTGACTCCTCAGTGTTGTTCTTGTTGTTGCCTTAGACTTGCATTTTCTCATTAGAAGTATGTTCTGGTTTTGGCAAATCTGTTAGGGGTGTTTAATTTGGTTATGCTTAAGAGTTTATTTTGGTCCTGCCAGGAGTTATGTTTGGTTTGAGTTTGCTAAACTCTAACTGTCAAGGCAAGGTCCTAAGCCACTTGTGGCTTTTGTTTGTGGCTGCTCAGCTATGGTTGTCTGTTTCTGTGTTAGGCAAGCTTGCCTTGGTTGTGCATTATGTGTGGCTAGGCATAATGATTCATTAATGACTGTTTGAAACAATAAGACTCTACCAGCATGTTCATTTTGTGTTCTTTGCAGCATTATGCAGATGTGTAGTAGTTGGCATTTCTCATGTTCATTTTGTGTTAAGTTTCTTTGTATCATTGTGTAGATGTGTTGCATATGGCATTTCTGTTGATCACTTGGTGTTTGTGTTCAGTATCATTATGCAGATGTGTTTTATTTAAAGATTAACATGGTTGATATGGCATGCCTATTATTTCTGCATCAACACTGTTAAAATGTTGTGGCTTTGAGAGAGCCCCTTTTGAGTTCATCAACTCATTGTAACTATCAACATCTTTATTTGGTTTGCTTTGGTTGAAATGATTCAGAGCTGTTGGAGCCTTTTTCTGATGATCAATATGTATTTATTTCATGATTTTGTTGTTTGCCAAGTCATTTTGAGGGTTGTTCAGCTCTGATATCAAGTCTCATTCTCAAACTTAGAAAGCTATCATCATTTGTATGTGTGTATTCAGTAGCTGCTGCAAATTGTGGATTGAGAAGCATGATGTTGAATTGTTGTTTAATATTTGGTTAAATGCAAGTTTGTTCTAAACTACCTCCATAAAGTTGCAAATAAATGGTCATTTCATGATTCAGTTTAGATTAGAGTTTGTTTCTTTGAGCATAATCATGAGTAGCATATTTGAAGCATGTGTATGGCTTTCCTTGAGTTTGTTCATGTCAGTTTTGATTCACAATTTCCAAAATGCATTTTCAAGGCATATGTGCAACTTGCATGTCTCTTTTTTGATTGGACTTGATTTGGTATGAATTTTTGCATCAGAATCATTGGTTTATGTATTTATGATTTGTGCATACCTTTACATGTCATTAAATCCAACTGTCATGAGTTGTAGATACTCAAATGCATTTCAAAGGCTACAATTGCATGTTCATGTGAATTTCAAAATATATCCATTTTCTGAGGCAATTAACATTACCATTGTGATCCTTATGAAATTTCATGTGAAGTGGACCTAAACTTTGTTCAATTTGGTTGAGTATTAATGAAGTTATGGTGTTGTCATATCCATGCTCTTGCTTGCTTCTCATGTGTGCTTGCCTTGCCCAACTTATTTGCTTGTTTTAAGTATTTAAATTTTAGGGGTGGAAAAATACATGGATGTATCGCCACCCCAATGGTTAAACTCTCACCTTCTCATGCGCCTTTCACCTACTTGTCCTGGGTTCGATCCACAGTGGAGATCAACCCTTTTTGTTGTTTTCCACTTTGCCATATTTTAATGATTTTGTGTATTTTCTTCCTCCATAACATGCGCGCGTTGCTAGCCCAATTGGCATAGTTTTGAGTTGTTATTTAAAGGGTGGTGGGTTCAACACCCACCAGGCGCCTCCCCCTCTTTTTTATCACTAATTCTTTTGTTTTTCTTATTTAATTGTTTAAATTTATAAAAATCATAACTTCTTCGTTGTTTATTATTTTTAATCGGTTCTTTTTGCAACCATCTCGTATTTGTGTATATTTTCATGTGATGCATTAACATTCTAGAATTTTTATTTGTAAAAACAATTTTGCATTAAAAACGCTCATGTATCTTTTAGGGTTTGTACCCTCTCGATCACCTCAAAGCTTGTGATTCATTCTTCTCTTGTTTGTTGTTAATGTGAGCTCTATGTTTAACCCTTGATGTAATTGTAATTACTTGTTGCTTGTACGCATGATGTTTGTTTCATTTTGTAATATCCCCATGTTTGACTTATTTGCATTTGGTCGTTACCTTCGTGTTTGTCAAGATTTCGCTTAAGTCTTTATCCTTCATTGAGTCTTGTAAGAACTCATTTTCTTGCTTGCCTATTGTCATACGCTTGCATGCTTTGGTTGTAACCATTCATCTAATTTGACGTACTTGCTTGTTGTAACATGCTTGTATATTGCTTAGTAAAAATGATGTATCTTGTATTCATCATGCTTGTTTAATGTTTATGCTTTGTTAACTTTAGTTTCCCCCAAGTGATGAAACTCTTTAGTTCTCATCCAAGTTGCCTCCCCCTCTATCCTTCCAAAGGAAAGTCTCTCTGTTGACCTTTGGGTCATAGATAACTCATCATTCTCCCTCGACTTTGTCAAGTCATCTACACTTAGTTAAGTTAGAACCTATCCATTGGACTTTTCTTAAGTCTAAAAAGCCTACCCCTTGTTAGGAGTGCTCTTTCAATTAGAACTTAGGATAGAGTTTGTTAACTCTATGTAAGAATCATTGTCATGATTACTTATTTCCCTTTCTTGAGTGTTCAACTTAGATCTAGAGAGTTTTCTTAAACTCTACACAAGCATTGTTATGTTTGTTCCCCATTGAACCTTGATCGTAATCAAGTGTTCTTCATCCCTAGTGAGGTGAACTAAGATTGCTCTGATTCTATCCTAGTTAGGATACGTAGGCAGAAGACGCGATGTCTTTGCGAGCAAACTTAGTGTATATATCTTTAGGTTTTGACCTACACCTTTACCCAATCCATAGCAAACATTTAACAAACTTAGCATACAACAAACAAAAGGTTCCTGTAGAGTACTGCAGATGTTTAGGATGTGAAATACCTACCCTATGCATAACCAACCCCCGATCCCCGAATCTCTTAGCGTTGTTGTTACATCGCGCAAAAGGTTTTTTCTCTCTTTAGACCTTTCCTTTGGATAAATTAAAGTCCGGTTGTAAATTCAATGAATTAAAGATTCAAGTTAATCAATAGCTTGGTATCACGATTCTCACCGCAACACTAACATTAGGGTAGATGTTTCCCCTTTTAATCCAAACGTTAGGATCACTTTGCATGACAATGTTAGGGTTGAGTTTCCCATAGACCTTTCGTGCGTCTCTCTTTCTCATCTCAAACCATTCTAATTCATCTAATAAAGGTGATAAACATTGCGCGTTACGAGCCTTAAGTTACATGGGGAATGATGAGTGAGGGGTCTCATCTCGCTTATCTAGGGTGTTTAGTATATGTCCCATTTGGGGGCGATATATGACGCATTCGCCTCCATGTCATAGTCTTTAGTGCAACGTGAATAACAAACCGAATTAATTCACTTCACTAAAAAACACAAAACAAAATTCAAACCTTTTTCCTTCGGGATTAATCAAAGCTTCTTTTTACAAAAAACAGTGTTGTTAAGCTTCGGTTCTACCGCAAACAGGCTTTGTCCCTAACTGCTGGAACGGAGGTTTAACCCTACTCGGTTAAAACACTTAATCAACCTGTGGTTTCGTGTCAGCCCGAACTACGTTTGCTCTGATCTTTATACCAGATGAAAGTACGTAGGCACAAGACGTAATGTCTTGGCGAGCAACCTTCCCCCCTTCTCTCCTGTAGTTAGCTGAACTACGTTGACTCTGACTTTCCCATTGCACGAGGGAGTACGTAGGCACAGAGCGGCTATGCTCTCCCGAGTCTCTTTTCTTTTCTTTTTGTCCCGCGAGCCTTTATCATAGATAGTTAAACACACCCTTAGATAGACAACAAGCGTGGATCCCGTCGAGTACAACGGACGTGAGGGGTGATAATACCTTCCCCTTGCGTAACCGACTCCCGAATCCAGGACTTGGTTGCGATGACCTCGTCTTTTCCCTTTTCGTTAGGTTTTTCCGATCGTTTCATTTCCCTCTCTGTGGGATAAATAACGAAAGGTGGCGACTCTTCTGTTTTCCGTCGGGTGTTTTTCGCAGTTACGACAGCTGACGGCTCTACTGGGGACTGCGATGGTTCCCTATGCGAGTCACTCCTAGCGCTTGTCTGTTGCGTCTTTAGGTGTTTGCTTTTGTGCAGTTTTTGCTTTATGTACTTTATTTGTTGTATATTATTGCATTGCATTCTTGTTGTTGCTGTGCTGTGGTTTGGGTTGTTCCACCGAGAGATAAGCCGGACCTGGGCTTGAGTATACACATAGGATTAGAGTGGAGATTAGCGGGAGCTTGTATGGCGTTTGGCTGCGCAATAGCTCGCGTGAAATTCACATTCAGACGAGGTTTTTCTTTGTAAATATTCTATCCTACGCGTCTGGTGCAGTTGAGGGAATATTGACTTAGAGAGACTGTCGACTCTGGAGACCGTTCATTTGGGAAGTCAGCTAAGTGAGGCCGCTTCGTTAGGCTATGATGCCAAACCAGAAATGGTGAACGTATCATCGTTTCTCGAAAGTCTGTGACGCTGACCTCCCGCATAGGATGTCGTACCTTTCAAGACTAGAAGCCACATGTGAGAGGGATGGGTTTTTGCAGGAAGTCTGGCCTTCAACCAACCCTGGTTTTCTTGTTAGTGCAGAATTTTGATCCTGAGTGTTCTATTCAGTGTGTTATCTCAGTGTTCTGATTAGAGCGGAGCTCTGGTTGAATTCAGTCAACGGCACAGCAGCGAGTTTGAGCATTGGATACCTTGATCCCATGTTTGCATTTGCATAATCATTCTGTATTTAACATTGCATGTTTATGTGTGTTATAGGTTCTTGTCTTTCCCTTGATTCTGGTACTGGTCTTCTGCAGAGATGGAAGTTAGTAGAAAGAGGATTGTTGTGTACAAGTTTTCGGCACCTAAGTTGGGACCTTTATTTGGTCTGATTTCCATGGCTGAGCCTGACGATCTTGCAGCTTTTAGAGAACAGTATGGTGGAATTCTGAAGTTTGTCTATAAGCTTACCACTCTGAGGTACCAGCAGTATCAACAAAAGGACCGGATTTGGGAAGGTGACTCACAAACCACATGTACAACAAAGGTACGCAACAAGATATGTTCTTCCCTCTCCGATTCTCATTCTTGTAGTGCACAGAATGATAGACGTCGCCTAGAAGCGTAGGTACAGGATTCCCTGAGGCAAAAATGTGAAAGGCATCCACGTCAACAAAATCTGGAATATTAGGAAACAGTATGATATCATAAATGCACAATGCTAGGATGGCATTAAACACAACCCAACAACCCTCCTTCGTGAAGTGCCAAGCTCTAGCAACCAGAAAAGGTTATGGAAACCCAAGCATTCCATTTCTCTTGACCAACTTCCCTTTTAGCTCAAAAACATCCAAATGAAGGGAACTAGCAAGCTTAACTAAATCAGGCTCAGCATCAGTGTGATAGAATGGCATTTGGTCCAAGATAGGAACTTCAAGTAGCATAGAGAACTCCTCTGGAGTAGGCAGTAACACATATGGAAAAGTAAAACACCGGAGCTGGGAATCATAAAACTGCAGGAGAGTATGGAGACCATCCAACTCATATACTGAGGGCTTGCAGACATAGCTCAGAAGCTTCCCATATAATTTCTTGAAATCCTCCATCACCTTTCTGTCAGCCACAGAGATCAAACTCAGCAAAGATCCAATGTCTGGAGTAGGAAACTTATATACCACTATCTTCTTCAGGCTAGGCTCCATGTCAGCAAAGAGATAAGAACACTAGAACCAAAGGGAAAATATGCACCTGCAACATAAATACATGTCAATGTTAATATGCAGATGAAAAATGCAAATGCAAATGCAACAGGGGATCAAGGCTGATGTGTTGTTGATTGAGAAGAACCAGCGCTTCGCTTTGGCAAGAACATAGTACCATCATAAGGACCCTCTATATCAAAATCACAGGTTCACACTGACAAGAACCGGGTAGGTTGGAGGTCAAAGTTCCCTGCACAACCCACCCACTCACAGGTATGGACCTATCTCTAATAAAGGTTCGGCATCCTATGCGGTCATCAGCGTCACAGACTTTCAAGAAACAATGGTACGTTCATCGTTTCTGGTTTGGCATCATAGTCTTACAAAGCGGCCTCACTTAGCTGACTTCCAAATGATCGGTCCCCAGAGTCGACAATCCTCAGATCCAAGAACCTCTCAACTGTCCGCAACGGACAGGAAAGGTAGTCGTCAAAGAGAATCTCGTCTGAGCGCAAATTTCGTGGGAGCTAGTGCATGCCAAACATACAGGCTCACCACTACTTTCCGCTTTTAATGTTATGGTTGTACTCAAGCCTGGGTTTTGGCTTATCTCTCAGTGAAACACCCACCCAACAACACGGCATAATGATAATATACAATGCTGGAAAGTAAAATGCAAATGCAGATAAAATACAACATATATATACACACACAAAGATAAACACACAAGTGCTAGGATTGACTCCCATAGGGGATCGGGAATGGTCCCCAGCAGAGTCGCCAGTTGTCACATCGCTGCGAGGAGGGGCTGGCAAGGACAGAAGATTCGCCACCGTTCGTTATTTATCCCAAAAGAGGAAAAGGAAACGATCAGAGAAAACCTACGGAAAAGGGAAAAGACAGGTCATTGCAACCAAATCTTGGGTTCGGGAGTCAGTTACGCAAGGGGAAGATATTAGCACCCCTCACGCCCGTCGTACTCGACGGGATCCATGCTTGTTGTCTATCTAAAAGGGTGTTTATCTATCTAAGCTACAGGCCACATGGACAAAAGAAAAGAAAAGAGACTCGATAGAGCATTGCTGCTTTATGCCTACGTACTCCCTCGTGTAATGGGAAAGTCAGAGTCAACGTAGTTTGGAAAACTACGAGTGAAGGTGGGGGAAGGTTGCTCGCCAAGACATCGCCGTCTTGTGCCTACGTATCCTCATATGGTACGAGAAATCAGAGCAAACGTAGTTTGGGCTAACAAGACCACAGGTTGGTTCAAGAGTTTTACCCAAGTAGGGTTAAAACTTAGTTCTAACATTAGGTGTATGCAGCTCGACCATTGGAGACTTAGGCGTTACTTGTTTGCGGTAGAACCAAGAGTTAACAAAACTCTCCTTATGAAAAAGATTTTCCAATTAATCTAAAAGGATAAAAAGATCTTATGTTTGTTTTTGAAGTCTTTTAAGAAAGAATTGAGTTGAACTTTGTTTTTAATTCATGTTGCACTAAAGACTATGACTTAGGAGTGAATGCGTCGCATATCGTCCAAAGAACATACACTAAACACTCTAGACAATTGAGAGGAGGCCCCCCAATCATCATTTCCAAAATGCTTAAGGCTCGTAGCATAAAACATTAATTATCTATTATTAAGTATCTTGAGGAAGTTTGAAGATGAGAAGAGAAAGACACACTAAAAGGGAGACTAAACTCAACCTAATGTTCTCATACAAAGTGCACCTATGATTGAGATAAAAAGGGAAGACTATCCTAATGTTGTCATGCTTGGTTCAAACCTAATATCTATCATAATCAATCTTGAACAAGAAAGATTAGAGGTCCTAAGGGAAAATGGCAAAGAAGAAAGAAGAAGAAAGCATAAGTGAAAGAGGAAAGAAGATGCAAACATGCAATGCAAAACAAAGATGAAGAAAGAGGGAGGAACAAAGTGTGGGGAAGTAGCCACCACAAGCACATCTCAACCTCAAGAACGCAAGCAAGATGATGCAAAATAAAATGGAAGTGCACACAAAATAAACTAGGCAAGTTCACATCAAAAGAAAGTTCTCAAAATGGCCTCTCATCCAAGTCAAACACAAAGTGCAACCAATAGGCACCAAATCAACTTGGATGAGTCCCCAAAGTCCTAGGACCGAAGTGAGAACAAGAGAAGAGGATAGGCAACTTCAAGAAGGAAGCAAGCCAACACAAGTTGCAACAAAAGGCATGGTAAAGGACCTAGGTCCTAAACACTTTCAACATTGAACATCAAATGGAAAGCCTAAAAAATAATGCAACTTAGCACAAGAACCAAACAACTTTATGACCTATAAATTAGAATCCAACAATTTCAACATGTCATAAATGTGAATCAAAAAGAGTTGGAAGCATATGGGATCCACAAGGGTCATTTCCCATCAAGACTAGGTCAAGCGTGTGTGTGAACCACCCTTAGGGGTAGCTTGACTCGTAAGCTACTCCAAAAATAGGAAAATGATTCAAATAAATCCAAATAAAAGACCAAAAACTCATAAAGATGTTGGTAACCAGAGGCCAGAGCTACACAACCAATGTCCAATCAAAGCATCACCAAAGAAATTGATTCGCTAAGGGTGCTCCACTTTGAAGGAGGGTTGTCGAGGGTCAAACGAAAGGAAGAAAAAGTCAACCAAAAAGGTCAAATAAAATCCACAAACCAGCCTCAAAGACCTCTCAACTCATCACTGAAATGAGGAATAAGTCTCATTCATAGATGGTGAAAATTGGCTCAAGAACAAGCAAGAACAAATAAGAACAAATGAAAAACCATTCAAAAATACCTCCAATCATTTAATTCCATTTTAATTGAAAACTAAAAGAAAATAGAAAATAAAAAATATCAAAAATTAATTAACACCCTAAGGTATCAGAACATATTTTTTATGGAATTTTTAAATGATTGGAACTATTTTTAATGAATTAAAAACAAAACAGAAATCAAAATAAAATAAAAGAAAAGAAAAAAATGCGCACGATACAAATAGCAAGAAAAACAGTTCAAAACATTGGGCCAGATCAGGAGGGGGTGCATTAACACGTTTGGCCCAAAACAATTGAACTCAGCTCAATAAGTGAATTGCTCTGTTTCACTAATTGACGTGGCTGGTCAAATAAAACACGCAAGCAAGTCAATCAAATCCTGGACGTTCATCTGAGCCAGTCAACAGGTCAAATGGCAACACCTCAGCACACCTGAGCAAAGACCAGACGCCGGAGCCCTAGCTTCGGTCGTCTTCTCCGGTGAGGTGGCCGGAGACCAGGTCTGAAAACCTTACCAAATCTCAACAAATCTTATACCAAATTAAACGTCTCATCACATACTATCCAAATCCAGTCTCCATTTTCATTTATCATGCATAAATTGTGAGATTCGAACGAAGAAAGTTTCAAGTGCTCAACTGTAAAACTCATCAAACATAGCAATTAAGATGTCAAACATTGCCTACAAGATGTAGGACTTTAGATGCACCAACAATGACCTTAGTTTAGTGCCTAGCATGAGAGAATTTTGGAAAAGAAGATTACCTAACGAAGACAGTTCGTTGGTGCTTCAATTGATGCTTAGCTTGATCCAAAACGTGTAGATCCACTCCACTAAGTTCAAGGAAGAAGATGCTTGCTCTAATTTGGCTTGAACTGTGCTAGATCTTGATTCACGATTTTGAAATTTCCCTCCACTTTCCTAAACTGAACTCTGAGCTTTCACCACGAATTTCAACTTTTGAGCTCTCAATTTGATTCTAAGCTTTTATATTAAGGATATCTGATGCAATTGGAGGCCCATGAAGCTCCAACTTGCTGAATTTGAGAAATGCCCAATTTGGAAACCACTCTCATGCACACGTGATTTCAACATGCTACACACTTATAATTTGTTTCATTCTTCAGCTGGGAACCTGGATTGCTCATGTGGTGCAGTTAGGGTTTTCATCTGGTCAACCCCAAGTCAACTGTGAATTTGAAGGAGATTAAGACTCAATTCCAAGCAACTGTGATCATGGAATGTTGTGTTGAGACATGTCATATATCATTTAAAGATCAATTCATCAATATTCAAGAGTGTGAGAAGTTGTTAAGCTATGGTTTCTAAGCTTGTCAGTGTAAAATCCCCTATTTAGTGCCTAACTTCAAGACCACATAACTCAAGATACAAGTTTCATCTCATCTTTACTTTAACATGAGACTTGTAGAGCATGTTCTTAGATTTCTTTTGAGTACTAGAAGTCATTCATCTGATTTCTAGAACTCAAGATATAAAGCAGGCAAGTTACAGGTCATCAGATGAATGTGATTTTAGTCCATGAAAATCAACCAACTTCCAAGGCATTTTTGACCTAGAAGGATGTCTCTCCTCATCTTGACCCAAACATGAAAATTGTTCCTCATGATCTTAGATTTCAAAAAAATCCTGGAAGTTCTCAAGCTGATTTGTAGAGCTCAAGATATGAAGCTTGCAAGGAAGGGGTATTTTGAAAAAGTTTGATTATAGGTCACTTTTGATCATAGGTCAATTTCACCATTTTGCACATCTCAAATGAAAATCTTTCCAACTTGAAAGTTGCTCCAAATGGGGCCATTTGCATAATCAAACATCAATGTGTCATAGAATTGACTTGTATGGAAGGATTGATGAAGAAATTTCCATGGAAAAGGCGTTAAAAGTACAAAAATCAAATTAATTCATGTTGGATCAATTTTAGCCAAGTTGGTGCATATTTTGAGTGCAAAAGACATTCTAAACATGATGGTAAAACCAGAATTGCAAATTGAGCTCTTTTACCATGCCGTTTTCAAGATTACTTCAAGCTTAAGGTACATATGCAAATCTTGCCATAGGATCAAAACAAGGGATGAATCTGATCCATTGATCTTCCTCACATCACCAACAACCTATTTGAGTCAAATTTGAAGCATTTCCAGCTCTGTTTTCACAATTTGCAAGCTTGCCACATCAATGAAATTGGATTTTCAATTGGGCTTATACAGGCTGCCATTGAGCTTTTTCATCATCCATATCCAAAGTATAAATTGCTGGGATCATTCACAATCAATTATAACAGAATTTGGAGCCAAAATCATCAAGAGAACAGTTGGAGAAAGTGAGAGAAGAGTGAGAATCGATTTTTCAGTTCCTTGAAGGTTCAATCCAAATTTCTCATTCTAACAGCTCTAGGAAGGATCAAGGATCGTTTCTGGATCAAATTCATCAAGAATTCACAGCATTTGAAGGCTCAGTGGAAGCTCTCCACTAGGTAATCTATCTTTCAACTTTCCTCTCTGTTTAGGAAGAATTAGCATGCCATTTTCATGTATTTATGATCCTTGCACTTAATAGATGGATTTAGGATTGATTTGATTCCTAATGGTGATGATTCTAAATTGAGCATAGAAACTTATAGCTTGCGGTTAGGGCTTGTTATGGGATATTATTAGAAATAAATAGTGGATTCGTGATCTACACATCAAGGCGAGTAGAATAGACTAAGAGTTTGTGAAGTTTGGTTGATTTTCGAGACTGCTATAGTTGCACGCTGCCGGAGAAGACGACCGGAGCCGCTGTGCTCCGGCGTCTGGTTTCTCCCTCCATTTCATGTTTAAAAGCCATAAGCATACGTGGCTGCTCTATAACCCTAGGATCGTGTGACTACATTCAGAGTGAATGGCTATGATTTCAGTCAATTAGTGTTTAAGAGTCATATGCTTGCGTGGCATCATGATAAGCCATTGGATCTGTGGACGGTATGCAAAACTAATGGCCAAGATCTAGTCTCAGCATGTTGACTCCCTTTTAGTGAAACGCAGCAAAGCATTTAGTGAAATCTGAAGTGGACTTGGGCCTTCTTCTAATCACACCCCCTGCACGCGTGAAGCCCAAAAAACAACTGGTTTTTCTTACTTCCTGCACCAGCCTTTTATCCATTTTAATTGCTTTTTCTTTTATTTCCTATTTTCATATATGTTTCAATTAAATGCATAAAAAATACTTTGATGACTCCAAAAAATATTTTTGTGCATAATCTTGATTCGTTAGTGGATTTTAGGATATTTTTGTTCCTGATTTTTGATACCTTTTGCTTAGGGTTTAGGTTGATCCTTTAGGACCCTCTCTCTTGCCTAGTTCTTAGAGCATGCTTAAGACTTTGCCTTATGTTGGCACAACTAGGATTATAATTTTTCTCTCAAATTTTGACCCCTGGTTCCTAATACCAGAGGGGTCTCATAGAAATTTTCTTAGATTTTTTTTGGTTCATTTTACTATTTTTAAGGCATTTTCCATTCTGGCCTACCCTTGTGAGGTTTCCAACTCTATTACTTGCTTAGTTTGCATTTTGTTTGAACTTTGTGCATTATTTATATGTTGAACCATTTGTATGTTGATTTTGAGCCCCTAATCATGTTCCTAGCTTGTTTAAGTTTAGGCTTCCTTTAGGACCTTCCTTTAGCCTTTCCTTGTGGATACCCTTGGATAACTTCCATCTTTACATGACTTCTACCTTTGCATGATTCTTCTTCTATATTTTCCTCTTCTAATTCCTCCAAGTCCTATGATATTAGGATCCTTCTTGTGAGAGCCTAGTTCTTCGTTTGATCGAACTAAGGGCATTCCATAAGAGGTTGAGCCTTTGAGGACTCATGTACTTTGTACACTCATTCCTTTTTGTCCTTCAATCTTAGGATCCTTCTTGTGAGAGCCCAGTTCTTCCTTTGGTCGAACTAAGGGCATTCCATAAAGAAGTTGAGCCTTTGATGGACTCTTGTGTTGATACACATTGAACATAGTGGATTCTGTTAGAACACAGATTGGTTCTTAATAATATCTCTATGTTTTTATGATAACTATTATGAAATTTTGTATTAAAGAATTATATACTCTAAAATTTGCTTGAGAATGTTTGTTGCAGATGTTAAAGTAAATGTCACTCCAGAAGCAAATTAGATCTGAACATAAGAAATATGCAAGGCTCTAAAGCGTTAGAAGCATCTCTTAGAAGAATCTGAACGCTGCCTCCAAAAGACTCTGAGCGCTGCCTCCAGAAGAATATGAAGCAAAAGCTACAGATGAATCTGAAGCAAAAGCCAGAAGCATCTGAAGCTATGAAGAATTCTGTATGAAGAGTTTTAAGCAAAGTTACTTCAGAAGACTCTGATAGTACTAACGCTACCAGTACTGAGGATCTGACCCAAAACTCTACTCTGAACTTATACACGTTGAAAGCACACTTGCTGCAAAGACTCTGATTCAGCAACCTCTGATGAATATCAGAAGGCTCTGACCAATTTAGACTTTGATGATTCTTGCTGAAAATTGTTGAAGAAGAATTCAAAGTTATGTCCATTGGAATAACCAAACGACTCTTTCCTTATTTATGCTAGACACAAGAACACAGACAAAAGGATTTCTTTGTGCATTCTTCTTCTAGGAAAGGTCATATGATGTGAAGACAAAAAGGCTCAGACCTTTTTGGTACACTATTCTCAACGTGAAAAGCTCTTGGATCACTGTGCCTATAAAAGCAAGTCTCAATTCATCTTCTTCAGTTGACGAAACACTTGGAAATAAATTATTACCAAGCTCTCATACAACTTAAAATCATTTGCTGAATTATTTCATTGTTCTTCATCTTAAGTGAAAAATCACAGTTTTGATAAAGCTTTATTAGAAGCATTTTTAACACTTGTATTATTATTACATTTGATTGTAAAAGAACCTTAAGAAGATCCAGTTAGGATCAGTAGTTCTTGAGAAGACTTTGAACAGTTGTTCTTAGTGCTTATTATTGTAATAAGTTGATTAAATAGTGGATTAAGTCCTTGTTTGAGAAAGGCAAATCACTCTAGATAGGGTGGACTAGAGTAGTTGAGTTCAACGAACAAGGATAAAAATACTTGAGTTTTTATTTCTAAGTTTTATCTTCATACTTATTCAACCCCCCTTCTAAGTATTTTCTCACCTTCAGTTGGCATCAGAGCTCCGGTTCTGTGTGTGCTACCACTTCACAGTGACAGAAAAGATTCAGTGAGAGAAAAAACTTTGATATATATATATATATATATATATATATATATATATATATATATATATATATATATATATATATATATATATATATATATATATATATATATATATATATATATATATATATATATATATATATATATATATATATATATATATATATATATATATATATATATATATATATATATATATATATATATATATATATTTGGTTGTTATTATGGCTGATGCTTCAACATCCAACAAATATGAAGAAAGAGACAGAATCAGTACAAAACCCCCTATGTTTGATGGGGAGAAATTTGATTATTGGAAAGACAGGATTGAAAGTTTTTTCCTTGGTTATGATGCTGATTTGTGGGACTTGGTCATAGATGGGTATGTTCATCCCACTGATGGGAATGGAAAGAAAGTAGACAGAAAATCTATGACAGAAGCCCAAAAGAAGGAGTTTAGAAATCGCCACAAGGCTAGAACAATACTGTTAACTGCAATATCTCACACTGAGTATGAAAAGATCACAAATAGAGAAACTGCATTTGACATGTTTGAGTCCTTGAAAATGACTCATGAAGGAAACCTTCTGTTGCACCCCAAAATTTTCCCAACATTTCTTTACCTAGCTTATGTTTCATTTCATTCATATTAGCATTATCATTTGCATTTCATTGACATGTATGCAGGAGATCAAGAGGTATGATTACCAATTAAGAGCTACACAAGACTATGGAGCTAGCTGGGAGGATTATTCAAGTTTTCAAAGGTTGATATCCTTGTCAGAGAAGTTAAAAGATCCTCAGAGAGAGTGGTTGAAACCAAGAGAGTATGTAGGTCTCCTAACTTGAGAGTTGTGGAAATCCATTAGATGATTCTGAGGCCATGAATTTGGACTTGAGGTCTTGATAAAGCTCATGAGAAGTGTTGAAGACCACTTTGAGGCCTAGACAGGTCATTGTGCAAGATTAAGAAGCCTCAGCCATGATTGGTGCGGCTAGGGTTTGACTGGGTCAACCTTAAGTCAACTGATGATTTGAAGAAGGTTGAGACCTAATCCAAGAGCCATGTGATCATGGATTGATACATTAAGATGTTATAAGGTTGATTCCAAGGTTAACTCATCATGATTGAAGAGTTTGAGAAGTTTCAGGCTAGGGTTTCTAAGACTTGACAGTGTAAAATCCCCTAGTTTGACCCCTGACTTCAAGGCTATTTAACTCAAGATATGATTGTCATCTTATCTTGACCCCAACATGATTGTTGTAGAGCATGATCTTAGCTTTAATTTGAGTACTAGAAGTCCTTGATAGGGTTTATAGAACTCAAGTTATGAGCCAGACAAGTTACAAGTCATCTGAGGCATGTGAATTTGGAGCTTGAAAGTTACCCAACTTGCATGACACTTTTGCCCCAGAAGGATGATTCCTATGAACTTTTGGTAAACATGAATGTTGTTCCTTATCCTCTTAGCGTTCCATTGAGTGCTAGAAGTCCATGATTGGACTGGTAGAACTCAAGTTATGGCTTTGACAAGTCAAGGGTATTTGGGCATTACAGGTCATTTTGAACCATAAGTCTATTTCACCATCTTGCAAGCCTCAAATGGATTTTTGTTCAACATGAAAGTTGTTCAAAATGATGTTTTTAGCTTGTCTAAGTATCAAGTTTCCATTTATATGGATTATATCAAGCATTGGTAGAAGAAAGTTCATAAAAAAGCCATTTTAATGAATTAAAATGAGAAAATTCAAAACAATTGAGAATAACATGTTTACAAGTCAAATTTGTAGTCAATTTGAATAGAATTGATGTTCTAGAGAGATTGGAATTATTAAATTTTTGGTTTGAAGTCCATAACATGGCCATTTGGAAGGTTGCTTCACAAATAAGAAACACATCCCACATACTCCATAGATTGAAATCAAGGGTGGGAAACCACTTCATTACACTCCACAAGGCTTAAGTGAATCATTTTGAATGAATTTGGAGTATGAACAAAGCTTTAAGGCACATATCCACATTGAAAATTTGGAAGGAAAATGAAAATCCAAAACTCATGAATAGGCTTGGTTTGGGCCTCCAACCCATTGAAACAGATCATAAATAGGATTTAGAACAGAATTGGAGGCTTCTAGTGCTCATTTTTGTGGAGAATCCATTGGAGTGAAGTGGAGAAAGAAGCTTGAAGTTGAAATTTCATTTTGGAGTTCAAGAGCATATCAAAGAAAATTGAGGATTTCATCACCTTCATCAAGCATCTTGGAGTGAATCTGCACTTTTGTGGAGGCTGAATCGTGCAAGAACCATCTCTGTTGCAAGCTCAAACACAGGTTGGTGAATTTCTTGATTACTCATAATTTAGGCAGTGTTAGATAGCATTTCATAGGTGGTTAGGATCAGGATGAAGTGTAGTTGGATTTAGGATAATCAATTGCATGATTAGAGATGATTTAGGTTGGACACCATTTTCGGTTGAGATTGTGATTTTGAGATTCATGCGTTTTTAGAGTGAATAAGTGGTATGGTTAGATTGTTGGTGAAATTCTGGACAAGTTTCATGTAGAACTCGTGGCAAATGGTGGTTTGTAGAGAGACTTAGGGTTGTGCCAGGGTGGCCGGAAAAGCCACCGGCGATTTGGTTCGAGCACGCAGGTTGCAGGTTTGAAAAGGTGGAAGATGAAGTCTATACCGTCCGTTTGTGTTGAAAGTGTGACTTGGTCACTCAATCCAAGAGCTCGCGTTGAGCCACGTAAGCCTCCCCCCCTCAACGCAGCGTTTTAGTTTAAGTGAGAATTCAGGCTTTTGTGTTTTGCTACGTACACCCAGAGCGAGCGAGTTCGATACCTCGCGTGCATTATTTTTCTTTTTAATTCTTGAACTGAATTGAATAGGGAGAATTAACAAAGCGTTGGTCCCATGAATCAATTACTATCTCCAGCCCTATCCAGGCCCAACATGGTTTTTCAATGTGATTTGCTTACTCAACACACCCCCTCCCTGGTTATTTTTCTGAACTGAATTGATATTCAGATGGGCCTAGCGCCCTGTTGCTACGCGCACCCCCCAATTCCATGGGCCCAGGCGTTTTGAACTGAATTTGGTTGCTGACTGCACCCTCTCCTTTCATTTCCTTTAATTTTGTTTTCTTTTAATTCTTGTTTTATGCTTGTTTGATTTTAATGCATAAAAAATATGAAAACTGATCAATAAATCTTGAGATTTTTTCCTCTGAATCTTGAATGTGTCTAGAAATTTTAGAAATAAAAATATTGAGATTAGCTTGAATTTTCATTTTATTAGATTTTTCTACATTTTAATTGACATAAAAATTGTAATAATTGCTTCATCTGTTTGTTGAATTTTGTTTGAGCAATTGGTATAGTTTCTTGGCTGGATTTTTGGCTTGTGATTAGGTTAGATATGCATGCTCCCCTAATATTTTTCTCACATTTTTGTGATGAACTTAGGTGCTGTTTTAGGACTAGAACTTTAGGAACTCCCTTTTAGGGTTTAGTTGTGATACCTTGAGGTTTAGGATTTTATTATAGGACTTAGAGATTGAATTAGGTCCTGATATTTTAACTGTGGGTTATTAGTAAATGCATGTTCCCATAGAAAAATAATCAGATTTTTAGAATGTGTTTTGGTAGTTTTGATAGAATATTCTACTCGTTTGTTCATTTGGTGTTTCAATGTTGATGATTGATTTGGAATGGACTCAAAGTTGGACTTCCTTGCATAATGGGCTTCTGGATCTCATTGGAGGCTATCATGGACATGATGAAGCTTGTGTGAAGTGCCTGGTGGAGCTTGGATTGGAGCTTTTCCTTCTTTTTTTTGTTAGCTTTGAGTAGCTTGTAAGATTAGGGCTTTAGGAGAGAGCTTTAGAAATAGATATTTCTTCAAATAATGGTTGGTTTTATTCCCATTCCATTCCCATCCTATGATTCAAAGTCCTCATGTTGAAAGTCTCATCTCTTCTTTGGAGGGATGTGTGACATTTACAATGAGTAGAACTTTTGAGGATGCCTTTCTCTGATGACTGGTTGAGTGTCAGATGGGATTCCTTTGGTTTCCTGTCTGCTTCCCATTATCAAACAATCATCTTATTGATTCTCTTCATTCTTGGTGGAGCCTATTGAAGATTGAAGCTTAAAGATGGAGTACCTTTCATTCTCTTGAAGATCATGGACTTGAAGAACAGTTGCAGACTGTGGACTGGATTGCTGTTAGAGGATTGCTTTGCTGTGAAGCTGTTGATTTGCTTTCTTGACTGTCTGTTTTCTTTCTGTGCAACTGTATTGATGTGACTTGATTGGTGTGATGCATTTAGATTAGGTCATGTAGTTGAATAAGCCTAAAAGCATACTAAGGGTTGAGTTTCTCCCCTTGCTTGTATTGCATTAGAGGTCGAGTTTCTCCCTCTGCTTGTATTTTTACTGTATGGCTTTGCTTGCTGGTATTCGGTAGAGCTCTGCTCCCTTGCCTGTGTGGTTTGTGATTTGCTTAATGGCATTCTATTTTCCTTTATGATTGCAGTTATTCATACTTGGCTTGAGGTTGAGATGAGCTTGTGGAGGCTGATGCCCCACACACATTTCCTCCCTCACTTGCATTGCATGCATTTTATTTACAGTTGTTTACTGTTTAAGCTGATGCTTTATCTGTTTTTGTTTATCATTGACATAATCCTCTAGGAATCTCACTTCCTTTGATAAGGAAGTGATGATTAGAACTTTAGGTTGAAACCTATGCTTGATAACTTCTAGGAGTTCCCTGTTTCAAACCTCAACCATAGGATGAATCATTGGCATGACGACATTAGGACTTGATAGTCTCCCCTTAGTTGAGCCTGTTTTCTCTTCTCATCTTAAAACAAATTAAAATACAGTAATAAAGGTTAACTGACGTCGTACGTTACGAGCCTTAAGATACTTGAGAAAGGATTGTTAGAGGGTTTCCTTCTAATTATCTGGATGTTTAGTATGGCACCCTTTGGGTGACATGCGACGCATTCACTCTCAGGTCATAGTCTCTAGTGCGATATTGGTTGCAAACATCCATAAAAAACAGTTCTTCCGTAAAAGACAGAAAACAAACTTCAAACCTTTTTGCCCCGTGGGCCCATAATTCAAAGGAAGCTTTTTCTGAAGAAAAGAGTGTCGTTAACTCCCAGTTCTACCGCAAACGGTAACGCCTAAGTCTCCAAGGGTCGAGCTGCGTACACCAAACTGCTGGAACTGTTTGTTAACCCTACTCGAAAAAACAGATGAATCTGAATTCCCGTAATCCGTATTATCCCGAACTACGTAAGCTCTGATCTCTCATACCTGTTGAGAGTACGTAGGCACAATACTGACGTATTGGCGAGCCACCTTCCCCGTAACCCGTAGTTAGGCGAACTACGTTGACTCTGATTTCTCATTCTCTGATGAGAATACGTAGGCATAAAGTGCGACGGTTTGCCGAGTCATTTTCTTTTCTTTTCAGACCAGCCTTAATAGGTAGATGGTAAATAAACCCGTCAGATAAACACAACAAGCGTGGATCCCATCGAGTACGATGGACGTAAGGGGTGCTAATACCTTTCCCTTGCGTAACCAACTCCCGAACCCATACATGGTTGCGATGACCTTGTCTTATACCTTTTCGTCAGGTTTTTCCGATCGTTTCCTTTCCCGTTCTGAGGGATAAATAACGAAAGGTGGCGACTCTTCTGTTTTGCCGGCACCTTATTTTCGCGGTAGCGACACCTTCAAGTAAAAGAGACCAAGGCTCTGGCATTAATACAGAAGTATGAAGCATTCAAGATGGAAGAATCTGAGTCTATAGAAACTATGTTCTCTAGATTCCAGATTCTTATAGCTAGTCTAAAAGTTCTGGACAAGGGCTACTCAACTGCTGATCATGTGAAGAAGATCATCAGAAGCTTGCCTATCAGATGGAGACCTATGGTCACTGCTCTGAAGCCTTCCCCTTGCGTAACCGACTCCTGAACCCAGACATGGTTGCGATGACCTTGTCTTATACCTTTTCGTCAGGTTTTTCTGATTTTTTCCTTTCCCGTTCTGAGGGATAAATAACGAAAGGTGGCGACTCTTCTGTTTTGTCGGCACCTTATTTTCCTGGGGATCCAACGTCCATGTACGAGAATCAATCCTAGCGCTTGTATGTTTACCTGTTGGGTTTTATTTATCGCACTTTTATTTCCCGCATTTTATTTTCAGTATGATATGATTATATGTGCTGTTGTGGGAGGGGCATTCTGATGAGTGAGAAGCCAGACCCAAACTTGAGTGTACCTAGCATTAGTTGTGGAAATTAGTGGGCGCGTGCTTGCTTTGCAGGCACTAGTGTCTCATGAAATCCACGCTCAGACGAGGTTCTCTCGGTTGACTTCTTTTCCGGCCCTTTGGGCCTGAGGGGTTGTTGGTTTGGAGGATTGTCGACTCTGGGGACCGATCATTTGGGATTCAGCTAAGTGAGGCCGCTTCAAGAGATGATGATGCCACACCTTCTGGGTATCGTATCATCACTCTTGAAAGTCTGTGACGCTGATGAACGCATAGGATGCCGAACATGTGTCAGTTTAGGTCCATACCTGAGAGCGGGGTCGGGTTTGTGGCAGGAAACTTTAACCTTCAGACTACCTGGTTTTCTTGATAGTGAATCAGTTTTGTTGGTATCAGAGGTTCTCATCATCAGATATGTGTTTGTTCTTGACATAGCAGATTTATGGTCTGGCATCAGGGGTTCTTATCATCAGAGATATGTTTGTTCTTGACAGAGCAGATTGTGGCCTTTCTCCGCAATAGCACAGTCGTCTTGATCTCCTGTTGCATGATTGCATTTTGCATTGTTGCATACTCATTTGAATATCATTAACGTGTGACTGTGTTGCAGGTACCGTTTCCCTCGGTTCAGGTTTCTTGCCTTCTATTGTGCTATTATGGGTTCTCAGAGGAAGACTATGGCCTACAAGCTCCCCACTCTTGATGTTGTTCAGTTGTCCAGTTTGATTGCTTTGGCAGATGATTCTGTGAGAGGTGAATTCAGAAAGTCTTATGGGAAACTGCTCAGCTTGGTTCGTAAACCTTCTGTGTATGAGTTGAATGGGTTATATGCTTTGCTGCAGTTCTATGATCCTCCGTTGAGATGCTTTACTTTCCCGGACTTCATTCTCGCACCCACATTGGAGGAGTATGTTGTATTGTTAGGTGTGCCTATCAAGAGTCAGATGCCCTTTGTTCATATGGATGCTGAGCCTAATCTGGCTAGTCTAGCTCTTTCGCTTCATCTGGATGCCTCTGAGTTGGTCTTTTCTAGTTGGAACGGGGTTCCCAGTTTCTCCTTGCAGTTCTTAGTGGGAAAAGCCCAACAGTGTGCCAAAGACGGTTGTTGGATTGTGTTCAACACCATTCTTGCTCTTTGCATATACGGTATCATTTTGTTCCCTAATATGCCTGATTTTGTAGACTTGGACGCTTTTCATATCTTTGCCTCAGGGAATCCAGTCCATACCTTGATTGGAGATGTCTACCATTCCGTCCATTACAAAAACGAGAACAGAAGAGGTAAGAATGTCTCGTACTGTGTGCCCCTATTCTATAGATGGTTTGATAGCCATCTACCCAAGAAGGGTCGTTTTGCTTCATCTGCAGCCACAACTGAGTGGTCTGAGTGTTTGATGAGTCTATCAGCGGAAGACGTTGTCTGGTTTGACAGAGATATGTTGGGTACTGAGATTATCTTCAGCGGCAGTGGGTTTCCGAATGTGCCTTTGATAGGGAGGAAGGGCTGTATCAACTATAATCCATCTCTACTTGTCCGACAGTTTGCTTATGCTTTGAGAACTACGCCAAAGGATGAAGAGGTGCAGGAATCTCTGTACCTCACTGGTCTTCTAAAGCGGGATATGTTATCTAAGCTTTAGCACGCTTGGAATGGTATCAGTAGACGAGGGTAACCATTGCTGGGAAAAAGCAATAGCCAAGCCTACGCTCCGTATGTGACCTGGATCAGAGCCAGAGCAGAGATCATAGGGATGCCATTTCCTCCTGCCAAGCCAGAAAGCCCTCCAGTAATTGAAGAGCCTACTACCGTGTCTATTCAGCAGTACAATCAGGTGTTAGCTGAGAGAGAGGAGTTGAAAAAGGCAAATGAAGAGTTAGAGAAAGAACTGGCTCAGCTCAGAAGCGAGAGAAGTGAAGTCGTCCATTCCTTCAAGAGGCAAATAGAGCTAGTAAACAAGTTAGGTACGGATTTGACTAAGCAGATAGCTGAGCGTGAACGCTTGGGTTTGGACTTCAAATCTGTCAATGACGTACTGGCCACCAAGAAGCAGCACTTGGATGAAGCATACAGAAGAATATCCAAGTTTAATCAGCACTGGAATGCCACTCTAGCCAACGGCAAGGAACGGGAGGATAAACTGAAATAGCAGATCTCCAAACTGAAAGCCCAGGTGAAGGCTAGTGAGAAGATGTTTGATGAAGAAACCGCTCGCAGATATGCCACTGTAGACCTGCTAAACAAGGCTCTCGCTAACCTGAAGGAGCACAAACATATGTTTGAATCCAAGAAACGGAGGTTAGAAGATTGTTTTGGCGAAGGAACACGGGAAGACTCAGCTGAAGGTTTTCAATACACTATTGCGCAGAGGGAATTACTCGTCGAGGGGTTGCTCACTCGGCCTGATCGTCCAGAAACGAGGGGTTTGTTAGAAGAGTTTCACGCTCGTGGCCGTGCTTGACTATATCTGTAATCCTTTGTTTTTTATCATTGTTGTATGCTGACCATCACCAGGCTTGTTGGTCGAGGTCATGCTATTGATTCTGCTTGTACTCAGTGACGTTGTATGCTGCCTTGATGGGCTTTATATATATATATATATATATATATATATATATATATATATATATATATATATATATATATATATATATATATATATATATATATATATATATATATATATATATATATATATATATATATATATATATATATATATATATATATATATATATATATATATATATATATATATATATATATATATATATATATATATATATATATATATATATATATATATATATATATATATATATATATATATATATATATATATATATATATATATATATATATATATATATATATATATATATATATATATATATATATATATATATATATATATATATATATATATATATATATATATATATATATATATATATATATATATATATATATATATATATATATATATATATATATATATATATATATATATATATATATATATATATATATATATATATATATATATATATATATATATATATATATATATATATATATATATATATATATATATATATATATATATATATATATATATATATATATATATATATATATATATATATATATATATATATATATATATATATATATATATATATATATATATATATATATATATATATATATATATATATATATATATATATATATATATATATATATATATATATATATATATATATATATATATATATATATATATATATATATATATATATATATATATATATATATATATATATATATATATATATATATATATATATATATATATATATATATATATATATATATATATATATATATATATATATATATATATATATATATATATATATATATATATATATATATATATATATATATATATATATATATATATATATATATATATATATATATATATATATATATATATATATATATATATATATGAGATGTTATTTCCATGACTGGATCCAGACTTCTTATTGTCAGCACTGGCACTCAGGCACTAGAATCGGGGGAGAAATCTCCCTAACACACAGACACACGTTTGCATTTGCATGAAGAGCACCTTGTCGTTTTTCTAACCCTTTGTGTATGCAGGTTGTTCCAGGATTGACCGAAGACCGATCCACCGATACTTGACCAGAGTGAATCAAGCTAGAGCAATGGAACAAGTGCAAACTGACATCCAGGAACTCCGAGAGAGGATGGACCGCTTCATGGAGCTCATGCAAGTGGTCGCTAACGGCCAAGACCAGCTCAGAACATTGGTCCAGCCTCTGATCTCAAGGGTTGACAGCAACGGTGTGCTTCATGGAGGGAGCGTTCCAGTCCCTCCACCTGTTGAAACTCCTCAGGGTGGCATCCCCGTGACTGGGGGGAATGGAAGTGGTAACGACAATGTGATCACTAACATCGGGCCCAATAGTAATACGACTGGCGTCGGTAATGGTAACTATGAGGCTAATGGTAACACTGGACTAGGCAATGGCAACACAGGTGCTGGAAATATGTATGGGCCTAATGCTACTGGATTTACTGCTGGAAATGGCTTTCATCCATGGTTAGAAGATCGCCAAGAAGATTTGTTCTCACAGAGGAGTGCTGAGGGAGAACTGACTGCTGAGGCACGTCTGAGGTTTAAAGCACTCGAGGACAAAATGAAGAGTTTCGAGAACCAGAACACTATGGGTGTCGACATGACTAAACTGGGATTGATTTCTGATTTCAAGGTGCCTCCTAAATTCAAGGTACCCGACTTTGAGAAATACAAGGGCACCACTTGCCCTCGTGTCCACTTAAGGTCATACTACGAAAGATGTCTGCTCACTCTGAAGACGAGAAGCTGCTGATGCACTTCTTTCAGGATAGCCTATCCGGTCCGTCCCTGGAATGGTACATGGGTTTGGAACCCACCAATGTGTGCACATGGAAAGAACTTGTTGAGGCATTTGTACACCATTATTAGTATAACAGTGACTTGGCTCCGAACCGGGTTCAACTGCAGAACTTGTCACAGAAGAACAATGAGGGGTTCAAAGAATACGCCCAGAGATGGTGTGAATTAGCAGCTAGAGTTCAGCCGCCGATGGTTGAACGAGAGCTTGTTAAGATGTTTGTAGCCACTCTCCTAGGGGTCTATTACGAGAAACTGGTCAGTGGTATGTCAGGGAGTTTCTCCGATCTCATCATTATTGGCGAGCACGTTGAAAATGGGATCAAATTGGGGAAAATTCAGGGTGTTGATCTGTCCTCAGCTGGAGGAGGAAAGAAACCATATAGTAACAAAAGGCGTGAAGGAGAGACGAGTGCAGTGTCTAACGCTTGAAGGAAAGGTAAGGGCCAGCGCTAGCAGATTGCTAGCATAACCATCCCTGTAGTCCAACAACCCCATCCGCAGCAGCAGCCAAATCAGCAAGGATACAGAAGATATCAGAACAGAGCACCGCTGGCCAACCGTCACCTTGAGACACCACCCATGTCTTATGCTCAGCTATTACAAACTCTGCTTCAGTTACAGCTAGTCAAGAAAAGAACCCTGGCTCCCTTGACAGGGGGCACCTCCGCAGGGTTATGATGCAAATGCAACATGTGATTTTCACTCAAGGGCACCTGACCACACAATAGAAAACTGTAAAGCCTTCAAGAACAAGGTGCAAGATATGGTGGATGCTAAAATCATCAATTTCTCAGATAATATGCCGAATGTCACAAAGAACCCTATGCCGAACCATAGGGGAGGTGGGGTGAATGCCATTATTGAAGAAGAGGACTCAGATTTATTGACTGATGTCAAGGATCTGAAGACACCGCTTAGCTTCGTTAAAGCCAAGCTGATGAAGAGAGGCTTCTTTCCGGGCTGTGGAGAATTGTGTATGGGCTGTGCGACTCGTCCTGATGGCTGTGAACAGTTGATAATGGGGATTCAGAGTCTGATGACCGAAGGAATCTTGCAGTTTAGCCGAAGGGCCGAATGTGGATCTGGAGAGGTAATGCTGAAACAGGATGATGAGGTTGCCACCATCACCATCCCTCGCAAGACAATAACCATTTCTGCGCCCAGGCCGCCCACAATCACCATCACCAAGGCTGGGCCGATACCTTTTGAAAGCACCAACGCTGTCCCATGGCACTATGGGGTAGACGTCTACTGTAACGGACAGAAATTGGAGCTGGAGCCATCTGGGCAGTCTGTGGATAACCTAGTGGGAACTGGCAGAATCACACGTAGCGGAAGAGTATTTGCTCCACCTGAGATTGTGGTAGACAAAGTAGAGAAAACTGATAAGGGAAAGAGTAAAGTCATTGAGGAAACCCCTCGTGGGGTCGAGAAGGACTTACTTGTAAAGGACGCTGAAGAGTTCATGAGGTTGATCAAGAAGAGTGATTACAAGATCGTGGATCACCTCCATCAAAGACCTTCGAAAATCTCCATTCTGAATTTGTTGCTGTGTTCTGAGGCACATCACAACGCGCTGTTAAAGGTTTTGAATGCCACGTATGTACCGCAGGAAATCTCGGTCAACCAGTTGGAAGGGGTATTACCCCACGTGAATGCTGGAAACGGGTTAGGGTTCACTGACCTGGAGCTGACGCCGAAGGGAAGAAACCACAACAGCGTACTGCACATCTCGATAGAGTGTAGGGGAACAGTTATGTCCCATGTGTTGGTGGACACTGGGTCTTCGCTCAATGTTCTCCCGAAGAAGGCATTGATGAAGCTAGATACGAGAGGATTGATTTGCACACCCAGTGATCTGGTTGTGAAGGCTTTCGATGGAACCAAGCGTCATGTCTTCGGAGAGGTAACTCTGCCAATCCAAGTTGGGCCGGAAACTTTCGACGCAGTCTTCTAGATCATGGACATCATGCCAGCCTATAGTTGTCTGTTAGGCCGACCATGGATCCATTCTGTTGGTGCCGTGACCTCTACGTTGCACCAGAAGCTCAAGTATGCTGTAGGGGGCAACATTGTAACTGTATGTGGCGAGGAAGACATAACGGTGAGCCATTTGTCGTCCTTCAAATATGTTGAGATGGATGGGGAGATCCACAAAACCCTATGTCGGGCATTCGAAGCTGTTAAGGTCAAAGATGTGACCCCGGTGATGACTGAGAAACCAGAGATGACTCTCTCTTCCTTCAAGGAAGCCCGGGCCGTTGTTCAAGCCGGATCTACCCTAGGCTGGGGGCAAGTTCTAGAAATACCTAACAAACAGGACAAGTTTGGGTTAGGATACTCTCCTACGGCTGAAGCCTCCTCTTCTCACAGTGAGTCGCGAGGTAAAGGGCCGATCCAGTTTACGAGTGGCAGGGTGATATTTGAAAGTGTCAACGCAGTGTCTGAAGACGGCGAAGACAGCGATTGCGACCTGGATTCATGGATCCAGCCAAGAAAACCAGGCCAGAGCCTCAACAACTGGTCCATCAGGGATACCATCCAAGTGACAGGCAAAGAGTAATGATTTACTTTCTCCAATTATTGTACAACCCTATGTCCTACCCGGGGCATAGTGGTTTTATTGTCAGGGCCTTGTTTGGTTATGTACATGCATTTTACTAATAAATCAAAAGGCGTTTTTCTTTGCATTCAAATGTTGTGATCCCTTTTATTCCTGTTTTATATTTGTTTTGAAAAACAATAAAATGGCAATAGGGTTTGTGCTAACCTGCATATCCTTGTTTTAAGCTTAACCCTTGTTATTGCAGGATCCACATAGCAGATGACATCGACTCTGGACCTTCTACGACTCACTTCGACTTCGATTGCCCGATCTATCAAGCCGAAGAAGAGATTGATGAAGACGAAGACCTTCCCGAAGAGTTGGCCCGCTTGTTTAAACAAAAAGAGAAAGTCATTCTGCCTCATGAGGAAGAGATTGAGATTGTGAATCTGGGTTCTGAGGAACTGGTCAGGAACATCAGGATAGGGGATGCATTGCAGAGTGATGTCAAGCAGAGATTGGTCGAGATGCTGAGAGAGTATAGTGGCATCTTTGCTTGGTCATACGAAGATATGCCTGGACTTGATACTGACATTGTGGTCCATCACTTGCCGCTGCGAGAAGATTGTCCTCCCGTTAAGCAGAAGCTTAGAAGGACACGACCAGATATGGCCGTTAAGATCAAAGAAGAAGTGCAAAAACAGCTTGATGCTGGCTTCTTAACGGTCACTACTTACCCTCCGTGGGTCGCCAACATAGTGCCTGTACCGAAGAAGGACGGTAAGGTACGAATGTGCGTCGATTATCGGGATTTGAATAGGGCGAGCCCTAAATATGATTTCCCGCTCCCTCATATTGATGTGTTGGTCGACAATACAACTCAGTTCTCCGTATTTTCGTTCATGGATGGCTTCTCCGGCTACAATCAGATCAAGATGGCGCCGGAGGACATGGAGAAAACTACGTTTATTACACCTTGGGGAACATTTTGCTACAAGGTAATGCCTTTCGGTCTGAAGAACGCAGGGGCCACTTACCAACGAGCAATGGTCACTTTGTTTCATGACATGATTCACCATGAGATTGAAGTCTATGTTGATGACATGATTGCGAAGTCCCAAATGGAGGAGGGACATCTGGTCAATTTGCTGAAGCTTTTTGAGAGGCTTAGGAAATTCAGGTTGAGGCTGAATCCTAACAAGTGTACTTTCGGAGTACGGTCTGGAAAACTACTGGGGTTTATCGTGAGTGAAAGAGGCATTGAGGTTGATCCTGCAAAGATAAAAGCAATACAAGAAATGCCAGCGCCAAAAACTGAAAAGGAAGTTCGTGGTTTCCTGGGCAGAATGAACTACATTGCAAGGTTTATTTCTCAGCTCACGGCCACGTGTGAACCGATGTTCAAACTACTAAAGAAAGATCAGGCGATTATCTGGAACGAGGATTTCCAGAGGGCATTTGATAAGATAAAACAATATCTGCAGGAGCCTCCGATCTTGATACCCCCAGTGGCCGGAAGACCCTTAATCATGTACTTGACAGTTCTTGAGAATAGTATGAGTTGTGTTCTCGGTCAGCACGGCGAGACGGGCAGAAAGGAGCATGCCATTTATTATTTGAGTAAAAAGTTCACAGATTGTGAATCCCGTTACTCGATGTTGGAGAAAACGTGTTGTGCACTCGCCTGGGCTGCCAAGCGTTTATGACAGTACATGCTCAACCACACAACCATGCTAATTTCGAAGATGGATCCGATCAAGTACGTCTTCGAGAAGCAAGCGCTTTCGGGCAGGATTACCAGATGGCAAATGGTGTTGACGGAATATGACATTTAGTATGTTTCCCAGAAGGCCATCAAGGGAAGCGTATTGTCTGAATACCTTGCCGAACAGCCAATCGAGGATTATCAGCCAATGAGATTTGAATTCCCTGATGAGGATATCATGTTTCTCAAGGTGAAAGATTGTGATGAACCGTTGCCCGACGAGGGTCCAGATAGGAAATCCCAATGGAAATTGATATTTGACAGGGCGGTTAATTCTTACGGAAGTGGCATAGGGGCAATCATCACGACTCCCCATGGATCCCACATCCCATTCACCACTAGACTGATGTTTCCAGTCACCAATAATGAAGCAGAGTACGAAGCATGCATCATGGGTCTAGAAGAAGCAATTGATTTGAGAATCAAGAACCTAGATGTATATGGTGACTCGACACTTGTGATTAACCAGATTAAAGGGGAGTGGGAGACTCGTCAATCAAATTTGGTGCCGTACATGAATTATGCCAGAAGGCTGCTTCCGTTCTTTGATCGAGTGGAACTCCATCATGTACCCAGAGCTGAAAATCAGATGGCTGATGCCTTAGCCACGTTGGCTTCGATGTATAAAGTCAATTTTTGGAACGAAGCTCCAAGAATTGTCCTTTCTCGTCTTAATAGAGCTGCATTCGTCTTTGCGATCGAGGAAGCCTCCGATGGCAAGCCATAGTTCCATGACATCCAGACTTTCCTTATGACTAAGGAGTATCCTGCGGGAGCGTCAACCCAGGATAAGAAGACTCTGAGGAGGCTGACTGGAAATTTCTATCTCAATCCTGATGGAGTTTTGTATAAAAGAAACCATGATCTCGTGCTACTCAGATGTGTAGATGAAAAAGAAGCGAGTTTGCTCATGGAAGAAGTCCATGATGGCACATTTGGTACGCACGCTGGCGGGCATGCTATGACGAGAAAGATCCTGAGAGCAGGATATTACTGGCTGACGATGGAATCAGATTGCTTTAAATTCACGAAGAGATGTCATAAATGCCAGATTTATGCTGATAAAATTCATGTGCCGCCGTGGCCGTTAAATGTCATGTCCTCCCCGTGGCCATTCGCCATTTGGGGCATCGACATGATAGGCAAGATCGAGCCCACTGCATCTAACGGTCATCGCTTCATTCTAGTAGCCATCGACTACTTCACCAAGTGGGTGGAGGCAGCCTCGTATGCTAATGTGACCAAGCAGGTGGTGGCTAAATTCATAAAGAGGGATATCATCTGTCGTTACGGAATTCCCGAGCGGATCATTACTGATAATGGTTCGAATCTGAATAACAAGATGATGAAGGAGTTATGCCAAAGTTTCAAGATTGAACACCACAACTCATCTCCTTACCGGCCAAAGATGAATGGCGCCGTTGAAGCGGCCAATAAAAACATTAAGAAGATTGTACAGAAGATGGTTGTGACCTATAAAGATTAGGACGAGATGCTGCCATTTGCATTGCACGGTTATCGTACGATAGTATGCACATCAACCGGGGCAACTCCTTTCTCACTGGTGTACGGTATGGAAGTTGTCCTACCGTTAGAAGTTGAGATTCCTTCTTTACGAGTTTTGGTTGACTTGAAACTCGATGAGGCAGAATGGATTAAGAAACGAATAAACCAACTCATCCTGATGGACGAGAAGAGATTAGCATCGATTGCATATGGTCGTCTGTACCAGAGCCGAATGAAGAAAGCTTATGATAAGAAGGTGCGTTTTAGAAGCTTTCAGACGGGTGATCTCGTCCTGAAGAAGATTCTTCCTCCACACTCCGATCACAGGGGCAAGTGGACTCCCAATTACGAAGGTTCGTACGTCGTCAGCAAGGTCTTCTTGGGAGGAGCCTTGCTGTTATCCACAATGGATGGCGAAGACTTTGCATCCCCGGTGAACGCGAACGCAGTTAAAAAATACTTTGCTTAAAAATGACCCGCTGGAAAGAAAAAGAATATCCAGGCAAAAATGGGGCATCCCGGCGAACCATAAAAAATGAAAAAGGTTCGGGCAAAAATTAGGGATATAAATGAAAAATGTACACCCGCAAAGTCGAAAACCTGGAAGGGCGACTTTGGCAAGAAAGGGTATCCCGGTGAATCGAAAACCTGAAAGGGCGATTCAGGCAAAAGTTAGGGATTTGAAAAAGAAAATGACTACGTTCCGCATATGGACTTTCATTGTTTAGTGGTTTGGAAGACCTGAGGGTCGTTTATCTGAATCAATCTCTTCTGAAGCTGAAGCGTCGGAGAAGTATCGAAGTCGAGTAGGTCATAGAGGGATCAACTCATGGTGTTCGTCTACGCCACATTGCCGACATTTGTGTATATACTGATGTATATTTATGTTTTTATGCTTGCGCAGCTTCCTCATTCCAGGAGCTTGCATCTGTTGTAAAACATTTTTGCCCATTCAGGGGCTCGTTATTAATGAACATATACTATTCAGCAATTCTGTGTGTTTGTTTAGCATTTATCTGTTTTCTTTGCGAGAAAAAAAACGCCGATGTTTTTGATAAAATGCGCATACATAAACTTACTGGCCTAGGCCACTAATTGTTGAAACAATGAATTACTTGAACATTGTCGCAGGATGATAACCTTGATAGGTCCCTTTGAGAAGGGTATCTTGTCTGTTTGTTTGTGTTGTTGCAGGTATGGCATATTCCAGGCAATACGCCGTATGCGTTCCCAAGCAGGATGATTCCTTCTTCCCCAGCAAGTTCAGCCGCGTCTCCCCACGGAGTATGAACATGGGACCGCGAACATTGATATGTATCCCCAAGCAGAGAAGATTCTCCCCAACGAGATGTATCCCCAGGCAGGATCATCATTCCCCCAGCTGAGTCATGCACTGAAGTGTATGTTCATTCCCAGCACTGAGTCGATGTGCAGTTGTCTCGTAGAAGACTATTCGCAAGTATGCAGCTTTCGATAGTTCAGACTGAAGTCTCCAGCGGAATTGAAATTCCCTACAGAGTTGTATTCTCCCCAGCAAGCAGGATGATTCTTTCTTCCTCAGCCGAGTTGGCAGTTCCCCAAGAGAGCTGAGTCCTTGGAAGCCGTCGAAGCCATGATTGGTGTTCCCCAGTAGAATGTTGAATAACTGATGTTGTATTTCCCCATCGGAGTCGTTATCTCCAGGAAAGTTTGGTTGCGAAGGCCGCGTAGTTTATTTCTGCGATTGACATTGTCTCCCTCAGCAGTTTGTGGGTTGTATACCTAGCTGAGCAGGTCCAAGTTCGCGAAGAACCTCGTCCCCCGCAGCATTTGTCTGGAGTTCGTTTGCCCAGGTTTAGTCCAATTGAGATTGGTGTGACTTCTTCTCCTCGGCAGGATGATTCCTTCCTCCACCAGAGTGGTTCTTTCTCCTTGACGAGAGGATTCTCCCTTCAGCATTTATTTTGCTGATGGGGTCATAGCATTTTGCATGATTGCATAACATTTACCTTAAACGCGTGGCATTTCCACCGTGTGGAGCATTGCGCCATTGACAATCATATGCATATGAAACATGAGCTAGGTTGTTACCGTTCTTGTTTTGCAGGTGTTCCTCCGCAGAATGGTTTGCTCAAGATGATTCTTGAATTCCCCAGCGAAGTTGTATGCTTAAGATGATTCTTAAAATCCCCAGCGAAGTCGCCAGAGTTGGTTGCTCAAATTGATGCTTAGAATCTCCGCCAGAGTGTTTGCTCAGGATGATTCTTGAAGTCTCCTGCAAAGTTATTGGTTCAGGATGATTCTTGAAGTCCCCAGCGGAGTTATTTGTCCAAGATGATTCTTGAAGTCCTCAACAGAGTTAATTTATCCAGGATGATTTCTGGATCCCCGAAGCAGAGTTACTTGATAGTTCTCCAGAATCCCCAGCGGAGATGTGTCATCCCCAGCAGGTTTTAAACAGGGAAGTTGAAATTTCCTTGAAGACTTAATGATTGAAGTCTGACTGCGAGGCCTACGCAGTTCTCTCAGCTGATGCGAAGTGCCTGATGGCAGAAGTTTGGATATCCCTATTTGGTTCATGATTGACTGAGGATTCTATTCCCGACTTACTGACGAAGTCCGGCTGACGCCCGAGAATTTCTTTGAATGCCCGATGGCATAATTAACTTGATTGTTAAAAAGTTCCTAATGACCTGATGAGTCCCGAGGAATCCTTCTGCCGCAGTGTCGCAGAATGCCTGACGGCAATACCAGCTATGTATCGTCGGTTGCTGAATGACCCGTGATCCCTAGATGACTTAAGGAAGAAGCTGCAGCGAAATCTGATAATCATCCCGACGGAGATTTGAGATTTGACCCTTCACCAGTTACCGAGTAACCGGTGATCCCTTATTGACTTACTGATGAAGTCCGACAAAGATGTTGTCGACGTTCCTAGCGACATGATGAGTCCATATGAGACGATAAGGAATTCTTCTGCTATGACGCAGAATGCCTGACGGCATGACCAACCATCCATTACAAGTTACCGTGTAACTGGTGATCCCTTGATGACTTGAGGACGAAGATCTACGGCAAAATCAGATGATCATCCTGATGGAGATTTGACCCTTCACCAATTACCGTGTGACTAATTCCCCAGCAGAGTTGCCGTGCAACTGTTACGCTCAGTTTCGAAGATGTTCCTACCAATCAAAGTATCGTTTACTTGTGCGGTGGCAGATCGCCTATTATTGTGTAACTGGTGACCCTTTGATGATTTGAGGATGCAATGATATCAGATAAATCAGAGAATCATCCTGACAGAGGTTCAGATCATTATTTCTCTAGCTAGTTGTCGTCCAACTATTATTTCAGTTTCCGAAGATTTGTCCCTATCAGAGTACCGTGTACTTGTGCAGTTGGCAAATTTCCAGGTTTGTTGGTATTCAACCGTCTCGTACCTTGATTGTTTGAGAGCCGTTCGCTTCTCACCCAGTCAGGTCCAAGCCGTTTGAATAGGGGCAGCTCTTGCACCCCAAAATTTGCCCAACATTTCTTTACCTAGCTTATGTTTCATTTCATTCATATTAGCATTATCATTTGCATTTCATTGACATGTATGCAGGATATCAAGAGGTATGATTACCAATTAAGATCTACACAAGACTATGAAGCTAGCTGGGAGGCTTATTCAAGTGTTCAAAGGTTGATATCCTTGTCAGAGAAGTTAAAAGATCCTCAGAGAGAGTGGTTGAAACCAAGAGAGTATGTAGGTCTCCTAACATGAGAGTTGTGGAAATCCATTAGATGATTCTGAGGCTATGAAGTTGGACTTGAGGTCTTGATAAAGCTCATGAGAAGGGTTGAAGACCACTTTGAGGCCTAGACAGGTCATTGTGCAAGATTAAGAAGCCTCAGCCATGATTGGTGCGGCTAGGGTTTGACTGGGTCAACCCTAAGTCAACTGATGATTTGAAGAAGTTTGAGACCTAATCCAAGAGCCATGTGATCATGGATTGATACATTAAGATGTTATAAGGTTGATTCCAAGGTTAACTCATCATGATTGAAGAGTTTGAGAAGTTTCAGGCTAGGGTTTCTAAGACTTGACAGTGTAAAATCCCCTAGTTTGACCCCTAACTTCAAGGCTATTTAACTCAAGATATGATTGTCATCTCACCTTGACCCCAACATGATTGTTGTAGATCATTATCTTAGCTTTAATTTGAGTACTAGAAGTCCTTGATAGGGTTTATAGAACTCAAGTTATGAGCCAGACAAGTTACAGGTCATCTGAGGCATGTGCATTTGGAGCTTGAAAGTTACCCAACTTGCATGACACTTTTTCCCCAGAAGGATGATTCCTATGAACTTTTGGTCAACATGAATGTTGTTCCTTATCCTCTTAGCTTTCCATAGAGTGCTAGAAGTCCATGATTGGACTTGTAGAACTCAAGTTATGGCTTTGACAAGTCAAGGGTATTTGGGCATTACAGGTCATTTTGAACCATAAGTCCATTTCACCATCTTGCAAGCCTCAAATGGATTTTTGTTCAACATGAAAGTTGTTCAAAATGATGTTTTTAGCTTGTCTAACTATCAAGTGTCCATTGATATGGATTATATCAAGCATTGGTAGAAGAAAGTTCATAAAAAAGCCATTTTAATGAATTAAAATGAGAAAATTCAAAACAATTGAGAATAACATGTTTACAAGTCAAATTTGTAGTCAATTTGAATGGAATTGATGTTCTAGAGAGATTGGAATTATTACATTTTTGGTTTCAAGTCCATAACATGGCCATTTGGAAGGTTGCTTCACAAATAAGAAACACATCCCACATACTCCATAGATTGAAATCAAGGGTGGGAAACCACTTCATTACACTCCACAAGGCTTAAGTGAATCATTTTGAATGAATTTGGAGTATGAACAAAGCTTGAAGGCACATATCCACATTGAAAATTTGAAAGGAAAATGCAAATCCAAAACTCATGAATGGGCTTGGTTTGGGCCTCCAACCCATTGAAACAGATCATAAATAGGATTTAGAACAGAATTGGAAGCTTCTAGTGCTCATTTTCATGGAGAATCCATTGGAGAGTAGTAGAGAAAGAAGCTTGAAGTTGAAATTTCATTTTGGAGTTCAAGAGCATATCAAAGCAAATTTAGGATTTCATCACCTTCATCAAGCATCTTGGAGTGAATTTGAACTTTTGTGGAGGCTGAATCGTGCAAGAACCATCTCTGTTGCAAGCTCAAACACAGGTTGGTGAATTTCTTGATTACTCATAATTTAGGCAGTGTTAGATAGCATTTCATAGGTGGTTAGGATCAGGATGAAGTGTAGTTGGATTTAGGATAATCAATTGCATGATTAGAGACGATTTAGGTTGGACACCATTTCCGGTTGAGATTGTGATTTTGAGATTCATGCGTTTTTAGAGTGAATAAGTGGTATGGTTAGATTGTTGGTGAAATTCTGGACAAGTTTCATGTAGAACTCGTGGCAAATGGTGGATTGTAGAGAGACTTAGGGTTGTGCCAGGGTGGCCGGAAAAGCCACCGGCGATTTGGTTCGAGCGCGCAGGTTGCAGGTTTGAAAAGGTGGAAGATGAAGTCTATATCGTCCGTTTGTGTTGAAGGTGTGACTTGGTCACTCAATCTAAGAGCTCGCGTTGAGCCACGTAAGCCTCCCCCCTCAACGCATCGTTTTAGTTTAAGTGAGAATTCAGGCTTTTGTGTTTTGCTACGTACACCCAGAGCGAGCGAGTTCGATACCTCGCGTGCATTATTTTTCTTTTTAATTCTTGAACTGAATTGAATAGGAAGAATTAACAAAGCGTTGGGCCCATGAATCAGTTACTATCTCCACCCTTATCCAGGCCCAACATGTTGTTTCAATGTCGATGATTGATTTGGAATGGACTCAAAGTTGGACTTCCTTGCATAATGGGCTTCTGGATTTCATTGGAGACTATCATGGACATGATGAAGCTTGTGTGAAGTGGCTGGTGGAGCTTGGATTAGAGCTTTTCCTTCTTTTTTTGTTAGCTTTGAGTAGCTTGTAAGATTAGGGCTTTAGGAGAGAGCTTTAGAAATAGACATTTCTTCAAATAATGGTTGGTTTTATTCCCATTCCATTCCCATCCTATGATTCAAAGTCCTCATGTTAAAAGTCTCATCTCTCCTTTGGAGGGATGTGTGACATTTACAATGAGTAGAACTTTTGAGGATGCCTTTCTCTGATGACTGTTTGAGTGTCAGATGGGATTCCTTTGGTTTCCTGTCTGCTTCCCATTATCAAACAATCATCTTATTGATTCTATTCATTCTTGGTGGAGCCTATTGAAGATTGAAGCTTAAAGATGGAGTACCTTTAATTCTCTTGAAGATCATGGACTTGAAGAACAGTTGCAGACTGTGGACTGGATTGCTGTTAGAGGATTGCTTTGCTGTGAAGCTGTTGATTTGCTTTCTTGACTGTCTGTTTTCTTTCTGTGCAACTGTATTGATGTGACTTGATTGGTGTGATGCATTTAGATTAGGTCATGTAGTTGAATAAGCCTAAGAGCATACTAAGGGTTGAGTTTCTCCCCTTGCTTGTATTGCATTAGAGGTCGAGTTTCTCCCTCTGCTTGTATTTTTACTATATGGCTTTGCTTGCTGGTATTCAGTAGAGCTCTGCTCCCTTGCCTGTGTGGTTTGTGATTTTCTTGGTGGCATTCTATTTTCCTTTATGATTGCAGTTATTCATACTTGGCTTGAGTTTGAGATGAGCTTGTGGAGGCTGATGCCCCACACACATTTCCTCCCTCACTTGCATTGCATGCATTTTATTTACAGTTGTTTACTGTTTAAGCTGATGCTTTATCTGTTTCTGTTTATCATTGACATGATCCTCTAGGAATCTCACTTCCTTTGATAAGGAAGTGATGATTAGAACTTTAGGTTGAAACATATGCTTGATAACTTCTAGGAGTTCCCTGTTTCAAACCTCAACCATAGGATGAATCCTTGGCATGACGACATTAGGACTTGATAGTCTCCCCTTAGTTGAGCCTGTTCTCTCTTCTCATCTTAAAACAAATTAAAATACAGTAATAAAGGTTAACTGACGTCGTACGTTACGAGCCTTAAGATACTTGAGAAAGGATTGTTAAAGGGTTTCCTTTTAATTATCTGGATGTTTAGTATGGCACCCTTTGGGTGACATGCTACGCATTCACTCTCAGGTCATAGTCTCTAGTGCGATATTGGTTGCAAACATCCATAAAAAACAGTTCTTCCGTAAAAGACAGAAAACAAACTTCAAACCTTTTTGCCCCGTGGGCCCATAATTCAAAGGAAGCTTTTTCTGAAGAAAAGAGTGTCGTTAACTCCCAGTTCTACTGCAAACGGTAACACCTAAGTCTCCAAGGGTCGAGCTGCGTACACCAAACTGCTGGAACTGTTTGTTAACCCTACTCGAAAAAACAGATGAATCTGAATTCCCGTAATCCGTATTATCCCGAACTACATAAGCTCTGATCTCTCATACCTGTTGAGAGTACGTAGGCACAATACTAATGTATTGGCGAGCCACCTTCCCCGTAACCCGTAGTTAGGCGAACTACGTTGACTCTGATTTCTCATTCTCTGATGAGAATACGTAGGCATAAAGTGTGACACTTTGCCGAGTCACTTTCTTTTCTTTTCAGACCAGCCTTAATAGGTAGATGGTAAATAAACCCGTCAGATAAACACAACAAGCATGGATCCCATCGAGTACGATGAACGTGAGGGGTGCTAATACCTTCCCCTTGCGTAACCAACTCCCGAACCCATACATGGTTGCGATGACCTTGTCTTATACCTTTTCGTCAAGTTTTTCCGATCGTTTCCTTTCCCGTTCTGAGGGATAAATAACTAAAGGTGGCGACTCTTCTGTTTTGCCGGCACCTTATTTTCGTGGTAGCGACACCTTCAAGTAAAAGAGACCAAGGCTCTGGCGTTAATACAGAAGTATGAAGCATTCATGATGGAAGAATCTGAGTCCATAGAAACTATGTTCTCTAGATTCCAGATTCTTACAGTTGGTCTAAAAGTTCTGGACAAGGGCTACTCAACTGCTGATCATGTGAAGAAGATCATCAGAAGCTTGCCTATCAGATGGAGACCTATGGTCACTGCTCTGAAGCTTGCCAAAGATCTGAACAAGATCACTCTGGAAGAGTTAATTATCTCACTAAGGAGTCATGAAATTGAACTTGAGGAAGATGAACCTCAAAACAAAGGTAAGTCTATTGCCTTAAAATCTAACAAATCTGTGAAAGCTTTGCAGGTGTTAGAGGAAAGCTCTGAAAAATCTTCTTCTTCTGAAGAAGATGAACTATCTTTGTTGTCCAGAAGAATCAACAGACTCTGGAAGCATAAGCAAAGGAAGTTCAAGAACTTCAGAAGACCAGATCGGCGCAAGGAGTCCTCTGGACCAAAAAGATTTGGAAAGAAGGAAGTTGTCTGCTTTGAATGTAAAGAACCTGGCCATTACAAGAGTGAATGTCCAAAGCTTCTTAAAGAAAAGCCAAAAAGGAAGTTTGACAAAAAGAAGAAGGTTCTAATGGCAACTTGGGATGACTCTGATGAATTTGGATCCTCATCAGAATCTGAAGATGAATGCGCCAACATGGCTCTGATGGCAGGCATTAAAGATCAGAATGAAGAATCCTCTGGATCTGAGTCTGATTCTAAATCTGACTCAGAAGAGGTACTTTCTGATCTCACTAGGGAAGAGCTTATTAAAGTCTTATCTGAAGTCTTGAAAAATTATAATCAGATTAAGCTCAAGTGAAAGAAGCTTAAGTGCAATCTTGGCTCTGAGAATAATCTGTTAAAATCAGAAATTGCTGAGCTAAAAGAAAACAATTTAAAAATGAAAGCTGATTTTGAAATAGCTCAACAAAACTCTGAATCTGAAAGTAAGTCTAAATGCAAAAACATTTTAGAAGAATATGACTTTAGCTTTTAGAAATTTTTGCTAAAAGCATAGACAGAAGCAAGATGGCTTCTATGATCTATAGGGTTAGCAGAAATAACAGGGAAGGAATTGGATATGAATCCTCCTCTGAAAAGGATTTAAATCCAATGCATGTTGATAAAGTTGTTATCAAGAAAAATCCCTTGTATTCTCATTTCAAGTTTGGTCATCTGAATGACATTAAACACACACATTTTGATCAGAACTTTCATGTGTTTAAGCCAAAAGTAAGTCAGAACAATACTGTTGTAAAAAGACAGAAGTTCAGACCAACTTTCAAGGCAGCTAACCAAAAAGGACCCAAAAAGATCTGGGTACCTAAGGATAAGATTATCCCTGTTGCAGATGTTTTTAGCAGAAAAGTCAAGACGCCAGTCATGGTACCTAGACTCTGGCTGCTCACGTCACATGACGGGAGAAAGGTTTATGTTCCAAAGCCTGGAACTTAAATCTGGAGGAGAAGTGAAGTTTGGAGGGAATCAGAAGGGCAAGATCATTGGCTCTGGTTCTATTGGTAATGGTAACCTTCCCTCTATATCTAATGTTCTTCTTGTAGAAGGATTAAAGCATAATCTATTGTCCATAAGTCAATTAAGTGACAATGGTTATGATATAATCTTTAATCAACAATGTTGTAAAGCTGTTAGTCAGAAGGATGGCTCAATCCTATTCAATGGAAAGAGAAAGAACAACATTTACAAAATAAATCTTTCAGAACTTAAAGTTCAAAATGTTAAATGCCTCTTGTCTGTTAATGATGAGCAATGGGTCTGGCACAGAAGATTGGGGCATATTAATATGAGACGTATATCTCAGATTAATAAACTCAATCTGGTCAGAGGACTTCCTAAGCTGAAGTTCAACTCAGATGCTCTTTGTGAAGCATGTCAAAAGGGAAAGTTTTCAAAATCCTCTTTTAAATCTAAAAATGTTGTATCAACCTCAAGACCATTAGAATTACTTCACATTGATCTGTTTGGACCAGTGAAAACTGCATCCATCAGAGTTAAGAAGTATGGATTAGTTATTGTTGATGACTACAGCAGATGGACATGGGTAAAGTTCCTAAAACACAAGGATGAATCACATTTTGTGTTCTTTGACTTCTGTAAACAAGTCCAGAATGAAAAAGATTTCAAAATTATAAAAGTCAGAAGTGATCATGGTGGTGAATTTGAAAACAAATATTTTGAAAAATATTTTAACGAAAATGGAATTGCTCATGATTTTTCCTGTCCTAGAACTCCACAACAGAATGGGGTTGTAGAAAGGAAAAATAGAACTCTGCAAGAAATGGCCAGAACCATGATCAATGAGACTAATCTGGCAAAACATTTTTGGGCAGAAGCAATCAACACAGCCTGTTACATTCAGAACAGAGTGTTTGTAAGACCTCTTCTGGAGAAGACTCCCTAGGAATTGTGGAGGAACAGAAAGCCCAACATTTCATATTTTCATCCTTTTGGATGTATTTGCTATATGTTGAATACTAAAGAGAATCTGAACAAGTTTGATTCTAAAGCACAAAAGTGTTTCATGCTTGGGTATTCTGAACGCTCTAAAGGCTACAGAGTATATAATACTGAAACACAGATTGTGGAAGAATCTATTCATGTTAGATTTGATGATAAGCTTGGCATTGAAAATCCAAAGCAGTTTGAAAGTTTTGCAGATAGAGAAGTAATTCTCACAGACTCTGAAGGCTCAGAAGCAGACAAAGCTCAAGTGAAGGAACCTGAAGCAACGCCAGATGCAATTCCTTTAACTTCTCAGATGAATAACTTAAACATTTCTGAAGAATCAACTGTTAAAGGATCATCTTCCAGAATCAAAGCCTCTCATCCAGAGGATATGATCATTGGAAAGAAGGATGACCTCATTAGAACAAGATTCTTTCTCAGATCTTCTGAAGCATCATTATTTGGGTTGGTGTCAGTAATTGAACCAACCTCTATGGATAAAGCTCTGCAAGACAATGACTGGATAATTGCCATGCAAGAAGAGCTTAATCAATTCACAAGAAATGTTGTATGGGATTTAGTTCCAAGACCAAAAGGATTCAACATAATTGGAACCAAATGGGTCTTCAGAAACAAGCTTAATGAGAAAGGAGAAGTTGAAAGAAATAAAGCAAGGCTAGTTTCTCAAGGTTATAGCCAGCAAGAAGGAATTGATTATACAAAGACTTATGCTCCTGTAGCAAGGTTAGAGTCTATTCATTTACTCATTTCTTTTGCTGCACAGTTTAACATCACTCTATATCAAATGGATGTTTAAAGTGCCTTTCTAAATGGTATTATAGAAGAAGAAGTTTATGTTCACCAACCTCCTGGTTTTGAGAGTGAAAAATTTCTAGAACATGCTTTTAAACTAAAGAAATCTCTTTATGGTTTAAAACAAGCTCCCAGAGCTTGGTATGAGAGGTTAAGCAATTTTCTTCTGGAGAAAAATTTCATCAGAGGCAAGGTGGACACAACACTCTTTTGTAAAACATTTAAGAAAGATCTTCTAATTTGTCAAATATATGTGGATGATATTATATTTTGATCTACCAATGTTATGCTGGGAAAGGAGTTTGCTCAATGTATGCAGGCAGAATTTGAAATGAGCATGATGGGAGAATTGAGATTCTTTCTGGGAATTCAAGTCAACCAAACTCCAGAATGCACTTACATTCATCAGACCAAATATGTTAAAGAGCTTCTGAAGAAGTTCAACATGACTGATAGTAAGATGGCAAAAACTCCCATGCATCTAACTAGTACACTTGGTAGGAAGAGGTAAGTAAGAAAGTAGATCAGAAACTCTACAGAGGTATGATTGGATCTCTTCTCTACTTAACTGCTTCTAGACCTAGCATTTTGTTCAGTGTATGCTTGTGTGCAAGATTCCAATCAGATCCTAGAGAATCACACTTAACAGCTGTTAAGAGGATTCTAAGGTATCTGAAAGGTACTTCTGATGTGGGTTTGGGTTACAGAAAATCTGATGATTTCAAATTAGTTGGATTTTGTGATGCTGATTATGCTGGAGACAGGGTGGAAAGAAAAAGTACTTCTGGAAGTTGTCAATTTCTAGGAAGAAATCTAATCTCTTGGTACAGCAAGAAGCAACCCACAATTGCACTATCAACTACAGAGGCAGAATATATTGCTGCTGCTGGATGTTGCACGCAGATGCTCTGGATGAAAAGTCAGCTAGAAGACTATCAGATATTTGAAAGTAACATTTCTATATTCTGTGATAATACTTCTGCTATATGTTTGTCTAAAAACCCCATTTTACACTTTAAGGCAAAACATATAGAAATTAAACATCATTTCATCAGAGACTATATTCAGAAGGGAATTATAAACTTAGCCTTTGTTGATACAGATCATCAATGGGCAGATATTTTCACAAAACCCCTTGCTAAAGATAGGTTCAAATTTATTCTGAAAAATATTGGTATGGATTTTTGTCCAGAATAATATTTATCAGAAGCAAATTTTTCAGATGTAAAATGTTTATAACTCTGAAGTATTTCATCTGTTATTTATTTGATTCATTTTTATTTGTGTGTATCTGAACTAACCAATCTTAGAGGATCTGATCGTTGGCTAACGTTTCATTTCTCAAAAGAATTCAGAAGCACATGCAAGTAAACACGTGTCACTCTGAATCTGAAAAGATAGCGTGTACACTACTGAAGAGACATTTGAGGTATGGTTTGAATAGTGAAAATCTTGATTTTCCCCCCAATTTGTCAGAATCAATTAATGCTTGAAATGATTTTTATTCTCTTTCATTAATTGTCATTAAATGCTATGTGAAAACGTGCTTTGTATGTCTGTCTGAGTGCCTTAAGTATTTTCTATAAATACCACATCTCACACCAATTTCACACTTTTCACATCACAAACAAGTTTATGCATTTCTGTCTTCTATTCTCTCTTCACAAAAACCCTAAACCCTCGTCCAAATCATCTTCATCCTCTTCAATGGCAACTTCATCTTCTACAGCAGCTCAGTTTCAATCAACCATGGCTGCAGTTACTTCTGCAAATATGGGTGTGACTCCATTCACTGTACCTAAAAGGACATTGTTAACTCCTGTTGACAAACTTGAAGTTCTCTGTGAATCAATGGTGGAATTTGATTCGTTAGCTGAAAATGGGTTTGAATTTCGTTCAATAATTGATGCACAAAGCTGGGTAAAATATTTTGACAGATTATTTGGACCAGTTTACCCTCATCTGGTGAAGGAGTTCTGGATACATGCTTCTGTTTATCCAAAATTTATTTTATCTTCTGTTCTGGGAAAGGAGATCATAATAACTAAAGATCTCATCAAGAAACTCATAGGGTATGAGGAGACTGATGGAGTATGTCATCTGCCAGCTGGGCGTGTGGACATGGAGGAAGTTTATAAGGAAGTCATCACATCTGGAAAAGCCTCTAACAAATTTAAGGATCTGAAGCCTGACTATAAAATCTGGGCAAAGATTTTTCTTGGATGCATCCATCACAGAAAATCTACCAATTCTCCAGATTACGTGAACAATGAACAACTCTACTTCATGTACTGTTTAAGTCAGAGCACTAAGGTAGATCTTCCTTACATTCTTTTTATGCATTTATGGAATCATATCAATGCTTCAAGAGAATCTGTAAAGGATAAGGGTCACAAGATCAGGACATGGATTCCCTTTGGAAGGTTAGTTTTAGACATTCTGACAGAAAATGGTCTGGTGACTGCTCTGTATGAAGCTGGAGTCAAGGATGAACTTGAATCCATTGTTGGAAAACCTCTGAATGCAAAGAGTCTTTAGAGACTAAAAATTGTAAAGGAACTCACATCTGCACCCAAGAAGCTGAATATTTCTGAAATCAGTCAGAAGCGAATTCCAATTGAAAACTTTCCACTGTTTGGTGCTGAAGAACCAAGGGATATAATTGTGAGATATATTGATTCATGCAAAGCAGATGGAACACCCATTCCTGCAGACATTCTGAAAAGAGCAAGAGAACCAATGCCTGATGTATACAATGAGAACACAAGGAAAAGAGGTTAATCAGAGGCAGAAGAAGCTGCTGCTCAGAAAAAGCCAAAAAGTAGCTGACAAGCCACCGAAGCTGATTAAGAGAAAAGCCTCTGGTGACGTTTCTTCTGTTCCCACAAAGTGTATCAAGACTATAGGTACTAAAACATCTGTATCTTATTTCTCTAAAATTGTTATAAATGAATCAACATTTATTTCTATTCCAAAACCCCCTCCTACTCAAAAACAATATATTCCTGTTCCATCCCAAAAATCTGAACCATCAAAAATTCCTTCCCCACAAAAATCATCTGATCCTATTTCCACTACTCCACTAAAAACTTTTGTTACTCCACCATCTGAACCAACAACAACAACAACACCAGAAAACAAAATTCCCACGCCTATAACAAAACCAACAGAACAATCTGCACCACAACAACAACCAGAAAAACAATCAAACACATCTGAACCTATACAATCTGATCCAGTTGCATCTAATCCTATTGCATCTGCACAAGTTGTTTTTGAACCACCTATTTCTGAACCACATGTATCTGAACCTCCATCAAAACCTTCTGAGAATCAATCAGAACCAACCAACCCTCCTGAAACAAATATACCTGAGACAGAGGTTCTAAACGTTACACCTCTCAAAACTGTTTTTGAAGTGTCCTCTACGTCTTGTACCCCAACCACATCCTCAAACTCATCAGAATATGATATCCACCCAGATATTCTTTCACCTCCTTCTCTCAGAATTTTTGAAGCTAATCAACCAGAACCACCTATTTCTTCTGAAACTACCATTTCTGAAACCATTCCTGAACCAAGAACATCTGAATTTGTTTCATTTGCTTCTGCTAAACCTCTTCCCTCTGATCACCTTCCATCTGGACTTGATATTGACAATTTCTTTGATCAACCACCTCAATCTGTTTTTATTCCTTTTCTTATTAAGGAAAAACAATATGCATTTGTTCCCTATTTTGACAATCCAAAGGTTGTGATACCGTCTATTCGCAGAATCAAACCATTCTTTCGTATCATGCCAGCTCAGAAGAAACCAGCATATCCTAGCCCTCTAATTATTATACCTGAATTCACCATTCCACCAACACCTCAACCTAAGCCTTTCACTTTAGAAACCCTTCTGAAACCAAAATCTAGGCTGAATGTTGATAATTTATTTACAAGTTTTCTGAAAGAGATAAAGATGCATTTAGGCTCTGTTCAGAAGAGATGTATGTCAACCATGGATGCAAATGAATCTGATGCTATCTGGAATAGCTTCATTCACAGATTCAATATTGTAGCCTCAAATCTGAAGAATGTATGTTCTGATGATGCGAAGCTCAGATTTGCTGAGACTGCTAGAAGCTTAATCTGGATTGTTAAAAGATCTGAACCATTGCTTCTTGAAGATGTTCCCTCATCCTCTGCAGTATGTGATACAGAAGTGACTGCTGAGTCTGCATCTGAAGAAAACCCTCTGGCTATGACTCTTGTAGAACATCCCTCTGGATCTGTTGCTCCTGACTCTGCATCTCCTATGGAGATTGATTATGTTCCTGCTTCAGGATCTGCCCCACCTTCTTCATCTGAGGTCAAGAAAGAAAATTCAGATCTTGAAGATAAGATTGCAGTTCTGGAAGCTGGTCAATCTGAGATTAAGTCATGGATGGCCAAGCAAGATCAGAAGTCTGAAGACATGGCTCAGTGGATGTTCAAGCAAGATCAGAAGAATGAAACCATGGCTAAATTGATGTCAAAGCAAGAACAGTCCTCCTCTGAGATCACTAATCTATTGAAGATGATTTTGTCCAAACAAACATAGTTTATTTTCTTTCTGTTGTTTGTGCACCTGTACTTGCTGTTTATCTGATGTTTTGTATCTTTTGATCTATATGAATGAATGACTAAGTGTTTTTTCTTCTCTACATGATTTATCTTTTCTGTATTTCCTTTTATTTGTCCTTTAAAGTTTTTTTTGATTATGACAAAAAAGGGGGAGAAAATAGATCTGACTGTTTAAATAAACTCTACCTAAATGAAACTTCAGACATATCAATTATAACTAACATAAACTCTTAGTGTTTCAGAACATTTGATAAATCTGACATATTCTTTAAAAGAAACTCTGAGACTCCCAGATCATATTTAACTTATCAGACTCTGACTATGAAACATGCAAGATCTAATGTTTAGAACATTCAAGCTCTAATTCTGAAAAGAATACTCAAGACAAAAAGGGAAGTTTCTATTCCTTATTAATATTCAATTCAGGGGGAGATTCATCATCTCAGGGGGAGTTATAATTATTTTCTTTTCTATTAAACAAAATTTCTGATGTTTTTGTCATCATAAAAAAGGGGGAGATTGTTAGAACATAGATTGGTTCTTAATAATATCTCTATGTTTTGATGATAACTATTATGAAATTTTGTATTAAAGAATTATATACTTTAAAATTTGCTTGAGAATGTTTGCTGCAGGTGTTAAAGTAAATGTCACTCCAGAAGCAAATTAGATCTGAACATAAGAAATATGCAAGGCTCTGAAGCGTCAGAAGCATCTCTTAGAAGAATCTGAACGCTGCCTCCAGAAGACTCTGAGCGCTGCCTCCAGAAGAATATGAAGCAGAAGCTACAGATGAATCTGAAGCAAAAGCCAGAAGCATCTGAAGCTATGAAGAATTCTGTATGAATATTTTTTAAGCAAAGTTACTTCAGAAGACTCTGATAGTACTAACGCTGCCAGTACTGAGGATCTGACCCAAAACTCTGCTCTGAACTTATACACGCTGAAAGCACACTTGCTGCAAAGACTCTGATTTAGCAAACTCTGATGAACATCAGAAGGCTCTGACCAATTTAGACTCTGATGATTCTTGCTGAAAATTGTTGAAGAAGAATTCAAAGTTATGTCCGTTGGAATAACCAAATGACTCTTTCCTTATTTATGCTAGACACAAGAACACAGACAAAAAGGATTTCTCTGTGCATTCTTCTTCTAGGAAAGGTCACATGATGTGAAGACAAAAAGGATCAGACCTTTTTGGTACACTATTCTCAACGTGAAAAGCTCTTGGATCACTGTGCCTATAAAAGCAAGTCTCCATTCATCTTCTTCAGTTGACGAAACACTTGGAAAGAAATTATTACAAAGCTCTCATACAACTTAAAATCATTTGCTGAATTATTTCATTGTTCTTCATCTTAAGTAAAAAATCACAGTTGTGATAAAGCTTTATTAGAAGCATTTTTAACACTTGTATTATTATTACATTTGATTGTAAAAGAACCTTAAGAAGATCCAGTTAGGATCAGTAGTTCTTGAGAAGACTTTGAACAGTTGTTCTTAGAGCTTACTATTGTAATCAGTTGATTAAATAGTGGATTAAGTCCTTGTTTGAGAAAGGCAAATCACTCTAGATAGGGTGGACTGGAGTAGTTAAGTTCAACGAACCAGGATAAAAATACTTGAGTTTTTATTTCTAAGTTTTATCTTCATACTTATTCAACCCCCCTTCTAAGTATTTTCTCACCTTCAGATTCCTTTGGTTCTCACTGTGCTTCTCTTCATTCATTCCTCTTTGTCCTACAATCTTAGGATCCTTCTTCTGAGAGCCTAGTTCCTCCAGTGGAGGAACCAAGTGTATTCCATAAGAAGTTTGAACCTTTGTGGACTCCTGTATTTTTACACATTGAACTTAGTGAGTTTAGTTCTCCTTTTGCTTTCCTATTATTTGGTTTATCATCTCCCCTGCATATTAGTTTGATTAGGTGCATTAGGATAGGAATTCTTTCTCTTAAGTCCATGTTTGCATTTAAAGGTTGAGGCGTCCTCCCTTTGCTTGTGTGTTTCTTTTCCATTTGTGTTTGCTTGTATGCATTAAAGGTTGAGGTGTACTCCCTTTGCTTGCATTGTTGCATTGCATGTGCATCCATTCACACTTATATTTCATCTACTTAATGATTTTAGCATTTTGTTTCTTCTTTCCATTGACATGTTCCCTTAGGATTCTCACATCCTTGTTCAAGGATGGTGATGATAGACATTAGGGTTGATCCTTTGCATGATAACAAGTAGGATAGAATTCCCTTTCTGAACTCAACCTTAGGACCATCTTGCATGATAACAATAGGGTTTTGCTTAGCTCCCCTTAGAGTCCTCTCTCTCTTCTCATCTTCAAACAATAATAAAACACCTAATAAAGGCTAATGAGTATTGTACATTACGAGCCTTAAGATACTTGGAAAATGATAATTGGGTGGTTTCCTCTCAATTATCTAGAGTGTTAGCATATGTCCTTCGGACGATATGCGACGCATTCGCTCCTAGGTCATAGTATCTAGTGCAATATGAATTACAAACATTCATTCAAAACACTTCTCTTCAACACAAACATTCAAAACTCTTTTTGCCTCTGGGGCTCTGTTAATCAGGAAAATCTTTTCAAATAAAGAGTACTGTTAAACTATATTTCTACCGCAAACAGGCGTCGTCCCTAACTGCTGGAACTATAGTTTAACCTTACTCAGATAAAACAGATGAACAAATATGTGTTCTCTTTATCCCGAACTACGTAAGCTCTGATCTCTCATACCTGTTGAGAGTACGTAGGCACAAGATGCGATATCTTGGCGAGCAACCTTCCCCCATCTGTTATCCGTAGTTAGTCGAACTACGTTGACTCTGACTTTTCCATTGCACAAGGGAATACGTAGGCCCAGAGTTGCGATGCTCTGTCGAGTCCTGTCCTTTTCTTTTTCTTTTGTCCCTGAAACCTCTTAGTTAGATAGATAAACAACCCTTTAGATAAACAAACAAGCGTGGATCCCGTTGAGTACAACGGACGTGAGGGGTGCTAATACCTTCCCCTTGCGTAACCGACTCCCGAACCCAGAGATTTGGTTGTGATGACCGATCTTATCCCTTTTTGTTAGGTTTTTTCCTGATCGTTTCCTTTCCCTTGTTGGGATGAATAACAAACGGTGGCGACTCTTCTGTCATTGCCGACACCTTTTTTCGCAGTAGCAACAATATGGACCCGGGTTTAAACAATCTTATACACTGCTTTTGACTTATCTTATTTCATGCAGCCGCTCCACTCCATAGGAATAGGAGACAAAATCTTAAATTTGTTTCCATCAGATACAGAACTTAAATTAGTGTTGCGACTTAAATGTGTAAAGTCAATGTGTCTCGTAGCATCGCTAGTGTGGGTTTTTACTTGTTAGAAATGACAATTTTGGAGGTATTAGGCTGAATGTAGAGATACGTTTCATCCTTTATAGTAGGGTAGGCTAGTCTCTTTATGTCTCTTATAGTTGAAAATTCTATTCGCGTCGATATTCGTGCCTATGAACAGTCACTACTTTTATCATTTATGTGAACATTGAGGTTTCAGAGTTATGTATTCCACTGCAATTATTTGTATGACTTATTAGAATTACTTTATCCTAGTACTCTCTCCGTCTCACAATGAGTGATCTGGTTAATCATTTCACACATATTATTTCCTTCGTCCTACAATGAGTGATCCAATTGACTTTTCACTCAGATTAAGAAAAAGGAATAAATGAATAAGAGAGAGTGATATTTTTACTAAAGTACCCCTATCATGTATTGGAAATGATGAAAGTAATATTAATTAAAGGGTAAAATTAGAAAATATGCATTCGAAATTGAAATGAGTCATTTATTTTGGACACTCTTTTATTCCAAATGAGTCACTCATTGTGGGACGAATGGAGTAAGAAAAAAGAATAATTAAAAGAGAGATTATGCTACTTTTACCAAAGTATCCTTATCATGTATTGGGAATGATGAAAATAACATTAGTTAGAGGGTAAAATCGAAAAAGATGCATTGAAAATTGAAATGGATCATTCATTTTGTGATACTCTTTTATTCCAAATGAGTCACTCGTTATGGGGCGGAGGAAATAATATTTATAAGCCTTACAATAATTCTTATTATAAAATAAAATAAAAATAGTTAAGAATTTCTTGCTAATATATTTTTTATTTATATAAGTGTTCAATTTATTTACTTAATCTACTAACTTAAATTATATTACAATAAATCAAAATCATTTTAATTTTAAAATCATCTTAATTAATTATTTTTCAAGGCCTAAAAGCAAAAGTCCAGTGACAGTTCTTGGACCCGGCCAGGCTAGGTGTAACACCCCCTTCTATACCCCCAAATAATCAACATAAAAACAATTACGCACATATAAAAATTTTCATCAGAGTTTAAGAAAATATGGTATAAAGAGGTATGCCACATCATCGCCAAATAAAACATACAACACCTGCTCAAAATGACATGTAGCAGTAGGGTAGTTTTGAAAATAGAGGAACTTAGTCCTTACACCCACATTTCAACTTTCGAAATTTAACGGAAGATTAAAACATTAAATCATTTAAGACACATCATCATAAATATATTTATCAAATCAGTTTGTTCATCACATCATTCACGATTTTACAAAACATATACGTCATCAGATACATATACAATGTATCTCAAAAGAATGCTATACAGCCTATCTACCCGGTGCTACATATCATCAGAGCGACCCGACAAAAGAATGAAGATATACTTCACAAAAAGGACCTCCAACAACCTAATCTGCAATGCCTCATAGAGCATTATAAAACAGCAGAAGCGTGAGAAATATTATCATAATAATCAATGCATATAATTATATATACATATACGAAATTAAAGAATACAAGCATTTCACATTTCTCACCACAAATCATTCATAGCTCATCATACATTTCACGACATGTATAAACACATATGGATAATAGTATAACACATTTCATCATGCACCAATCCATCATTCACAACTCACCAATTTACCAATTCACACACAAGCATAATTCATATAACAATGACATCAATGCTATGTGACTCAACACAACTCAATGCAACTCAATGCCATGTGGTACCAACACTTGATATCATTTTTCGGTTTTTACACTTAAATCGGGTCCACCCTTCTAGACCGATATCAATAAAGCTCGTCCCCTAAGCTTTCAAACCCACCTTTCTAGGTTTGGGACAAGCCACTAGTCTCCACGAAACTAGCAAACATTGCCTCTTGACTAAATGATGCATATGCAATCAACAACCAAATGCACTTAAGACCGATCTCACGTCTTAATCCCATGCATTCAAATAATTCCTCCCTTCAAGAATTAAAACAAGATTGCACACACAACATATTCATATAATCAAAGTATTCATACTTCACATCATTATGTTTATCACAATGCACACATATCTAACAATATGTTCCCATGCATTATTCACATATAATGGCATACAAAATAATATGCATTCACAATCAATATCATTTCATTTCAAGTAATGCACACATATCCAACCATATGTTCCCATGCATTATTCATAACATCGTGCCAACGGCAACGTATTCAATCACAACTCATTATGCATTTTAATCAATTTAAACAATGCATACATAATGCCAAAAGACCACATATCAAGAAATCCAATCATCTAGGATTCACGCCATACGGCTTCCCACAACACATATACAACAGCATACGACCCTCCATTCCAATAAGAATCGAACACAATCGAAACCACAAAACAACATGGAATAAGATCACAAGAAAACAAAGATGATGTTGTGTTCGCTACTGCCTCGCCTAGCGAGCAGCTAGCGAACCTTCACTACACGAACTGCTAGCGAACCAAAATAGAGGCTACAGACCTCACTCGCTACCTTGTTCGCCACAACGAACCATTCGCGACTTCATTCGCTACCAGCGAATGGGACCTGCCCTATTCTGTTTCCACTCGCCACTGGCTCACTAGGCGAGGACCCAGTGAGCGTTCGCGACCAGTGAGCCTAGCGAACAGCTAGCGAGTGTCTGCGAACCAGAAATTCCTCACTGGTTAGAATTTCCCAACCTCTCCAAAACCGACCGATTCTCATCAAATCAGTTCCAATAGCCTTAGTCTATCATACCCTGACTATTCTACATCACTTACATCAGATTCTACCCGATAAAACATTCGTTCTACTGATTAAACTCATTATGCCCTAAAAATGGAAGTTGTAGAAAATCATCCAACAAGCTAACCCAAGCATACATAATCATATACATTGCTAAGATAACAATATTTCACACCCTTACCTTGATCAAATTGATGCTTGAGAGTTGTTCTTGATGAAATCCAAGCTTTTCCTCTTCTCTTCCCTTTCTTTCTCTTCTTTTCTCTTATCTTTCTATCTTTTCTTTTCTTTCCACTTTTCCTTTATATATCTTTCTATCCAATTTCTTTCCTTTATAATTCCTCTCTCAAAACATCTACCAATTTAATAAATAATCACCCAATTATTAAATAAACCCCATAATTCATTTAATTAATTTATGTAATTAATTACTAAGAATTGGACTGTTACAACTCTCCCCCACTTTAGGAATTTTCGTCCTCGAAAATGTTACCTGATTCAAACAACTCTGGACAAGACTCCATCATCTTGCTCTCAAGCTCCCAAGTAACATTCCCACAAGCCGGTCCTCCCCAAGCGACCTTCACCAAAGCAATCTCTTTACCTCAAAGTTGTTTCAACTCCCGATCCTCTATCCGCATAGGTGATGTCTCCACAGTCAAGTTATCCCTTACCTGTACATCATCTACTTGGATTACATGAGACGGATCCACAATGTATTTCCTCAACTGAGATACATGGAACATATCATGGAGATTAACAAGCGATGGTGGTAAAGCAACACGATAGGCCACCTCTCCTATCCTCTGCAAAATCTGATAAGGACCAATGAAATACGGCGTCAACTTACGCGACTTCAATGCCCTACCAACACCAGTCATCGGAGTGACTCGAAGAAACACATGATCTCCCTCTTGAAATTCAAGTGATTTCCTCCTCTTGTCATGATAACTCTTCTGGCGACTCTGAGAAATCCTCATCTTCTCTTGAATCATCTTAATCTTATCGGTAGTCTGCTGGACTATCTCCGGTCCAACTACAAGACACTCTCCCGACTCATACCAACACAATGGCGTCCTAAACCGTCTACCATGCAAAGCCTCGAACGGTGCCATACCAATACTCTAATGAAAACTGTTGTTGTAAGTGAACTCAATCAAAGGCAAGTAGCTTTCCCAAGCTCCTCCCTTCTCCAACACACAAGCTCTCAAAAGATCCTCAAGTGACTGAATCGTCCTCTCAGTCTGACCATCGGTCTGCGGATGATAAGCTGAGCTCAAACGCAACTTCGTACCCAAAGCATTTTGCGAACTTTCCCAAAATCTCGAAGTAAACCTCGGATCTCTATCCAACACAATACTAGACGGAATACCATGCAAACTGACAATCCTCTCAATGTACAGCTTCGCCAATCTCTCCAACGGGTAATCCATTCGCATAGGAATAAAGTGAGCAGATTTAGTCAATCTATCCACAATAACCCAAATAGCCTAAAAATTACTCGGCGTCCTCGGTAAACCAGATATAAAATCCATAGAAATGCTTCCCATTTCCACTCAGGAATAAACAACGGTCTCATCAAACCCGACAATTTCTGATGCTCAATATTTGACTTCTGACAAGTCAAACAAGAACACACAAACTCGACAATATCCTTCTTCATACGAGGCCACCAAAATACTTTCCTCAAATCTTGGTACATCTTAGTAGCACCCGGATGAATACTCAATCCACTACGATGCCCTTCCTCAAGAATACTCTTCTTCAGTTCAACAACATCAGGAACACAAACTCTATCAAGACATCTCATGATACCATTCTCATAAATCCGAAAATCACCACCTTGGCCTTGATTGATCAAAGTCAACCGATCAACTAAACTCAAATCAGATTTCTATCCTTCTTTAATCTCATCCAAAATATCACTCGTAAGCTTCAACATACCAAGCTTAACTCCAACAGAAGTCTTCTCATACACCAAACTCAAATCACGAAATTGCTCAACCAATTCCAACTCTTTTACCATCATCATAGGCATATGCAATGATTTCCTACTCAATGCATCGGCCACCACATTCGCTTTACCCGGATGCTAATTCAAACCAAAGTCATAATCCTTCAGAAGTTCTAACCATCTTCTTTGCCTTGCATTCAATTCTTTCTGATCAAAGAGATACTTCAAACTCTTATGATCATTAAATACTTCAAATCTCGAACCAAACAAATAATGCCTCCAAAGTTTCAATATAAATACCACGGCGGCCAACTCTAAGTCATGCGTCAGATAATTCTTCTCATGCACTTTGAGTTGCCTCGAAGCATAAGCTACAACTTGTTTATCTTGCATCAACACACCGCCCAAGCCCATCAAAGAAGCATCACAATACACAACAAACGGTTCTGTCGGATTCGGCAAAATCAAAACAGGAGCCGTCGTCAACCTTCTTTTAAGCTCTTGAAAACTTGCTTCACACATAGAATCCCACACAAAAGCGTGACCTTTCCTAGTCAACTGTGTCAATGGCAAAGATAACTTAGCAAATACCTCAATAAACTTCCGATAATAACCGGCTAATCCAAGAAAACTTATAATCTCAAAAACTGATTTCGGAGTCTCCCATTGCGACACCGCTTCAACCTTCGACGGATCAATCGCAATACCGTTACTCGAAATCACATGCCCAAGGAAACTCACTTCCTTTAACCAAAATTCACACTTAGAAAGCTTCGCATACAACTGCTTCTCTTTCAACACAGATAACACAGTCCTCAGATGCTCGACATGCTCCTCTTCGCTCTTCGAATAAATCAAAATGTCGTCAATAAACACAACCACAAACTTGTCCAAATAAGGATGGAAGATCCTATTCATGTACTCCATAAATACACCTGGTGTATTAGTCACACCAAATGGCATCACAAAATACTCATAGTGTCCATACCTCGTCCTAAAAGCAGTCTTCTGAATATCCTCAGCTTTCACACGAATCTGATGATATCCAGACCTCAGATCTATCTTACTAAACACACTCACACCAACCAACTGATCCATCAGATCATCAATCCTCGGAAGTGGGTACTTATTCTTGATAGTCACCTTGTTCAATTATCTGTAGTCCATACAGAGTCTCATAGAACCTTCTTTCTTCTTAACCAACAACACTGGTGCACCCCATGGTGACACACTCGGACGAATAAACCTCTTCTCGAGCAGATCTTCAAGTTGACTCTTCAACTCTTTCAATTCTGATGCGGACATACGATATGGAGCCATCGATACCGGACTAGTTCCAGGAACTAAGTCTATTGTAAACTCCACTTCTCGTTCCGGCGGTAAATCTCTTATCTCCTCAGGAAATACTTCCGGAAAATCACGAACAATTGGCATAGCATCAATCGCTCCACTCTCACCAATGTTCAAGGTTGCCAACAACATAAATACCTTAGCACCATCCCGCACCGATTCCTTCACTTGCTTAGCAGTCAAAAACAAATCTCCTTCTTCACCAGATTCAGGAAAAATAACCGTTTTGTCAAAACAATTAATATGGACCCGATTGAATTCTAACCAATTCATCCCAAGAATAACATCAAGTTGTTCTAAGTGAAGACACACTAAATCAACTCCAAAATCTTTACCAAAAATATTCAAGGGACAATTCAAACACATATACGGAGTAGTTACCGAACCCATAGCAGGAGTATCAATAACCATACTACCACCCATAACAGCCAACTCAAGGTTTAACCTCTTAATAAAATCCAACGAAATAAAAGAATGCGTAGCTCCAGTATCAATTATAGCAATCAAAGGTATACCGTTAATGAAACACGTACCTCGGATCAATCGATCCTCACTAGCAGTCTCCGATCCCGATAGAGCAAACACTTTCCCTTTCTCTTGAGTCTTCTTTGGCTTGTCACACTTGGTACTAATATGCCCTTACTCACCATAGTTGTAGCAAGTCACATTCGCACCGCTTCTGCACTCAAGAGCTTTGTGGCCTGGCTTGCCACACTTGAAACATTTCTGCTCAACACTTTTGCACTCGGGAGCATAATGTCCCGCTTCACCGCATCTAAAACATCTCACCAGAGTAGAAACTCCTCCCCCACTTGGCTTCTTGCCAAAACCAGCTTTCTGTTTCCCCTTATCAGTAGGAGTCACATACGACTTTCCTCTGAACTGACCTTTTCCTTTCTTATCATTCAAACTCTTGTAATGGCTAGACCGAGCCCTACTATCCTCATCATAAATCCTACTCTTGTTCACTAACTCAGAAAATCTCCTAATTTCCTGATAACCAACAGCTTGTTTGATCTCAGGCCTCAAACCGTTCAAAAACTTGAGACACTTAGATCTTTCTGCATCAACAGTGTTGTAATAAGGGCAAAACTTAATCAATTCTTCAAATCTTTCCGCATACTCGGCCACAGTTGAGTTACCCTGCTTCAGCTTAAGGAACTCGATTTCCTTCTTACCACGCACATCTTCTGGAAAATACTTCTCCAGAAATGTATATCTGAAAAGATCCCAAGTAATCACAAGACCACTCTCTTCAAATCTTTGGCGAGTATTACCCCACCAGTCCTCAGCTTCCTTTTTAAGCATATGAGTGCCAAACTGCACCTTCTGCGCATCTGAGCAGTTCATAACTCAAAAGATCTTCTCAATTGCTTTCAACCAAACTTGTGCTTTATCAGGTTCATGGGTTCCCTTGAAAGTCGGCGGATTATTCCTTTGGAACTTCCCTAAAGCACGAAACTCATCTTCGGCATTGTTTCCAGCATTCACATTGGCTTGAGGATTCTGCCCAATCACTCCAGCCAACATCGCCAAAGCCTCAGCAATTGCTTCGTCATTCCTGCCTGCAACCATTGTTCTTGATTTCCACAACAAATCCTCGTTAGAACAACCATATTGATAGTGCTACACACACCTACCAAATGCATAAGGGAATGAACACACACAAACAACTTGGTCAACATGACCGACCTGCTCTGATACCACTAATGTAACACCCCCTTCTATACCCCCAAATAATCAACATAAAAACAATTACGCACATATAAAATTTTTCATCAGAGTTTAAGAAAATATGGTATAAAGAGGTATGCCACATCATCGCCAAATAAAACATACAACACCTGCTCAAAATGACATGTAGCAGTGGGGTAGTTTTGAAAATAGAGGAACTTAGTCCTTACACCCACATTTCAACTTTCGAAATTTAGCGGAAGATTAAAACATTAAATCATTTAAGACACATCATCATAAATATATTTATCAAATCAGTTGTTCATCACATCATTCAAGATTTTACAAAATATATATGTCATCAGATACATATACAATGTATCTCAAAAGAATGATATACAGCCTATCTACCCGGTGCTACATATCAGAGCGACCCGACAAAAGAATGAAGATATACTTCACAAAAAAGACCTCCAACAACCTAATCTGCAATGCCTCATAGAGCATTATAAAACAGCAGAAGCGTGAGAAATATTATCATAATAATCAATGCATATAATTATATATACATATACGAAATTAAAGAATACAAGCATTTCACATTTCTCACCACAAATCATTCATAGCTTATCATACATTTCACGACATGTATAAACACATATGGATAATAATATAACACATTTCATCATGCACCAATCCATCATTCACAACTCACCAATTTACCAATTCACACACAAGCATAATTCATATAACAATGACATCAATGCTATGTGACTCAACACAACTCAATGCAACTCAATGCCATGTGGTACCAACACTTGATATCATTTTTCGGTTTTTACACTTAAACCGGGTCCACCCTTCTAGACCGATAACAACAAAGCTCGTCCCCTAAGCTTTCAAACCCACCTTTCTAGGTTTGGGACAAGCCACTAGTCTCCACGAAACTAGCAAACATTGCCTCTTGACTAAATGATGCATATGCAATCAACAACCAAATGCACTTAAGACCGATCTCACGTCTTAATCCCATGCATTCAAATAATTCCTCCCTTCAAGAATTAAAACAAGATTGCACACACAACATATTCATATAATCAAAGTATTCATACTTCACATCATTATGTTTATCACAATGCACACATATTTAACAATATGTTCCCATGCATTATTCACATATAATGGCATACAAAATAATATGCATTCACAATCAATATCATTTCATTTCAAGTAATGCACACATATCCAACCATATGTTCCCATGCATTATTCATAACATCGTGCCAACGACAACGTATTCAATCATAACTCATTATGCATTTTAATCAATTTAAACAATGCATACATAATGCCAAAACACCACATATCAAGAAATCCAATCATCTAGGATTCACGCCATACGGCTTCCCACAACACATATACAACAGCATACGACCCTCCATTCCAATAAGAATCGAACACAATCGAAACCACAAAACAACATGGAATGAGATCACAAGAAAACAAAGATGATGTCATGTTCACTGCCTCGCCTAGCGAGCATCTAGTGAACCTTCACTACACGTTCGCCTAGCGAACTGCTAGCGAACCAAAACAGAGGCTACAGACCTCACTCGCTACCTTGTTCGCCACAGGGAACCATTCGCGACTTCATTCGCTACCAGCGAATGGGACCTGCCCTATTCTGTTTCCACTCGCCACTGGCTCACTAGGCGAGGACCCAGTGAGCGTTCGCGACCAGCTCGCCTAGCGAACAACTAGCGAGTGTCTGCGAACCAGAAATTCCTCACTGTTCAGAATTCCCAACCTCTCCAAAACCGACCGATTCTCATCAAATCAGTTCCAATAGCCTTAGTCTATCATACCCTGACTATTCTACATTACTTACATCAGATTCTACCCGATAAAACATCCGCTCTACCGATTAAACTCATTATGCCCTAAAAATGGAAGTTGTAGAAAATCATCCAACAAGCTAACCCAAGCATACATAATCATATACATTGCTAAGATAACAATATTTCACACCCTTACCTTGCTCAAATCGATGCTTGAGAGTTGTTCTTGACGAAATCCAAGCTTTTCCTCTTATCTTCCCTTTCTTTCTCTTCTTTTTTCTTATGTTTCTATCTTTTCTTTTCTTTCCACTTTTCCTTTATATATCTTTCTATCCAATTTCTTTCCTTCACAAATCCTCTCTCAAAACATCTACCAATTTAATAAATAATCACCCAATTATTAAATAAACCTCATAATTCATTTAATTAATTTAAGTAATTAATTACTAAAAATTGGACTGTTACACTAGGCACATACTCAGGCTCTGGCCCAATTATTTTTTGGATATTATGGTTAAAAAAAGGCACACAAAAAATATCAAAAAATAAGAAGAAAGGAAACAGAAAGGGGAAATGAAAAAACACTACATAAAGGGGAAACACCGCCACCCACCTCTCCGTCAGTCCGTCTCCTTCATTCGTTGTGCCTCCGCCAATCGCCACCACCTTCGTGTCGCACCTCCGATCGATCTTTATCTCTCTGTTTTTCACAATATGCTATTATCATCACTTTCACTTATATCGTTCTCCCATATTTTTGTCATCGCCGGTTTTTCGTCTTTGTCTTCCAACTGCTGAACTGAAGTCTGAATCAATCACCATTTGAGTGTTATTTGGAATCTTGTGTTCCACATCCACTGCTTTGATAGTATATTCAATATGCAACATAATTAAATGGAACAAATTGAAAAACCTCTTGTTCTTGGTTCTAAATTTATGCATTTTGTTTGAGTAACATAATAAAGGTTAATTGATGTTTTCTTCATTCACTGTTTTGTTTAATGAAAATTGTATTTATCTACTTTTGTTGGAAAACCTTGAATGTTATTTTTGACTTAAGATCACTTAACTTAAAATAATCTAATTTCATTGCTTCATTTTTAATTTCAGAGATGAGGAGATTTTTTATTGAATCCGAATCAGAACCAAAACCACCGCCTATTGTGGTTAATGAGTTTAACCTAAATGAGATTGTGTGTGATCCAGGTCGTAGGAAACAAATTAATGAGTATGCTTCGGATATTCAAGGCCAAGTGAAGAGGGCATATATATTGAACGATCCAATGCAACCAGATTTCCCAAGCTTTCCTCGTTATCCATTTGGAAGTGTTAAAAGAGTATTTAGTAAATCATGGTATAAGAATTATATATGGTTAGAATACAGTTAGATCAAGGATGCAACTTATTGTTTTTATTGCTTTCCCTTTAAGAAACCTAAGAGCGCCGAACACTTTGGTTTTGAAGTCTTCACTAAAAGTGGATATAAAGATTGAAAGCATGCATCTCAAGGCTTGAAAGATCACGTTGGTAGTAATAATAGTTTGCATAAATCATGTGTCAAGCACAACAATGATTATAATAATCAAAGACAAAGTATGGCAACTAAGTTTGTTAAAGCAACCAAGGAATCAGAAGAATTGTATAAGATTTATTTGACTTGTTTTGTAGATTGTTCATGATATCTCATTGCACAAGGCATGGCATTTCGTGGCCATGGTGAATCCTCTATTTCTCTAGCAGCGTGTTCGATAGAAAAATGGAGAGCTTTAAATTTGCTTTTTATTTTGATGTTAATGTTAAAGTTGTTTGGTATCACAAGCGATCTTTCAAATGTCTTGCATAGAAAATATCTTAGTATTGTGTTTGCCATGGAATTCGTTGATGTTGTCAAAGCTCGGTTGGTCATAATAAGAGAGAGTGGTTGGGATAATTTATTTGCCATTGTCCAAGAATTTTGTGTTGCTAAAGGTATTCTAGTGCCAAATATGGATGACAAAATACCAGTTCACGGTCGTTCAAGGGGAGAATGGAGGACTACCACTAATCTTCATCATTACCGTGCAAAGATTTTTTATGTTGCTATTGACAAAATATATGTGGAGATGGATCGCCGCTTTAGTGAAGGAAGTAACATTTTCCTTGATTGCTTCTCATGTATTGACCCCAATAACTCTTTCTCCAAGTTTGATGTTGATAAGCTTACTCGTCTTGCTGATATTTATCATGCAGACTTTTCTAATGATGATCGTGGAACAATAAGGGATCAACTGGACACTTATGTTCTTCAAGTGAAAAGAAATGCTTCATTTTCCACTTGTGAAAATTTTCAAAGTTTGGCTATAAAGATGGTTCAAACTGAGAAATATTTGGTATTTCCATTAGCTTACACAATTATTGAGTTAGCTTTGATATTGTCGGCGTCAACATCATCCTTTGAAAGAGCTTTTCCAGCAATGAAGATTATCATGTCTAAATTGCACAATAAGATCAACGCTGTATGGTTCAATGACTTGATCGTATGTTACACCGAGTAAGAGATATTCAAGTCACTTGATTATATTGATATTATTTGAACATTCACCACAAATAAGTCTCAGAAAGGACAATTTTCTCGTGATTTTATTTAACATGCTAGTGTACGGTTATGTTTCATCTCCTTTATTTTAAACTATACTTTTGTTGACAAATTGACGAGTCTTTTTTTATTTTGATTGATGACTATTTATATATTATATACAATGTGAATTTGTGGTCTTTAAACTTTTTCCCATGCTTTATAATTTTTCTGGCTCTGCCATTGTCCAAGAGCACCAACAAGCAGTAACACACACGGAGTGGGTGATCCCTTATTCATTCATGAACATACAATTTCACGCTCCAAATATGTCTATCATCGTCTGGTTAGATCTGTCACTATGCGAAAAATACAGAGTCACCATCAAACTTTATTTATTTCGACGAAAGGGAAAATATCGAGAAAACCCCCTAAAAGGTGTAGAAAATAGTCTCGCAACCAAATTCGAGTTCGGAAGTCAGTTATGGAATGAGAATGTAATAACACCCCTCACATCCGTTGTACTCAACATGAACCATCTTGGTTGTCTATGCGTGAATGGGTGTTACTATCTAAAGGATACTTGCTATTGGAAAAAAAAAGGTTTTTAAAATTAGTGATCTCGCCAAGATCTCGCAATCTCGTGCCTACGTATCCTCATAGTGCAATAAGGAAATCAGAGCTTCGTGGTTCTGGGTAGAAAATAAGTGTGTGTTGATTGTTTTTATACCTTGAAAAAGGGTTTTTGGAATGATGCCCTAAGGCGCAAAAAAGAGTTTGATGAGTTGATTTTAGGGTTTTGAAAAGAAGGTTGTTTTTTTACTCGAATTGCACTAAAGTTCATACAACCAAGCCAAGCGTCTTGTGTTCAAAACATTCAGAATGAGGGTAGGAGTTCTCCATTCTCACTCCTTCTCCACCATTTAAAGCTCGTGACGCACAATTCAAATCGTATTTTAAAGGTGTTATTTTTTTTTTATTTGAGAAAATGTCACTTGGCGTTGAATCAAAGTTTTTTTTATTATTGATTAAGAAATGGTGAGGTTAATCCTAGTCCCTAGGGGTTAGCTAACAAGCAACAACAAACCAAAAGAAAGCAAGAAAGTAAAAAAGTACACCAAATGGGGGAGGGATACATAAAAAATTGCTAGGGATATTGATGCGGAAAATAAAACGTCTCATTGTAAGGTAGCCCAAGAGAAAGCCATGTGTGTGCAAAGTGTCCTAAGCTAAGCAATGGATATAGGAATCAAAAGTTACATGTTTCTCTTTGCTTTAAGGTAGTGTCATGAGTAACCATTTTGATATTAAGATCCTAAGTCCACTCCATATTAAGCTAAAGTCATACACAAGGTCCAATATGGGTCCATAATGATCTCCATGTTAAGCTTATGTCATACACAAAGTCCAATATGGTCCATAATACTCCTTGTCAAGCTTGGGTCATACACAAAGTCCAATTGTCCATTATGTCTCACAAAGAAGAAGATTGAGTCTTTTTGGTCTTTTCCATTTTATCATGTTTTTGTTCATTTTAGATTAGACAACAAGATAAAGGAAATAAAGATCAATGAAAACAAAATGACATAAAGATAAAGTGCATGAAATAAGCGAATGATATATGAGCAATAAAAGTAAATTGCAAGAAGTAAATGACAATAAAATAAATGGCAAGTAAGTAAAAGCTAGGTGTTAGATGGATTAGAAGTCAATAATTAATAGTTGATGATCGAATGACCAATTAATCGAATCGGAACAATCTAGCGCTATGTTAAGTAATTGTAGCATGATCTATATGAAGATCATACTATGGGAGGTTAAATAATGAAATCTATGGGTCAAACGTATTAGAGAATTAATAGGAATTAATCTCTTAAACTACGAAGCGCAATAGAAATTAAAGAAGAAAAAAAAATTAATCACATAATAAAAAAAATAATTTTAAAAGTGAAATTAAATGGAAAATCAAGAGTTTAAAGGAATGAAATTGTAAAATAAATTTGAAAAAATAAAATAAAATTAAAATTAAAATTGAAAGAAAGTAAAATAGCTTCTGGGTGGTGCACCGAGCAATCGCCTCTCTCAGCTCTACTGGAATTCATCATCAATTTGTTCAGATTCTCACTTCACAACTCAAACCGAACTCAATTACACATGAACCCTAATCTATTAAAACCGCCGTTTGCGAGGAATTAGGAGACCAAACCATGGGGGTTTGGCTCCTATATCACTAATCTACATCTCAGCAACGTGGAATTGAAGAAATTAAAGTAAAAGTTGACCTACCGGAGCAGGATCCGTCGCCAGCGATGAGAATCAAACTCCAAGTAATGCTAAACTTGCTTCTCCTTCTTATAACCTACTTCTTCTTGAATTGTTTGCTTCTGGTTGTTTTGTGTTGAGTCTTATACGTGTAGCAGTGAGGAGCGGAGAGCGAGGGCGAGGATGAAAAAAGTGATTGAATTCTGAGTGAGAAAAATGTGGAAGAATTGAGAGTGTGAAAAACGTGGATCCAAGACGGTTGAGCAATTGTGATTCTTGCTGTATTTATAAGTGATGAATGAGGTTAAGGGTAGTTTAGGGAATAAATTGGAGTTTGTTAGATTTGAATAAACTTGTTGTTTTGATCAATTTGCTGAGCTGAAGTGAATTTCTGATGTAATGCGAATTAGTTCTGAGTTTTCATGTGGAAAATTGGTCATGAGATAAATGTGTTTTACTTTGTAAGTAGTCCGAAATTTTGCAAAGTGTTATGCTATGAATTTTGTGCGTGATATGCCATGAAATTATGCAGCTGCCAGTTTTGTAAGGTGCTGCTGCAATTTCAATTAACTTGCGAGCTGGAAATTGATTATGCAATGCAATTGTGAGTTTGCTTTTATGAAATATGTGTGAATTATGATTGTTCAGTTTGAAATTGTTTGGTATTTTTGTGTAATGTAATATGAAATTGATTGATGAAAATGCAATGCTTATGATTATGATGTGTGATTTTTGTGTTGAATGCAACTTGGTTTATGGTTTTAAAATGCCATATGATGCACGAACTTGTAAGCTATGCAGCTTATAGTGTAGTGCGAACTGAAATCGATTAGGTTGAGTTTCATTTTTGAATCCAATATGAATTTGAATGCCTTTTTTTTTATGCATGAATTTTGTTTGTGAAGTTGTTGTGATGAGTGATATGATTTTGAGTTGGAGATTGATTAAATGCAATTGTGAACTTGGTTGGTTAAATGACATTGTGTAGGTTTGTTGTTGGTTTTGAAGTGTGAAATTGAATGTTATGGCTTAGTTTGTGATTGGAATGCTAATGGCAATAATGTTTTTTGCAGGGCATGTAAGCATGTGTGGATGAGCAAGGATATAGCTAGGCATGGCATGAAGAATTGCACTAGGGTTTAGGTCAACAATAGGGATTCCTTGATGTAGTTGTATAGACTTGAAATGGATGTAAACTTGATGCTTTGGTAATGCTAAATGATTATTTTGAATGAATTATGCCTTAAGGTATCCTGTGTCTCAAAGTTTCCTTCCTTCTCTTGATAATTGAGCCTTGAACTTTCAACCTTTGATCTTGTATGAAACTTGCAATGCTTTGATGGGCACTTAATTGAGATGAAACAACATCATGATGCATAATGAACATTTTGAGTCTAATTGCATGTCTTGAAAGTGAATAGGGTTATCTTGACATTAATGATTCGAATTTGATCTAAGAACCACTATTGAACAACTTTAGAACTCCCTTGCATCATCCTTGAATTCTTCTTAAAATGAAGCTACCATGGATGAAAATTAGTCACTATCTTGAATTGAAACCATGAGCTTCTCAATCCATTATTGCCAACTTACATATTTGAACAAAAAGAAAAGCAATTGCACCATACTTTGTACCTTTGGATGCACAATGGTTAGATGGTATGTTAATGAATAACAAGGATGAATAACCCTAATTACAAAGGCAACAAGCAAGAACAATAAAGCACAAAGATAGAAGACACATGGATGACCTTGGTGAGAGCTTGGAAATCAATCAAGGAAAAAACCCTAATCCTCAATCCTCATGCTCAAACTTATGATTCACCATGATTGGGGACCAATGTTAATGGAGTTGTATGATGAATGGATGATATGAATTTGTTAGCTGGAATTTTCGACTAAGTTAAAAACCCTAGTAAACAAGGGCAAGCTTGAAGAAGTCTTGGTTCAACATTTCAACTAAGTATCGTTATTGACAGCGTAGCCCGTGTGGCAATGGCGAAGCGCTCGATAAGGCAGTTATTTGGGTGCACAGTCTCACGTTCAAATATCAATAACTGCCTGAAGGTTTCCTTCTGAAGAGACGCGTGGAGGGAGTACGAAGACAGGCTGCATGCAGAGCTTTATGTGACGAATTCTGAGGATAGAAATATTAGGGGTAGTTATTTCACACTTGTATATATAGAAGTTTATTATGTTGAACTCAGTGTGTTCAGTATTACAAAAATCTCACTAAAAACTCAAAGTATCAGCGTCTAGAGAAACGAGCGAATGACTGAGAGAATGTAAGAGCAGATGAGTCACCATCTTTTACTTTCAATGCAAAATTTCTAATTTTAACTTTACACTTGATTCATGTTCTTTACTTTCAAATTTATTTTAAGTAATTTCATTCATCATTTCTATTCTTTATATTGTCTTTTACACATTTTCGAAGTAGTCGAAGTTCTCACACATTCTTATAGTTATCTAAAACCATATTTTGACCAAGTCAAAAGCAGTCACTCTAAATACAAGAAAATCAAAGACGAAGTGGTTATTTGGCACTATGTCCTAGGGTTAACTGGTTGATCCTGCAAGTAACCCTTAATTTGGAGACCAACGGTTGTTTACCATTTTTCAGTGTAAACAAATTGGCACGCCCAGTGGGACTTGTGCTAATTTTCCTATATGTTAATATATTTTCTTATTTTCTTTCCTTTTGAAAATAGTGTTCTATCGTTAAGAGTCTTTTCTGGGTATTTTGTATGCAATTAAGGAGCGGTAATACTTTGTCTAGTATGTCTCGTCCTCTAGTAGATAATGTGAATTCCCAAAATAATCCTCAAAATGTAGTGCAATAACTAGCCGTCTCGGAGGTTGAGGGGCTAGTGCTCTCAACACTAGTTAGAACAACTACTCCAGTGGTATCAGTGGCACCGGTCACGAAGATGTCATCCCATGGGGCCACACCCCCACCATATGCAGGAAGTTCCCTTAATAATCTTGCAATTGCGAGACCTTTGTTTGGGTTCTCAATGTCACCGCCTGGCAGAGATTACCCATATGGTATTGCCAACATCTATAATGGCTAACCTTCAACGAAATATATGAAACTTTAGTGACAATGTGATGGCCATAGCGCCATTATACAATCTTTATAGTGCCTCAGCGTCGACCATCAATAATGTGGTGTGACCAGGAGGGATAAATTATAACCCCTATAATACACCATCTTTGAATACAACCTCTATGATGGTCATGAGGCAGCCGATGAATGAGAGTAATTTAGAGTTAGTAAACAATCTCACCTAACAAATGGGAACTATTTTTAACCCGTTAATAGGGATGAAAATGATTCGAGTCGAACTCAATTCAGCTTGGCTTGACTCGTTAAGAATTTGTTCAGCTCAAATATCGGTTCGAGTTTGACACGAACTTTTTTAAGCTTAAACTCGACTCGCTATGAGTTCACAGACAATTTGCTTCAACTCGTTAAGTTCATCTCATTAGATTTAGTTCACTTGCTTCACGGACTTAAAAGCCATTTTTTAAAGTCTATTTTTTATATATTTAAAATTTTAAATTAATATTTTTTCTAAAAGAAAATATTTAAAGAAGATAAAAGTTGTCAGATTGGAATTTAACTTTATATAAAAAAATCTACTAATTAAAAAACTACACAACTTTCAAAAGATACATTTGAAAGCTTAATTCAAAAACTACTCGATTGGAGTTTAAATTTGTCTAAAAAATCCATAACTTCATCTAAATATTTAGGAACCTTACAAATTTAATGAAATAATACACAAAAAATTACTAGAAATTGATACATTTCTAGCACAAAATGATTACACAACTTGCAATCTTGATTACACATGTTATTTTAGTAAATGACATAATGCCTCCAACAAGGGTGACTCTAAATGCAATTGTTAACTTTACTGCCATAACTAGGACGGAAAAAATAATATAGGTTAAGATTTGGAGTAAATCTTTAAACCCACTCTTAAAAAGAATATAATCCTTCTCATATATAATCGAGTTAACTCATGAACCTTGTCGCATCGCTGCGAGGAGGGGCCGTTAAGGACAGAAGAGTCGCCACCTTTCGTTATTTATCCCAAAAGAGGGAAAGAAAACGATCAGAGAAAACCTACGGAAAAAGGAAAAGACTGAAGGAAAATTGCGATCTAAACGCAGCGGAAAACAAAAATTTCCTTTAGTGATCCTTACGAATGAGCATGGTCAGTGATAGAATCGTTACCTCTTTGTGGCGATTCAGATCTTTGATGCAGCGATCACAAGCGTTGATGAAGTGCAACGCCTCTACTCAGTCCACACGAACAGCTTCCGGTCACAGTGCTAGCTGCTTACGAACGGAATTATTTGAGTGAGAAAAGAGAATCAAAAACGAAAATGCATCAAGTGAAAGCTTCATCACAAGGGTTCCTTTTATAGACTCTCTTGTGAGCTGCGGGCTAAAACCCAATTCACATGATCCATAATAATATTATATATTATTATAATAACTATTATTATAATAAATATATTTATTTTATTATTATTTTATAACCATTATAAAATAACAATAATTATTATTATATTATCCGAATTTCTATTTTTCACTTAAGTGCACCGTACCTTACGGTGTTCCTTTTTGATTTCTTTATCTCTCATCAAACTGTCCTTATGTGTGTGACCCTGTAGGATTTCGTAACGTTGGTAATTATATTAAATTATATATTTAACATAATAAACAGTAAGCGGTATCTAGCAACACATCACTGCTACCCAAGTCACGAAAATGTCATGTGATCTGACAAAACCTTTTTCGTGATAATATATGTTTGTACAATTACCCTTTTGCCCCTATGTCTATATTGAACACAAGGCATACACTGTGTCATCCTTGTCCAGTTCAATATTGGGCCCTTAGACATTTCTCCTGTTATGCAGGATTGGCAAATTCCATCTAGGACACTCATGTCCCTCAGCATGCTTCGTGGAGTGCCCATCAACTGTCTTTATGATCATCCAGTTACGGATAATGTTTGATCAGCAATAAAGCACCCGACTCTACATCTAGGGTCCATAGTGGTTTCAGGTCGAAGGGTGGTAATACACCATTATCACCATGAGAATAACTTATGACACTTTGCATAACATACTATGTAGTATTCTCATAGCGGGTCAATCCGGTATAAATATTACTCCTAATATTTATACCTATGTCAAGACTTGATAACTCTTTATCCATGATCCATGAGATGTGATCATCAGTCTATCTTCATAATAGTCTCAATGCTTTTAATGTTATCCCACTTTGCAATAAAGCTTGACTACGGATATTTTAAGAATAATGTCTTTATGTTTAATGGGATCTCATGATTAAGTCACACTTAACATTTCATTAAACAGACTAACTATTCTAGGGACTTTATTATTCTGAAAGACAAACATAATAAAGAAATACCTTTTATTATTAAACGAATAATCCGATACAAGTACCAAAAAGTATTGGCCTCTAGGGCTTACACCAACAAAGACAGGTCATCGCAACCAAATCTTGGGTTCGGGAGTCGGTTACGTAAGGGGAAGGTATTAGCACCCCTCACGTCCATCGTACTCGACGGGATCCACGCTTGTTGTCTATCTAAAAGGGTGTTTATCTATCTAAGCTACATGCCACATAGACAAAAGAAAAGAAAAGAGACTCGATAGAGCATCGCCACTCTATGCCTACGTACTCCCTCGTGCAATGGGAAAGTCAGAGTCAACGTAGTTCGGAAAACTATGGGTGAAGGTGGGGGAAGGTTGCTCGCCAAGGCATCACCGTCTTGTACCTACGTATCCTCGTCTAGTACGAGAAATTAGAGAAAAACTAGTTTGGACTAACAAGACCACAGGTTGGTTCAAGTGTTTTACCTGAGTAGGGTTAAAACTTAGTTCTAGCAGTTAGGTGTATGCAGCTCGACCATTGGAGACTTAGGCATTACCTGTTTGCGGTAGAACCAAGAGTTAACAAAACTCTCCTTATGAAAAAGGTTTTCCAATTAATCCCGAAGGATCAAAAGATCTGATGTTTATTTTTGAAGTCTTTTAAGAAAGAAGTGAATTGAACTTTGTTTTTAATTCATGTTGCACTAAAGACTATGACTTAGGAGCGAATGCGTCGCATATCGTTCAAAGGACATACGCTAAACACTCTAGACAATTGAGAGGAGGCCCCACAATCATCATTTCCCAAATTCTTAAGGCTCGTAGCATACAACATTTATTATCCATTATTAAGTGTCTTGAGGAAGTTTGAAGATGAGAAGAGAAAGACACACTAAAAGGGAGACTAAACTCAACCTAATGTTCTCATACAAAGTGAACCTATGATTGAGATGAAAAGGGAAGACTACCCTAATGTTGTCATGCTTGGTTCAAACCTAATTTCTATCATAATCAATCTTGAACAAGAAAGATTAGAGGTCCTAAGGGAACATGGCAAAGAAGAAAGAAGAAGAAGAAAACATAAGTGAAAGAGGAAAGAAGATGCAAACATGCAATGCAAAACAAAGATGAAGAAAGAGGGAGGAACAAAGTGTGGGGAAGTAGCCACCACAATCACATCTCAACCTCAAGAACGCAAGCAAGATGATGCAAAAAAAAATGGAAGTGCACGCAAAATAAACTAGGCAAGTTCACATCAAAAGAAAGTTCTCAAAATGGCCTCTCATCCAAGTCAAACACAAAGTGCAACCAATAGGCACCAAATCAACTTGGATGAGTCCCCAAAGTCCTAGGACAAAAGTGAGAACAAGAGAAGAGGATAGGAAACTGCAAGAAGGAAGCAAGCCAACACAAGTTGCAACAAAAGGCATGGTAAAGGACCTAGGTCTTAAACACTTTCAACATTGAACATCAAATGGAAAGCCTAAAAAATAATGCAACTTAGCACAAGAACCAAACAACTTTATGACCTATAAATTGGCATCCAACAATTTCAACATGTCATGAATGTGAATCAAAAAGAGTTGGAAGCATATGGGATCCACAAGGGCCATTTCCCATCAAGACTAGGTCAAGTGTGTGTGTGAACCACCCTTAGGGGTAGCTTGACTCGCAAGCTACTCCAAAAATAGGAAAATGATTCAAATAAATCCAAATAAAATACCAAAAACTCATAAAGATGTTGGCAACCAGATGCCAAAGCTATACAACCAATGTCAAATCAAAGCATCACCAAAGAAATTAATTCACTAAGAGTGCTCCACTTTGAAGGAGGATTGTCGAGGGTCAAACAAAAGGAAGAAAAAGTCAACCAAAAAGGTCAAACAAAATCCACAAACCAGCCTCAAAGACCTCTTAACTCATCATTGAAATAAGAAAAAAGTCTCATTCATAGGTGGTGAAAATTGGCTCAAGAACAAGCAAGAACAAATAAGAACAAATGAAAAACCATTCAAAAATACCTCCAATCATTTAATTCCATTTTAATTGAAAAATAAAAGAAAAATAAAAATAAAAAATATCAAAAATTAATTAACACCCTAAGGTATCAGAAAATACTTTTTGTGGAATTTTTAAATGATTGGAACTATTTTTAATGAATTAAAAACAAAACAGAAATCAAAATAAAAAAAAAAGAAAAGAAAAAAAAAGCGCACGATACAAAATAGCAAGAAAAACAGTTCAAAACATTGGGCCAGATCAGGAGGGGGTGCATTAGCACGTTTGGCCCAAAACAATTGAACTCAGTTCAACAAGTGAAACACTTCGTTTCACTAATTGACGTGGCTGGTCAAATAAAACACGCAAGCAAGTCAATCAAATCCTGGACGTTCATCTGAGCTAGTCAATAGGTCAAATGGCAACACCTCAGCACACCTGAGCAAAGACCAGACGCCGGAGCCCTAGCTCCGGTCGTCTTCTCCGGCGAGGTGGCCGGAGACCAGGTCTGAAAACCTTACCAAATCTCAACAAATCTTATACCAAATTAAACGTCTTATCACATACTATCCAAATCCAGTCTCCATTTTCATTTATCATGCGTAAATTGTGAGATTCGAACGAAGAAAGTTTCAAGTGCTCAACTGTAAAACTCATCAAACATAGCAATTAAGATGTCAAACATTGCCTACAAGATGTAGGACTTCAGATGCACTAACAATGACCTTAGTTTTGTGCCTAGCATGAGAGAATTTTGGAAAAGAAGATTACCTAACGGAGACAATCCATTGGTGCTTCAATTGATGCTTAGCTTGATCCAAAACGTGCAGATCCACTCCACTAAGTTCAAGGAAGAAGATGCTTGTTCTAATTTGGCTTGAACTGTGCTAGATCTTGATTCACGATTTTGAAATTTCCCTCCACTTTCCAAAACTGAACTCTGAGCTTTCACCACGAATTTCAACTTGTGAGCTCTCAATTTGATTCTAAGCTTTTATATTATGGATATCTGATGCAATTGGAGGACCATGAAGCTCCAACTTGCTGAATTTGAGAAATGCCCAATTTGGAAACCACTCTTATGCACACGTGATTTCAACATGCTACACACTTATAATTTGTTTCATTCTTCAGCTGGGAACCTGGATTGCTCATGTGGATTGAATTTGGGCTTTGAATTGGTCCAATTATGAAGATTGGAATGAAAACTTCTTTGTGAATCAACCTTCATTTTCACATGTTTTTCCTTGCATACACCAAAGTTTCTTTGTGCATCTTACTTGTAAACACATTGTGAGCAAAGTTGGATTAAAAGGAGTCATGAAAAAGACCTATAATCACTTCAATTGAGATCACCTTTTTAATGTCTATTTTCATTTGAAATTCTTCACTAATGTCCTTATCCAGGCATAATTCATGCCAACCTTGAGTTCCAAGATGTAATTGAGGCCATTTGGGACAACTTTCATGTTGGTGAAAGTTTCATTTGAAGTGCACAAGTGTATGTAAATGACCCATAATCAAAATTACTTATAATCAAAGTTTCCCAAAATACCCTTGCCTTGCAAGCTTCATAACTTGAGTTCCACAAATGATATGAAGGACTTCTAAGAATTTTTGGAAATCTAAGATCATGAGGAATAACTTTCATGTTCATCAAAAGTTGATAAGAAACATGATTCTAGATCAAAAGTGTCTTGGAAGTGAGTTGACTTTTGTTGACTGAAAAATATGTTCATCTGAGACCCATAACTTGATGGCATCATAACTTGAGTTCCACAAACCCAATGGATGAGTTATAGTACTCAAAAGAAAGCTAAGGACATGCCCTACAAGTCTCATGTTTATAATAAAATAATATTCAACTTGTATCTTGAGATATGTGGTCTTGAAGTTAGACACTAAATAGGGGATTTTACACAGACAACCCTCTGAAACCCTGATTTAGTAACTCCTCACACTCTTGATTCTCCTTGATTTGATCTTGAAATAACATATTAGATGTCTCCACACAACTTCCCATGACTCCAATGACTTAAAACCAAGTCTCAATCTCCTTCAAGTCCACAGTGGACCTTGCACTAAGCAGATGAAACCCTAGGGACACAACCCTTGACTGTGGCTTCTTGCACATGATATGATAACCTAGATGAGCTTCACAATGGCATCCAAAGCACTCCATGAGCTCTTCAAACATCTCTCATCCATAACCATGAGCTTGTAATCCTCTGATGATCCTCAGTTGACCTCAGTTGATAGGAGGTAAGCAACACATACCAATTCACTCTCTCAAAGAGCTTTGACTGCCTTTTGGTGATTATAAGCACTTGATGACTTGAGTAAACACTCTTGCTTGAGCTTGGAAACCTTGATAACCTCTTCTCTTGAAATGGCACACCTCTCTTGATCCCCTGCAAAGAAAAATGCCATGCATATGCAAATGCTACAGAATGGAATGAAACACAAGCCAAGTAGAGAAAGAGGTTGGGAAAATTTTGGGGTACAACAGTTGCCCCTATTCAAGCGACTTGGACCTGAATGAGTGAAAAGTGAACGAATTTCAAGAAATCAAGGTAAAATACGGTTGAATACCAAAGAACCCGGAAATTTTCCAACCGCAGAAATAAAACTGCAAACTGTTACTAGAACAAAATCTCCGGAAATAGTTGAATCTGATAGTTGCAACGGCAACAAACTAGTTGATTACCAATCAGAAAGCATCGATGTGCAGTCGGAAGAAATCTCTGCTAACCCACAGGCAAGGACACTAAGTCAAAAAAGATCATTTGATATCACCATCAGGCATCTATTGAACCAATAGGCATCGAACCCGAGGGTCGGCTCAACCCGAAGTTGAGAAGAAATCGTCTAACATCGTCGCCAGGTATCTGTTAAATAACAACAAGAATCGAACCCGAAGGCTGGCTCAATACAAAGCTGAGAAAAAAGATATCTGACATCACCGCCAGGCATCTGTTAAATAAAAACAGGCATCGAACCCGAAGGTCGGCTCAACACGCAGCTGAGAAGAAACATCTGACATCGCCGCCAGGCATCTGTTAAATAAAAACAGGTATCGAACCCGAAGGCCGACTCAACACGAAGCTGAGAAAAAATCATCTGACATCACCGCCAGGCATCTGTTAAATAAAAACAGGCATCGAACCTGAAGGTCGGCTCAACACGCAATTGAGAAACTTCTGCTAACCAGCAGGCATTCGCTAAATAAAAACGAGCATCGAACTCGAAGGCCGGATCAACACGCAGTTGATAAACTTCTGCTAACCAGCTAGCATTCGCTAAATAAAAGTGAGCATCGAACCCGAAGGCCGGATCAACACGAAGTTGATAAGAAATCACCTGACATCGCCGTCAGGCATCTGTTAAATAAAAACAGGCATCGAACCCGAAGGTCGGCTTAACACGAAGTTGAGAAACTTCTTCTGCTAACCAGCAGGCATTTGCTAAATAAAAACGAGCATCGAACCCAAAGGACGAATCAACATGCAGTTGATAAACTTCTGACGATAATTCACAAAAGAACTCTGATGGGGAAAGAGAAACTTAAACAAGCAACTCTAGCGGGGAGAGAAAAGAGAAACTTAACCAAGAAACTCTGGTGGCAACCTCACCGGGGAAGAAAAAGAAGCTTAACCAAGCAATTCTGTTGGAAAACATCTGATAAAATAAAACACATCCATCAAGATTCTTTTGCAGAGGTCTGGATACCTGTACGGGCTAAAGAGATAATATCACAAATTTCCATGGCCTGAATACCATACGAGCAAAAGAAATCATTATAATCTGCCATGGTCTGAATACCACACGGGCAAAGGAAAATATCCATCTACTGGCAATACACCTGAAAAACAAGAGATAACAACATGGCTTATGTTTCACATGTATATGTTTGAATATGGTGTAATGCTCCATACGAAATGGAAATCCTACGCATTTCTGAGAATGATATGCACAATGCAAAATGCATTGGAACCGAATCATAAAAATAAATGCTGAAGGGACAGAGGCCACCTTGTTGGGGATGGATGGAACATGCCAATTACGATTAGACTTATGCTAGGGAAAACACGCCCTGGATGGCCTTCTGAAAAAAGCTTCCGTGGATAAGATTGCTTTGACGAGAACCACAATCCACCCTGCTGGGGATCAACGCAAACTCTACTGGGGAGAAATCCCTTAATAGCCTCCCAAAATACAACTCTTATGGGGTTCTCCCGACTCGGCTGGGGAGAACAAATCCACACTACTAGGGAGATAGCACAACACGCTCTAAAATAATTATGCCAGAGATCAAATCAAATCCTACTGTGAAAAAATGCCCTGAATGGCCTTCCGAGATACAACTCTCCTGGGGAATATACGACCCGGCTGAGGAAAGACAACCAGACGCTGGAGACAAGTCTAACCTGCTTGGGAAATCAACGGATCAATCGGGAATAACAATCAAACACTGAGATTAACTTCACTCTACCGGAGAAATCAGCCCTGAACAGCCTCCTAGAACACCGAAGTCCTTCTATTGTACAAACATGCTGCTGGGAACAAACCTGTTTGGCCAAAAATCCGACCTACCGGGTATTACTCAGCTGGGGATAACCGAATAAGATTCACTGAGAAATCATCCACATTCTCTCTGCTGAGAATAAAGAATAACAATTCTCAAGGAATATCTTCACTTTGCGGGGAAGAAAAACTGTTTTGCAGACTCCACTGGGGATTAGCCAACGAGAGGAAACCTCTTCGACCTCTGCTTAGGGAACAAATCACAAATTAAGACTCTGAGGGGATACCAGATCATATGCCTAGATTCTTTAGGGAATCCAAGATCCTGAACTTGCTCCGCTGCTGGGAAAACAGTTCCAAACCTGTTTGGTGGAAAGAAATCCAATCTCGACTCGCCGAGGAGTAAGCGCGTACCTACAATCTGTTGAGGATACAGACACATACCTGACTTGCCCGAGGGATATCAATCTCAATGCTCTGGGGATGATTCTACCCTGTTGGAGAATTCAATCTTGAACTGCCGAGGAATGAGTGTATACAAACAAAACTGATGGGGAGAAGTGTATACCCTCTACCTGCACATCCTTTCCTGTAGAAACAGACCCTTGCTGGGGATGGAGATGCACAACCTTCACTTGCTGGGGATGAATGGTGATCCTACTGAGGATGCACCTCCGGAAGTTGCCCCAAGGGTAACAATCCTGCAAATGAACAAACAACAAGATATCCTGCACAAAAGGAACTATCTCAGTCATCATCCGTGACATTGTTCAAATAAATCAAAGTTTTAATGATTATCGGCCAAAGCCTGCAAGTTTATGTATACGCAATTTTATCAAAACATTGGGCGTTTTTCGCAAACAAAACAGTAGAGATTAACAAAACAAACAATTACTGAATAATATATGTTTTATTGACAAATGGCCTATAAATAGGCAGATTTTACAACAGATGCAACCCCTGAAAAGAGGAAGCTGCGCAAAAATTTACAAAAATGCATAGAAATATACAGAATGTCGGCAATGTAGCATAAACAAACACCATGAGCTGATCTCTCTATGGCTCGCCTAACTTTGATGATTCCCTGACGCTTCGTCCTCTGGAGAGATTGATTTGGATAAACAGCCCTCAGGTCCTCCCTCAATCCACTATACTCTCTGGAGATCAAAGTGCAAACCGCAGTCATTTGCTTTTCAAATCCCTAACTTTTGCCTGAATCGTCTTTGCGGGTTTTCAATTCACTGGGATACCCATTTTTTCCAAAGTCGCCTTTTCAAGTTTTCAACTTTGCGGGTTTGCATCTTTTTCTTTTTTATCCCTAATTTTTTCCCGAACCCATTCTTTTTATGGTTCGCCGGGATGCCCCATTTTTGTCTGGATATTCTTTTTTCTTTCCAGCGAGTCTCTTTAAGCAAAGTATTTTTAACTGCATCTGCGTTCACAGGGGATGTGAAATCTTCACCATCCATGATTGATAACAATAAGGCTCCTCCGGAGAAAACCTTTCGCACGACATATGGAACTTCATAGTTGGGAGTCCATTTGCCCATGTGGTCTGTTTGTGGAAGGAGAATCCTCTTTAATACTAATTCGCCCGTCTAAAAGCTTCGAGGGTGCACCTTTTTGTCAAAAGCTTTCTTCATCCGGCTCTGATACAACCGACTATACACAATAGATGCCAGCCTTTTCTCATCCATCAGGCTAAGCTGATTCAATCTGTTTCTTATCCATTCTGCCTCATCAAGCTTGACGTCGACCAGGACTCTCAAAGAAGGAATCTCGACTTCTAATGGTAGGACAGCTTCCATACCATACACCAGCGAGAAAGGGGTTGCCCCAGTTGAGGTACATATCGAAGTACGATATCCATGCAAAGCAAATGGCAACATCTCATGCCAATCCTTATAGGTTACAACCATCTTCTGCACTATCTTCTTGGTATTCTTGTTGGCCTCTTCAACAACGCCATTCATCTTCGGACGATAGGGAGATGAGTTGTGATGCTCAATTTTGAAATTCTGGCACAATTCCTTCATCATCTTGTTGTTCAAATTTGAACCATTGTCAGTAATGATTCTCTCGGGCACTCCGTAACGACAGATGATGTCCTTCTTGATAAACCGGGCTACCACTTGCTTAGTAACATTAGCATAGGAAGTTGGTTCCACCCACTTGGTGAAGTAATCAATGGCTACCAGGATGAAACGATGTCCATTAGATGTGGTGGGCTCAATCTTGCCAACCATGTCAATGCCCCAAATGGAGAAGGGCCAAGGAGATGCCATGACGTTCAACGGACTCGGCGACACATGAATCTTGTCAGCATAAATTTGGCATTTATGGTATTTCTTTGCATGCTTGAAGCAATCTGACTCCATGGTTAACCAATAATACCCTGCTCGTAACAACTTTCGAGACATGGCATGCCCACCGGCATGTTGTTGCACCCCAAAATTTGCCTAACCTTTTTCTTTACCTAGCTTGTGTTTAATTGCATTCATTTCAGCATTATCATTTGCATTGCATTGACATGTGCGCAGGAGATCAAGAGGTATGACTACCAACAAAGGGCTACCAAGTTTATAAAGCTGTTTAAGGATCCTTATTCAAGTATTCAAGGGTTGATATCCTCATCAAAGAAGTTAAAGATCCTCAGAGAAGGGGTTGGATATAAGACTGTATGCCTCCTAACTTGAAGGTTGTGAGAGATCATCAGATGATTCTGAATCCATGGAGTTGGACTTGAGACCTTGAAATAGCTCATATGAGAAGTATTGAAAGCCATTTTGAAGCCTATATAGGTTATCAGGTGAAGAGTAAGAAGCTACTACCAAGATTGGTGCAACTAGGGTTTCATCTGGTCAACCCTAGGTTAACAGATGATTTGAAGAAGGTTGAGACCTAATTTCAAGGCCATGTGATCATGGTTTGATTAATTGAGATGCCTAAGGGATGATTCCAAGGTCAACTCATCATGAATCAAGAGTGTGAGGAGTTGCTAGGCTAGGGTTGCTATGCTCGACAGTGTAAAATCCCCTGGTTTGGTGCCTAACTTCAAGGCCACATAACTCAAGATGTGATTTTCATATCACCTTTATCCCACATGATTGTTGTAGAGCATGATCATAGCTTTAATTTGAGTACTAGAAGTCCTCGATAGGGTTTATAGAACTCAAGTTATGAGTCAGACAAGTTACAGGTCATCAGATGAATGTGAATTTGGAGCTTGAAAGTCAACCAACTTGTATGACACTTTTGCCCTAGAAAGATGATTCTCCTCAACTTTTGGCCAACATGAATGTTGTTCCTTATCTTCTTAGATTTTCAAAAAGTACTAGAAGTCCATGATTGGATGTGTAGAACTCAAGATATGAGCTTTGCAAGACAAGGGTATTTTGGGAAGTTGAGATTATAGGCCATTTTTTATTATGGGTCAATTGCACCAACATACACACCTCAAATGAAGATTTTTTCAACTTGAAAGTTGTTTAAAATGATGTTATTTACCTCACCAAGCATGAAGAGTTCATTGGTATGGACTAGAATGAGAAATGTGTGAAGAAAATTCATGAATGAATCATTAAAGGAAGCTTGAAAAGGGCTAATTCAAATCAATTTATTTTGGAACCAATTCATGTCATATTTGTGCTTGTTTTGAGTCCAAATGATGTTTTAAGAACATTGGAAAAATCATAAATCAAGAGTGAATTCATTTTCTTTGCCAAATTCAAGATTTCTTCATCCTTAAGCAACAAATGCAAAATCAACCATCCATTTAATTTCAAGGCCTCAATCCTATCCACACATCTTCCTTGCATCACAAGCAACCAGAATGGATCAGTTAGCAGGCTTTATAGCTCTGTTTTGATGAGTTTCACACAGCTCCATAACCAAAAATTTGGATTTTGAATTGGGCTGCCATAGGCTTCAATTGGGCTTTTAATCACTCAATATCCATTGCATATAACTTCTGGGATGATTTCCAACTGCCATAACAGAATTTGGTAGAAGATAACAGAAAATTGAGTTAAGAAAAAGTGGAGAAAAATGGAAATTCGATTTTGAAGATAGAGCCATTTTCAGTCCAAATTAGCATTGCAAAAAGCTTCAGTGAGGTTAATTGATGGATTCTGGACGATTTTCTTGAAGCTTCATCCACAATTCAAGCCTCTGTCGAAGCTTATTAATAGGTTCCTATCTTTCATCCATACGCTCTGTTCTTGATGAATTTCTATGTTATTTTCACATGATTGTGATCCTTAGAGTGTGTAGAACGTCTTAGGATTAGAATGGTTAAGTTTCGCGATAATTCTTGACATGACACCTTAGCTTGTAGTTTGGATTTCTCTCTAAATATTGGATGAAAATGGAAAAGAAACATGGAATATTGATGTAGGAAGTGAGAGGAAGAGATTAGTTCCTTCAACTTTGGCTTTTGTGAAAGTTGAGATTTCTTGAGAGATTCTTGGATGATCACGATTTCTGAGTTTTAATGGAGAAAAGTGAAAATAAACCACATATTTGGATTCTACATGAAAAATCACATAGGTTTGGTTCAAGAAAATCTAGTTTTGGTCAAGGAATGAGGAAGTTCCATTTTTGGGCATTTGGAGAAGATGACCGGCGCAACGCCGGCCACCGTCTGCGCGTGGCAACGCCACCGCGGGAGGCTTTCCCTCCGTTTCCAATTCAAACACCCAGATCGCGTGACAGCCGTTGGATCGGTAACTTGGCTTGACTTAGTATCTCGCGTGAACGGCCAGGATTCACTCACGAGTTGGCTTTGCATAATAGTAAAACACTGAGTTTCATTAAAGAAACTCAGCTGGGCCTAGTGCATTCGCTAATCACACCCCCATCCCACACGGCCCACATGAGTAGCACACAGAATAATTACTAACTGCACCCTTGCTGTTTCCATTTTAATTTCATTTTCTTTTTGTTTTCTTTATTAATTCTTGTTCATTTTAATTCAGAAAAAATATTAAATGATGTCATAAAATCATGAGAAAAATATTGGAGATACTTGAATATGTGTAGAATTTTGTTATGATTTTTTATTTTTATTTTAATTCTTTTTTCAATTAATTTTGTATTTTCCTTTTATGTGCTTTTCAATAAATAGAAATCATGCCATGCTAACTTCTAGATTTTTGTTTCCATATCAATGCTTGGATTTGATTTCTGATTTTTTGTATGATGAATGTTGATACATTGTAGAATATTGTATCATTTTTATTTGATTTCTTAGATACTTTTAGGTATACGTTTGAAATAGATTTATAGGACTTTCCCCTTGTGGATTCCCTTGAGCATACCTTTAAGTGTAGGATTTATTTAGACCCTTTTGATTTAGGTCTTGGCCCTGGATTTTGTACCATGATTCCTTAACACACTTAGGAAGCCTTATGATTTTTCCTAGCCTTTTAAGATTGATTTTAGTATTTTTCTTAGAATTTGCAAGTTGATTGTTTTTAGGTGGATCCTAATGTAGCACTCCTCATAGTTTAGCTTCTAAGGTGAACCTTAGCTAACCTTAAACTTCTAATTCCTTCTTGATAGAATAGAGATTAGGTTGATACCTATTTAGAGCATTGATTAGGCCTTGATAGAGCTTCTAAATCCATTTGGTTAGGTGATCCTTGTAACTAATCATTAGGGTTTCTAGTTAAAACCTTTAGGAGGATGATTCCCCTTCTAACTTTGCTTTGCATTGCTCATAATCATCCATGATTGGTTGAGTGTCATGATGGATACCTTTGGTATACATCATGCTTCCCATGATTCAATTCTCCCATGATTGGTTGAGTGTCATGGTGGATACCTTAGGTATACATCATGTTTCCCATAATTTCCTAATCAAATGAATTTGGTTGGGTGCTTTGGTGAACTCCTTAGGTTTTCACCATGCCTCCCATCCTCCAATCTATCTTTGTCGTATTGACATAGGATCCCTCTTGGGAGAGCCTGGCCTTCCTTAGGAAGTGCTCTGTGCATTCCTCAAGAGGTGGAGCCTGTGATGGACTCCTGTGCTGATGCACATTAAGTTTGAAACCTTAGATTGACATCTAGGTTCTTTACCAATCTTTCTCTGTCCTATTGACATAGAATCCCTCTTGGGAGAGCCTAGCCTTCCTTAGGAAGTGCTCTGTGCATTCCTCAAGAGGTGGAGGCTCTGATGGACTCCTGTGCTAATGCACATTAATCAAGTGTTTTAGATTGACATCTAGGTTCATTCCCTAAATCATTCTTTGTCCTATTGACATGGGATCCCTCTTGGGAGAGCCTGGCTTTCCGTAGGAAGTGCTCTGTGCATTCCTCAAGAGGTGGAGCCTCTGATGGACTCCTGTGCTGATACACATTAAGCTAACACCTTAGATTGACATCTAAGATCTACCCCAATTCCTTTATTTGTCTTATTGACATAGGATCCCTCTTGGGAGAGCCTGGCCTTCCTTAGGAAGTGCTCTGTGCATTCCTTAAGAGGTTGAGCCTCTGGTGGACTCATGTGTTGACATACATCAACTGGATGTAGCCTTGGGATGACTTCCTTGTTGCTCTTCCATTTCACCTCTTCTTTCCTGATGGATTATGGTGTGATTGTTTGTTTGCATGATTGCTGTATTGATTGATTGACTACCTTTTGCTGTGATGCATTAGGTTAAACTGGCATGAGTAAACACTTTTATTAGGTGCATGACTGCATTCTTATTTGTTTGCCTGTTGCTTGATGCATTAGGATAGCATCATGTGTAGAGTGTTCTAGGCTTAGGTGCATGACTGCACTGAAGGGTTGAGCTGAGCTCCCTTTGCTTGTTTGCATTGAAAGGTTGAGGTGACCCTCCCTTTGCTTGATTGTTTGTTTCCTTTGCTTGTACGCATTAGAAGTCGAGGTTTCCTCCTTCTGCTTGTGTTGATGCATAACATATTTACATGTCTTTATCTCAGTAGCTTGATAGCTTTGTACTCGTCTGCTTAATGGTTTTGCTGGTGTTTCCCATTGACATGATCCCTTAGGATTCTCACTTCCTTTGATAAGGAAGTGATGATAGAATTTTAGATTGAAACCTTTGCATGATAACATCTAGGAGTTCCCTGTTTCAAACTCACCCATTAGGATGAATCCATTGCATAACAACAGTAAGGAATCTTGATAGTCTCCCCTGTAGTTCTTTCTCTTTCTCATCTCCAAAACAACCGTAAAATACGTAATAAAGGCAAGTTGGTACAGTATGTTACGAGTCTTAAGCTACTTAGGAAATGATTGTTGAAGGGTCACTCTTCAACAGTCAGGATGTTTAGCCTGGCACCCTTAGGGTGACATGCGACGCGTTCACTCCTGAGTAATAGTCTCTAGTGCAGTACGAACTACAAACATCCATAAAAAACACTTCTTCCGTAAAAGACAAAAAACAAATATCAAACCTCTTTTTGCCCCGTGGGCTCTTAATCAGGAAAACGTTCTCAGAAAAAGAGTGTCGTTAACTCTCAGTTCTACCGCAAACGGTAACGCACGAGTCTCCGATGAGCGAGCTGCATACACCAAATTGCTGGAACTGTTTGTTAACCCTACTCGGGTAAAAATAGATGAATCAAACCCCTGTTTCGCGTTATCCCGAACTACGTAAGCTCTGATCTCTCATATCTGTTGAGAGTATGTAGGCACAATACTGACGTATTGGTGAGCAACCTTCCTTTTACCCGTAGTTAGCCGAACTACGTTGACTCTGATTTCTCGTTCTCTGACGAGAATACGTAGGCACGAATCACGATGCTTTGCCGAGTCATTTTTCTTTTCTTTTCAGACCAGCCTTGATAGGTAGATAGTTAAACCAACCCGTCAGATAAACACAACTAGTGTGGATCCCGTTGAGTACAACGGACGTGAGGGGTGCTAATACCTTCCCCTTGCGTAACCGACTCCCGAACCCAGGCATGGTTGCGATGACCTTGTCTTATATCTTTTCGTCAAGTTTTTACGATCGTTTCCTTTCCCTCCTATGGGATAAATAACGAAAGGTGGCGACTCTTCAGTTTTGTCGGCACCTTATTTCCGCAGTAGTGACAGCTGGCGACTCTGCTGGTGACTATATAGCTGCTGGGGAATTTTCCCATCCCCTATGCTGGGACCGTTTCCCATTCCCTATGCGAGTCAATCCTATCGCTTGCGTGTTTATCTGTTGGGTTTGCATTTATTTATCGCACTTTACTTTCCTGCACTTTACTTTCAGTATAATATGATTATTTGATGTGCTGTTGTGGGAGGGAGATTTTGATGAGTGATAAGCCAGACCCATACTTGAGCATATACCTAGAATTAGTTGTGGAAATTAGTGGTGGACCTGTATGCTTAGCATGCACAAGTCCCCATGAAATCCATGCTCAGACGAGATTCTCTTTGATGACTTCTCTTCTGGCCCTTAGGGCTCGACGGGAGGTTGGATCTGAGGGTTGTCGACTCTGGGGACTGATCATTTGTGACTCAGCTAAGTGAGGCCTCTTCAGGGAGTGATGATGCCAAACTAGAAATGGTGAACATATCATCATTTCATGAAAGTCTGTGACGCTGGGAAACACATAGGATGCCGAACCTTGTTCGTGATTAGGTCTATACCTGTGAGCAGGGTCGGGTTATTGCAGGAAACCTTGACCTTCAGACAACCTGGTTTCTTGACAGAGAATCAGTATTGTTGGTATCAGAGGGTTCTTATCATTAGAGATGTGTTTGTTCTTGACAGAGCAGAGTTTTGGTCTTCCCCAATCAACAACACACTCTTGATCTCTTGCAGCATCCTAGCATTCTTGCATCTTGCATCTTGCATTTTTGCATCTCCATATGCATATCATTAACGTGTGTCTGTGTTGCAGGTGCATACTTCATCCCTAATTCTAGTGATCTTTCTTCCCTTGCCATTATGGAGACTCTGAAGAGAACTATTGCCTAGAAATTTCCTACACCAGATGTTAGTGCCATCCTGAGTTTAAAGACCCTGGCTGATGGGACGGTTTTGGTAGATTTCAGGCAGACATATGGGAAGTTGTTGAAGTATTTTTGCAAGCCCTCCGCCCACGAGATTAGTGGTTTGTACACATTGCTACAGTTTTATGAGGCTCCGCTGAGATGATTCCTGTTCCTTGACTTTGTTTTGGCCCCTACTCTGGAGGAGTATGCTGACTTGATAGGCATTCCTGTTAAGGATCAAATGCCTTTTCACCATGTTGACACCGAGCCTAAGTTAGCTGACCTTGCAGCTATCTTGCATTTGGAGGAGACTGAATTGAGGAGAGAGTTCACTCGGAGGAACAAAATGTATGGATTCCCTCTATCTTTTATGGTGGAAAAAGCTCAGAAGTTTTCTAAGAAAGGTCGTTGGGAGGTGTTCAACACTATTCTAGCTGTGTGCATATACGGGATTGTGTTGTTCCCGAATCTTCCTGACTTTGTAGATGTAGATGCTTTCTACTTGCTTGCCTTGGGGAATCCGGTTCCCACTTTGCTTGGTGATCTGTATCATTCTATCCACCATAAGAATGAGAACAGGAGAGGGAAAATAGTGTCCTGCCGCACTCCTTTGTTATACAGGTGGTTTGATAGTCACATGCCCAAGAAGGGTCCTTTCGTTTCTTCTGCCAACACAACCGAGTGGTTTGAACGCCTGATGGCTTTATCAGCCGAAGACATCACCAGGTTTGACCGGGATACGCTTGGGACTGAGATTGCTTATAGCTGCAGTGGATTCCCTAATGTTCCGTTGATTGGACGTAAGGGATGTATTAACTACAACCCGACCTTGCTAATCAGACAGTTCGGGTACGCCTTGAGAGGTCCACTGAAGGATGAGGAGGTGCAGGAATCTTTGTACCTCAACGGGTTGCTTGATAGTGACATGCTGGCCAAGCTAGAGCATGCTTGGACTAACATCTGCAGACGAGGAAAGACACTGTTAGGTAAGAGCAACAGCCAGGCTTATGAGCCTTATGTGAGTTGGGTTCAGGCTAGAGCAAAACAGTCTTTGATGTCGTTTCCTCTAGGGGCTCCTCCAGCTCCCCTCATGAATGAGGAACCAACCACAGTGGACATCCGGAAGTATGAGCAAGTAGTGGCTGAAAAGGAAGAGTTGAAGAAGGCCAGCGAGGAGTTGGAAAAAGAACTTGTTCAGCTTAGAAGCGAGAGGAACGAAGTCGTCTATTCCTTCAAAAAACAGACTGAGCTGGTGAACCGGCTAGGCACAGACTTGACCAAGCAGAGGGCTGAGCGTGAACGCTTAGGTTTGGATTTCAAAGTTGTTAACGGTGTCCTCGCCACTAAAAAGCAAGAATTGGATAAGGCATATCTGAAGATATCCAAATTCGAGACATGGTGGAACAACGCTCTGGCCAACCACAAAGAGCGAGAGGAGAAGCTGAAGCAACAAATAGCCAAGCTAGAAGTCCAGATTGAGAAGGACAAGAAGATTGAGGCTGAGGCATCACTTCGACGAGACGTTCAGTACAAATTGGTTGAAACCAAGGCAAACCTACAGGATTGTCAACTCAGAGATGATGCTAAGAGGTGCAGAGTGGAAGACTGCTCTGGAGAAGGTGCTTGTGGGGACGTTTCCAAGGATCTTTAGGATACCATCAGGCAGAGGGATCTGCTGATCTAGGGTCTGCTCACCCAGCCTGAACATCCCACTACGAAGAAGTTATTGGAAGATTTCTGTGCCCGTAGTCGCACTTGATTTCCTTGTATTTCTTTGTATCTTTTATGCATTTATATGCTGACCACCACCAGGCTTGTTGGTTGGGGTCACACCTTTTGCTTCAGTTGTATTTGATTACAATTGTGCACTGCCCGCGTGGGTTTTTCAGATATATATGAGGTTTTCTTTCCATGATTGGATGTCAGACTTTATTTGTCTCGGAAACTAGAATCAGGGGGGAATCTCTCCCTAGGCACAGACACACGTTTGCACTTGTATAATCATTTTGCATAGCATGGGCCTCTGGCTTATTTATCTAACCTTCTGTGTTTTACAAGTTTTGTTTTCAGGATTGAGCGAAGACAGATTCACCGGTATTCTACCAGAGCAAATCAGGTCAGAGTAATGGAACAGGTTCAGACTGACACTCAAGAGCTCAGGGAGAGGATGGATCGTTTTATGGATCTCATGCAAGTGGTCGCCAATGGCCAGGATTAACTCAGAACTCTGGTGCAACCTCTGATTGCACGCGTTGACAGTAACGGCGTGTTACACGGTGGGAATGCTGCAAACCCTCCGCTTGTTGAGACCTCTCATGCTAACATCCTTGTTACTGGAGGGAATGAAAGTGGCAATGGTAATGTTGTTACTAATGTTGGAGTAATGGGAATACGACTGGAGCCGGGAATGGCAACTTTGAAGCCAATGGTAATGTTGGTTTAGGCAATGGCAATACTGGAGGAACGGGTAATGCTGAGAACGCTGGTGTTGGTAATCAGTACGGTCTTGATGCTGCTGGATTTGCTCATTGCAATGGCCATCAACCTTGGTAGGAGGATTGTCAAGAGGACTTATTCTCAATGAAAGGAGTTGAGGGCGAACTGAATTCTAAAGCTCGTTTAAGGTTCAAAGCGCTCGAAGACAAGATGAAGAGTTTGGAGAATGTGAATTCTATGGGTGTTGATATGACCAAGCTGGGGCTGATCCCAGATCTCAAGGTGCCTCTAAAGTTTAAGGTACCTGACTTCGAGAAGTATAAGGGTCCCCGTGTCCATCTGAGGTATTATTATTGAAAGACGTCTGCACATTCTGACGATGTGAAGTTGTTGATGCACTTCTTCCAAGACAGCCTGTCAGGCCCCTCGCTGGAGTGGTACATGGGTTTAGAGCCCACCAGTGTACATAGTTGGAAAGACCTTGCTGAAGCATTTGTGTGCCACTGTCAGTACAACAACGATCTGGCTCCCAACCGGGTTCAGCTACAAAATTTGTCTCAGAGGAATAACAAAGGCTTTAAGGAGTACGCCTAGAGATGGCGTGAACTGGCAGCAAGAGTTCAACCACCAATGGTTGAGCGAGAACTTGTCGAGATGTTCGTGGCTACTCTTCCAGGTGTTTATCACGAGAAGCTTGTCAGCAGTATGTCGGGAAGCTTCTCCGAACTCATAATCACTGGAGAACATGTGGAGAATGGCATCAAAATCGGGAAGATTCAGGCTGGGGAGGGTTCCTCAGCCGGGGGAAAGAAAGTGTTCGGTGGTAAGAAACATGAAGACGATACTAACGCAGTATCCAGTTCTTGCAGAAGAAGGCGAAGTCAGGATTATGCTCGCCAAAGACAGGTTGCTGGCATTATAATACCGTTACAACAACAGCAGCAACAACCGCAAAATCAGAATCAGGACCAGAACTACACCCCTAGGAGATTCCAGAAGAGGGGCCTGGTGAACAGAGTATTTGATGTGCCGCCGATGCCGTACTCTCAACTTCTTCAAGCTTTGCTGCAACTGCAGCTTATTCAGAAGAGAACATTAGCTCCGCCAACAGGTGCGCTTCTATTCGGCTACAATGCGAACGCTCATTGTGAGTTCCATTCCGGGGCACCCGGTCATACCATCGATGATTGCAAAGCATTCAAGCATAAGGTACAGGACTTGATTGATAGCAAGGCAATCAACTTCTCCGATGACGTTCCCAACGTTGTACAAAATCCTCTACCAAACCACGGACAAGCTGGAGGCGGCTGAGTCGCCAACAAGTCAAGATACAAGAAGCCTAGTTCCGAGAAACTGGCAATCTGCATTTTATCATGTCATTTCTTTACATTTGTGATTTCTTTCCTGTTTAATTGCAAATTTCGTTTGTAAAACTTGTTGTTTTCAATTGATATTGATAATGAAATAAATATGCATGTTTTTGAATTAATCCATTCGTGTTCACTCTATTGCTTTCATTTATTTCCAACGCTTGTTTAAGTGGAGTCCGAGGAGGATGACGAAAATTCAAGAAGCACAAGCTTCCGAATGTATGCTTTTGAATAAAAAACCTGTTGATGATGTACATGCATTGTTTCAAATCCCAAACACCGGAGATATAAGGAAGATAATCCCTTGTTTACCCCTTTGAGCCGAGTAGTAGGAGTTTCTTTCTAAAAATGAAAAACCCTCAATCTTAACCCTGGGCAGGGTAGGTGTCAGTTAATTTGGCCAAGCGTTCAAATTACAAAAGAAGTGTCCGTTCAAGGATCAATCACACCGCTATAGGTCGTACCTAAAAAACCACAATGGTTAAACCTGGCCGATCAGGAGTGAAACAGTCACAATCTCTTTTCAAACAAGTCAGACAAGTCGGTGTCACACGATTTGTTCAAAAAAAAAGAAAGAGAAAATAATCAAAAGAAAAAGCCCGCTAAGTCGAATCTTGCGAACAAGCGACATAGGCGAAAATTAGGGTATCCCGTTGGACTTCAAAATCGAAGAAACTCAAAAGAGTTAGTCCAGGAAAAAGTTAGGGAATGGAAAAACGAAAAGCAAAAAGGATTACAAAAGAAAAATCCTCAAAGAACTGACATCCGGGGTAGGAAACCTGTAAGCAACTGTCCTTTTCAAGGGTTCCATGTCAAGAACGAAGAACAGAACCACTAGAATAAGGAGGGAAATATACACATGCATCATAAATACATGTTAATGAAGAGATGCAAATGAAAATACAAATGCAAATGCAACAAAGGATCAAGCTTGTTATGCTGTAGCTTGAGAAGAACCAGCGCTTTGCTTTAGTACCGACAAATCACTGACATAAGAACCCTTTTGTACCAGTTCACACTGTCAAGAACTAGGTAGTCTAGAGGTCAAGGTTTCCTGCATAACCCACCACTCACAGGTATGGACCTATCCACTGACAAGGTTCGGCATCCTATGCGTTCATCAGCGTCACGGACTTTCAGGAAATGATGATACATTCACCATTTCTGGTTTGGCATTATCATCCCTTGAAGAGGCCTCACTTAGTTGAATCCCAAATGATCGGTCCCCCAGAGTCGACAACCCTCAAATCCAAATTCCAGTCGCATCCTAAGGATCGGAAAGGAAATCGTCAAAGAGAATCTCGTCTGAGTGTGAATTTCGTAGGGAACTGTGTCTGCTAAGCAAACAGGTCCACCCACTAGTCTCCACTTCTAATACTAGGTTTGTACTCAAGCCCAGGTCCGGCTTATCACTCAATGGAACTTCCCTCCCCACAGCACAACACGTATGACACAATGCGGAAAGTAAAATGCAGAAGTAAATAAAGATAAAGCACATATATACACACACCCAAAAGAAAACACACAAGCAATAGGATTGACTCGCATAGGGGATATTCTTATCCCCAGCAGAGTCGTCAGCTGTCTCTACTGCGAAAAAAGAGGCCGACAATGACTAACAGAGTCGCCACCTATCATTATTTATCCCAAAAAAGGGAAAGGAAACTATCGGAAAAACCTGACGAAAACGGGAAAAGACGAGGTCATCGTAACCAAGTCCTAGGTTCGGGAGTCGGTTACGCAAGGGGAAGGTATGAGCACCCGTCACGTCCGTCGTACTCGACGGGATCCACGCATGTGTTGTCTATCTAAAAGGGTGTATAAACTATCTATGCTAATGGCTTATGGACAAAAGAAAAAGAAAAGGACTGGCTCGACAGAGCATTGCCGCTCTATGCCTACGTACTCCCTTGTGCAATGGGAAAGTCAGAGTCAACGTAGTTCGCCTAACTACGGCTAAAGAAAGGGGGAAGGTTGCTCGCTAAGATGTCGCGTCTTATGTCTACATACTTTCATCTGGTATGAAAGATCAGAGCAAACGTAGTTTGGGCTAACGAGAACACAAGTTGTTCAAGAGTTTTACCCGAGTAGGGTTAACAGGCAGTTCTAGCAGTTTGGTGTATGCAGCTCGACCAATGGAGACTTAGGCATTACCGTTTGCGATAGGACTGAAAGTTAACGACACTCTTTTTGTGAAAAGGTTTTCCTGATTAAGATCCCGAAGGATAAAAAGGTTTGAAGTGTTTTTGTGTTTTTTAAGAAGAAGTGTTTTGAATTAGAATGTTCATAATGTATGTTGTAACAAAGTCTAAAACCTAGGATCGAATGCGTCGCATATCGTCCTAAGGACGTATACTAAACACTCTAGGCAATTGAGAGGTAACCACTCAATCACCATTTCCCAAGTAGAAGGCTCATGGCACAACATTCATCATATTTATTAAGTGAATTGAAGTTGTTTGAAGATGAGAAGAGAAAGGGACAAACTAGAGGGGGACTAGACCAAACCCTAAAAGTTGTCATGCAAAGTGCACCTAAAGTTGGGATTAAAAAAGGGAAATCTCTACCTAATGTTATCATGCATGGTTATAAACCTAATTTCTATCATAACCTCTCTTGAACAAGAGAGGTTAGAAATGCTAAGGGAAGGAAGACAAAAGAAGAAGAAGAAACCATAAAGGAAACAATGCAAATGAGGGATGCAAACACAAATGCACAAGTAAGAACACATAGAATGAAAGTGGGAGGAAAACATGTGTGGGGTAGTAGCCACCACAAGCTCATCTCAACTAAGCATGCATATGAAGATGCAAAGAGAAAAGGATATGCATCAAAAACAAGTAACAAAAAACAATGAGAAAAAGTCCTCATGGATTCATTACTTTGGGTAAGCTTCAAGTTCCTCTTAAGGAGGGACCAAGCAACCTTAAATAACATTCCAAAGTCATACGACAGAATGGAGGATGATGAGAGAGTGCACAAATGCAAAAGCAAACATAATACAAAAGAAAGCAAACATATGCACAAAGGAAAGACAAGAAAGCCTCGCATAGAAACCCTAATCAAAAGATTCAAAAGATGAACACAAATGAGCAAGTAAAAAGAAGTGTCATGACCTAAAGTTGAACCAAAAACATCCTTAACATGTTAGAAACATGAATTACAAGGCATTGTAAGTTCAAAGGATCCAAAAGTGTCATATCCAAGTCAAACTAGGTTAAGATGTGTGTGGGAACCTCCCTTGGAGATGACTTAAATTGCAAGTCATCTCAAAATTAGGAAAATGGCTCAACAAATCCCAAATAAAATGCAAAAGACAGCCATACAAGTTGGCAAACAGAAGCCAAAGGCACAAGGTCCATATCCCCTCAAACCACCATCAAAAGAAAATTAGATTCAAGATGTACCACTTTGAAATGGGAAAATTGAGGGTCAAAAGGCAAGCATCAAAAGTCAAACAAAAATGCAATAAACCAGGGCCAAAATCATCCTATAAGACTCTCCAGTTCATCATTCACATGAGAAAAAGGTCTCAATCATTGGAGGAAAAGATTGGTCCACAAACAAAGCAAGAACACAAAAGGAGCAAATAAAATCAATTTAAAAACAACTCCAAGCATTTAATTCCATTTTAATTCAAAAATAAACCCAAAATGAAAATAAAAATATCAAAAAAATATTTAACACATTAAAGTGTCTTAAAAGTATTTTTGTGGAATTTTATGATATTTGGAGCTATTTTTAAATGATTAAAAGCAAAACAAAAATAAAATAACACACGGTGCAAATAGTGAGAAATGCAGTTCAAAAGGTTAAATGGGCCCAAGAGGGGGGTGTTAAAAGCACTGGGCCCAGGCGCGTGCCAAATTTCAGAAAAAATAAAAACAAGAATTGATTGTGTGCTGGTCAACAGGTGTACACGATAGTCCAAAAGCCTGAAGTGTCTGATCAAAAGTATGATGATCGTGTGGACCACAGTGTGCCAACGAATTAATGAATTTTCAAATGTGATATGGTGTTTCATGGTTAAAACAGGCTCACCAAGTTTCTTAATCACACGGTCCACAATTAAAACGAGCAGATCAAACGGTAGAGAAGTTGTCTTCTCCAATGAGAAGTCAACTAATCCAAAAGAACAACCAGTCCGCCGGAGCAAACAATCCGGTCGTCTTCCTCACATTTCCGGCTGCCGCAAACAGTAAATCAAACAGCACAGAATGCTATACCCCACCAAATCTAATGAAATTCAAGTGCAAACTCATCTACGGATCAAGGGGAATCCAAATCAATCATTGGTTTAGTCTAAAACCTCAAGATAAAAGCAAATCGCAAACAACAAGCTCACTACTCAAAACAACAAATTCCACGAAAATCAACCAAATCTGCCTAGAAATGCTCTACAACTCACAAGGAGTTTAAATCCACATCTCATTTGCTCTAAAAGCTCAAGAATGAGCCGAAATTCCAATAACAAGAAAAATGAATCACACTGAAAACACACCAAATTCCAGTTCATTTTATCCACAAATGATCTACATTATTTCTATGTCTCAAGAATGCAAAAAATGGTGCAGAATCAAGGCTTAAAATGAGAGATATAGTGATTTCGAATTTACCTAGTGGAGCACCTCCACTGGGTCTTGTCTTGAGCTGAACCTCTGAATAAACCACCCAGAAACCTTCCAAATGCTTTAAGGAAGCTCTTAATCAACTCAATTTGGCTTGAAAATGTGTGTAGATCCAAAAACGATTTTCAATTTGTGCTCTCTTTTTCAACTTTCTATTTCAGCAAAAACACCACCAAAACGAGCTCTCTAGGTCTAGGAAGTTTCCTTGTGTTTTATATGTTGGGTTTTGATTAAAATGGTTCTCCAATTCAAGTCCTAAAGCCCAATTTACAAATTCATTTTTGCACACTTTTTCAAGTTGTCATACGTGTATTTTCCACTGCACCAGCTTGGATTTTGATTCAAATCAACTCCAAATGACTTGAGCTGATCAAAGGGCCAAGAATTAGACCTTGCTTTTGATCTTATGGTTGATTTCCAACTTGTTACTTCAATAGTGTTACACCCTAAAATTTGCCCACCGGTTTTCCGACTTTGACTGGCTTTTGCTTTGTTTTTCATCTGCATATCATTTAGGTCGCATTTTGCTCTTGTTATCAGCCGGATTGAATTTATCATAATTTTAGCCGTTTTGCTCGTGTTTCAGGCGATTCAAATTAATTCAAACTGAAAGTTCAATGTCTAAATCGAGCGAAAGTCGTTTTCCTCTTGATAATTCAATCTGTGTCGATAATATCGACGCATTTCGATGCCCGTCTGTTTTCCATGGCATTTTCGCATTTTTTATTGCTTATTTTTGCTTTATTTAATTATTATAATAGTTTTTGTTTTATTTTTATTATTTGAAATTGATTTTGTTTTTAGGACTAATATTTATTTTCATTATTAATAGATAGAATAGTTTTATTTAGATTTGGATAGAATTTAGTTTTTATTTTATAATATAGATTTTATTATTTATTTTCAATTAGTTTTTTATATAGAATTTTTATAGTTCTATTAGATATTAGATTTTTATTTACTAGAAATAATTGTTTTTAATATTAATAGTTTTAAATGAGTTTTTATATAACTTTATAGATTTATTTAGAGTTAATTTAAATTAGTTTAACTATCAGTTTTTATATAGTTTTTTTAATAGATTATTCATTTTCAAATTTATTAGATGATTAGTGTATTTAGTTAATTAAATTATTGTATTAGGATTTTAATTAGGTTTGGTTTGGTTATAGGTTTAGAATGTCAGCTTTTAATTAAGTCTGATTTGTTTGATCATCATCATTAACTCTTAGTTAATCAAATTATTAGAGTCAACCCTGCCACATGTCACATGTCTATAAGTACTGGCCCTATTCATCATCACTCTTTGGGAAAGCACCTCCGAAACCCTAGCTGCAGCCCCTTCCTACGCTATTCATCATCATCATCAGACCATTACTCCATTCTCAATCACCATCCCCTTCAACCTTCGAAGCTCATTTTGAAACCCAACCATCTCTTTTCCTCGTCGTGATTCACCACAAACACCACAAATCCATCTTCATCCTCCATCATCAACAAACTCTGAGCTTCTCTCCTCTAAACGACATCAAACTTTCCTCCGTGAACGTCTGTAACAACTTGATTCTCTCTATATCCCACTTCAATATCAAAATCTCTATAAGAGCACATTCCGATGAGGCTCTTTGTTGGTCCCAACCGGCATTGAAGAAATGACGATGACAACCATAAAATGCAGATTCACGCGTTGAAAGCTTGATGTCCAGATTTAAGTTTGATTTAGTTCTCGTCATGATGTCGAATTCAGCTACTTGTGACAACCGTAGCTGGTTTTGACAAAATGCAAGATTGGAGTTAGCTATGTTCAAGCTTTGAAATCCACTGTCATTAAGCAAACAACTCAGTAATTACGCAACTGTATCTCGCTTCATTAGGAGTTTGTAGTCAGAGCCCAAGGTCACAAACCAAACACGAGACACCAGCCATGAATTTGCAGCTACAATGAAGCGGTTTCCAGTAACTCTCTAATATACAGATTTACTGTTAATAGGATTTTGTAGTTGATTAGGTATTATACCTTTAGTTGAAATTATACCTGGATGGATTAATACCGTGTGTACTATGCTGTTGTGTGGGTTTAATTTTGTACTATTGTGGCTGGATTTTGTAGAAGATTTAAGTTGTAGTTTTTTATAACTTTGTACTGCTGTTGTTTCGAATAAATTCTGCTGCTGAGATTTTCTCGTTGGTTTTACAACTTTACATTTTGGATTGAAAATAAATACTGCTTCTTGCTGCTAAACACGACATGTATACATTTGAATTACACACTGTTTTGATACCAAATTGACAATGATGCTATATAATATGCACCCTGGCACTTTATAATGCAAATGCTTCTTGTTAGATTTTAATGCATATTAGTGACTTTAATTTTTTTTTACTGATAGTGTGAAATTGTGATGCATAATATATCAATGGTGATAATGAAATGCATGTTTGACTTTGTTTTTTTTACTTTCATTTTCTTAATTAAGTTTTTTTTTAATAATAAAAAAGAGGTTAGAAATTAAAAAGTTTTTAATTTTTTTTTCTAATATAGTTTTTTTTTTAAAATTTGTGATATACTTTTTTTAATTAGTTTTTTTTTTAGAAATTGTTAATATTTTTATAAATAATTATATATATATATATATATATATATATATATATATATATATATATATATATATATATATATATATATATATATATATATATATATATATATATATATATATATATATATATATATATATATATATATATATATATATATATATATATATATATATATATATATATATATATATATATATATATATATATATATATATATATATATATATATATATATATATATATATATATATATATATATATATATATATATATATATATATATATATATATATATATATATATATATTTCTAATCTTATTTTCTTTTTAATTTAGTTCTTTTATAATTTTTAGCATATTTTCTTTTTAGAAGTTAAATTTTAGCATTTTCATTTTTGCTTGAGGATTTATTTCCTTATTTCCTCTTTTTGGGTCGATGAAGAGGTTTCCACCGTTTAGCCGTCAAACTATTGACGTGAAACAAAGGATCCGAGACCAACTTCTCCTCTATCTCATTTTCGACTTTATGTTATTTCATCTGTTTTTGGTCGTTGATGAGACCTCCGTAATTCGTTATTAATCAATTTGTTGATGGATAATGTAGGATATGAGACCACTTTTTTCTCTTCTCGTTTCTTTTCATCTTTCGATTTTTATTTTTGACTTTTGGTGATCGATGAAGTCTTGTAAGACGAGATCCCACTGTTTTTGGTCCGTACGACATGATTCAATTGGAGAACGATCCTCAATATCATTTCTCTATCTTGTCTTTGACACGGATATTAATACGCGACCTCTTAAAGTTTGACTTCCCTTATAAGTCGAGCTATGATGGTTTAGCGTCACATTGGTCCCGATTCAAAGCATTATCAAGGACCAAAAGAGGAGAAGATTGGAATGGAGCTTGTGCACAATGTCAAGGGTCAACGGAACCACTCCGTTCGGTAACATATTTCTAATTTAAATCTTTTAATAAATCGTGGAGCGTTGTGAGCACATTAACAACTAACTTCTCTGTTCTCTCGCTGCCTTGCGATCGAGACTTTCCCGCTGATGACTAATCTTTCCCTTTCTCTTGCCCTAGCGCAATTGAGACCAGACCGTAGTTCTAGAACCCGTAGGTTCCCATACCTTTAAACCCCGACATACTACGTCTGTTCTACCGCAAACAGGTAACACCTAAGTCTCCAAAGTTCGAGCAGCAATACACCTAACTGCTAGAATGCGTATGCTAGTATCGTCCACCTTTTCTCTCACCCCTGTGTGATCGAGAACACCCCGTTTTCCCGTAGTTATCCTGAACTACGTTTTGCTCTAATTTCTCATGCCAGATGAGAATACGTAGGCACAAGACGCGATGTCTTGGCGAGCAATCCCCCCCCCCCTCGTAGTTTCCCGAACTATGTTGACTCTGACTTTCCCATTGCACGAGGGAATACATAGGCATAGAGCGGCGACGCTCTATCAAGTCAGTTCTTTCGTTTCTTTCAGTTCTTCCAATTTTAGATTTTGCAGCCATAGATAGTTTGTTTTTCACCCATAGACTAGACAACAAGCATGGATCCCGTCGAGTACGACGGACGTGAGGGGTGCTAATACCTTCCCCTTGCGTAACTGACTCCCGAACCCGAGATTTGGTTGCGATGACCGATCTTATCCCTTTTTTTGTTAGGTTTTCTCTCAGTGTTTCCTTTCCCTCTCTTGGGATAAATAACACACAGTGGCGACTCTTCTGTCTTAGCTGGCCTCGATTTTCGCAGTAGCGACAACTGACGACTCTGCTGGGGAATTTTTCCATCCCCTATACAAGTCAATCCTAGCGTTTGTTTGCTTGTCTTTGGGTGTGTATATATTTTGTGTGTTGTATATTAATGTATTTACATTTTTTGCACTTTTATTATCTGCTGCTGTTGTGCTATTGGGTGATTGTTCCATTGAAAGATAAGCCAGACCCAGGCTTGAGTATAGACTTAACATTAGAAGTGGAGATTAGTGGTGAGCCTGTATGCTTTGCATGCACCAGCTAGCCATGAAATTCGCGCTCAGACGAGATTCTATTTAATGATTTTATTTCTAGCCCTTTGGGCTTGGAGGAATTTTGGATCTGAGGATTGTCGACTCTGGGGATCGATCACTTGGGAGTCAACTAAGTGAGGCCGCTTCGTGAGACAATGATGCCAAACCAGAAATGGTGAACGTATCATTGTTTCTCGAAAGTCTGTGACGCTGACGACTGCATAGGATGCCGAACCTTGTCAGATTAGGTCCATACCTGTGAGAGGGATTGGGTTATGCAGGAAGCTTGACCTCCAACCTACCCGGTATTTTGGTTTTCTCTTCAGAGCATACTTTTGAACTTGTCCAGTCAGTAGTACAGTAGTTGTTCAATGCTTTGTGGGATCTTTGATCCGTTGTTTGTTGCATCAGCATTTGCATTGCATTTCATGTGCATCTCATGTTTGCATGTCCTTCCTTGGCCGGAACAGAGATCTTACCCGTCTTTTGTCCATCCCGCAGTTGATTTCCCGACATTCGCACCAGACTTGTATTAGCTTCTAGAAGGATCATGGACTCAAGAGAGCAGAATTTGGTTGTTACGAGGGCAGAGTTTGAGATGATGAAGAATCAGTTGGATCAGCTCATGGAAGCCATGACCACTATGACCAGAGGAGAGGCCAATATTCAGAGGACTCTGGTGAACAATGTTGATAAAGCTCAGCCTACGCAGTTTCCTATTGGAGAGCATCCTATTGCCAAAGGTAGAGATTTATCTTCTCTTCATGACATGGACTATCAGAATTTCACCTTCCCTGTGCCAGATTCTCAGAAGGTTGTTCCAAAGGTTAATGCTAGAGACCCAAGGACTATTGAGAGTATGAGGAGATGTCAGCTGTTGGAAGAAAAGCTTGACGCCCTGATGAGCCAGGATACTCTTAATCTGAGTGCTTCCAACATGTGTTTGGTTCCAGGTCTTGTGATACCTACGAAGTTCAAGACGCCAAATTTTGAGAAGTACAAAGGAGATAGTTGTCCGAAGCAGCATCTGGTTATGTTCTGCAGGAGAATGACCTCATATGTCCACAATGACAAGCTAATGATTCACTATTTTCAAGACAGTCTGAGTGGAGCATCATTGAGTTGGTATATGCAATTGGAAAGTGGTTGTATCAGATCATGGTCAGATTTAGCTAATGCCTTTGTGAAGCAGTACAATTACAATCTCGACATGACTCTGAGTCGCATGCAGTTGCAAGAACTATCTCAGGCAGACAATGAATCTTTTAGAGCGTACGTGCAGAGATGGAGACAGTTAGCTGCTCGTGTTCAACCACCACATCTGGATAGAGAATTGGTTGACCTGTTTGTAGATACCTTGCAAGGTCCATACTATAATAAGATGATTTGTAGTAAGGTAGTAAACTTTTTTGACTTGGTGAAAGCGGGAGAACGTGTTGAGAGCGGAATCAAAAGTGGAAGGATTCGAGACATCTCAGATAGCTCTGTTTATGAAAGTGAATCAGTTGTCAGCTCTAAAGAGGAATGGGAGAAAGAAAGTAATGCTATCCCGGAATCTCCATTACCTCAGATTCAGTTTTCAGACGTTTCGAGTATTCAGAGTCAGCAACCTGTTAGGTCTGCGTATCAGATATCTGCTTCCCTACAGAGTCAACATTCATACCATCATCAGCCGCATCAGCATGCCTGACGAAGATCGAGGAAGCCAGAGAGGCATTTCACTCAGCTGCCGTTGTCGTACAGTCAGATATTTCCAGACTTGATCAGAGGTGGATTAATAGTGCCGAAGAAGATTGATCCAGAGATTCCTCCACATCCGCCAGGCTCTGATGTCAACGCCCGCTGTGAGTACCATGTTGGGGCACAGGGGCATTGAACTGAAGACTGTAAGGTGCTCAGAAGCCAGATTCAGACTCTGATGGACTCCAACAGGTTTTCAATCACGCCGCAGGGTATTCAGATCAACGATCTCCCTTCATTCAGTCGTGTGGGTTCGGCAGCTAATGTTATGGAGGGATTCACCGAGAGCAGAGGTTCAGAAGAGTACCAGACTGACTCGACAAGCAATTCTGAAGATGGATGGTTCAGCAGCAAGTCAAGAATGAAAGCCCAGTTCCCCGAAGCTGGCAATCTTTTATCATGTTATTCCTTTGCATTTGTAGTTTCTTTTCTGTTAAAGTGCGAACTTATTTGCAATTTTCATTTGTAAGACATGTTTGTTTTCGATTGATAATGATAATGAAATGAATATGCATGTTTTGATTAAATCCATTCGTGTTCACTCAATATTGCTTTTTTATTAATGTCAAACGCTTGTTTAAGCGGAATTCCTTGAGGGAGGATGACGAAATTGAAAGACGCGTAAGCTTCCGATTGTATGCTTTTGAAATAAAACCTGCTGATGATGTATAGGCATTGATTCAAATTCCCTAAACACAGGAGATATAAGGATGTTAATCCCTTGTCAACCCCTTTGAGCCTAGTAGTATGATTTCTTTCTGAAAACAAAAAACCCTCAATCTTAACCTGGGGCAGGATAGGTGTCAGTTAATTCGACTAAACGTCCAAATTGCAGAAGGAGTGTACCCGTTTGAGGATTAATCACAGTTGCAGAGGTCGTACCTAAAATAACAAAGAGAGAAACAGTCACAACCCTTTCAACAAGTCAGACCAGCCGGTGTTACACGATTTGTTCCGGAAAAAAGGAATCAAAAGAAAAAGAAAAGAAAAAGAAAAAAGCCCGCTAAGTCGATAACTTGAATGGAAGTGGCTTAGGAAAAAAAATTAGGGTGTCCCGCTGGACTTCGAGAGAAAAGATACTAAAAAGAGCCAGTCCAGGCAAAAACAGGGAAATTGAAAAAATGACGATGAACAAGTCGTGTGATTCCAGACACCAAAGACAAAAAGCGAGTGACTGTCATTCTGAAAACTTGTGGTTTCCTGAACCATCACTTCTATCATTCAACCTCTGAGAGTTGAGCAAGTTTCGAATTAGCTGAATATAGGATTGGAGAATATCAAGGAGAGTGGTTGGGTTAAACAAAACTTTGAGCCTTATATCCTTTCTTTCAAGCCGTGAACCTGACCACGTTACAACCTTTGAAAGTCCTAATTGAAGCCCGGTTGTTTTGAAAGCATTCTTCGGTAAAGATCGCGTCAAAACTGACTCCTAAAAAGGATTTTCTTACCCTATGGGTATTGATATTGACATTCTGATAAGTGGTTCGTTCACTATATGTCATAAATTTTTTTCCAGTGAACATAATTGGATTTCAAAACTGTCATATGCATTGCATTAATATTATCTTTTGCAAAACAGTTTGTTTTACTTGCGAGTAAGCACTTGACGTTAGGAGAGTTTCTACAGTGGAAAGTTTGATCGAGATAAGATACAGAGCGCCTGACTACTCCGTTGAGCAGGGGAAAACCATATCAAATGATCATCAAAGGAGTCAGCCATCTGAAGATCAGTTAATCTGAGGCAATCAGGTCGAGATTCGGTAAATCTCTCGAAGTCAGCCAGGGGCACTTCTCTACAAATCAGCCAATCAGTGGCAAATCACTTCAAGACTAGGCAGGTCACCCTAAGAGCGCAGATATTATCCTTATCCAGAAGGCAGTTAATCCAAAGCACCTCTCTGAGGTTCATGATGCTGAGGCAGTTCATATCAAACCAGCAGGGTACAAAGCTCTCAGATCTCCTTTCGAGGAAGATTTATACAGAGAACCCACAGGCTGGGGTAAGTTTGGAAATAAAGGAACTTTTCCTATTCAGAGCTACTTAGAGCTATTCAAGCAGGTGCTGTCAATCTTCAGGTTCAAGGTGAATGTCGGGAAGTCGTAACCCTTCACCTGTTTTCCCCAGCAAAAGCCCAATCACCATCGGCATGTGTAAGCTATCCCCATGAGAGTCCAACCATACTTGGCACATCCGGTTATTCCCAGCGGAGTTGGCTTCACCTCTTCAGCATTTATTTTGCTGGAGTGGTTCTTTCACATCCAGCTTTCCCCCAGCAGCCCGAGCCTGCATCTGCATTTTTGCATATAGTTATCATATTTGCATCATCTTTGCATCTCATCTTCAAATGCGTAGCATTTCCATTTCGTATGGAGCATTACGCCATAGAAAAATTCAAACATATGCATGCAAAGCATAAGCCAGTTTTGTCAACCTTTCATGGCAACCTGAATCACTCTTCAATCAAGACAGTGTTATATCAACAACTTTGTTCAGACAGCTCATTGGTTTACTTTCTTTCGGGTTTCAGATTGTATATGTCAGTTATGCTTTGTCCATCAACCCTCTGATGATGACATCCCCAACAGATTTTCCTCTCGTCTATCATTAGATGATGCGGGATTTGGATTTGATATTCCTCTCGTCTATCATTAGACGATGTGAGATTTGGATTTGATGTTCCCTTTTTCTATCATTAGACAATGCGGGATTTGGATTTGATGTTACTCTCGTCTATCATTAGACGATGCGAGATTTGGACATATGATGTTACTCTCGTCTATCATTAGACGATGCGAGAATTGGATTTGATGTTCCTCTTGACTATCATTAGACAATGCGAGATTTGGATTTGATGTTACTCTCGTCTATCATTAGACGATGCGAGATTTGGACATATGATGTTACTCTTGTCTATCATTAGACGATGCGAGAATTAGATTTGATGTTACTCTCGTCTATCATTAGACGATGCGAGATTTGTATTTGACGTTCCTCTTGTCTACCATTAGACGATGCGAGATTTGAATATAATGTTTCTCTCTGTCCATCATGGGACGATGTGAGTGTTTTGGATATGGCGTATTCTTCCTGTCTACCATTAGACGATGTGATTTCGGATATTGTTCTTCCTGTCTACCATTAGACGATGTGAGTTCTGGATATGATTTTTCTCTTCGTCTATCATCAAACGATGTTGAGAGCTGACAGCGAAGTCAAGTTGTTTTGAGAATTGACAGCGAAGTCAGATGATTTTTGAGAGCTGACGGCGAAGTCAAGTTGTTTTGAGAATTGACGGCGAAGTCAGATGATTTTTGAGAGCTGACGGCGAAGTCAGATTGTTTTGAGAATTGACGGCGAAGTCAAATGATTTTTTGAGAGCTGATGGCGAAGTCAGATTACTATTGAGAATTGACGGTGAAGTCATATTATGTAGGGAATTGACGGCGAAGTCAGATGATTTTGAGGACTGACGGCGAGGTCCGGTGTTTCACCAATTTTATGTGGAGTTCTGACAGCGAAGTCAGATGTTTTACAAATTTGATGATGAGTTCTGACAGCAAAGTCAGATGTTTTACTTGGTTGATGACTGACGGTGAGGCCAGATATTCCACTTGATATAGATGTCCGACGGTAATGTCAGAGGTTTCTTTTGCGGTTGGCAAATTTCCGGGTTCTTTTGTATTCAATCACCTTCTACCATGAATGTCTGAAAACGGTTACTTTTCATCCCTTCTGGTCCAAGTCGATTGAATAGGGGCAACTGTTACACCCTAAAATTTGCCCACCGGTTTTCCGACTTTGTCTGGCTTTTTGCTCTTGTTATCAGCCGGATTGAATTTATCATAATTTTAGCCGTTTTACTCGTGTTTCAGGAGATTCAAATTAATTCAAACAGAAAGTTCAATGTCAAAATCGAGCAAAAGTCGCTTTCCTCTTGATAATTCAATCCGTGTCGATAATATCGACGCATTTCGGTGCCCGTCTGTTTTCCATGGCATTTTCACATTTTTTATTGCTTATTTTTGCTTTACTTAATTATTAGAATAGTTTTTGTTTTATTTTTATTATTTGAAATTGATTTTGTTTTTAGGACTAATATTTATTTTCATTATTGATAGATAGAATAGTTTTATTTAGATTTGGATAGAATTTAGTTTTTATTTTATAATATAGATTTTATTATTTATTTTCAATTAATTTTTTATATAGAATTTTTATAGTTTTATTAGATATTAGATTTTTATTTACTAGAAATAATTGTTTTTAATATTAATAGTTTTAAATGAGTTTTTATATAGGTTTATAGATTTATTTAGAGTTAATTTAAATTAGTTTAACTATCAGTTTTTATATAGTTTTTTTTAATAGATTATTCATTTTCAAATTTAATAGATGATTAGTGTATTTAGTTAATTAAATTATTATATTAGGATTTTAATTAGGTTTGGTTTGGTTATAGGTTTAGAATGTCAGCTTTTAATTAAGTCCGATTTGTTTGATCAGCATCATTAACTCTTAGTTAATCAAATTATTAGAGTCAACCCTACCACATTTCACATGTCTATAAGTACTGGCCCTATTCATCATCACTCTCTAGGAAAGCACCTCTGAAACCCTAGCCGCAACCCCTTCCTACGCTATTCATCATCATCAGACCATTACTCCATTCTCAATCACCATCCCCTTCAACCTTCGAAGCTTATTTTGAAACCCAACCATCTCTTTTCCTTGCCGTGATTCACCACAAACACCACAAATCTATCATCATCCTCCATCATCAACAAACTCCGAGCTTCTCTCCTATAAACGACATCAAACTTTCCTCCGTGAACGTCGGTAACAACTTGATTCTCTCCAATTCCCACTTCAATCTCAAAATATCTGTAAGAGCACATTCCGATGAGGCTCTTTGTTGGTCCCAACCGGCATTGAAGAAATGACGATGACAACCATAAAATGCAGATTCACGCGTTGAAAGCTTGATGTCCATATTTAAGTTTGATTTAGTTCTCGTCATGATGACGAATTCAGCTACTTGTGACAACCGCAACTGTTTTTGAAAAAATGCAAGATTGGAGTTAGCTGTTTTCAAGCTTTGAAATCCACTGTCATTGGGCAAACAACTCAGTAATTACGCAACTGTATCTCGCTTCATCAGGAGTATGTAGTCAGAGCCCAAGGTCACAAACCAAACACAAGACACCAGCCATGGATTTGCAGCTACAATGAAGCGGTTTCCGGTAACTCTCTAATATACAGATTTACTGTTAATAGGATTTTGTAGTTGATTAGGTATTATACCTTTAGTTGAAATTATACCTGGATGGATTAATATCGTGTGTACTGTGCTGTTGTGTAGGTTTAATTTTGTACTATTGTGGCTGGATTTTGTAGAAGATTTAAGTTGTAGTTTTTTATAACTTTGTATTGTTGTTGTTTCGAATAAATTCTGTTGCTGAGATTTTCTCATTGGTTTTACAACTTTACATTTTGGATTGAAAATAAATACTGCTTCTTGCTGCTAAACACGGCATGTATACATTTGAATTACACACTATTTTGATACCAAATTGACAATGATGCTATATAATATTTACCCTGGCACTTTATAATGCAAATGCTTCTTGTTAGATTTTAATGCATATTAGTGACTTTAATTTTTTTTTTTTACTGATATTGTGAAATTGTGATGCATAATGTATCAATGGTGATAATGAAATGCATGTTTGACTTTGTTTTTTTTACTTTCATTTTCTTAATTAAGTTTTTTTTTAATAATAAAAAAGAGGTTAGAAATTAATAAGTTTTTAATTTTTTTTTCTAATATAGTTTTTTTTTAGATTTGTGATATACTTTTTTTAATTAGTTTTTTTTTTAGAAATTGTTAATATTTTTATAAATAATTTTATATATATATTTCTAATCTTATTTTCTTTTTAATTTAGTTCTTTTAGAATTTTTAGCATATTTTACTTTTAGAAGTTAAATTTTAGCATTTTCATTTTTGCTTGAGGATTTATATCCGTATTTCCTCTTTTTGGGTCGATGAAGAGGTTTCCACCGTTTAGCCGTCAAACTATTGACGTGAAACAAAGGATCCGAGACCAACTTCTCCTCTATCTCATTTTCGACTTTATGTTATTTCATCTATTTTTTGTCGATGATGAGACCTCCGTAATTCGTTATTAATCAATTTGTTGATGGATAATGTAGGATATGAGACCACTTTTTTCTCTTCTCGTTTCTTTTCATCTTTCGATTTTTATTTTTGACTTTTGGTGATCGATGAAGTCTTGTAAGACGAGATCCCAATATTTTTGGTCCGTACGACATGATTCAATTGGAGAACGATCCTCAATATCATTTCTCTATCTTGTCTTTGACACGGATATTAATACGCGACCTCTTAAAGTTTGACTTCCCTTATAAGTCGAGCTATGATGGTTTAGCGTCACATTGGTCCCGATTCAAAGCATTATCAAGGACCAAAAGAGGAGAAGATTGGAATGGAGCTTGCGCACAATGTCAAGGGTCAACGGAACCACTCCGTTAGGTAACATCTTTCTAATTCAAATCTTTTAATAAACCACTGAGTGTTGTGAGTTTTAAGCTATAGATACGTAGGAAATGGTGATTGAGGGGTTTCCCCTTAATGACCTAGAGTGTTTAGTATAGCACCCTTTGGGTGATATGCGACGCATTCGCTCCTACGCCTTAGGTTCTTGCGTGTGTGTCCCGAGTTTCTTCCCGTTTAGGTGTGTTAGGCCTGCTTCCTCTTTTTCCCTCGCCCCTGTGCGATCGAAACTCCTTTCTCTCGCGTCCTGGCGATTGAGATCCCCCCTCTTGCCTCCGTGCAATCGAGACTCCCTTTTCTCTCTCTTCCGTGCGATCGAGACCGTTTTCCGTAGTTAGCTGAACTACGGCTGCTCTGATCTCTCATACATGTTGAGAGTACATAGGTATAGGATGCGATATCCTAGCGAGCACATTAACAACTAACTTCTCTGGTCTCTTGCTGCCTTGTGATCGAGACTTTCCCACTGACGACTAATCTTTCCCTTTCTCTTGTCCTAGCGCAATTGAGACCAGACCGTATTTCTAGAACCCATAGGTTCCCATACCTTTAAACCCCGACATACTACGTCCGTTCTACCGCAAACAGGTAACGCCTAAGTCTTCAAAGGTCGAGCAGCAATACACCTAACTACTAGAATGCGTACGCTAGTATCGTCCACCTTTTCTCTCACCCCTGTGTGATCGAGAACACCCCGTTTTCCCGTAGTTAGCCTGAACTACGTTTTGCTCTGATTTCTCATGCCAGATGAGAATACGTAGGCACAAGACGTGATGTCTTGGCGAGCAATCCCCCCCCCCCCCCCCCCCCCCCCCCCCGTAGTTTCCCGAACTACGTTGACTCTGACTTTCCCATTGCACGAGGGAATACGTAGGCATAGAGCGGCGACGCTCTATCGAGTCACTTCTTTCGTTTCTTTCAGTTCTTCACGTTTTATATTTAGCAGCCATAGATAGTTTGTTTTTCACCCATAGACTAGACAACAAGCGTGGATCCCGTCGAGTACGACGGACGTGAGGGGTGCTAATACCTTCCCCTTGTGTAACCGACTCCCGAACCCGAGATTTAGTTGCGATGACCGATCTTATCCCTTTTTTCATTAGGTTTTCTTTGAACGTTTCCTTTCCCTCTCTTGGGATAAATAACGCACAGTGGCGACTCTTCTGTCTTAGCCGGCCTTGATTTTTGTAGTAGCGACAAATAGGAAGAAACCATGAAAATGACCAATTTAGAGACTCCAAATTTCCAATGTGAAAATGACAATGCCTTTGAATCATTATTTGCACTCAGAAAATGCACAAATTTGCCTTGAGAAAGTTCAAAATCCTTAAAATCTCAATTTCTCATTTCAAGCCTTCTTTATGAAAAATTCAAACCTCAAATCTTCAATCCAAGCCCCCACCATGACAAGAGATGATTTAGTAATGAAAATGGCCCTATTTGGAACATGTTTCATGTTGAAAAGATTTCCATTTGAAGTACTTAAGTTGGTGAAATGGACCTATAATTTTATGACCTATAATCTTACTTTCCCAAAATACCCCTAACTTGTAACTCTCAGAACTTGAGTTCTACAAATCAGATGAAATACTTCTAGTACATTTTGGAAAGCTAAGAACATGACCTATAACTTTCATTTTGGCCAAAAGTTAGGAGAAACATCCTTCTAGGTCAAAAATGGCTTGGAAGTTGGTTGACTTTTGTTGACCAAAATCACATTCCTCTGATGACCTGTAACTTGTCTGGATCATAACTTGAGTTCTACAAATCCAATCAAAGACTTCTAGTACTCCAAAGAAAGCTAAGAACAAGCTTTACAAGTTCCATGTTGGCCAAAAGTTGAGATGAGACTTGTATCTTGAGGTAGGTGGTCTTGAAGTTAGGCACTAAATAGGGGATTTTACCCTGAGAACCCTAATTTAGTAACTTCTCACACTCTTGATCCTTGATGAATTGATCTTGAAATGATATATTAGATACCTCAATACAACATCCCATGACCATAGAGACTTGGAATTGAGTTTCAACCTCCTTCAATTTCACAGTTAACTGAGTGTTTACCAGATGAAAACCCTAGATGCCACACTTTTGTCTGGGGCTTGTTCCACTTCACACAACAACTTGAATGAGCTCCAAATGGCTCTTAAGGCACTCAATGAGCTCTATCTACATCTCATACCCATAATCATGCATTCAAAATCTCCTGATGCTCTTCAGTTAGCCTCCAAGTTAGGAGTTGACCCACACACATCCATCTATCCTTTGACAAGACCTTGACCACTTCAAGATCCCCTGATGACCAATCAAACTTGAGTAACAACCCTTTCTTAAGCTCAATGCTCTGAGAAGACCTCTCTTTCTATGCACAAACTCTTGATCCCCTGTAAAATGAAATATGTTATGCGATGCAAATGCTAGAACAAAATGAAATGAAATGAAACATAAACCAAGTTAAGAAAAGGTTGAGCAAATTTATGGGTGCAACAGCTGCCCCTATTCAAACGACTTGGACCTGAATGAGTGAAAAGCAAACGGCTTTCATGCAATCAAGGTAAAAGATGGTTGAATACCAAAGAACCCGGAAATTTGCCAACCGCAGAAAATCCGAATATAGCAGTATTGATCTCAAAGCCACCCTATTGGGGAAAAAGAATACATACGTCGAAAGCGGCGCCATGGTCTGGATACCATACTAGCGAAAAGTAACAATCCAAGTTACTGGAGTCTGGGTACTCCACAAAAATCGAAGCCTGAATGCTCGAAGTACTCGGAGCCTGAATGCTCAAAAACACAAATATGAGTCTGGATGCTCAGAGATACAAACTGGAGTCTGGATACTCGATAATAAATATGAGTCTGGATACTCAATAACCTGAGCTGGATGCTCAATGCAATCTGAGCCTGGATGCTCTATGCAAATAACCTGAGTCTAGATACTCGGTTAATAAATCTGAGTCTGGATACTCAATAACCTGAGCCTGGATGCTCAATGCAATCTGAGCCTGGATGCTCTATGCAAATAACCTGAGTCTGGATACTCAATAACTTGAGCCTGGATGCTCAATGCAATCTGAGCCTGGATGCTCTATGAAAATAACCTGAGTCTGGATACTCGGTTAATAAATCTGAGTCTGGATACTCAATAGCCTGAGCCTGGATGCTCAATGCAATCTGAGTCTGGATACTCGGTTAATAAATCTGAGTCTAGATACTCAATAACCTGAGCCTGGATGCTCAATGCAATCTGAGCCTGGATGCTCTATGCAAATAACCTGAGTCTGGATACTCAATAGCTTGAGCCTGGATGCTCAATGCAATCTGAGCCTGGATGCTCTATGCAAATAACCTGAGTCTGGATACTCGGTTAATAAATCTAAGTCTAGATACTCAATAACCTGAGCCTGGATGCTCTATGAAAATAACCTGAGTCTGGATACTCGGTTAATAAATCTGAGTCTGGATACTCAATAACCTGAGCCTGGATGCTCAATGCAATCTGAGCCTGGATGCTCTATGCAAATAACCTGAGTTTGGATACTCGGTTAATAAATCTGAGTCTGGATACTCAATAACCTGAGCCAGGATGCTCAATGCAATCTGAGCCTGGATGCTCTATGCAGATACAAATATATTCATCAGGATCTGGATATCCTACGAGTTCGAGTCAAACGACATTGCTTGGAAACAATATGAGCTGTGGTCTGGATACCACATGGGCTGAGAAAAACATTCGGGCCAAGGTCTGGATACCACACGATGATAAGAGATAACAACAATTACTGTGATCTGGATATCATATAGCATCAGGTAAACTACCATGGTCTGGATACCAAGACCGCCTTTACTGGAGTCTGGATACTCAACGGAAAAAGTAATACATCACGAATTGGAAATTTACCGGAGTCTGAATACTCAACGAAGAAGCCGGAGCCTGAACGCTCAACGAAAATTGACCGGAGCCTAGATACTCAACGGACGAAGAAACACTCATTAGGGTCTGGATACCGCCGGAGTTTTAAGAATATCGTTTCAAATTGCTGGAGTCTGGATACTCAACGAACAAAATGGATCACATCATGAACTGCCATGGTCTGGATACCATACAGGGCTAAGAGGCACCTCACACATTGGAAAATTGTCGGAGTCTGGATATTCAATGACATTGACCGGAGTCTGGATACTCAACGGACGAAGGGAAAATAACACAATTATACCCATCAAAGTCTGAACACGACATTGTTTTCACCGGAGTCTGGATACTCGACGGAAAAAGCACAAATAATATCAATCATCGTGGTCTGGATACCACAACCATCTTTACTGGAGTCTGGATACTCAACGTAAAAAGGAAAACTTCATCAACTGGGAATGAGCCGGAGTATGGATACTCAATGGGGAAAGGAGATCATCACCATACTTATCATGATCCACTCATATCCGAAGATACTGCTGGGGAATAACATGAGCCGGGGTATGGATACCACGCGGGCTAAGAGAAATCACACGGTCTGGACACCAAAGGAGAAGATCAAACCTCCGAAGATACACCTAAAACAAAGAGATAACAACCTGGTCTATGTTTCACATGCAAATGTTTGAGAATGGCGTAATGCCCCATACAAGATTGAAATGCTACGCGTTTGGGGTAGATGTTATGCACGCGTGCAGATGCAACGGAACTGAAACAGCAAAGTAAATGCTGGAGAAGCAGAAACTACCCTGTCAGGAACAATAAACAACCCTGCAGGGAAAAGCTTACCCATGCCAATAACAATTGGACTTACACCGAAATGAAAAGGCCTCGAAAGGCTCCCCTATTGGGGGTAAAGTTCATACAAGAACAGGAAATCCAAACTCAACTGAGGATGCAGATCACTACTTGCTGAGGAAAGTGCCCGGGCTGACTCTCCGGAATACAAACTTTCTGAGGAACAGATAACTCACCGAGTACTTAAAGCATCTAGGCTAAACAGCCTAATTTACTTGATAGAGAACAACAATGCCCTGAACGGCCTTCCAAGACGTAACTCTTTTGGGGAACAAAGACCTAACTATCGAAGGCTTCGGTCTGCACTACTAAGAACTGAGTTCCTACCATCAAACTGAATGAGAGGGAAAAGTACCAGGCCACTGCTGGGGAAAACTTGGCACCTACTCTGTGGGGATACGCCCGAATCTCGACTCGCTGGGGAGTAAACACATACTCGTACTCTGCGGAGGGTTTAAAGCGCACCGGCAAACTGCCAGGGACATGCTAAACACTTCCTATAACTCTACTGGGATAGAGATGCAAACTTCATTGATTGGGGAAAAGGATGCCAACTCCAGATGCTCAAAATAAACTCTGGATGGGGAAAAATAACCTTGCTCCAGTAACTGCCCCAATGTAATTTAGTTTGCCCCAGTCTCGTCTCTAGGACGATTCATCTTGAAAAGAAAAACTTGCCATGAATCCAACTCGAGATGGCTTTCCCCTGGCCTTGTAACATGAAAGGATTCGTCCCTGGTCGACTTATCCTAATGAATTCTGAAGATATAGAGAAGAAACAACTCCTTCATCTTCAACTCTGGCTCCAGCCTGTGGGATCTTCATAACATCTTCGGGGAACCTGAATCTCTGCACCCTGATGGTTTACTACTCAACATCTTGAATCCCTAAAGGGATACTCCATATTAATTACCCCTTGGACAAGACATAGCTTCTGTGCCTTCAGGGTGGCCTGCCCCTGTCTGCAATGACTTTGCCCTAGACTAGCCGATCCGTGGGGAAAGTGCTTCTTGGCTGCGAGAGATTCACCAAATCTCGACTTGATTGCCTCAAATTAACTGACTTCTAGATGGCTGACTCCCATGATATGATCATTTGATATAACTCAAAAGAGTATTCAGGCATTCTGCATTCTATCCTGATCGAACATTCCTCTACGGGAACTTTCCTGTTGTCAAGCGCTTACTCACAAGTAAAACAAAATTGTTCTGCATAAAAGATATATTAAATGCAATGTATATGACAGTTTTTGAAATCCAATCTGTTCACTGGAAAAATTTGTGACATAAAGTGAATAAATCAATTATCAACATGTCATCATTAGCACAACGCTGTAAGAAGAATCCTTTTAGGAGTCAGTTTTGATGCGATCTTTACCGAAGTATGCTTTCGAAACAAACCTGCTTCAATTAGGACTTTTTCAGGTCGTAACATGGTCGGGTTCACGGTTTACAAGGAAAGGATAAAGGCTCAAAGTTTATTTTAACCCACCCATTCTCCGTGACATTCTTCAATCTTATATTCAGCTAATTCGACACTAGCGCTCACCTCTCAGAGGTTGGATAACGGGGGTGACAGTTCAGGAAACCACAAGTTTTCTTTTTCAGAACGACAGTCACTCGCTTTTCGTCTTTTGGTGCCTGAATCACACGACTTGTTTTTCATCATCATTTTTTATTTCCATAACTTTTTCCTGGACTGACTCTCTTGAGCTTCTTTTTGATTTCAAAGTCCAGCGGGATACCCTAATTTTTGCCTAAGTCTCTTGCTTTCAAGCTATCGACTTAGCGGGCTTTCTCTTTTTTCCTTTTAATTATTTTTCCTTTTTTGAACAAAACGTGTGACACCGACTTGTCTGACTTGTTGAAGTGATTGTGACTGTTTCACTCCTTGATCGGCAAGATTTAGCCATTGTGGTTTTTAGGCACGACCTATACAGGTGTGATTTATCCTCGAACGAGAGCCCTCTTGTTACAATTTGGATGTTTAGTCAAATTAGCTGACACCTACCCTGCCTCAGGTTAAGATTTAAGGTTTTTTCGTTTTCAGAAAGAAACTCCTACTACTAGGCTCAAAGTGGTTAACAAGGGATTATCATCCTTATATCTCCGGTGTTTAGGGATTTGAAGTAATGCCTGTACATCATCAGCATGTTTTATTTCAAAAGCATACAATCGGAAGCTTGCGCTTCTTTAAACTTTGTCATCCTCCCCGGATTCCGCTTAAACAAGCGTATAACATCTGTAAAAAGCAAATAGTGAACACGAATGGATTAAATCAAAACATGCATATTCATTTAATTATCAATATCAATTGAAAACAAACAAGTTTTACAAGCGAAATTTGCATTTAAACAGGAAAGAAACTACAAATAACAGGATAAAACAAAGATTGCCAGCTTCGGGGGATCGGGCTTTCACATCTTGTCTTGCTGCTGAGTCAGTCATCTTCAAAATTGCTCGCTAAAGTCAGTCTGATAATCCTCTGAACACTTGTCTTCGGTGAATTCTTCCACAACATGAACTGATCCACCTGTCTGGCCAGATGCCGAAAGATCATTGATCTGAATACCTTGAGGCGTGATCGAGACTCGGTTGGAATCAACCAGAGTATGAACTTGGCTTCTAAGCACCTTGCAGTCCTCAGTTGAATGCCCCTGTGCCCCAGCATGGTACTCACAGCAGGCATTAGCATCAAAACCTGGCGGATATGGCGAAATCACGGGATTCATTTCCTTCGGCACTATTAATCCACCCTTGATTAAACACGGCAACAACTGATTGTATGATACCGGTAGTCGAGTAAAATGCCTTTCTGGTTTCCTAGGTCTTTGCCTGGCGTGCTGACGCGGCTGATAACGTCCTAAACGTTGACTTGGGCGAGAAGTCGAGGTATGCTACGAAGGTTCAACAGATCGTTGACCAGGAATAACTGGAGAATCTGGGGATTGAGTCTGAATTATCAGGGACTCCCTTTGTTCAAGTATTTTCATCCTCAGGTTCGGCCCAGGAACTAGCAATAGCTGTGGGCGCGGGGATTCAGAAGTCATAAATTGCAAGGCATCCTCTTGGTTCAAGTCATCTTCAGGATGAATAGGAGGAACAACTGCCTCCTCTACAGTGCCTGGGATAAGGCCACATGGTATGGTTACGCCGCCCGGCGCGAACTCAACTGCCTTTGCCTCAATTAAATCCTGAACTACGTGCTTAAAAACTTTGCAGTTCTCTATATTATGCCCCGCTGCCCCAGCATGGAAATCACAGTGGGAACTTTCATCACAACCTGGTGGTGGGGTCCCAATAAGCGGAGACATGGTCCGAAGTTTGACTAACCGAAACTGAAGCAGGAATGGCAACAGCTGAGCATATGTCATAGGGATCTGATCAAAAATTCTGGCAGACTGCCTCAGCCTTGGTGCACACCCTTCAACCTTTGGGCTACTCTGGGAAACAGGACGTGGCCTTTGACGATGAAATCCCGAAGCTTTATGGCGTATATGAGATCTCTGAGGCCTATCATGCCTTGGGAGAGGTTTCACCGACAAAAGCGGAACTAGCACTTCTGCTGCAGTCTCAGGCACCTGATCCTTTCTTAGCACAACTCTTAACACTTCTGCCATGAAGCCCACTTGAGTCTTCAACTGTTGGTTTTCCTCCTTAAGCCCCTTCTGCTCCATGCGTAGTGCTTGCATATCCCCCCTGACCTGCCTCATCTGGCTTCGCATTTCCCTCAGCTCTGCTTGAACCTGCTCCATATCTGCGTTGACCTTTGAACGTCTACCCTGAAACAAACTAGTGGCCCACAGGAAACAAAATAAGGTTAACAGTTCCGGTACACCTGCAAATGCGAGAAACATGCTAAAATGCAAACATGTATATATGGAAACAGGGAAATTTCCCCCATGATTCTAGTTTCGGGAAAACAACTAAGACGATGGAGAACCCCACAGGCAAGCATAGAATAAAAACTCCTCATATATACAAACATAAACCCACAAGTAAAGTATTAAACAACAAATGAGTACAATCAGAAAAGGACTTCAACCAACAGGTCTGGTGATGGTCCATACAAAAGTCTACGCTACAGAATACAAAGAAACAAATCAAACTGGGTGGCGAGACTGGAAATCCTTCAGCAACGCCTGTGTATCCGGATGGTCTGGCCTAGCGAGCAAACCACGTATGAGCAACTCCTGCTGACTGATAGTGGACTGAAGATCCTCGACCGAGTCCTCCTTCCCAAAATTCTCCTCAAGTCTACGCCTCTTAGCACTAGCATCCTCTCTATGTTCCTCCAAGGTTGCAAGCGCTTCATATAGTTTGCAATTACTATGTCTTCTGAGTGAAGCTTCCTTTGAGATCTCCTCGTCTTTAGCTTTGAGCTGAGCCTTCTGTTTGATGATATGCGCCTTCAACTTGTCTTCACGCTGCTTGCTGGTGGACATGGCAGCGTTCCATTGAGCCTCAAACTTGGAAATCCGCAAATAGGCTTTGTTCGACTCTTTCTTTTTAGTAGCAAGCACACTACTAACATCATTTATATCTAAACCCAACCGCTCTCTATCACTCATCTCCTTAGTCAATTCTGTTCCCAACTTGTTCATCATCTCAGTTTTCTTTTTTAAAGCATACTTTGCTTCAACCCTCTCACTTCTGAGTTGAGCAATCTCATTCTCCAACTCTTCCTTTTCGCGACATACCTGATTATACCTTTGGATGTCCACTGTAGTAGGCTCCTCAATCACGGGAGGGTAAACAGGCTCCACTGGAGTATATGGCATCAAGAACTTCGTGGCCCTCTCATGAATCCAAGCTACGTAGGGGTCATAGGCCTGACCGTTGCTCTTCCCTAGTAATGATTTGCCTCTCCTATGGACACTTTGCCAAGCGCGCTCAAGTCTGATCAAATCATCACCCTCTAACAAACCCGTGAGATACAGAGATTCCTGTATTTCTTCTTTTGGAGCGTCCCTGAGAGCATATCCGAACTGTCGCACCAACAAAGAAGGGTTATAGTTGACGCACCTTTTCCTTCCGACCAGGGGTACGTTAGGAAAACCGCCACAACTATAAATAATGTCTGTGCCAAGCATGTCTCTATCAAACCAAATAATATCCTTAGCAGTCAAGCCCATCATCCTCTCAGGCCACTCTGAGGTAGCAACAGTATCCACAAACTAACCAGTCTCAAGCATGTGACTCATCAACCATCTATAAAGCAAAGGAACATAGCATGAGACGTTCTTTGCCCTTCGGTTTTCTTTCTTGTGGTGCACAGAATGATTAACGTCCCCTAATAGTGTAGGGAACGGATTCCCTGAGGCTAGTAGATAGAAGGCATCCACGTCTAGAAAATCAGGCAGGTTCGGAAACAAAACAATACCATAAATGCAAAGTGCCAGAATAACACTAAACACAATCCAGCAACCATTCTTAGCGAACTTCTGAGCTTTCTCAACAAGAAACGGTAATAGAAAACCATAAGTTCCTTTCCTCTCAACTAGCTTCCCCTTTAACTCTGCAGCGTCCAAATGTAATACAGCAGCGAGCACAGCCAGGTCAGGCTCCACATCTGTGTGGACAAAAGGCATCTGATCCCGGATAGGCACCCCCAACATATCAGAATACTTTTCCAAAGTAGGCGCCAAAACAAAATCCGGAAAGACAAAGCACCTCAACTGGGCGTCATAGAACTGTAAGAGAGCGTAGATACCACTGATCTCAAAGGGTGAGGGTTTGTAGACACATCTGGGCAATCTCCCATGATCTCGTCTAAACTGTTCCATCACATTCGCTTCAGCCATATCAATCAGACTCCTCAAAGAACTGACATCCGGGGTAGGAAACCTGTAAGCAACTGTCCTTTTCAAGGGCTCCATGTAAAGAACGAAGAACAGAACCACTAGAATCAGGAGGGAAATATACACCTGCATCATAAATACATGTTAATGAAGAGATGCAAATGAAAATGCAAATGCAAATGCAATAGAGGATCAAGCTTGTTGTGTTGTAGCTTGAGAAGAACCAGTGCTTCTCTTTAGTACCGAAAAATCACTGACATAAGAACCCCTTTGTACCAGTTCACACTGTCAAGAACTGGGTAGTCTGGAGGTCAAGGTTTCCTGCATAACCCACCCACTCACAGGTATGGACCTATCCACTGACAAGGTTCGGCATCCTACGCGTTCATCAGCGTCACAGACTTTCAAGAAATGATGATACGTTCACCATTTCTGGTTTGGCATCATCATCCCTTGAAGAGGCCTCACTTAGCTGAATCCCAAATGATCGATCCCCTAGAGTCGACAACCCTCAAATCTAAATTCCAGTCGGATCCTAAGGATCGTAAAGGAAATCGTCAAAGAGAATCTTGTCTGAGTATGAATTTCGTAGGGAACTGTGTCTGCTAAGCAAACAGGTCCACCCACTAGTCTCCACTTCTAATACTAGGTTTGTACTCAAGCCCAGGTCCGGCTTATCACTCAATGGAACTTCCCTCCCCACAGCACAGCAAGTATGATACAATGCGGAAAGTAAAATGCGGAAGTAAATAAAGATAAAGCACATATATACACACACCCAAAAGAAAACACACAAGCACTAGGATTGACTCGCATAGGGGATATTCTTATCCCCAACAGAGTTCCAAGCTGTCTCTACTGCGTAAAAAGAGGCCGGCAATGACTAACAGAGTCGCCACCTATCGTTATTTATCCCAAATAAGGGAAAGGAAACTATCGGAAAAACCTGACGAAAACGGGAAAATACGAGGTCATCGCAACCAAGTCCTAGGTTCGGAAGTCGGTTACACAAGGGGAAGGTATGAGCACCCCTCACGTCCGTCGTACTCGAAGGGATCCACGCATGTGTTGTCTAGCTAAAAGGGTGTGTAAACTATCTATGCTAATGGCTTATGGACAAAAGAAAAAGAAAAGGACTGACTCGGCAGAGCATTGCCGCTCTGTGCCTACGTACTCCCTTGTGCAATGGGAAAGTCAGAGTCAACGTAGTTCTCCTAACTACGGCTAAAGAAAGGGGGAAGGTTGCTCGCTAAGACGTCACGTCTTATGCCTACGTACTTTCATCTGGTATGAAAGATCAGAGCAAACATAGTTCGGGCTAACGAGAACACAGGCTGTTCAAGAGTTTTACCCGAGTAGGGTTAACAGACAGTTCTAGCAGTTTGGTGTATGCAGCTCAACCATTGGAGACTTAGGCGTTACTGTTTGGGATAGGACTGAAAGTTAACGACACTCTTTTTGTGAAAAGCTTTTCCTGATTAAGATCCCGAAGGATAAAAAGGTTTGAAGTGTTTTTGCGTTTTTTAAGAAGAAGTGTTTTGAATTAGAATGTTCATAATGTATGTTGTAACAAAGTCTAAAACCTAGGATCGAATGCGTCACATATCGTCCTAAGGACGTATACTAAACACTCTAGGCAATTAAGAGGTAACCACTCAATCACCATTTCCCAAGTACAAGGCTCATGGCACAACATTCATCATATTTATTAAGTGAATTGAAGTTGTTTGAAGATGAGAAGAGAAAGGGACAAACTAGAGGGGGACTAGACCAAACCCTAAAAGTTGTCATGCAAAGTGCACCTAAAGTTGGGATTACAAAAGGGAAATATCTACCTAATGTTATCATGCATGGTTATAACCCTAATGTCTATAATAACCTCTCTTAAACAAGAGAGGTTAGAAATCCTAAGGGAAGGAAGACAAAAGAAGAAGAAGAAACCATAAAGGAAACAATGCAAATGAGGGATGCAAACACAAATGCACAAGTAAGAACACATAGAATGAAAGTGGGAGGAAAACATGCGTGGGGAAGTAGCCACCACAAGATCATCTCAACCAAGAATGCATATGAAGATGCAAAGAGAAAAGGGAGAGATATGCATCAAAAACAAGTAACAAAAAACAATGAGAAAAAGTCCTCATGGATTCATTACTTTGGGTAAGCTTCAAGTTCCTCCTAAGGAGGGACCAAGCAACCTTAAATAACATTCCAAAGTCATAGGACAAAATGGAGGATGAGGAGAGAGTGTACAAATGCAAAAGCAAACATAATAAAAAAGAAAGCAAACATATGCACAAAGGAAAGACAAGAAAGCCTCACATAGAAACCCTAATCAAAATATTCAAAAGATGAACACAAATGAGCAAGTAAAAAGAAGTGTCATGACCTAAAATTGAACCAAAAACATCCTTACCATGTTAGCAACATGAATTACAAGGCATTGCAAGCTCAAAGGATCCAAAAATGTCATATCCAAGTCAAAATAGGTCAAGATGTGTGTGGGAACCTCCCTTGGAGATGACTTAACTTGCAAGTCTTCTCAAAATTAGGAAAAAGGCTCAAAAAATCCCAAATAAAATGCACAAGACAGCCATACAAGTTGGCAAACAGAAGCCAAAGGCACAAGGTCCATATCCCCTCAAAGCACCATCAAAAGAAAATTAGATTCAAGATGTACCACTTTGAAATGGGAAAATTGAGGGTCAAAAGGCAAGCATCAAAAGTCAAACAAAAATGCAATAAACCAGGGCCAAAATCATCCTATAAGACTCTCCAATTCATCATTCACATGAGAAAAAGGTCTCAATCATTGGAGGAAAAGATTGGTCCACAATCAAAGCAAGAACACAAAAGGAGCAAATAAAATCAATTTAAAAACAACTCCAAGCATTTAATTCCATTTTAATTCAAAAATGAAAATAAAAATATCAAAAAAATATTTAACACACTAAAGTGTCTTAAAAGTATTTTTGTGGAATTTTATGATATTTAGAGCTATTTTTAAATGATTAAAAGCAAAACAGAAATAGAATAAAATAAAATAAAAACAAATAAAAGAACACATGGTGCAAATAGTAAGAAATGCAGTTCAAAAGGTTAAATGGGCCCAAGAAAGGGGTGTCAAAAGCACTGGGCCCAGGCGTGTGCCAAAATTCAGAAAAAATAAAAACAAGAATTGAGTGTGTGCTGGTCAACAGGTGTACACGATAGTCCAAAAGCCTGAAGCGTCTGATCTAAAGTATGATGATCGTGTGGACCACAGTGTGCCAACGAATTAATGAATTTTCAAATGTGATATGGTGTTTCACGGTCAACACAGGCTCACCAAGTTTCTTAATTACACGGTCCACAATTTAAACGAGCAGATCAAACGGTAGAGAAGTTGTCTTCTCCAATAAGAAGTCAACTAATCCAAAAGAACAACCAGTCCGCCGGAGCAAACAATCCGGTTGTCTTCCTCACATTTCCGGCCACCGCAAACAATAAATCAAACAGCACATAATGCTATACCCCATCAAATCCAATGAAATTTAAGTGCAAACTCATCTACGGATCAAGGGGAATCCAAATCTATCATTGGTTTAGTCTAAAACCTCAAGATAAAAGCAAATCGCAAACAACAAGCACACTACTCAAAATAACAAATTCCACGAAAATCAACCAAATCTGCCCAAAAATGCTCTACAACTCACAAGGAGTTTAAATCCACATCTCATTTGCTCTAAAAGCTCAAGAATGAGCCAAAATTCCAACAACAAGAAAAATGCATCACACTGAAAACACACCAAATGCCTGTTCATTTTATCCACAAACGATCTACATTATTTCTATGTCTCAAGAATGCAAATATGGTGCAGAATCAAGGCTTAAAATGAGAGATATAGTGATTTCGAATTTACCTTGTGGAGCACCTCCACTAGGTCTTGTCTTAAGTTGAACCTCTGAACAAACCACCCAGAAACCTTTCAAATGCTTTAAGGAAGCTCTTAATCAACTCAATTTGGCTTGAAAATGTGTGTAGATCCAAAAACGATTTTCAATTTGTGCTCTCTTTTTCAACTTTCTATTTCAGCAAAAACACCACCAAAACGAGCTCTCTAGGTCTAGGAAGTTTCCTTGTGTTTTATATGTTGGGTTTTGATTAAAAATGGTGCTCCAATTCAAGTCCTAAAGCCCAATTTACAAATTCATTTTTCCACACATTTTCAAGTTGCCATACGTGTATTTTCCACTGCACAAGCTTGGATTTTGATTCAAATCAACTCCAAATGACTTGAGCTGATCAAAGGGCCAAGAATTAGACCTTGCTTTTGATCTTATGGTTGATTTCCAACTTGTTACTTCAAGAGGAAGAAACCATGAAAATGGCCAATTTAGAGACTCCAAATTTACAATGTGAAAATGGCAATGCCTTTGAATCATTATTTGGACTCAGAAAATGCACAAATTTTCCTTGAGAAAGTTCAAAATCCTTAAAATCTCAATTTCTCATTTCAAGCCTTCTTTATGAAAAATTCAAACCCAAATCTTCAATCCAAGCCCCCAACATGACAAGAGATTATTTGGTAATGAAAATGGCCCTATTTGGAGCAAGTTTCATGTTGAAAAGATTTCCATTTGAAGTACTTAAGTTGGTGAAGTGGACCTATAATTTTATGACCTATAATCTTACTTTCCTAAAATACCCCTAACTTGTAACTCTCATAACTTGAGTTCTACAAATCAGATGAAAGACTTCTAGTACATTTTGGAAAGCTAAGACCATGCCCTACAACTTTCATGTTGGCCAAAAGTTAGGAGAAACATCCTTCTAGGTCAAAAATGTCTTGGAAGTTGGTTGACTTTGTTGACCAAAATCACATCCCTCTGATGACCTGTAACTTGTCTGGATCATAACTTGAGTTCTACAAATCCAATCAAATACTTCTAGTACTCCAAAGAAATCTAAGAACAAGCTATACAAGTTCCATGTTGGCCAAAAGTTGAGATGAGACTTGTATCTTGAGGTAGGTGGTCTTGAAGTCAGGCACTAAATAGAGCATTTTACCCTGAGAACCTTAATTTAGTAACTTCTCACACTCTTAATCCTTGATGAATTGATCTTGAAATGATATATTAGATACCTCAACACAACATCCCATGACCATAGAGACTTGGAATTGAGTTTCAACCTCCTTCAATTTCACAGTTAACTGAGTGTTTACCAAATGAAAACCCTAGATGCTACACTTTTGACTGGGGCTTGTTCCACTTCACACAACAACTTGAATGAGCTCCAAATGGCTCTTAAGGCACTTAATGAGATCTCTCAACATCTCATACCCATTATCATGCATTCACAATCTCCTGATGCTCTTCAGTTAGCCTCCAAGTTAGGAGCTGACCCACACACATCCATCTATCCTTTCACAAGACCTTGACCACTTCAAGATCCTCTAATGACCAATCAAACTTGAGTAACAACCCTTGCTTAGGCTCAATGCTCTGAGAAGACCTCTCTTGCTATGCACAAACTCTCGATCCCCTGTAAAATGAAATATGCTATGCAATGCAAATGCTAGAACAAAATGAAATGAAATGAAACATAAACCAAGTTAAGAAAAGGTTGAGCAAATTTTGTGGTGCAACATATGCATAAAAACTTGTTTTACTAGCGAGTAAGCACTTGACAGCGGGAAAGTTTCCACGATGGAAAGACTTGATCAGGACAGAATTCAGAATGCCTGAATATTCCGGTGAACCGGGGCAAGCTATGTCAAACGATCACAGCATGGGAGTCAGCCGTCCAGAAGTCGGTTAATCTGAAACAGCCAAGTCGAGATTTGATAAATATCTCGAGGACAACCAGGGTATTTTCCTGCAGATTAGCCAATCAGGGGCAAAGCCGTGGCATACAGAGGCAGGCCACCCTAAGAGCGAAGAAGTTGTTTCTTGACCATGGGGCAATTAATATGAAGCACCTCTTCGAGGTTCAAGATGCTGAGGCAGATCGGGGTGCAAAGATTGTAGATTCCCCTTCGAGGAACATCCCACAGAAATCCCACAGGCTGGGGCAAAATATGGAAACAAAGGAATCATTCCTCTTCGTATCGTCAGAGTTACTCAAGCAGGTTTAATCAACCTTCAAGTTCAAGACGAATGTCGGGAAGCCGTGCTACTATCCCTCGACCCTTCAACCAAAACCTTTGAATCTAGACAGGATATTTTCTAGCGTCAGTCGTACCTGACCCATCGCGAATAATCTACAGCTCAAGGCCTATTGGTGATTGTCAGGAAGCCCAATCCAGAATCCCATTGCCACTGGCACGCAGGAAAGCTTCGTCTGTTTTTCCCCAGCAAAGCCCAATCATCATTGGCACGCGCAAGCTATCCCCAGGAGACTCCAATCATACTTGGCACCTTCTGTTATTCTCCAGTGGAGTTGGCTTCACCCATCCAGCATTTATTTTGCTGGAGTGGCCCTTCTGTGTACAGCTTTTCTCCAGCAGCTCGAGCCTGCATTTGCATCTTTGCATATATCATCATATTTGCGTCATATTTGCATTTCATCCTCAAATGCGTAGCATTTCCATGTTGTATGGAGCATTACGCCATTCAAACATACGCATATGCATACAAAGCATAAGTCAGGTTTCTGTCAGTCTCCTGGGCAGCGTGAACCACCCTGCGATCGATGCAGGGGCATTTATCCAGTAGCTTTGTTCAGACATCTCATCATTTTACTTTCTCTCGAGTTTCAGATCATACGTCGTTTATGTTTTGTCCAGGAGTCCTCTGATGATGACATCCCCAAGCAGAGATAGGTTCTCCCTAAAGCAGAGTTACTTGTTCAAGTTCTCTCTCTTCCCAACGACATATTCTTGTGATTCGTCAAGATAGATGTTATCAACTTCGGTTGATCCGACCTTCTGGTTCGATGCTTGCTTTTATTTAGCGATTGCCTTCCCGTTAGCAGATTGATGTTATCAACTTCGGTTGATCCAGCCTTCTGGTTCGATGCTCACTTTTATTTAGCGATTGCCTGCCCGTTAGTAGATTGATGTTATCAACTTCGGTTGATCCAACCTTTTGGTTCGATGCTTGCTTTTATTTAGTAATTGCTTACCCGTTAACAGATTGATGTTATCAACTTCGGTTGATCCGACCTTTTGGTTCGATGCTCGCTTTTATTTAGCGATTGCCTGCCCGTTAGCATATTGATGTTATCAACTTTGGTTGATCCGGGCTTCTGGTTCGATGCTCGCTTTTATTTAGCGATTGCCTGCCCGTTAGCAGATTGATGTTATCAACTTCGGTTGATCCGACCTTCTGGTTCGATGCTCGCTTTTATTTAGCGATTGCCTGCCCGTTAGCATATTGATGTTATCAACTTTGGTTGGTCCGGGCTTCTGGTTCGATACTCACTTTTATTTAGAGATTGCCTGCCCGTTAGCAGATTGATGTTATCAACTTCGGTTGATCCGACCTTCTGGTTCGATGCTCGCTTTTATTTTAGCGATTGCCTTCCCGTTAGCAGATTGATGTTATCAACTTCAGTTGATCCGACCTTCTGGTTCGATGCTCACTTTTATTTAGCGATTGCCTGCCCGTTAGCAGATTGATGTTATCAACTTCAGTTGATCCGGCCTTATGGTTCGATGCTCACTTTTGTTTGAGCGATTGCTTGCTTTAGTTAGCTGATGCTATCAAGATTGTTATTGATTCAACCTTGGAGTCGATGTTTCTCTTGATATAAGCAGATGTCTGGTAATGATGCCAGAAATCCTCATCAATCATTATTGATCCGGCCTTCGGGATCGATGCCTGTGGTGTTACACAGATGCCTGGTTCGTTAGCCTGTTGCCGTGCAACCAGTGATCCCTTATTGACTTACTAACGGAGTCTGATAAAGATATTGTCAAACGTTCCTAGGGACCTGATGAGTCCAGAGGTGACGTTGAGGAGTTCTTCTGCTGTAACACAGAATGCCTGTCGGCATAATCAGTTATCCTTCACCAGTTACCGTGTAACCAGTGATCCCTTGATGATTTGAGGACGTAGTTCTACAGTGAAATCAGATGATCATCCTGACGGAGATTTGAGATTTATCCTTCACCAGTTACCGTGTAACTGGTGATCCCTTGATGACTTGAGGACGAAGTTCTACAGCAAAATCAGATGATCATCGTGACGGAGAGTTGAGATTAATCATTCACCAGCAAGTTGCCGTGCAACTGTTATTTCAGTTTCCGAAGAATTTGTCCCCATCAGAGTATCGTTTACTTGTGCGGTTGGCAAATTTCCAGGTCTATCGGTATTCAACCGTCTTTTACCTTGATTGTTTGAGAGTCGTTCGCTTCTCACCCAGTCAGGTCCAAGCCGTTTGAATAGGGGCAGTTGTTGCACCCCAAAATTTTCCTAACCTTTTTCTTTACCTAGCTTGTGTTTCATTGCATTCATTTCAGCATTATCATTTGCATTGCATTGACATGTGTGTAGGAGATCAAGAGGTATGACTACAAACAAAGGGCTACCAAGGTTATGAAGCTGTTTAAGGATCCTTATTCAAGTATTCAAGGGTTGGTATCCTCATCAAAGAAGTTAAAGATCCTCAGAGAAGGGGTTGGATATAAGAGCGTATGCCTCATAAATTAAAGGTTGTGAGAGATCATCAGATGATTCTAAATCCATGGTGTTGCACCCCAAAATTTGCCTAACCTTTCTTTACCTAGCTTGTGTTTCATTGCATTCATTTTAGCATTTTCATTTGCATTGCATTGACATGTGTGCAGGAGATCAAGAGGTATGACTACCAAAAAATGGCTACACAAGGCTATGAAGCTAGCTAAGAACCTTATTCAAGTATGAAAGGGTTGATATCCTCACCAGAGAAGCCAAAGATTCTTAGAGAAAGTGGTTGAAGCCAAATGTGTAGGTCTCCTAACTTAAGAGTTATATGAAGTCATCAGATGATTCTGAATCAATGGGAGAAGACTTGAAGCCTTGAGAGAGCTCATGAGAAGTATTGAAGATCATTTTGAAGCCTAGACAGGTCATTATGTGAAAGATAAGAGGCTACAACCAAGATTGGTGCAATTAGGGTTTCATCTGGTCAACCCTAGGTCAACTGATGATTTGAAGAAGGTTGAGATCTAATTCGGTGGCCATGTGATCATGGAGTGATGTATTAAGATTCCCAAGAGATGATTCCAAGGTCAGCTCATCATGAATCAAGAGTGTGAGGAGTTCCTAGGCTAGGGTTGCCATGCTTGGCAGTGTAAAATCCCATGGTTTGGGGCCTAACTTCAAGACCACATAACTCAAGATGTGATTTTCATCTCACCTTGACCCTAACATGATTGTTGTAGAGCAGGATCATAGCTTTAATTTGAGTACTATAAGTCCTTGATAGGGTTTATATAACTCAAGTTATGAGCCAGACAAGTTACAGGTCATCAGAGGAATGTGAATTTGGAGCTTGGAAGTCAACCAACTTGCATGAAACGTTTGCCCTAGAAGGATGATTCTCATGAACTTTTGGCCAACATGAATGTTGTTCCTTATCTTTTTAGCTTTCTAGAAAGTACTAGAAGTACATGATTGGATTTATAGAACTCAAGACATGAGCTTTGCAAGACAAGGGTATTTTGGGAATTTGAAATTATAAGCCATTTTTGATTATGGGTCAATTTCATCAACTTAGACACCTCAAATGGACTTTTGTGCAACTTGAAAGTTGTTCAAAATGGTTTTCATTGTCCAACCATGACCCAAGGATTCATTGATATGGATTAAATTGAGAAGTGAAGGAAGAAATTTTCATGAAGGAATAATTAAAGGCATAAAAAGATGAAAATTCTTAAATAATTCATTTTGGTGCAAAACATTACAAGTTTGTGCATTTTTTGAAGGTAAAAGGCATTTGGAGTGGATTGGCATTTGTAGAATTTTAAGTTGGAGTTGGTTTCATGGCATAATTCCAAGTTTCTTAAGAAGGAAGTTACATAATAAAGATCCACCATTGATTGGATTCAAGGAACAAATCCTGGCCCTACATCCTCCCTAACACACAAGCAATGGATTTGGGTGAGAATGAAGCTGAAACAGAGGTGAATTCATGATCTTTCATGAAGGAGTTTTGAAGAAAAATTGAAAAAATGGAAATTGGATTTGCAAGCAAGTTGGGCCCCCATTCTCAGCCCAAAACAGTTCTATATATTGCCATGATGGATTTTAGAAAAAGGTTGGTGATTGGAAGAGCTTGAATCAGGTAAGAAGCACTTGAAATTTTTTGTTAGGATTGAAAATTGAATTTCATCTTGGAGGCCATTTCAGAAGGAATTGAAGCTCCAAGAATCTTCAGCAAGCATCACTGATCGTGTCTGAGCAAGTTTGATCAAGGTTTGGAGGCTGTAGCACTCTCTGTTGAAGCTCAAACCAGGTTTTTTTCTTTTCATAATTATGCTCTGTTGAGAACGAATTAGGACAAATGTTGTATGTGGTTAGGTAGAGTTTGAACCATAGATGGATTTAGGCAAGGTTTGAAAGCCATTGGTGAAGGTTCTTGATCATGAATGAAATCTTTAAGGATTCGGTTTAGGCTATATCTTGATGGATATCACGTTTTATTAGTGGATTCTTGACCAGTGAGGAGTGTAGAAGAGATTGGTGGCTTTAGATTAGAGTTTGGTGATGATTTGCCAAAGCACGTATTTTCTGTTCATGGTTGTATCTGCGTGATCTTTGAGAAAATGAGAAAATGAAGAGTATCATGATTATCCTTGTGAGAAGACGAGTGGATCTGGATATTTTTGTGAGGTTTGGTGTTGTCTGATGACTTGGCCACCGTGAACCCGCCGAAGAAGACGACCAGAGTCTTCTTCGGCTGCCCTGAATTTCCCCCCTTTCCATTTGCAGTTCAAATGAAGAAGATGAAGTGTGAGCCCTTGGATTGTCTTGACTGGCTTGACCTAGTATTAGGATCTAACGCGTGAGATCTATTCTGAGAATATTGAATCTTGACCAGATGAGGTGGCACGCTATTAGACATGGGATTGTAATACTTTTGGCATGAACGCTCCAGATTAGGGACTATGGTGATCCATAGTTAAACCAGCCACACGCAAGCGTTAATGAAACACTGCGTTTCATTTAGAGGCCTCTGTGCTACGTGGCACGCGTCTTGCCCCTTGGATGAGTAGACTGGTTCACTGATCTAATGGTCTTGTTTTATTTCTCAGTTTTTAATTCTTTTTAATTCTTTTAATTCATTTTTGATTTTCTTTTAATGCTTTTATCATTTTTAATTAATTAAAAATAGAAATAATGCTTGGAAAAATATGAAAAAAATCCTGATTAATCTTGGGCATGTCCCTGATTTTTGTATGTCATTTAATTTCATTTTGTTTAATTTTCCATTTTTGTGCTATTTTTCCATTTTTATTATATGATTAAAAATGTTCAAAATGACTAGTTTACTTTCTGGTTTTTGTACTATCTCATACTTTAGAGTTAGGTTTTGAGATTTGGCATGATTGCTATAGACTCCTTGATAGGTTTGTGTGATTTTTCTTGAATTTTTTAGATGATTCTAAGTTTGGGTTTGAGATAGGTTTTAGAGCTTTCCCCTTATGAATTCCTTTTAGCACACCTTGAGATGTAGAAATTGTTTAGACCCCTTAGATTTAGGTTTTGACCCTGAATTTTTTATTATGATTCCCCAACACATTTAGGATCATCCAGAATTTTCCTTAGCATCTATAGAAGTGATCTTCTATTATTCCCACATTTTACAAGTTGATTATGGTTTAGGTGACCCTAACTAGGCTTACTTCATAGATTAGTCTTTTAAGTGAACATTAACTAATTCTATACTTCAATCCTTTCTTGATAGAATATAACTTAGGTAAATACCTCTTTAGAACATTGATTAGGCCTTGATAGAGCTTTTGAATCCCTCTAGTTAAGGTGATCCTTGTAGCTAGTCATTAGGGTTTCTTAGAAGTTTCGGTGATGTCTTCTTTCCCCTATGTGGTTTCTTCCCTGGGCTTTGCCCTATCCTCTTTCTCCAAGTCTTGATGAGGTCCCTCTTGGGAGAGCCTAATCCTTCCTTTGGTTGGATTCTGTGCATTCCTCAGGAGGTTGAGCCTTGGATTGACATTCATCAGTATAGTACATTCCTTTGGTTTGCACTATCTTCCTCCTTCAAGTTTTGATGAGGAGCCCTCTTGGGAGAGCCTAATCCTTCCTTTGGTTGAATTCTGTGCATTCCTCAAGAGGTTGAGCCTTGGATTGACATTCTTGGCATGGTATATTCCCTTGGCTTATATTGTCATCCCTCTCCAAGTCCCTTTTCTCAGGATCCCTCTTGGGAGAGCCTAATCCTTCCCTTGGTTGGATTCTGTGCATTCCTCAACAGGTTGAGCCTGAGATGGACATTCTGTGTTGATACACTTTAACAAGATACCTTAGATTGACATCTAGGAATAATACCCAGTCTTCTCTGTCCTATTGACATAGGATCCCTCTTGGGAGAGCCTAATCCTTCCCTTGGTTGGATTTTGTGCATTCCTCAAGAGGTTGAGCCCATGATGGACTCTTGTGTTGACACACATCCAACCTGGTGTAGCCTGGGATGACTTCCCTGTTGCTCATCTTGGTTACAGTTTTCTTCCTTGTTTGATTTTCTTGATGCATTAGGACAGTCTCATGTTTAGAGTATTGTAGGCTAGGAGCATGACTGCACTAAGAGGTTGAGTGGATCTCCCTCTGCTTGCTTGCATTAAGGGTTGAGGTGATCCTCTCCTTGCTTGTGTGTTGTTTTTTCTCTTTCTATCTGATGTGTTTGCATTGAAAGGTTGAGGTGACCCTCTCTTTGCTTGTCTGTTTTTGTTTATTCTCTTTGTTTGATTGCTTAGAGGTTGAGTCTCTCCCTCTTCTTGTATTGCTGCATTCCATTTGCATCTTTACTGTTTGGCTTTGCTGTTTTATCTACCTTAATGATTTTTGCAGTTGGTTTTCTGTATCCCATTGACATGATCCCCTAGGAGTCTCACTTCCTTTGATAAGGAAGTGATGATAGAACTTTAGGTTGAAACCTTTGCATGATAACGTCTAGGAGTTCCCTGTTTCAAACTCAACCATAGGATGAATCCATGACATGACAACATTAGGGCTTGATAGTTTCCCTTGTAGAATTCGTTCTCTTCTTATCTCCAAAACAATAGTAAAATACGTAATAAAGGCAAGTTGGTACAGCGCGTTACGAGCCTTAAGCCACTTGGGAAATGATAATTGAGCGGTCTCCTTTCAATCGTCTAGAGTGTTTAGTATACGTCCTTTGGACGATATGCGACGCATTTGTTCCCAAGTCATAGTCTCTAGAGATGTATGAACTACAGACGTCCATAAAAAACACTTCTTCCGTAAAAGACAAAAAAAACAAACTTCAAACCTCTTTTTGCCACGTGGGCCCATAATTCAAGGAAAACTTTTCTAATGAAAAGAGTGTCGTTAAGTCTCAGTTCTACCGCAAACGGTAACGCACGAGTCTCTGACGAGCACGCTGCATACACCAAACTGCTAGAACTGTTTGTTAACCCTACTCGGAAAAACAGATGAATCTAAACCCGTGTTTAGCGTTATCCTGAACTACGTAAGCTCTGATCTCTCACACCTGTTGAGAGTACGTAAGCACAATACTGACGTATTGGCGAGCCACCTTCCCCCATCACCCGTAGTTAGCCAAACTACGTTAACTCTGATTTCTCATTCTCTGACGAGAATACGTAGGCACGAAGCGCGATGGTTTGCCGAGTCATTTTTCTTTTCTTTTCAGACCAGCCTTGATAGGTAGATAGTTAAACCAACCCATCAGATAAACACAACGGACGTGAGGGGTGCTAATACCTTCCCCTTGCGTAACCGACTCCCGAACCCAGACATGTTTGTGATGACCTTGTCTTATACCTTTTCGTCAGGTTTTTCCGATCGTTTCCTTTCCTTTTTTGTGGGATAAATAATGAAAGGTGGCGACTCTTCTGTTTTGCCGGCACCTTATTTTCGCAGTAGCGACAGCTGGCGACTCTGCTGGGGACTCTGGTTCCCTATGCGAGTCAATCCTAGCGCTTGCGTGTTTATTTGTTGGGTTTGCATTTATTTATCGCACTTTACTTGCCTGCACTTTACTTTCAGTATAATATGATTATTTGCTATGCTGTTGTGGGAGGGACTGATTCTGATGAGTGAGAAGCCAGACCCAGGCTTGAGAGAACATATAGTATTAGAGTGGATTAATGGTGGACATGCTTGCTTTGCTTGCATCAGTTCCCATGTAATCCACGCTCAGACGAGATTCTCTTTGATGAATTCCTATCAGTCCTTTGGACTCGAGAGGATTTTGGATCTGAGGATTATTGACTCTGGGGACCGATCATTTGTGACTCAGCTAAGTGAGGCCTCTTTAGGGAGTAATGATGCCAAACCAGAAATGGTGAACCTATCATCATTTCGTGAAAGTCTGTGACGCTGGGAAACACATAGGATGCCGATCCTTGTCCGTGATTAGGTCCATACCTGTGAGCAGGGTCAGGTTATTGCAGGAAACCTTAACCTCCAGACAACCTGGTTTTCTTGACAGTGAATCAGTATTGTTGGTATCAGAGGGTTCTTATCATCAGAGATGTGTTTGTTCTTGACAGAGCAGAGTTTTGGTCCTTCTCAACCAACAGCACAGTCATATTGATCTCCTGCTGCATGTTTGCATTTTGCATTTTTCATATCATTAACGTGTGTCTGTGTTGCAGGTGCATACTTCTCCCCTGGTTCTAGTGATCTTGATCCTTATGGCTGACATGGCATCTCTGAAGAAAATAGTGGCTTACAAGCTACCGACACCTGACATCCGAGAGTTACGGGGTTTGATTTCTTTGGCTGATAAAAAAGTGATGGAGGACTTCAGAAAGAGTTTTGGGAGACTTCTGAGCATTGTGTGTAAGCTTTCTACGTACGAGTTGAACGACCTCTATTCTCTTCTGCAAATTTATGACCCGCAACTCAGATGCTTCGTTTTTCCAGAATATGTCCTAGCTCCGACCTTAGAAGAGTGTTCTGACTTGCTGGGGGTACCTTTGTTGAATCAGATGCCTTATTACCGTGTTGATGGTGAACCTAACTTTGGTAAGTTGGCTACTGCTCTTCATCTAGATGACTCAGAGTTGAAAGGGATGTTGTGTAGAAAGATTGGAGTTTATGGTTTCTCTTTTCCTTTCCTGGTGGAGAAGGCCCAAAGGTTTGCCAAGAAGGGTTGCTGGGTTGTATTCAATGCCATCTTAGCCCTGTGCATTTATGGAATCGTGCTATTCCCAAGTCATTCGGACTTCATAGGTATGGACGCCTGCCACATATTTGCTTTCAGGAATCCAGTACCCGCGCTCCTCGGAGACGTTTACCATTCAGTTCACAGCAAGAACGAAAACAAAAAGGGGAAGAATGTGGCATGTTGTGCTCCTTTGCTGTATAAGTGGTTTGCCAGCCATCTTCCTAAGATGGGTCCGTTCATTGATTATGCTGAGACTTCACCCTGGTCTGCATGTTTGATGGGTTTGTCTGCTGACAATATCACCTGTTTTGATAGAGATTTACTAGGCAAAGAGATTGTGCATAGTTGCTGTGGCTTTCCCAACGCCCCCTCGGAAGGAACGGGTGTATCAATTACAATCCCTCTTTGCTGGTACGACAATTTGGATATGCGCTAAGAGGTCCTCCTGAAGAGGAAGAGATATAGGAATCTCTGTATCTCACAGGGTTGCTTGAAGGTGACAATTTGACTAAGGTAGAGAATGCTTGGAGCAAAATTCATAGAAAGGGAAAAGTTTTGCTGGAAAAAGCAACAACAAGGCCTTTGAACCATATGTGACCTGGATCCGAAAAAGAGTTGCCAATTTTCTAATGCCATTTCCTGCCGTGGAACCGTTATATCCTCCCATGGTCAAAGAACCCACCACAGTTGATATTCAGAAATTCAACTAGGTGCTCCGAGAGAAAGAAGAGCTACGAAAAGCCAACGAAGAGTTGGAGAAGGAGATTTCTCAACTCCGAAGCGAGAAGAGCGAAGCCGTATACACCTGCAAGAAGCAGACAGAATTGATAAACCACTTGGGTGCTAATTTGACCAAGGAGACAGATTCTAGGGAACGTCTTGGGTTAGACCTGAAGGTTGTGCACAATGTGTTGACCACCAAGAAGCAAGACCTGGATAGGGTGTATCTGAAGTTGTCCAAATACGAGACATTATGGAGCAACACCCTAACCAAGTACGAAGAGCGAGAGGAAAAGCTGAAGCAACAAATCGCCAAGCTAGAGGTCCAGATTGAGGCTGAGGCATCACTTTGATGCGACGCTCAATACCGGTTAGTTGAAACTACGGCAAACCTGAAGGATTGTCAACTCAGAGCTGATTCTAAGAGGTGTAGAGTGAAAAACCTTTCTGGAGAAGGTGTTTGTGGGGATGTTGTTGAGGATCTCCCGGATACCATCAGGCAGAGGGATTTGCTAATCCAGGGTCTGCTCACCCAGCCTGACCATCCCACTACGAAGAAGTTATTAGAGGATTTTCGTGCCCGTAGCCGCACTTGATTTCTTTGTATTTCTTTGTACCTTTTATGCATTGATATGCTGACCACCACCAGGCTTGTTGGTTGGGGTCACGCTTGTTGCTTCAGTTGTATTCGATTACAGTTGTACGCTGCCCACGCGGGTTTTTCAGATATATATATATATATATATATATATATATATATATATATATATATATATATATATATATATATATATATATATATATATATATATATATATATATATATATATATATATATATATATATATATATATATATATATATATATATATATATATATATATATATGTATATATATATATATATATATATATATATATATATATATATATATATATATATATATGAGGATTTCTTTCCATGATTGGATGTTGGACTTTATTTGTCTTGGAAACAAGGATCGGGGGGGGGGGGGGGGGGGGGGGGATCTCCCCAAGGCACAGACACACGTTTGCATTTGCATGAATCATTTGCATAACAGGTACCTCGAGCTGTTTTCTAACCCCTTGTGTTTGCAGGTTATTTCAGGATTGAACAAAGACAGATTCCCTAGTATTCTACCAGAGCAAATCAAGTCAGAGTAATGGAACAGGTTTAGAATGACATTCAAGAGCTCAGGGAGAGGATGAATCGTTTTATGGATCTCATGCAAGTGGTCGCTAACAGCCAGGACCAGCTCAGAACTCTGGTGCAACCTTTGATTGCACGTTTCGACAACAACAGCGTGCTACATGGAGGGAATGTTGTAAACCCTCCGCTTGTTGAGACCCCTCATGCTAACATCCCTGTGACTGGAGGGAACGGAAGTGGCAATGGTAGTGTTGTTACTAATGTGGGAGCTAATGGGAACACGACTGGAGCCGGAAATGGCAACTTTAAGGCAATGGTAATGTTGGTATAGGCAATATCAATACTGGTGGAACGGGTAATGCTGGGAACGCTGGTGCTGGTAATCTGTATGGTCTTGATGCTGCTGGGTTTGCTCAGGGTAATGGCCATCAACCATGGCAAGAGGATCGTCAAGAGGACTTATTCTCGATGAAAGAAGCTGAGGGAGAACTGAATTCTGAAGTCCGCTTAAGGTTCAAAGCGCTCGAAGACAAGATGAAGAGTTTCGAGAACTTGAATACCATGGGCGTTGATATGACCAAGCTGGGACTAATCTCAGACTTCAAGGTGCCTCCCAAGTTTAAGGTACCCGACTTCGAGAACTATAAGGGCACCACTTGCCCCTGTGTCCATCTGAGGTCATACTATCGAAAGATGTCTGCACATTCTGAAGATGAGAAGTTGCTGATGTACTTCTTCCAGGACAGCCTGTCAGGCCCCTCGCTGGAGTGGTATATGGGTTTGGAACCCACAGGTGTACATAGCTGGAAAGACCTTGCAGAAGCATTCATACACCACTATTAGTACAACAGTGATCTAGCTCCCAACCGGGTTCAGCTACAAAATTTGTCTCAGAAGAACAACGAAGGCTTTAAAGAGTACGCCTAGAAGTGGCGTGAACTGGCAGCAAGAGTTCAGCCACCGATGGTTGAGCGGGAACTTGTCGAGATGTTCGTGGCTACTCTTCTAGGGGTTTATTATGAGAAACTTGTCAGTGGTATGTCGGGAAGCTTCTCCGACCTCTTAATTACTGGAGAACATGTAGAGAATGGCATTAAACTCGGAAAGATTCAGGGTGTAGATGTATGCTCAGCTGGAGGGGGAAAGAAACCTTACAGTGGTAAGAGACGGGAAGGTGAGATGAGCTCAGTGTCTAATGCTCGGGGAAAAGGAAAAGGCCAGCGCCAGCAGGTCGCTAGCATTACTATTCCTGCTGTCCAACAACCTCAGCAGCAGCAACAGAACCAACAAGGGTACCGGAGGTACCAGAATAAAGCACCATTGTCAAGTCGTCATCTTGAAACCCCGCCTATGTTGTATGCTCAGCTTTTGCAGAATTTGCTTCAGTTGCAGCTGATTCAGAAGAGAACTTTGGCTCCCTTGACAGGGACACCTCCACCGGGCTATGATGCGAATGTGAGATGTGAGTTTCATTCGGGGGCACCTGGCCACTTGATTGACAACTGTAAAGCATTTAAGCACAAAGTGCAGGATATGGTTGACGCCAAGATAATCAACGTTTCTGATAATGCTCCGAGTGTTACAAAAAACCCTATGCCTAACCATGGGGGAGATGGGGTTAGCGCCATCATTGAAGAGGAAGATTCAGATTTATTGACTGATGTCAAAGACCTGAAAACACCACTTGGTTTCGTTAAAGCCAAGCTGATGAAGAAAGGTATTTTCCCGGGCTGTGGAAAGTTGTGTATGGATTGTGAGAATCATTTAGACGGCTATGATCAGTTGGTAGCAGGGACTCAGAGTTTGATGAACGAAGGAATTCTGCAGTTTAGTCGGAGGGCTGAGAACAGATCAGGGGAAGTAGTGCTCGAACAGAAGGATGAGGTTGCCACTATCACCATCCCTCATAAAACAATTACCATTTCTGCATCAAGGCCACCTACGATCACTATCACGAAGGCTGGGCCTATACCATTTGAGAGCACTAATGCTGTTCCATGGCACTATGGGGCAGACGTCTATTGCAATGGACAGAAGTTGGAGTTGGAGCCATCCGGGAATCTGTTGACAACCTAGTTGGGACTAGGGGAATAACGCGTAGCGGAAGAGTGTTTTCTACACCGGAGAATGTAGCTGACAAGGCTGAGAAGACTGACAGAGGTAAAAGTAAGGTCGTCGAAGAAACCTCCCGTGAGGTAGAGAAAGACCTGCTTGTGAAGGACGCCGAAGAATTTATGAGACTGATCAAGAAAAGTGATTATAAAATAGTTGATCATCTTCATCAGACGTCGTCTAAGATCTCTATTATAAATCTGTTGTTGTGTTCCGAGGCACACCACAACGCCTTGCTGAAGGTTCTGAATGCGGCCTATGTACCGCAAGAGATCTCCGTCAACCAGCTGGAGGGAGCGGTTGCTCATGTGAATGCTAGGAATGGATTAGGGTTTACTGACCTCAAGCTGACGCCAAAGGGAAGGAACCATAACAATGCCTTGCATATCTCAATAGAATGTCGAGGAACGGTCATGTCCCATGTGCTGGTAGACACGAGATCATCTCTGAACATTCTCCCTAAGAAAGCTCTGATGAGGTTGGATACGAGAGGGCTGATATGTACACCCAGTGACCTGGTGGTAAAAGCTTTCGATGGGACCAAGCGCACCGTCTTTGGAGAGGTAACTCTACCCATTCAAGTTGGGCCAGAAACCTTTGACGCGGTTTTCTACATCATGGATATCATGCCTTCCTATAGCTGTCTATTGGGTCGGCCTTGGATCCATTCTGCAGGCGCAGTGACTTCCACATTGCACCAGAAACTGAAGTATGTTGTGGGTGGCAGCATCGTGACCGTCTGTGGAGAAGAGGACATAATGGTGAGCCATTTGTCATCTTTTAAGTATGTTGAGGTGGATGGCGAGATCCACGAAACTTTGTGCCAGGAGTTTGAGGCCGTTAAAGTCAAGGATGCGATTCCGGTGATAATTGAAAAACCTGAGATGAATCTCTTTTCCTTCAAGGAAGCTCAAGTTGTTGTTCAGGCTGGTTCTGCCCCAAGCTGGGGGCAAGTCCTGGATATCCCTAACAAGCAGGATAAGTTTGGGTTAGGGTATTCTCCTTCTGCTGATGCTTCATCCTCTCGCAGTGCGTCAAAGGGCCGATTCAGTTCACAAAAGGTGGGGTGATATTTGAGAATGTCAACGTCGTGTCTGAAGACGACGAGGATAGTGACTGTGACCTGGACTCCTGGATTCAGCCGTGCAAACCAGGCCAGAGCCTCAACAACTGGTCTGTCCAGGATGTCATCCAAGTGACGCGTAAAGAGTAATGCTTTGTCTTTTTCCAATTATTGTACAACCTTATGCTCTACCTGGGGCATAACGGTTTTATTGTCAGGGCCTTGATTGCTTATGCATGTACATATTATCAATAAATCAAAGGGCATTTTCTTTGCATTCAAATTTTGTGATCTCTGTTATTCCTGTTTTATTTTTGTTTTGAAAAACAATAAAATGGCAATACGGTTTGTGCTAACCTGCATATCCTCTTTTTAAGCTTAATCCTTGTTATTGCAGGATTCACACTACATATGACATCGACTCTGAAATTTCTATGAATCACTTCCACTTTGATTTCCCGATATATCAAGCTGAAGAAGAGATTGATGAAGATGGAGACCTTCCGGAAGAGTTGGCCCGATTGTTGAAACAAGAAGATAAGATCATTCTGCCTCACGAGGAAGAGATTGAGATTATTAATCTGGGTTCTGAAGAACTTGTCAGAAATGTCAGGATATGGGCTGCATTACAGAGCAATGTCAAGCAAAGATTGGTCGAGATGCTTCAAGAGTATAGTGACATCTTTGCTTGGTCATATGAAGATATGCCCGGACTTGATACTGACATCGTGGTTCATCACTTGCCACTGCGAGAAGATTGTCCTCCCGTTAAGTAGAAGCTTAGAAGGACACAACCAGATATGGCCGTTAAGATCAAAGAAGAAGTACAAAAGCAACTGGATGCTGGCTTTTTAGCGGTCACTACTTACCCTCCATGGGTCGCCAACATAGTGCCTGTACCGAAAAAGGACGGTAAGGTGCGGATGTGTGTTGATTATCAGGATTTGAATAAGGTGAGTCCTAAAGATAATTTCCCGCTCCCTCATATTTATGTGTTGGTCGACAATACAGCTCAATTTTCCGTGTTTTCGTTCATGGATGGCTTCTCCGGCTATAACCAAATCAAGATGGCGCCGGAAGACATGGAGAAAACCACATTCATTACACCATGGGGAACATTCTGCTACAAGGTAATGCCTTTCAGTCTGAAGAACGCAGGGGCAACTTACCAGCGGGCGATGGTCACTTTGTTTCATGACATGATTCACCATGAGATTGAAGTCTATGTAGATGACATGATTGCGAAGTTCCAAACGGAGGAGGGACATCTGGTCAATTTGCTGAAGCTTTTTGAGAGGCTTAGGAAGTTCAGGTTGAGGCTGAATCCTAACAAATGTACTTTTGTAGTACGGTCCGGAAAACTACTGGGATTTATTGTGAGCGAAAAAGGCATTGAGGTTGATCCTACTAAGATAAATGCAATACAAGATATGCTAGCGCCAAAGACTGAAAAAGAAGTTCATGGTTTCTTGGGGAGAATAAACTACATTGATAGGTTTATATCTCAGCTCACGGCCACGTGTGAACCGATGTTCAAATTATTGAAAAAAGATCAGGCGATTATCTGGAACGAGGATTGCCAGAAGGCATTTGACAAAATAAAACAGTATCTCCAGGAACCTCCAATTTTGATACCCCCAGTGGCTGGAAGACCTCTAACTATGTACTTGACAGTTTTTGAGAATAGCATGGGTTGCGTTCTCGGTCAGCACGACGAGATTGGCAGAAAGGAGCACACCATTTATTACTTGAGTAAAAAGTTCACAGATTGTGAGTCCCGTTACTCAATGCTGGAGAAAACGTGTTACGCACTTGCGTGGGCTGCCAAGTGTTTACGACAGTATATGCTCAATCACACGACCATGCTAATTTTGAAAATGGATCCGATCAAGTACGTCTTCGAAAAGCAAGCGCTTTCAGGCAGGATTGCCAGGTGGCAAATGGTGTTGACGGAGTATGATATTCAATACTTTTCCCAGAAGGCCATAAAGGGAAGTGTTTTGGCTGAGTACCTCGCCGAACAGCCTATCGAAGATTATCAGCCAATGATATTTGAATTCCCTGACGAGGATATCATGTTTCTCAAAGTGAAAGATTGTGATGAACCGTTGCCCGACGAGGGGCCAGATAGGAAGTCCCAGTGGAAATTGATATTCGACGGTGCAGTTAATTCGTACAGAAGTGGTATTGGGGCAATCATTACGACTCCCCAGGGATCCCACATCCCGTTTACTGCCAGATTGACCTTTCCGGTCACCAATAATGAAGCAGAATACAAGGCATGCATCATGGGTTTAGAAGAAGCTATTGATTTGAGAATCAAAAACCTGGATGAATACGGTGACTCGGCACTCGTTGTTAACCAGATTAAAGGGGAGTGGGAGACTCGTCAGTCGAATTTGGTCCTATACATGAATTATGCCAGAAGGCTGCTTCCTTTCTTTGAACGAGTGGAGCTCCATCATGTGCCTAGAGCTGAAAATCAAATGGCTAATGCTTTAGCCACATTGGCTTCGATGTACAAAGTCAATTTTTGGAATGAAGCTCCAAGAATTGTCATTTCTCGTCTTGACAGACCTGCATTCGTTTTTGCAATTGAGGAAGCCTCCGACGGCAAGCCATGGTTCCATGATATCCAGACTTTCCTTATGACTAAGGAGTATCATGCGGGAGCGTCAACCCAGGATAAGAAGACTCTGAGGAGGCTGTCTAGAAATTTCTATCTCAATCCTGATGGAGTTTTGTATAAGAGAAATCATGATCTCGTGCTACTCAGGTGTGTGGACGAAAAAGAAGCTAGTTTGCTTATGGAGGAAGTCCACGAAGGCACGTTTGGTACGCACGCCGGAAGGCATGCTATGACGTGGAAAATCTTACGAGCAGGATATTACTGGCTGACGATGGAGTTGGATTGTTTCAAATTCGCTAAGAGATGTCATAAATGCCAGATTTATGCTAATAATATTCAGGTGCCGCCGAGCCCGTTGAATGTCATGTCATCCCCGTGGTCGTTCTCCATGTGGGGCATTGATATGATAGGCAAGATCGAGCCCACTGCATCTAACGGTCCCCACTTCATTTTGGTAGCCATCGACTACTTCACCAAGTGGGTGGAAGCAGCCTCGTACGCTAACATGACCAAGCAAGTCGTGGCTAAATTCATAAAGAAGGACATCATCTGTCGATATGGAATTCCCGAGCGGATCATTACTGATAATGGTTCGAATCTAAATAATAAGATGATGAAGGAGTTATGCCAGAACTTCAAGATTGAACATCACAACTCATCACCTTATCGGCTGAAGATGAATGGTGCAGTTGAAGCGACAACAAGAACATTAAAAAGATAGTACAAAAGATGGTTGTGACCTACAAATATTGGCACGATATGTTGCCATTTGCATTGCACGGTTATCGTACGATGGTACGCACATCAACCAGGGCAACTCCTTTCTCACTAGTATACGGTATGGAAGCTGTCCCACCGCTGGAGGTCGAGATTCCTTCTTTGCGAGTTTTGGTTGACGTGAAACTCGATGAGGTAGAATGGATTAAGAACCGATTGAATCAGCTCAGTCTGATGGACGAGAAGAGATTAACATCAATTGCATACGGTCGTCTGTACCAGAGCCGAATGAAGAAAGCTTATGATAAGAAGGTGCGTCCTAGAAGCTTTCAGACGGGTGATCTCGTCCTGAAGAAGATTCTTCCACCACATTCCGATCACAGGGGCAAATGGACTCCTAACTATGAAGGTCCATATGTCGTCAGCAAGGTCTTCTTGGGAGGAGCCTTGTTGTTATCCACGATGGATGGCGAAGATTTTGCATCCCCTGTGAACGCGAACACAGTTAAAAAATACTTTGCTTAAAAATGACCCACTGGAAAGAAAAAAGAATATCCAAGCAAAAATGGGGCATCCCGGCGAACCATAAAAAAGAAAAAGGTTCGGGAAAAAATTAGGGATATAAATGAAAAATGTACACCCGCAAAGTCGAAAACCTGGAAGGGCGGCTTTGGCAAAAAAGGGTATCCCGGTGAATCGAAAACCCGAAAGGGAGGTTTAGGCAAAAGTTGGGGATTAAGAAAAGCAAATGACTGCGTTCCACGTGTGAACTTTCATTGTTTAGTGGTTTGGGAAGACCTGAGGGTCGTTCGTCTGAATCAATCTCTTCTAAAGCTGAAGCGTTGGAGAAGTATCAAAGTCGAGTGGGTTATAGAGGGATCAACTTATGGTGTTCGTCTACACCACATTGCCGACATTTGTGTATACTGATGTATATTTATGTTTATACTTGCGCAACTTCCTCATTTCAGGAGCTTGCATCTATTGTAAAACATTTTGCCTATTTACAGGCTCGTTTGTTAATAAACATATACTATTCAGTATTTTTGTTTGCTTGTTTTAGCTTTTATCTGTTTTATTTGTGGAAAAAAAACTCCCGATGTTTTTGATAAAATGCGCATACATAAATTTGCTGGCCTAGACCGACAATTGTTAAAACATTGAATTACCTGAACATTGTCACAGATGACACGGACTATACTTCCCCATCGGAGTCCGTGTCTCCAGGAAGATTCTATCTGCGAAGGCCGTGCAGTTTATTTTTGCGATTGACATCGTTTCCTCAGCAGTTTGTGGTTCGTGTACCCAGTTGAGCAAGTACAGGTTTTCGTAGAACTTTGTCCCCCGCAGAAAGTCAACGGAAGTTCGTTTCCTCAGGTTAAGTCTAATTGAGATTGGTGTGACTTCTTCTCCTCGGCAGGATGACTCCTTCTCCCCACCAGATTGGTTCTTTCTCCTTGACAGGAGTGTGTTCTCTTCATCATTTATTTTGCTGATTTGGCCGTAGCATTTTGCATGATTGCATGGCATCTGCCCTAAACGTGTATCATTTCCACCATGTGGAGCATTACGCCATTGTCAAACATATGCATATGAAACATGAGTTAGGTCGTTACCGTTCTTATTTTGCAGGCGTTCCTCAGCAGAGTTGTTTGCTCAAGATGATTCTTGAAGTCCTCGACAAAGTTGTTTGTTCAGGATGATTCTTGAATTCCTCAGCAGTGTTTATTCGTCCAGAATGATTCCAAAATCTCCAGAGCAGAGTTACTTGATAGTTCTCTAGAATCCCCAGCAAAGATGTGTCATCTCCAGCATGTTTCAAACAGAGAAGTTGAAATTTCCCTTGAAGACTTGATGATTGAAGTCTGGCAGTAGTGCCAAACCCCGTGACTTACTGATGAAGTCCTACTGCGATGTCAAAGTAGTTCTCCTAGCTGACGAGGAGTGCCTGACGGTAAATGTTTAGATATCCCTAGTGGTTCATGATTGATGGAGGATTCTATTTTTGACTTACTGACGAAGTCCGGCTGACACCTGGAAATTTCTTTGAATGCCCGACGACATAATTAACTTGATTGTCAAAAGTTCTTAATGACCTGATGAGTCCAGAGGAAGTCTTATGCTGCCGTGCCGCAGAATGCCTGACGACAACATCAGCTATGTATCACCAGTTACCGTGTAATCAGTGATCCCTTGATGACTTGAGGAAGAACCTGCAGCGAAATCTGATGATTATCCTGACGGAGATTTGAGATTAGTCGCTCACCAGCCAGTTGTCGTGCAGCTGTCATTTCAGATTTCGAAGATTGTCCTACCAATCAGAGTATCGTTTACTTGTGCGATTGGCAAGTCACCAGTTACCGTGTAACCAGTGACCCCTTATTGACTTACTGACGGAGTCCGACAAAGATACTGTCGACGTTCCTAGCGACCCGATGAGTCCATAAGTGACGATAAGGAATTCTTCTGTTGTGGCGCAGAATGCCCGACGACAAAAATCAGCCATCCTTCACCAGTTACCGTGTAACCAGTGATCCCTTATTGACTTACTGACGAAGTCCGACAAAGATATTGTTCAAGTTCCTAGCGAACTAACGAGTCCATAGGTGACGATAAGGAATTCTTCTGCTGTGGCGCAGAATGCCCGACGGCATAATCGACCATCCTTCACCAGTTACCGTGTAACCGGTGATTCCTTGATGACTTGAGGATGCAGTTCTACAGTGAATTCAGATGATCATCCTGACGGAGATTTGAAGTTAATCATTCACCAGCGAGTTGCCGTGCAACTATCAATATCAGTTATCCCTCACCAGTCACCGTGTAACCGGTGATTCCTTGATGACTAGAGGACGAAGTGCTACAGCGAAATTAGATACGTCAGATCAGTAATTCTCCAGCAAGTTGCCATGCAATTATCATTTCAGTTTCAGAAGAATTATCCCCATCAGAGTATCATTAACTTGTGCGGTTGGAAAATTTCCGGGTTTATTGGTATTCAACCGTCTTTTACCTTGATTGTGTGAGAGTCGTTCGCTTCTCACCCAGTCAGGTCCAAGCCGTTTGAATAGGGGCAGTTGTTGCACTCCAAAATTTGCCTAACCTTTACCTAGCTTGTGTTTCAGTGCATTCATTTTAGCATTTTCATTTGCATTGCATTGACATATGTGCAGGAGATCAAGAGGTGTGACTACCAAAAAATGGCTACACAAGGCTATGAAGCTAGCTAAGAACCTTATTCAAGTATGCAAAGGTTGATATCCTAACCAGAGAAGCTAAAGATTCTCAGAGAAAGTGGTTGAAGCCAAATGTGTAGGTCTCCTAACTTAAGAGTTGTAGGAAGTCATCATATGATTCTGAATCCATGGTGTTGCACCCCAAAATTTGCCCAACATTTCTTTACCTAGCTGATGTTTCATTTCATTCACATTAGCATTATCATTTGCATTTCATTGACATGTGTGCAGGAGATCAAGAGGTATGATTACCAATCAAGAGCTATACAAGAGTTTGAAGCTAGCTAAGAAGAGTTTGAAGCTAGCTAAGAAGGTTATTCAAGTATTCAAAGGTTGATACCCTTGTTAGAGAAGTTAAAAGATCCTCAGAGAGAGTGGTTGAAGCCAAGTGTGTAGGTCTCCTAACTTGAGAGTTGTGGAAAGTCATCAGATGATTCTGAAGCCATGAAGTTAGACTTGAGATCTTGGGAGAGCTCATGAGAATATTTGAAAATCACTTTGGGGCCTAGACAGGTCATTGTGCAAGATTAAGAAGGCTCAGCCATGAATGGTGCAACTAGGGTTTGACTGGGTCAACCCTAAGTCAACTGATGATTTGGAGAAGGTTGAGACCTAATCCAAGAGCCATGTGATCATTGATTGATGCATTGAGATGTTCTAAGGATTATTCCAAGGTCAACTCATCATGATTGAAGAGTTTGAGAAGTTTCAGGCTAAGGTTTCTAAGGCTTGACAGTGTAAAATCCCCTAGTTTGACCCCTATCTTCAAGGCAGTTTAGCCCAAGATGTGATTGTCATCTCATCTTGCCCCCAACATGATTGTTGTAGAGCATGATCTTAGATTTAATTTGAGTACTAGAAGTACTTGATAGGATTTGTAGAACTCAAGCTATGGCTTTGACAAGTTACAAGTCATCTGAGGCATGTGAATTTGGAGCTTGAAAGTTACCCAACTTGCATGACACTTTTGCCCTAGAAGGATTATTCCTATGAACTTTTGGTAAACATTAATTTTTTTCCTTATCCTCTTAGCTTTCTATAGAGTACTAGAAGTCCTTGATAGGATTTGTAGAACTCAAGTTATGGCTTTGATAAGTCAAGGGTATTTTGGACATTTGGTGATTATAGGTCATTTGTGATCATAGGCCATTTTCACCAACTTAGAGGCCTCAAATGAAATTTTGTTCAACTAGAAAGTTGTTCAAAATGGGGTTTTAACCTTTACCATGCATCAAGGAGGCATTGAAATGGCTCAAGGAGAGACTTGGTTCAAGAAATTTTGATAAAAGAAAGAATTAAAAGGATTTAATGGCCAAAAATTCAAATAATTCATTTTGTGACCAAATGAAACAAAATTATAGGTCAAATTGAATGGAAAAATGATTTTAGAAACAATGGCAGTGTTAGAATTTTGATTTGAGGTCATTTGCATAACATTCCATTTCATTTCTTCATGATGAAGCAACATAATCAAATTCATACCTTTGGCTTGCAAACAAGGAAAATAACACACTAAACTCATTCAATATCTCATGAGAACTTGATTACACACATAGCCATGCCAAGAGGGAGTCAGAATAGTGATTTCCATGGATGAGATTTTGAAGAGATTTTGAAAATCCAAAATCTCATTTGGATGGACCCAGAAGTTTCTAGACAATCCCAATCACTTCTATATAAGTCATTGAGTGAGTTCAGTGCTTTTTTTGGAAGGAATTGAAGCTGGTTGCAGAAAGAGCCATTGAAATTTTGAAGGTTCAAGTTGAAATCGGGTTTTCAATTCAAGGGAGAATCAAGCCAAATCAGAGTGTGCAAAGGCTTTGGGAGTGAATTTGGAACGTGTCTGCATCATCTTGGCAGTTGAAGTGAGCAAAAACCACCTCTGTTACCTCTCTGAAACCAGGTTTGTATCTTTCATCCTTGTGCATGATTTAGGAGGAGAAACTTAGCAATTCACATGTGGTTAGGATCTTTGCAACCTATAGTTGGATTTAGGATCATAAATTGGTGAATTAGAGACAAATTAGGCATGTGATCATTTTCTGTTGAGGATGATATCTCAAGATTCTTGAAGGATAAAATTGGGGACGATGAACAAGAACCCTCAGATTAGGGTTGGACCTTTGACTCAGACAATGGATGAATACCCAGGATTGCTTCTCAAATCCGAAGAGAGAGTTTCAAATGAAACGCACTGTTTCATTAATTGGTTGGTTTTGGGCTTAACACTCAGAGTGATATCCACACCCCCCTTTGGCCCAATTCTTTGATATGAACTGTATTGGATTGCTATTTGCCACGCGTTTTTATTAATTTCTTTTGTTTTCTTTTATTTTTCATTATTTCATATGACTTAGAGATTAATTCATAAAAAATAGGAAATTAACTCAATTAATTCCAAACTTTTTTCCCCTGATTCATGATTGAATCTAGAATTTTGTAGATAAAAAATATTAGGAATTCATGCATTTGTGATTTTATTTGCATTTTTTTAATATTAATTGATATTAAAATGGCCATGGTTGATACCTTGTCTTGCTGAATTTTGTTTGAGTATTTGGTGATGATTCTTGCCTTGATTATTTGTGTGTAGCTAGTATAGGTATGCGTGTTCCCCTAGTAATTTTCTCACATTTTTGTGATGAAGTTAGGTGGTAGTTTTAAGTTGAAACTTTAGGTGCTCTATTTTTAGGGTTTGTGCTTAGTACCTTGTGATTTAGGTTTTATGTCTAGGACTTGGGGGATGATTCAACCTCTGGATTTTGTATGGTAGGTTCATCATTGAATTAGGGTCCCATAGTTAGTTTTGTAGGATTTTACAATTGGTTTTAGTATTTTAGTTAGGATTAACTTTAGTACTAGGTTTTAGGTGATCCTAACTTGCTAATTCAATTAGATTGATTTCTTTAGTTCCCTTAGATTAGGGTTTTGCCTCTCTTGCTCTTGGATGATGTTGAAGACAAGCTTGGGGCTACCATGGAGTGCTTGAAGAGGCTTGGATGTGAAGTTCTTCCTTTCTTCTGGTGTAGTGTTGATTAAGTGTTTAGATTAGAGTTTGCAGGCAGAGCTTCTAGATAGATTCTCTTCTTTCATAAACATGGAAGGTGTTGATCACTTCCATTCTTCCCTATGATATAAGGTCCCCTTATGGAGGCCTCATCCCTCCTTTGGTAGGATGTGTGGCTCTTCACAAGTTGGTAGAACCTTTGAGGGTCCCTTTCTCTGATGATGGAGTGCTTAGTGGTGACCTTTGGTCTTCACTCTGCTGTCTATTATCCAAACCTTACTCTTGTTAGATGAATCTTCCTCCCTTGCTAGAGGATAGAGTTCCTTGTTAGAGGATTGAAGATGCTAGAGGTTGCTACTTCTTTGAAGACTGCCATTGAAGCTGAGGCTTGAAGATCCAGAAGAGCAGGTTGACACTTATGGAGAAGATCAAATTGAGATTGAATGAAGAGGTGAAGCTTGAGGTTGGAAAGTAAGTTGATACTTATGTGTGAGGTATTGGAAGTTTGGAGAAGCAAGTTGATACTTGCTATCAAAGTTGAAGACTTGAAGAAAAGTTGAAGACTGAGGGCTGAGCTGATGTCAGAAGAGTTTTGTTATGAAGCTGTGGGAGTGGTTGATCTGCTTTCCTTTCCTGTCTGTTTGTTGGCTGTGCAACTGTATTGCTGTGACTTGTTTGATTTGCTTGATGCATTAGAATAAGTTCATTTTTAGATTAATTTAATCTAGGAGCATGATTGCACTAGGGATTGAGTTGCTCTCTCTACTTGTATTTTTACTGTATGGCTTTGCTTGCGGGTATTCGGTAGAGCTCTGCTCCCTTGCCTATGTGGTTTATGATTTGCTTGATGGCATTTTATTTTATTCTTCCTGTATGATTGCAGTTATTCATATCTGTCTTGAGGTCGAGACGAGCTTGTGGAGGCTGATGCCCCACACACATTTCCTCCCTCACTTGCATTGCATGCATTTTACTGTATATCGGTTTACTGTTTACTGTTTAAGCTGATGCTTTATCTGTTTCTGTGTATCATTGACATGATCCCCTAGGAATCTCATTTCCTTTGATAAGGAAGTGATGATAGAACTTTAGGTTGAAACCTATGCATGATAACTTCTAGGAGTTCCCTGTTTCAAACCTCAACCATAGGATGAATCCTTGGCATGACAACATTAGGACTTGATAGTCTCCCCTTAGTTGAACCTGTTCGTTCTCTTCTCATCTCAAAACAACTTAAAATACAATAATAAAGGTTAACTGACGTCGTACGTTACGAGCCTTAAGCTATCTGAGAAAGGATTGTTGGAGAGTTTCTTTTCAACAGTCTGGATGTTTAGTATGGTACCCTTTGGGTGACATGCGACACATTCACTCTCAGGTCATAGTCTCTAGTGCGCTATTGGTTTCAAACATCCATAAAAAACAGTTCTTCCGTAAAAGACAGAAAACAAACTTCAAACCTTTTTGCCCCGTGGGGCCATAATTCAAAGGAAAGCTTTTCTGAAGAAAAGAGTGTCGTTAACTCCCAGTTCTACCATAAACGGTAACGCCTAAGTCTCCAAAGGTCGAGCTGCGTACACCAAACTGCTGGAACTGTTTGTTAACCCTACTCAAAAAAATAGATGAATCTGAATTCCCGTAATCCGTATTATCCCGAACTACGTAAGCTCTGATCTCTCATATCTGTTGAGAGTACGTAGGCACAATACTGACGTATTGGCGAGCCACCTTCCCCGTAACCCGTAGTTAGCCGAACTACGTTGACTCTGATTTCTCATTCTCTGATGAGAATACGTAGGCATAAAGTGCGACGCTTTGCCGAGTCATTTTCTTTTCTTTTCAGACCAGCCTTGATAGGTAGATAGATAAAACCAACCCGGCAGATAAACACAACAAGCGTGGATCCCATCGAGTACGATGGAAGTGAAGGGTGCTAATACCTTCCCCTTGCGTAACCGACTCCCGAACCCAGACAACGGTTGCGATGACCTTGTCTTATACCTCTTCGTCATGTTTTTCCGATCGTTTCCTTTCTCGTTCTGAGGGATAAATAACGAAAGGTGGCGACTCTTCTGTTTTTCCAGCACCTTATTTTCGCGGTAGCGACAACTGGCGACTCTGCTGGGGACTTGATAGTTTCCTGGGATCCAACGTCCCTTATGCGAGTCAGTTTGGGGGATCCAACGTCCCCTGCGAGAGTCAATCCTAGCGCTTGTATGATTACTTGTTGGGTTGTGTTTGTTTATCGCATTTTATATCCCGCATTTTATTTTCAGTATGATATGATTATCTGTGCTGTTGTGGGAGGGGTATTCTGATGAGCGAGAAGCCAGACCCAGGCTTGAGTGTACCTAGCATTAGTCATGGAAATTAGTGGGCGCGTTCTTGCTTTGCAGGCACTAGTGTCTCATGAAATCCACGCTCAGACGAGGTTCTCCCGGTTGACTTCTTTTCCGGTCCTTTGGGCCTGAGGGGTTGTTGGTTTGGAGGATTGTCGACTCTGGGGACCGATCATTTGGAATTTAGCTGAGTGAGGCCGCTTCAGGAGATGGTGATGCCACACCTTCGGGGTATCGTATCACCCCTCTTGAATGTCTGTGACGCTGATGACCGCATAGGATGCCGAACTTGTGACAGTTTAGGTCCATACCTGTGAGCAGGGTCGGGTTTGTTGCAGGAAACCCTAACCTTCAGACTACCCGGTTTTCTTGATAGTGAATCAGTTTTGTTGGTATCAGAGGTTCTCATCATCAGATGTGTATTTGTTCTTGACAGAGCAGAGTTATGGTCCTGTATCAGAGGTCCTTATTATCAGATGTATGTGTGTTCTTGACAGAGCAGAGTTATAGTCTGACATCAGGGGTTTCTCCTCATCATCAGATATATGGGTGTTCTTGACAGAGCAGGTTTATGGTCCGATACCAGGGTTTTCTTCTTATTAGAGATAGTGGTTGTTCTTGACAGAGCAGTACTGTGGTTTTGTTGATACAGAACCTTCATCTCCTCAACAACACAGTCGTCTTGATCTCCTGCTGCATGATTGCATATTACCTTGCTTTGCATACTCATTTGCATTTCATTAACGTGTGTCTGTGTTGCAGGTACCGTTTCCCCCGGTTCAGGTTTTCTTGCCTTCTACTGTGCTATTATGGGTTCTCTGAGGAAGACTGTGGCCTACAAGCTCCCCACTCCTGATGTTGTTCAGCTGACTGGTTTGATTGCTTTGGCAGATGATTCTGTGAGAGGTGAATTCAGAAAGGCTTATGGGAAACTGCTCAGCTTGGTTCGTAAACCTTCTGTGTTTGAGTTGAATGGGTTGCATGCCTTGCTGCAGTTATACGATCCTCCTTTGAGATGCTTTACTTTCCCGGACTTTATTCTCGCGCCTACACTAGAGGAGTATGCTGATTTGTTAGGTGTGCCTATCAAGAGTCAGATGCCCTTTGTTCATATGGATGTTGTGCCTAATCTGGCTAGTCTAGCTCCTTCACTTCATCTGGATGCCTCAGAGTTGGTCTTGTCTAGTTGGAACAGGGTTCCCGGTTTCTCCTTGCAGTTTTTAGTGGGAAAGGCCCAGCAGTGTGCCAAAGACGGTTGTTGGATCGTGTTCAACGCTATTCTTGCTCTTTGCATATACGACATCATTCTGTTCCCCAATATGCCTGACTTTGTAGACTTCGACGCCTTTCACATCTTTGCATCAGGGAATCCAGTCCCTACATTGATTGGAGATGTTTACCATTCCGTCCACTACAAAAACGAGAACAGAAGGGGTAAGAATGTCTCGTGCTGTGTGCCCTTGCTCTATAGATGGCTTTATAGTCACCTACCCAAGAAGGGTCCCTTTGCTTCGTCTGCGGCCACAGCTGAGTGGTCTGAGCGTTTGATGAGTCTGTCAGTGGAGGATATTGCCTGGTTTGATAGAGATAGGTTGGGTACTGAGATTATCTTCAGCTGCAGTGGGTTTCCGAATGTGCCATTGATAGGCAGGAAGGGTTGTATCAACTATAATCCATCTCTGCTGGTCCGACAGTTTGCTTATGCTTTGAGAGCTCCACCGAAGGATGAAGAGGTGCAGGAATCTCTGTACCTCACTGGTCTTCTAGAGGGGGATATGTTATCTAAGCTTCAGCACGCTTGGAATGATATTAGTAAGCGGGGAAAACCGTTGCTGGGAAAAAGTAATAGCCAAGCCTACGCTCCATATGTGACCTGGATCAGAGCTAGAGCAGATATTATAGGGATGTCGTTTCCACCTGCTCAGCCAGAAAGCCCTCCGATGATTGAAGAGCCCACCACCGTGCCTATTCAGCAGTACAATCAGGTGTTAGCTGAGCGAGAGGGGCTGAAGAAGGCAAATGAAGAACTGGAGAAAGAATTGGCTCAACTTAGAAGCGAGAGAAGCGAAGCCGTCCATTCCTTCAAGAGGCAAATAGAGCTGGTGAACCAGCTAGGGACGGATTTGACTAAGCAGTTAGCTGAGCATGAGCGCTTGGGTCGAGACTTCAAAGCTGTCAATGACGTGCTGGCCACCAAGAAGCAGCACTTGGATGAAGCGTACCGGAGAATATCCAAGTTTAATCAGCATTGGAAGGCCACCCTAGCCAACGGCAAGGGACGGGAGGATAAACTGAAGCAGCAGATCTCCAAGTTGAAAGCCCAGGTGAAGGCTAGTGAGAAGAGGTTTGATGAAGAAACCGCTCGTAGATATGCCGCTGAAGGCCTGCTCAACAAGGCTCTTGCTAACCTGAAGGAGCGCAAACTGACGTTTGAATCCAAGAAGCAGAAATTAGAAGATTGTTTCGGCGAAGGAGCATGGGAAGACTCATTTGAAGGTCTTCAATACGCTATTACGCAGAGGGAGTTACTCGTCAAGGGGTTGCTCACTCGGCATGATCATCCAGAAACGAGGAATCTGTTAGAAGAGTTCTGCGCCCGTGGTCGTGCTTGACTATATCGGTAACCCTTTTGTTTTGATCATTGCTGTATGCTGACCATCACCAGGCTTGTTGGTCGAGGTCATGCTATTGATTCTGCTTGTACTCAGTGACGTTGTGTACCGCCTTGATGGGCTTTCTTTATATATATGAGATGTTATTTCCATTACTGGACTCGGACTTCTTATTATCAGCACTGGCACTACGACACTAGGATCGGGGGAAAATTTCCCTAACACACAGACACACGTTTGCATTTGCATAAAGCATCTGCATAACGAGCACTTTGTCGTTTTTTCTAACCCTTGTGTGTATACAGGTTGTTTCAGGTTGTTCCAGGATTGATCAAAGGCCAATCCACCGCTATCCGACTAGAGCAAATCAAGCCAGAGCAATGGAACAAGTGCAGACTAACGTTCAGGAACTCCGAGAGAGGATGGACCGCTTCATGGAGCTCATGCAAGTGGTTGCCAACGGCCAAGACCAGCTCAGAACATTGGTCCAGCCTCTGATTTCAAGGGTTGACAGCAATGGTGTACTCCACGGTGGGAGTGTTCCAACCCCTCCACCTGTTGAAACTCCTCAGAACGGCATCCCCGCGACCGGGGGGAATGGCAGTGGCAATGGTAATGTGATCGCTAACATGGGGCTCAATGGTAATACGACTGGCGTCGGCAATGGAAATTTTGAAGCTAATGTCAATGTTGGACTGGGCAACGGCAACACAGGTGTTGGAAATCTGTATGGGCCTCAGCCATGGTTAGAAGACCGTCAAGAAGATTTGTTCTCCCAGAAGGGTGCTGAAGGAGAGCTGACTGCTGAAGCATGTCTGAGGTTTAAGGCACTCGAGGACAAGATGAGGAATTTCGAGAACCTGAACACTATGGGTGTCGACATGTCCAAATTGGGATTGATTGCTGATTTCAAGGTGCCTCCCAAATTCAAGGTACCCGACTTTGAGAAGTACAAGGGTACCACCTGCCCTCGCGTCCACCTAAGGTCATACTACCGGAAAATGTCCGCTCACTCTGAAGACGAGAAGTTGCTGATGCACTTCTTTCAGGATAGCTTGTCCGGGCCATCCTTGGAATGGTACATGAGTTTGGAGCCTACCAGTGTGCGCACGTGGAAGGAACTTGCTGAGGCACTTGTGCACCATTACCAGTATAATAGTGACTTGGCGCCGAACCGAGTCCAACTGCAGAATTTGTCACAGAGGAACAACGAAGGGTTCAAAGAGTACACCCAGCGGTGGCGCGAATTGGCAGCTAGAGTTCAGCCGCCGATGGTTGAACGGGAGCTTGTTGAAATGTTTGTAGCCACCCTCCCAGGGGTTTATTACGAGAAATTGGTCAGCAGTATGTCTGGAAGCTTCTCAGATCTCATCATCACGGGCGAGCACGTTGAAAATAGGATCAAACTGGGGAAAATTCAAGGTGTCGATCTAGCCTCAGCTGGAGGAGGAAAAAAACCGTATGGTGGCAAAAGGCGGGAAGGAGAGACGAGCGCCGTGTCCAACGCTCGAAGGAAAGGTAAAGGCCCTCACCAGCAGGTGGCCAGCATAACCATCCTCGTTGTCCAACAACCCCATCCACAGCAGCAGCAGCAACAACAACAGCCAAATCAGCAAGGGTACATAAAGTATCAGAACAGGGCACCTTTGTCAAGTCGTCACCTCGAGGCTCCGCCCATGTCGTATGCTCAGCTGTTACAGACTCTGCTTCAGTTGCAGCTAATCCAGAAGAGAACCCTGGCTCCCTTGACAGGGGCACCTCCGCCAGGTTATGACGCGAATGCAACATGTGAGTTTCACTCAGGGGCACTTGGCCACACGATAGAAAACTGCAAAGCCTTCAAGCACAAGGTGCAGGATATGGTGGACGCTAAGATCATCAATTTCTCAGATAATGTGCCAAATGTCACGAAGAACCCTATGCCGAATCATCAGGGAGGAGGGGTGAATGCCATTATTGAGGACGAAAACTTGGACTTATTGACTGACATCAAGGATCTGAAGACACCGCATAGCTTCGTTAAAGCCAAGCTTATGAAGAGAGGATTCTTTCCAGGCTGTGGAGAACTGTGTATGGGCTGTGCGGCTCGTCCTAATGGATGTGAGAAGTTGATAGAAGGGATTCAGAGTCTGATAACCGAAGGAATCTTGCAGTTTAGCCGAAGGGCCGAATGTGGATCTGGAGAGGTAATGCTGAGGCAAGATGATGAGGTCGCCACCATCACCATCCCTCGCCGGACGATCACTATTTCTGCACCCAGACCGCCCACGATTACCATCACAAAGGCTGGGCCGATACCTTTTGAAAGCACCAATGTTGTCCCATGGCATAATGGGACAGACGTTTACTGTAACGGACAAAAGTTAGAGCTAGAACCATCTAGGCAGTCTGTGGATAACCTAGTGGGAATTGGCGGAATCACGCGCAGCAGAAGAGTATTTGCTCCACCTGAGATAGTGGCGGACAAAGCGGACAAAGCTGATGTAACTGATAAGGGAAAGGGTAAAGTCGTTGAGGAAACCCCTCGTGGGGTAGAGAAGGACTTACTTGTTAAGGACGCCGAAGAGTTCATGAGGTTGATCAAAAAGAGTGACTACAAGATCGTGGATCACCTCCATCAAACACCCTCGAAAATCTCCATCCTGAATCTGTTGCTGTGTTCAGAGTCACATCGCAACGCGCTGTTAAAGGTTTTGAATGCCGTGTATGTACCGCAGGAAATATCGGTCAACCAGTTGGAAGGAGTCGTAGCCCACGTGAATGCTGGAAACGGGTTAGGGTTCACTGACCTGGAGCTGACGCCGAAGGGAAGAAACCACAACAGCGCCCTGCACATCTCGTTAGAGTGTAGGGGAGCGATTATGTCTCATGTGTTGGTGGATACGGGGTCGTCACTCAATGTTCTTCCGAAGAAAGCATTGATGAAGTTAGATACTCGAGGATTGATTTGCACACCCAGTGATCTGGTTGTGAAAGCGTTCGATGGAACCAAACGTCATGTTTTTGGGGAGGTGACGCTACCAATCCAAGTCGGGCCGGAAACTTTCGACGCGGTTTTTTACATTATGGACATCATGCCAGTCTATAGCTGTCTCCTAGGCCGACCATGGATCCATTCTGCTGGCGCCGTGACCTCCACGTTGCACCAGAAGCTCAAGTATGTTGTCGGAGGTAGCATCGTGACTGTTTGTGGCGAGGAAGACATAATGGTGAGCCATTTGTCGTCCTTCAAATATGTTGAGATGGATGGGGAAATCCACGAAACCCTATGTCAGGCATTCGAAGCTGTTAAAGTCAAGGACGTAACTCCTGTAATCACTGAAAAACCAGAGATGACTCTCTCTTCCTTCAAGGAAGCCCGGGCCGTTGTTAAGGCCGGATCTACCCCAGGTTGGGGGCGAATTCTAGAAATACCTAACAAATAGGACAAGTTTGGGCCGATCCAGTTTACCAGTGGCGGGGTGATATTTGAAAGTGTCAACGCTGTGTCTGAAGACGGCGAAGACAGCGATTGCGACCTAGACTCTTGGATCCAGCCAAGCAAACCAGGCCAGAGCCTCACCAACTGGTCCATCAGGGATACCATCCAAGTGACAGGCAAAGAGTAATGATTTACTTTCTCTAATTATTGTACAACCCTATGTCCTACCCGGGGCATAGTGGTTTTATTGTCAGGGCCTTGTTTGATTATATACATGCATTTTACCAATAAATCAAAAGGCGTTTTTCTTCGTATTCAAATGTTGTGATCTCTGTTATTCCTGTTTTATATTTGTTTTAAAAAACAATAAAATGGCAATAGGGTTTGTGCTAACCTGCATATCCTTGTTTTAAGCTTAACCCTTGTTATTGCAGGATCCACATAGCAGATGACATCGACTCTGGACCTTCTACGACTCACTTCGACTTCGATTGCCCGATCTATCAAGCCGAAGAAGAGATTGATGAAGACGAAGACTTTCCCGAAGAGTTGACCCGCTTGTTGAAACAAGAAGAGAAAGTTATTCTGCCTCATGAGGAAGAGATTGAGATTGTGAATCTGGGTTCTGAGGAACTGGTAAGGAACGTCAGGATAGGGGCTGCATTGCAAAGTGATGTCAAGCAGAGATTGGTCGAGATGCTGAGAGAGTATAGTGACATCTTTGCTTGGTCACACGAGGATATGCCCGGACTTGACACTGACATCGTGGTCCACCACTTGCCGCTGCGAGAAGATTGTCCTCCCGTCAAGCAGAAGCTTAGAAGGACACGACCAGATATGGCCGTTAAGATCAAAGAAGAAGTGCAGAAGCAGCTTGATGCTGGCTTCTTAGCGGTCACTACTTACCCTCCGTGGGTCGCCAACATAGTACCTGTACCGAAGAAGGACGGTAAGGTGTGAATGTGCATCGATTATCGGGATTTGAATAGGGCGGGCCCTAAAGATGATTTCCCGCTCCCCCATATTGATGTGTTGGTCGACAATACAGCTCAGTTCTCCGTATTTTCGTTCATGGATGGCTTCTCCGGTTACAATCAGATCAAGATGGCGCCGGAGGACATGGAGAAAACTACGTTTATTACACCTTGGGGAACATTTTGCTACAAGGTAATGCCTTTCGGTCTGAAGAACGCAGGGGCCACTTACCAATGAGCAATGGTCACTTTGTTTCATGATATGATTCATCATGAGATTGAAGTCGATATTGATGACATGATTGCGAAGTCCCAAACGGAGGAAAGACATTTGGTCAATTTGCTGACGCTTTTTGAGAGGCTTAGGAAATTCAGGTTGAGGCTGAATCCTAACAAGTGTACTTTCGGGGTACGGTCCGGAAAACTACTGGGGTTTATTGTGAGTGAAAGAGGCATCGAGGTTGATCCTGCGAAGATAAAAGCAATACAAGAGATGCCAGCGCCAAAAACAGAAAAAAAAAGTTCGTGGTTTCCTAGGCAGAATAAACTACATTGCAAGGTTTATCTCTCAGCTCACAGCCACGTGTGAACCGATGTTCAAATTGTTAAAGAAAGATCAGGTGATTATCTGGAACGAGGATTGCCAGAAGGCATTTGATAAGATAAAAAAGTATCTACAGGAACCTCCGATCTTGATACCCCCAGTGGCCGGAAGACCCTTAATCATGTACTTGACAGTTCTTGAGAATGGTATAGGGTGTGTTCTCGGTCAGCACGACGAGACGGGAAGAAAGGAGCATGGCATTTACTATTTGAGTAAGAAGTTCACAGAATGTGAATCTCGTTACTCGATGCTGGAGAAGACGTGTTATGCACTAGCCTAGGCTGCCAAACGTTTACGACAGTACATGCTCAACCACACAACCATGCTAATTTTGAAGATGGATCCGATCAAGTACGTCTTCGAGAAACAAGCGCTTTCGGGCAGGATTGCCAGATGGAAAATGGTGTTGACGGAATATGACATTCAGTATGTTTCTCAGAAGGCCATCAAGGGAAGCGTATTGTCTGAGTACCTTGCCGAACATCCGATTGAAGATTATCAGCCGATGAAATTTGAATTCCCTGATAAGGATATCATGTTTCTTAAAGCGAAAGATTGCGATGAACCGTTGCCCGACGAGGGTCCAGATAGGAAATCCCAATGGAAGTTGATATTTGACAGGGCGGTTAATTCTTACGGAAGTGGCATCGGGGCAATCATCACAACTCCCCATGGATCCCACATCCCGTTCACTGCGAGACTGACGTTTCCGGTCACCAATAATGAAGCAGAATACGAAGCTGCATCATGGGTCTAGAAGAGGCAATTGATTTGAGAATCAAGAACCTGGATGTATATGGTGACTCGGCACTGGTGATTAACCAGATTAAAGGGGAGTGGGAGACTCGCCAATCGAGTTTTGTGCCGTACATGAACTACGCCAGAAGGCTGCTTCCGTTCTTTGATCGAGTGGAACTCCATCATGTGCCCAGAGCTGAAAATCAGATGGCTGATGCCTTGGCCACGTTGGCTTCGATGTATAAAGTCAATTTTTGGAATGAAGCTCCAAGAATTGTCCTTTCTCGTCTTGATAGACCTGCATTCGTCTTTGCGATCGAGGAAGCCTCCGACGGCAAGCCATGGTTCCATGATATCCAGACCTTCCTTATGACTAAGGAGTATCCTGCGGGAGCGTCAACCCAGGATAAGAAGACTTTGAGGAGGCTGTCTGGAAATTTTTATCTCAATCCTGATGGTGTTTTGTATAAAAGAAACCACGATCTCGTGCTACTCAGATGTGTAGATGAGAAAGAAGTGAGTATGCTCATGGAAGAAGTCCATGAAGGCACATTTGGTACGCACGCCGGCGGGCATGCTATGACAAGAAAGATCCTGAGAGCAGGATACTACTGGCTGACGATGGAGTCGAATTGCTTTAAATTCGCGAAGAGATGTCATAAATGCCAGATGTATGCTGATAAGATTCACGTGCCTCCGTGCCCGTTAAACGTCATGTCCTCCCCGTGGCCGTTCTCCATGTGGGGCATCGACATGATAGGCAAGATCGAGCCCACTGCATCTAACGGTCATCGCTTCATTTTAGTAGCCGTCGACTACTTCACCAAGTGGGTGGAGGCAGCCTCGTATGCTAATGTGACCAAGCAGGTGGTGGCTAAATTCCTAAAGAGGGACATCATTTGTCGATACGGAATTCCCGAGCGGATCATTACTGATAATGGTTCGAATCTGAATAACAAGATGATGAAGGAGCTGTGCCAGAGTTTCAAGATTGAACACCAAAACTCATCTCCTTACCGACCGAAGATGAATGGCGCCGTTGAGGCGACCAATAAGAACATTAAGAAGATTGTACAAAAGATGGTTGTGACCTATAAGGATTGGCACGAGATGTTGCCATTTGCACTGCACGGTTATCATACGACGGTACGTACATCAACCGGGGCAACTCCTTTCTCACTGGTGTACGGTATGGAAGCTGTCCTACCGTTAGAAGTTGAGATTCCTTCTTTGCGAGTTTTGGTTGATGTGAAACTCGATGAGGCAGAATGGATTAAGAATCGACTAAACCAACTCAGCCTGATGGACGAGAAGAGGTTAGCATCAATTGCATATGGTCGTCTGTACCAAAGCCGAATGAAGAAAGCTTATGATAAGAAGGTGCGTCCTAGAAGCTTTCAGACGGGTGATCTCGTCCTGAAGAAGATTCTTCCTCCACACTCCGATCACCGGGGCAAGTGGACTCCCAATTACGAAGGTCCGTACGTCGTCAGCAAGGTCTTCTCGGGAGGATCCTTGTTATCCACGATGGATGGCGAAGATTTCGCATCCCCGGTGAACACGGACGCAGTTAAAAAATACTTTGCTTAAAGAACGACCCGCTGGAAAAAAAAGAATATCCAGGAAAAAATGGGGCATCCCGGCGAACCATAAAAAAGGAAAAGGTTCGGGCAAAAATTAGGGATATAAATGAAAAATGTACACCCGCAAAGTCGAAAACCTGGAAGGGCGACTTTGGCAAAAAAGGGTATCCCGGTGAATCGAAAACCCAGAAGGGCGATTCAGGCAAAAGTTAGGGATGTGAAAAAGCAAATGACTGCGTTCCGCGTGTGGACTTTCATTGTTTAGTGGTTTGGAAGACCTGAGGGCCGTTTATCCGAATCAATCTCTTCTGAAGCTGAAGCGTCGGAGAAGTATCGAAGTCGAGTGGGTCATTGAGGGATCAACTTATGGTGTTCGTCTACGCCTCATTGCCGACATTTGTATATACTGATGTATATTTATGTTTTTTATATTTGCGCAGCTTCCTCATTCCAGGAGCTTGCATCTGTTGTAAAACATCTTGGCCCATTCAGGGGTTCGCATCAATAAAATGTATACTATTCAGCAATTCTGTTTGTTTGTTTAGCATTTATCTGTTTTGTTTGCGAAAAAGAACGCCGACATTTTTTGATAAAATGCGCATACATAAACTTACTGGCCTAGGCCACTGATTGTCGAAACAATGAATTACTTGAACATTGTCACAAGATGATAACCTTGATAGGTCCCTTTGAGAAGGGTATCTTGTCTGTTTGTTTGTATTGTTACAGGTAGGGCATATTCCAGACAATACATCGTATGTTTCCCCAAGCAGGATGATTCCTTCTTCCCCAGCAAGTTCAGCAGCACCTCCCCGCGGAGTCTGAACATGAGATCGTAAGCATCGCTATTTCTCCCCAAGCAGAGAAGATTCTCTCCCCAATCAGATGTATCCTGAAGGATCGTCGTCTCCCCAGCTGAGTCATATACTGAAGTGTGCAACACTCGATAGTACAGACTGAAGTCTCCAGGAGAATTGAAATTCCCCACAGAATTGTATTTTCCCCGGCAAGTAGGATTTATTCCAGCGTCTGGTTACCCTCTCCAGCCAAGCTTGCAATTCCCCAAGAGAGCCGAGTCCTTGGAAGCCGTTCAGGCCATGATTGGTTTTCCCCAGTAGAGTGTTGAATAGCTGATGCTGTATTTCCCCACCAGAGTCGTTATCTCCAGGGAAGTTTGGCGGCGAATGTCGTGCAGTTTATTTCTGCGATTGATATCGTTTCCCTCAGCAGTTTGTGGTTTGAATACCCGGTTGAGCGAGTCCAAGTTCTTGTAGAACTTTATCCTCCCGCAGCAGTCAACTAAAGATCATTTCCCCAGGCGGAGTCCAATTGAGATTGGTGTGACTTCTTCTCCTCGGCAGGATGATCCCTTCCTCCACCAGAGTGGTTCTTTCTCCTTGACAGGAGGATTCTCCCTTCAGCATTTATTTTGTTGATGGGGTCGTAGCATTTTGCACGATTGCATAGCATTTACCCTAAATGCGTAGAATTTCCACCGTGTGGAGCATTGCGCCATTGTCAAAGCATATGCATACGAAACATGAGCTAGGTCGTTGCCGTTCTTATTTTGCAGGTGTTCCTCCGCAGAATGGTTTGCTCAAGATGATTCTTGAATTCTACAGCAAAGTTGGTTGCTTAAGATGATTCTTAAAAATCCCCGGTGAAGTCGCCAGAGTTGGTTTCTCAAGTTGATGCTTAGAGTCCCCGACAGAGTGTTTGTGTAGGATGATTCCTGAAATCTCCAACAGAGTTATTGGTTCAGGATGATTCTTGAAGTCCCCGCCGAAGTTATTTGCCCAAGATGATTCTTGAAGTCCTCAGCAGAGTTGAGTCATCCAGAATGATTTTTGGATCCCTGAAGCAGAGTTACTTGATAGTTCTCTAGAATCCCCAGCGGAGATGTGTCATCCCCAGCAGGATTGAACAGAGAAGTTGAGATTTCCCTTGAAGACTTGATGATTGAAGTCCGGCAGCGGTGCCAAAACCCCTGACCTACTGATGAAGTCTAACCACGAGGTTAAAGCAGTTCCCTCAGCTGATGCGGAGTGCCAGACGGTAAAGGATTGTATATCCTTATTTGGTTCATGATTGACCGAGGATTCCATTCCCGACTTACTAACGAAGTCCGGCTGACGCCCGAGATGTTATGTGAATGCCTGACGGCATAACCGACCATCCATTACCAGTTACCGCGTAACTGGTGACCCCTTGATGACTTGAGGACGAAGATCTACAGCAAAATCAGATGATCATCCTAACAGATATTTGAGATTAGACATTTCACCAGTTACCGTGTGACCAATTCTCCAGCTAGTTTCCATGCAACTATTACTTCCGTTTCCGAAGATTTGTCCCCATCAGTGTACCGTGTACTTGTGCAGTTGGCAAATTTCCGGGTTTGTTGGTATTCAACCGTCTTTTACCTTGATTGGTTGAGAGTCGTTCGCTTCACACCCAGTCCGGTCCAAGCCGTTTGAATAGGGGCAGCTGTTGCACCCCAAGATTTGCCCAACATTTCTTTACCTAGCTGATGTTTCATTTCATTCACATTAGCATTATCATTTTCATTTCATTGACATGTGTGTAGGAGATCAAGAGGTATGATTACCAATCAAGAGCTATACAAGAGTTTGAAGCTAGCTAAGAAGAGTTTGAAGCTAGCTAAGAAGGTTATTCAAGTATTCAAAGGTTGATACCCTTGTCAGAGAAGTTAAAAGATCCTCAGAGAGATGGTTGAAGCCAAGTGTGTAGGTCTCCTAACTTGAGAGTTGTGGAAAGCCATCAGATGATTCTGAAGCCATGAAGTTAGACTTGAGATCTTGGGAGAGCTCATGAGAAGATTTTAAAATCACTTTGGGGCCTAGACAGGTCATTGTGCAAGATTAAGAAGGCTCAGCCATGAATGGTGCAACTAGGGTTTGACTCGGTCAAGCCTAAGTCAACTGATGATTTGGAGAAGGTTGAGACCTAATCCAAGAGCCATGTGATCATGGATTGATGCATTTAGATGTTATAAGGATGATTCCAAGGTCAACTCATCATGATTGAAGAGTTTGACAAGTTTCAGGCTAGGGTTTCTAAGGCTTGACAGTGTAAAATCCCCTAGTTTGACCCCTATCTTCAAGGCAGTTTAGCCCAAGATGTGATTGTCATCTCATCTTGCCCCCAACATGATTGTTGTAGAGCATGATCTTAGATTTAATTTGAGTACTAGAAGTCCTTGATAGGATTTGTAGAACTAAAGTTATGGCTTTGACAAGTTACAAGTCATCTGAGGCATGTGAATTTGGAGCTTGAAAGTTACCCAACTTGCATGACACTTTTTCCATAGAAGGATGATTCCTATTAACTTTTTGTCAACATGAATGTTGTTCCTTATCCTCTTAGCTTCCTAGAGAGTACTATAAGTCCTTGATAGGATTTGTAGAACTCAAGTTATGGCTTTGACAAGTCAAGGGTATTTTGGACATTTGGTGATTATAGGTCATTTGTGATCATAGGCCATTTTCACCAACTTAGAGGCCTCAAATGAACTTTTGTTCAACTAGAAAGTTGCTCAAAATGGGGTTTTAACCTTGGCCATGCATCAATGAGGCATTGAAATGGCTCAAGGAGAGACTTGGTTCAAGAAATTTTGAAAAAAGAAAGAATTAAAAGGATTTAATGGCCAAAAATTCAAATAATTCATTTTGTGACCAAATGAAACAAAATTATAGGTCAAATTGAATGGAAAAATGATTTTAGAAACAATGGCAATGTTAGAATTTTGATTTAAGGTCATTTGCATAACATTCCATTTCATTTCTTCATGATGAAGCAACATAATCAAATTCATACCTTTGGCTTGCAAACTAGGAAAATAACACACTAAACTCATTCAATATCTCATGAGAACTTGATTACACACATAGCCATGCCAAGAGGGATTCAGAATAGTGATTGCCATGGATGAGATTTTGAAGAGATTTTGAAAATCCAAAATCTCATTTGGATGGATCCAGAAGTTTCTAGACAATCCCAATCACTTCTATATAAGTCATTGAGTGAGTTCAGTGCTTTTTTTTGGAAGGAATTGAAGCTGGTTGCAGAAAGAGCCATTGAAATTTTGAAGGTTCAAGTTGAAATCGGGTTTTCAATTCAAGGGAGAATCAAGCCAAATCAGGGTGTGCAAAGGCTTTGGGAGTGAATTTGGAACGTGTCTGCATCATCTTGGCAGTTGAAGTGAGCAAAAACCACCTCTGTTACCTCTCTGAAACTAGGTTTGTATCTTTCATCCTTGTGCATGATTTAGGAAGAGAAACTTAGCAATTCACATGTGGTTAGGATCCTTGCAACCTGTAGTTGAATTTAGGATCATAAATTGGTGAATTAGAGACAAATTAGGCATGTGATCATTTTCTGTTGAGGATGGTATCTCAAGATTCTTGAAGGATTATTCATGATTGGATGGTGGAAATTTATCAGTGAAGAGTGAGGATTAACTTGAGACCTTTAATTTAAAGAATGGTGAAAATCAAGATTGGGAGGAATTCTGAAAAGGTTATCGGGTTTGGAAATGTAGAAGGAATTAGAAAATTCTGAGGTTGGATTCGTGATCAGTATCAAATTTGGGGTGGGATAGTGATTTGTTTTGTGAGTTTTGATGACCTGAGAGGAGTGCTTCACCGGAGAAGACGGTGACGCCACTGTTCAGGCCACCGTCTGAGAACTCCCTCCATTGCAGGTTCAAATTGGGGACGATGAACAAGAACCCTCAGATTAGGGTTGGACCTTTGACTCAGGCAATGGATGAATGCCCAGGATTGCTTCTCAAATCTGAAGAGAAGGTTTCAAATGAAACGCACCGTTTCATTAATTGGTTGGTTTTGG